>QTSX02003560.1:0-701391 GCA_014839935.2 Entomophthora muscae
ATATGATTGGCTGGAGCTTTTTCTATTGTATGCCATTGTTGCTGTGGCAAGTTGTTGGTGGACTAGTGCCTAATCAGCTGTTGGGTTAGCACTAGTTCACCAACAACTTGCCACAGCAACAATGGCGTAAAATGGAAAAACAACCAGCCAATCATATTACTTAGCGCACATGCATCAAAGAATTATTGAATGACCCTTTATGTCACAACAATCACTTTATCACTTGGCTCCTGATTGGCTTAAAGTTTATCATTAAGGTTTTGAATTTGGATCAGTAACAACTTTATCTAAAAACAGTTAACACTATAATTTTCTAATTCAAATTTAGCTGATCACTAAATTATTATTAATATTTTCACAAGGGGCTGTGCAAAGCACCAAAAATAATATGGCAATTAAGGAAGCAATGCCAACACAAAGCAAACAACACATATTGAGATGAGTGTAAAACATATACACAATGGGTAAAAAGATGATATAGTGTAGCAAATGGGAAAATGAACAGGAATAAACAAAGAGGCAACAGTATCAGAATAATACAGATTTTATTGGGGGAAAATCTATAAAAACATATGCAAAGGTTAGTAAAAAATTATATGAGAGAACTGAAGAAGATGCTAAAGGACCTCAACTCAGCAATTGCCAAAATCAAAGACATTGACCGCAAGGTCAAGGCAAAAGTCAAGGCCGCCGTTCTTACAGGGGATAAAATTGAAAAGGTGTCTGCCAAGTCACTCATGGCCAAGATGCCAGACACCCCCAAAATAACAATTGAGTGTCTTCTTAACACTCAAAAAACTGTAGTTGAGGGCCTCCAGTTCAAGTCATTTGCCCTCTCTGCGCCGTCTGTCTGGGTCAATGATCCTGATATGTATGCACATCTCAAGACAGCCAAGCAAGCAAGCAAGAACTGAGGATACAGAATTGCCTGCCCAACTGCTTGCACCAAGAATGTCTAAGCCTGCTGAAGCTGCCAGCAAGGAGGAACCCCGCAAAGGTACATAAAAAATTATAATTAATAAAAATTCCAAAATACTTACCTTTTTTTAGAAAACATTGACGGTGAACTCTGCTGGGTCCTGGTTCCTTTTGTCCCGCCCACCTTCTATTCAAATTATGCCACTCACGTGGCCAAACAGCTCTATCTGTCCCCCCTGTCTTGAGGGAGCTCAAATACAGGGTCCATGGTACCTTTCCAATGACAAGGGACACGCTAGCCAGGTTGATGCATGCCAAGGGGGCATCCAAGTGGGCAGTTACTGCCTACAAGGATGCCCAACTGGTCCGCCTGGACCCGGTGGTTCTCAGTGAAGTTTACTGTTTAAACTCCATTGAGCTTGTTTGGGACGTCCTGGAGATGCTCTCATTCAAGAATGTACCAGAGATGGGCCAGGCCCATGCAGCTGCTTGCTTCTGCTTCCCGGTAGAGCATACCATCTCTTACCTCTTGGAAAACTTTGGGTGTGCAGTGGCAAAACTGGCTGTTGCAGATGCAACAGCCATAAAGAAGACAAAAATTCTCCTGGCAGACTTCAGGCTGGCCTGGAGTGCCAACAAGACAGGGGTCCTGCAAGCAACAGAGCTGACCTTTGCTAAAACAAAACACAAGAAGAATATCAGTGCTGTTTTTAATAAATTGTGCGAGTTTACTGAAGCCTTTGATGGGCAAAGGCTTTATCTGGTGGTTTACCTGTGGTATCTCTTTTACTTTGGGATGAGCGCGTCTGTAGAGGATCTTGACGGGGCCCTCCTAGGGATTGACAAGGCCAGGCTCTCCCTGGATGGTAAGAAGGTCCCCCCGGGATACAACTTAGTAGACCATGTTATCCAGGACGCCCTGGTTCTGGCTGGGATATATGGGTTTGTGGCCCCACCTGAGAAGCTGCTGCTTCACTCCCACCTGACCACACTGCCTTTCACCAGCAGGCAGGAGTATTTTAATAAGGGTGTATCCACTGTCCGCAGTGTAGTGGTGGAGGTTGTGCACCACCTCCATTGCAGGGTGGGTACATGGTAGGACATGCCATTTCAAAAATGGCATCTCAAAAAACGCCATCTTGAAATACACCATCTTGAATTTCTGCTATCTCAATTTACTAGTAAAAACACCATTTTGATTTATGGCATTTTGACTAAGAAAAAACGGTTTTAAAATTTTAGATTTTTTGAACTCCAAAAATCACCCAAAAAATTCCCAAAAATAAAAATTCAAAAAACATTTCTAGGCTTGAAAAAGCCTCAGAATTTCAAATCTGCAATAAAAAATGGGGTTGAATTAGTAGCAACATAGTTGTGTAAAGCCCAAAAGTTAAAATATACCCAAAAACAACCATTTTCATCTATTTTAACTATAAACTATACTTTAAAATAAGCATATAATTGTACCAAATACTAAAAAAGTCAAAAAATAATAAAATTAAAGAAAAGAAGAGAGAAGATAAAGAAGACTTTATTAGGAAAGGGCTCAAATATTAGTAGAAAGAGCAACTGAGATAGCTTGGAGATGCTCAAGCTTGCTATCCTTGGGATAGTAGGCAAGGACCACCTTGCTAATCTCTGTATACTTTTTCACCGCTTTGGTCTGCTTGGGGGATCACCCTTGGTCTTCATGCCTGTTTTAAAGAGGCAGGCAGAGATGGCCTGCTGGGTTTTGAGATGCACCATGATTTTGTTGAACTTGGGCTTCTGAACCCAGACCCTTGTGGCAAATTGACTATGCCACCCTTCAAGAGAAGAGGTGGTCTTGATTAGGCCATCTTTTACCTGCTTAAAGCAGTTCCATGTGATTGAGTCACTGCCTTTTCTAATGTGGTGTGCTCCCTGAAAAATACCAACCCATTGAGTTTCAAAATACTCAATAAAGGGCGCAAAGGCTGCCTGGTTGGCAATAATGTAAGGATGGCAGAGGAGGGCGTTGTAAAAGGCATTAGTCTCCTCCTTTTGCACAAGGGCAAGGGCAGCAAAGCAGTTGAACACGTCCTTTGCTTCCTTTGTGCCTTCAGTGTAGACCAGCTCATGAAGTGCAGAGCACTTTTGGAGGCAGCGGCAGAGTGCCTGCCAGAAGTGGAAGTAGCATCCCTGAGGGGAGCTCTTGAAGACTCTAATAAAAGCATTGGCCTGAGCCTGCTCAAAATCTACTACCAGATATTCATGGTAGGGAAGGCTTTCGGGCTTTTTCTTGATTGGGGTGGCTTCCTCTGACTGGGCCTTTTTCTTGTGCCCTCTAGTCTCCTTTGGCTCCTCTTCAATGGTTGGGAGGATCTCATCCAACTTGGCCTTTAATATTGTTAGAGCCCGGACATAAGTTTCCTGCTTCTTATTTGGGAGGAAAAAGAAGACCAGGGGAAGAACTAGATTGCCAACCTGCCCATGGATATTCCAAAGCTGGCTGAAGAGCTTTGGGCAGGTGGAGAAAGTGCCATCTGCGAGCCAGGTCTTGCATTTTAACAGGTTGTGAAGATCCTGGCTTGTTGCAAAGCAGATGATCCGCTCTGGGGCATGTTGCCCATAATTGTGAAGGAGGAATCTCTCTTCATGCCATGAAAGCTTTTGCTCCTCAGTTAGAATCAACTGGTCAATTGATGTAGCACTGATGCCTTCAGTGCTCAGAGCATATCTCTGGTCAGTGAGATATCTCTGTAGTTTTGAGGCGCCACCAATAGTTGCCAGTTGGGTATCATTTAGATTAATGAGTGCATTGTTTACAACCTCAGTTGCAGTTTGGTCCTTTGTGGTTGGGATCACCTGGCAAAGAAACCAGCAGATCAGTTGATATAGAGGATCAAAAGGCTTGGCACAGTCATGCCCAATAGTCAGGGCTTTAAACCGAGTGAACCCATAGGTGGTAAGTCTAGCTGGACAGCCAATGTTATCACATTTGAAGTGATGTTGATGGATGGGCTTCTTCTTGCCGTTGCAGCTGAAGCTGTAGCCCTTGTAGACAAAGCCAGCACCCCCTTTCTTTGTCATAATTGGATAGCTGATAGGGTATGTTGTTGGCACAGCAAAGGTGACATTTTGGTTGCATACATTGTGGATGGTATTAAGATCCCAGAGTTCAATTTGGTCATCTGCAGTAGCACCAGGCTCAGGCTCCTGCTCCTCTTCATCCTCAGGCTCTGAATTGGGGTCAGAATGGCGATTGAAGTTGAACAACTTCTCTTGAGGGTCTGAAGGGGAGTAAACAAAAGGAGAATGGGGAGGGGTTGGGCTTGTTTCCTCAGGCTCTGGTGAGGGTGTAGGTGTCTTGTGAGGAGCTTTACCCTTGGCAGGCTGCTTTTTAGGGGTATTTTTGGTCTTCTTGGCCTTGGGAGAAGTGTTCTTGCCTTTGGAGGCCTTGGACGCAGCTTTGTTGATGGACTTGGGAGGCATCTAAAAGTGAATTAGTATCAAAATATGAGCAATTTGGGGGTTGTTTTTAAAGAGAAAAATGAGAATGTTTTTAATATAAAAGTATCAATTTTTTATATAAAATTGTAAAGAAGATCAAAAAATATATACTATCAAAATTTCAATGTTTTTTATTTTGTAAAAATAATTTTTATTAGTAATGCAAGTAGGCAAAACTTTGAGTTTTGACTGAAAACTTGCTCTTGAGATGGTGTTTTTGAAGTGACGTAATTGAGGTGCCATAGCTCAAAAACATAGTGTTTTTGACCATTTTTTATATTAAATTTACAAATTTATGATGGAGCTACCTCAAACAGGCCAAAGAGTAAAACTTGAATTTCTCAAAAACTAGCTTATACAACTGGGGTTAAAATGTTACGGTAGAAAACCAAATGAAAGGAATAAGACACCCCCGTAAGACCAGAAACCAACAAAGAACTGCCGTCAAACCCTTAAGAGAAATTGATGACTTAAATGCCCTAATTGACAAAAAATAGGTCAAAGCTGGGGTTGCTCAAATAGCCCTGGAAAATCTGGATCTACCATATTTTTATCCAAATAACTATGACAAGAAAATCACCCATTATACATTATTTGGTGATGGAAGCGCTCGACCCGCAGGTCGCCAGAATTTTTCAAATTATGGCGTCATTGACGTAAATTCCAATGCAGGGCCTACAACTGCTGAAAATATTCTCACCAGCCAATCAGAAGCCAAGGAATCCTCTCCTGCCCCATCCTGAACTCCCTTAAGACTTTCCCATTTCCCCTCTAGAAACTTGTTTCTAGATATCTTATTCACCTTGGAATAAAACAGAAAATAAACCTCATGTTTGTGTATTTGGGACTATTAGCCCCTGTCTTTGATGATATGGCTGGGACCATGGTTCAGATGGCTTTGGACTCCTTTGCTGTCACCTGGCCTGCCTTTTACGTCACTGCTCCTTCTTGTCATTATTCTAATTTTCCTCTGAAAATGATCTTCTTGACCTCAATTTTAATCACCATGTTGTGCTCCACAGGTTGCGGCTCCAGAATGATCAAACCTTCCTCCCAATTTGGCTTACTGTTAATCAAACAATTAACCCTGTGTTTACTATATCCACATAATTTTTCTTTTAATAGTGCAGCTTGTCATCTATTTCTAACATAAAAAGTACCCAGTTGTTTAGAGGAGATCAAAAAATATATATTTGCAAAGTTTCATATGTTTTCTTACATTTTTTATTAATATTGTTTTTGACGTGAAACTATACTTTTGAAAAGTGGAAAGCAAAAATTGTAGTGGGAGAATTTATATAGCATAACCTGGCTTCATAGGCAATTTCCCCTTATTTTCCTCTATCCATTGTGCGCCTTGAATCAATTGGGAGATATGAAACTTGGTGGAATTTGAAGTGACGTAAATTGAAATGGCGTAATCACCCCCTTCCATATTAAAATCACTATTAAAATATTTTATTGAGGAAACCCTTATCAACGTATCCATGTATAATAAAGTTATAAATTACATATAAAAAACTGTTTTTTACCCAGCAATGACAATCACTAGAAGGACTATCATAGTGGTGTCTATTTAGGTTGTTCCTATTATAAGTGTCTTAGATTAATACTATAGGAGCATCTTCTGGCACTATACCACAGGCTTTATTTTAGTTCCAGTATAAGCTTATTTTAGTTTAAGATAAATGGTGTAATTTGAAATGACATAAAGTTGAGATGGCGTAAACACACCCCACACTAAGTGTTTTCATATGTAAATAAAGTTAGCAAAATAAGATTTAATTAATCCGACTTGAAGTGACGGAATCAAGATGGTGTAAATTTGAGATGCCGCATTATAAAGGTATATGTAAATTTTAACTATTTTATTGTTTATTTTATTTTTTGTGATTCAAAATCACTAATGCAAAAAACGCCATCTCAAATTAAATTCAAGATGGCGTTTTTTGATATGCCGTTTTTGAAATGGTGTGTCCTACCGGGTACATACTGCCAAACCCATTATAGGTGCTCTTAATTTTTTCTATATATCAATAAACATATTTATACTCTAGATTATTTTTATTATAAATAATTTTTTAAGTCTTATTTTAGCAAACAAGATTTGCAAAATATATCCCAGAGAAGGTCTCAATAAAAGCATAATAATATATGTTAATAAAATCTACTTCTAATTTGTACACTTTACATTTATCTTTTTTAATTTGATTTTTATATTTTTTGACAAAAGTGATATAAATATATTTGCATAATCCAGTATCAAGCTTTTGGGATACCCTTAGATGCCATAATAAAAAATGATTATAAATAAATAAATTACTAACATTCATTGATGGTCCTGCTGAATGTGATTGCGGGCTTGGAAACATCTAAATATAAAATGATAATAAATCTTGAATAGTAAATTAGAGAATATAAAAAAGTCAGAAAAGCTAAGCCTTTAATTGATTGGCTATTTGAAAAGGCATGCAGGGATGAACAAATCAGTATGGCCATAGAATTTGGCCACAGTCTCAGCTAGGAGGGTGTGGATCCCAGTCTGCATCAAATTAAACAGGTCCTTGGTCCCAGTTGGGGTTCTTTGCTTGACAACTTGCTTGAGCCACCCAAAGACTTCCTTGGTGGGATTTAGGAAGGGCAAATAGGCAGGGAGAAAGAGAAGGCACAAATTTGCTGTGACCAATTGCTGGGGGCCCACTGCAATGCTGGTGTCAATCATTGGAAATTCCTCAAGAATATCAGCCACCTTATGGAGACTAACGTTGTCCAGCACAATTACGTTGGTGAAGCCCAGGCTTGTGCGCCTCAGTTGCTTCTGGACCAATCAGAGAAATGATAGGAAGGTCCAGCTATTGTGAGATCCCAAAATCATTTGGTACAGCTCAACCACCTTTGGACCAAGGAGAGCCACCATCAAATAGGCTGTGGCGCAGACTGCAGCACGCCAAGCCATCCTGTCATTGAAGCCTTTTGGGACATACCCATACCCATTGCACATTGACGAGGAAAATGCTGATTTGTCAATGTAGTAGAAGTTGACTGTTTCCTTGGCTTTGAGGGCAGTGTACGCCTCAGCCTATTTTTTCTGAGTCTTGATGTTGATTGGGCTGTTTCTATTATAGGGAGATACCCCAAGCTTTTTCCAGGAAAAGCACATTTTCTTGAGCAGATGGTAGTAAAAGGAAATTGAGGCCTTGACCCCAAAAGTAGATTTGACCATGGCCTGTATATTTACCAGTTCAAGATGGCAGTCCCAGGTTATCCACTGGCGTATTGCCCATTTGTGCTCCTTGGTGAGCATGGTAGAAACGTGCAAGGATTTCTCCGTGGCAAGGACTCAACCCGTGTTGATGAACTTGTTGAAGGTCTTGCTAGCATACTTGGGATCCACTCTAACAAGGGCTGCAGCCGCCTTGTAATTGCCTGATTCAAGCATTAGCTTAATCAGGATGATGTGTTTGATGTCAAGGATGAGCTTCTGGGCGGGCTTTGTGGGTTCAGACAAGCCATGATCCTGATTGATGACAGGCTTGCAAGGCATGGGTACCTTGTTGTAAAAGGCTGCAACCTTTTTTGAGCACTAGCTGTCCCTCATTGGTTTGATAGAACTGGGGCTCCTTGTCATCCTCCTGATTGCCATCACTGATGTAGGGCTTGTAGCTAGTATCAAGTACAGGCTTCACCTTCTCCAGCATGGCTGATGGGATTGACTCTTGCCGGTACACAACGTCAAACACATATGAAGTAAGTTCTACCTCCTTGTTTTTAACCGTTTTTGTTGTGGTAACCTTGGTGGGCTTGTGCTCCTTGAACCTGCTGTATCAGTACAGTGTCACTATTGAACTCTTCTCTCCCATCTCCTTCTTGAGTAGGCACTTGGATTGCACTAACTCTATTCTTTGACCCATGGGGGCGACCGCAACCGCAGTGCACAACAGGTGCATTGTTACTCTGATGTTGTGTTCCTTTCATTTTAAAATTTAATAAAATATTAAATAAAACTTAATTAAGTTATACACTAGTTTTTAATTTTTGCTTTTTATCTGAATATGGATATTTGATTAATATTTTTTGCACCCAATATACCAATTATAGATCTTTTATTTCTTAATTAGTTGTTTCTGGTTTACAATGCCCATTTTAGAATACCCAAAATAATTTCCACCCATTTCCCCATATTTTATGCCAAATTAAGCACCCAACACAATATTTTTAAAATTTATGTTTCAGATCTTGTGTCTTATTTTAGATACCTTGGTATCATTCTTGATTATAATCCATTGCACACACTGATTGAGTGATTTTGTTTACATAGTGAGTTGCTATTGTGTTTTGTTTTTTGATTGAGGTTTGACTCACCTTGCTTGGGTGTATTCTGTCACCAATTTACATAGTAAATATAAGTACACCAAAAGTCAACTCACATCATTTTGTTTGTGAATCAATGTTTTTTGATTGTATTTTGAATAGTTTTGCTTTGCGTGTGAGCACTTCTTTGCTGTGTTGACTCATTTTGCCCATTAACGCCAATAAACCCTGTTAACAGAGTGTATATTTTAACCTGATAGTTGTATTTTGCTTAAATCTGAAATCATTTTGTTTAAATCTGAGATATTTTTGGTTGTTGCCATAGCTTTTAAAACTACTGTAACAGCTTTAATTGCTCGAGATTAAAATGGGGTTTGGTCTTCCTGGTAGGTATTTATACCGCTTTTTCAGGCCTCATCATTAGGCTGGGTTTCTTGGGCTTGAGCAGGCTGGTGTCAGGATTCTAGGGCTGGCAGAATATAATCAGGTGTGGGTGAGTTGCCATTAGTTATCACTATAAAATAGGCTCCTGGATCTTTCTGTTTATCAGCTTGGTTATTAATGTTAGGCAGGTTTGCAGGTCAAGTGCCATTTCTTGGTCCTTGGGCAGGTTCAGGGCATTTTTTATTGACAGAATTGTTAATTTTGTTGCCTAACCTGCCATTGTCATGTGTTGTCATTTCAGATAAACTTCTGGCATCAGATGTAGGTGAGCTGCAATTAGTGGCTACTGTAGAATAGACTTTTGGACTTCTCTGTTCACCAATTTGGTTATGATGTTGGGCAGGATTGCAGGGCAAGTACCATGTCTTGGGCCTGGGGCAGGTTTGGGAAATTTCTCATTAGCAGGGTTGCTAATTTTACTACCCAACTTGTCAGTGTCACAGGTTGCCACTAAGGAAAAACTTCTAATGTTATATATGGACAGGTTGCTTGCAAATTTTTGTGGTGTTGGAAAGAATTTTGTCCTGACAGGTTTGCTCTTGATTGGGTACAGGCAGGCATGCTCTTATCTCTCTGAACTGGTGGGCCACAGGAAACAAGTGCCAGGGTTTGTTTCTTGTTCTGGGGTCTTGCTTTAATATTAGAAGTAAACTGTTACTTGTGACAATATTTTTGAACATATTTTTTTGTAGTATGGGTTGGTCATTGTTGTGTTGAATTATTTTGTCTATTAACACCCCCAAAATCCCTGTTAATAGAGGGTATATTTTACACTGATACTTGGAGTTTGCTTAAAGATAAGTTTTTTTCTTAGTGCCATAGCTGTGAAAACTACAGTAGTTTTAAAGGCTATGGAGACAAGCAAAAAAACAATTCAGATTTAAACAAAATGAACTCAGATTTAAATGAAATTAAAAATAAACAAATTTATATTGATTTACAATAAATTTAGATTCATTTTATTTTTGTTTAAATCTGAGTTCATTTTGTAGAAATCTGAATTGTTTTTGCTTGTCACCATAGCTTTTAAAACTACTTTATTGTAACATAAAATCTTGTAGCCACTATCATCTATTCCACATTAGTTTTAAAAATTTCTATGTTGATTTTTTTGTTTTAAATGTGGATTTTTAGCTGTATGTATTTATATATTTGATTTGTTTGATAATTTTCTTCCAAAAAAGACACTCAGAATATTACATTTCTATATTCTATATTTTAATTAGAATTAACTGGGTACATTGGTATAGATTCATTAATTTTTATATTTGATATTTTTGTTGTCTGTTTCAGTTGCTATGTGAGTTTGTTGTTGGATCAAGTTTTTCACTCTAGTGACTGAGTTTGTTTTGTTCTCAAAAACCATAGTAAACATAGTAGATTTGTTTTTTGACTGAAATCAATTCATTCTAGTAATTGGAATATTTGTTGTTGATGTATTCTTAATTTGTTCTCAGTTTATATTATTCATTGTGTGTCTAGACATTTTTGCCAATTAATGCATGTTTTTCATGAAGTTAGCTTCTATTTCTATCAAAAAAGTTGAAATTTTTTATGTGACTGAACCAATTTGTTCTAAACTGAACCATTTTTGTTTATCTTAACAGGTTGTAAACCTACTGTGTTACTTTCCTGTGAAAATCACCATACTTAATTTTAGTTTGATGGTTGCACTTAAGATATTTTCAGTAATATTAATAGTTGAAATTTTAAATTCTATAGGATGATGAATTTTTTTGCAAAATTTCATCTAAGCCAAAGATCAATTATAGTTAAGATCGATTGTATTTTAACAAGTCTGAATGTTTTTACGATGAACATGTAATTAAGTTATAAAAGAATCAATCTGGAAACTAGAGATTATAAGAAAAATAATGACCCATGATTGCAAGGGTTGAACTACAAGTTAAAAATCAAGCTTTTAAATAATAAGTTTATTAAAGTCTAAGTGACATATATTCTCATTTTGACATAATCTAGATCACACTCCACTGGATTCAACCTTCATACTTTTAAAGATACATTAAGGATGAGCCCAATCAAGCTTTTGGTTTGGCCATCAACTTTAAATTTAGATAATATGGAACTTCAATTCTATCTTTTCGGCTTGAGCGCACTCGAGATGACATTACAGACAGGCAGATTCGCTTTTCTATACATTAATTAATTCGAACGAATTTGAACAATCACTTATATAAATAAATCGAACGAATTTTAACACTGGCTTTTATATGTATTAATTCGAACGAATTTGAACATGATAATTTTCATCTGTTGTTCCAAGCCTTTGTATAGACTTAGAGGTAGGATAAGATCTCTCTCTTTTACTTTGGTCACCAGAAAATATAGCCCAATATGGTGAGACAAAAAGATTCAAGGAAACGATATTAACTTAACTTAGGCCCGTGGACCTAAGAAACATCTCAAGCGCCTCAATGCTCCCAAGCATTGGATGCTGGATAAATTGACTGGGTCATATGTAAGAATCGACTTATAAATAAAACTAAAAAATAGGCTCCTAGACCCAGCTCAGGACCCCATAAACTTCGCGTGTGTCTCCCTTTAGTCATTTTTCCTTCGTAACCGTCTTAAGTACGCTTTAAATGCCCGTGAAGTCACCAGCATTCTCATGCAACGTCTCATCAAAATCGACGGAAAAGTCCGTACTGATCCCACCTACCCTGCTGGTTTCATGGATGTCATTTCTATTGAAAAGACTGGAGAAAATTTCCGCCTTGTCTATGATACCAAAGGGCGTTTTACCATCCACCGCATCACTGATGAAGAGGCTAAAGTACCATAATTTCGGAGAAAAACTAACGTTTATTAGTATAAGCTCTGCAAGGTCAAAAAGGTTCAACTTGGTGCCAGAGGTATTCCCTACGTCGTAACCCACGATGGCCGTACTATTCGCTACCCTGATCCTCTCATCAAGGCTAACGATACCATCAAGTTTGAAACCGAGACTGGAAAAAATCTCCAACTTCATCAAATTCGAAGTTGGTAATGTTTGCATGATTACCGGTGGACGTAACACTGGACGTGTTGGAGTTATCACTTCCAAAGAAAAGCACCCCGGCGGTTTCGAAATCATTCATGTTAAAGATGCTCTCGACCGTGCTTTCTCTACTCGTATCACCAACGTTTTCGTTATTGGAGAGGGCAATAAGGCTTGGATCTCTCTTCCCAAAGGAAAGGGTGTTAAGCTTACTATTTCAGAAGAACGTGATCGCAGACGTGAACGTGTTCTTGCTGGTTCCAACTAAAATAAAACAAACCCAAAACCCCTGATAGAATGCCCTATATACTTAATTTATAGCAATACATCTAGTTCTAAATATTTTTACTTACCATTGTAGAAAACATTGCTATATGTTTTAAAATAATTTTTTTAGATCTGTTTTATCAAAGATCCAGAGATTTGTATTTTTCGGGGTTTACTTTTAAGCGGTCTAAAAATATTTTGCATTAAAGCTTATTGTAGTTTACATTCACTCTATAGTAATATATGGTATTTACAATCATTCTTTAAAGTGTATCTTTTTGGATGCTATGATTTATAATATAATTTGGTGGTAGGTAAATGTTTTAGGATTTATATTTAGTAAGATAATATGCTACTATAACTATATTATATATTGATGAATTTTTATTTCATGATTTAAAATATAATTATTATTTTTTGCTTTGAAATAATTATATTTATTTAGTCAAGTTACTATAAATTATATATTGTTTATATTGACTAGGCATAATGCTATCTATCAGGTATAAATAGACTTATTTTAATGATGCTACAAAGGTAATGGACAAGTGTGTACTAGTCAGCAGACTGTCAAAAGCAAACAAATCATTCACATTGGTCATAATTTGTTTTCTTTCAAACAGTCTGCCTGAATCTGGCACCAATTTTCTTGCTTGGGACATACTTTTATTGATTGTGCAAAATCCTTGATTTATTTTTCTATTATTCTAATTGTTAAAAGGTTTATTTACTGATATAAATTAATAAATATTTAGTTACAGATAATACTTTTTTATTTGAGATAGATTGGCAAAAGGAAAGATGTGGTAGGTAGGCTGCCAAAAGGGCAAAGCTGTGCTACTCTCAGCTTCACCTTTTACACTAGCCCACCAATATAAGCTTTTAATATCCCAGACAGAAGCAGTTTTTATTGGTTTAGCAAATATGTTAAATTTAAATATATATCAGGGTATCCTAGTTTTTGCATAGTCTAGTTTGGGATGTGTAAAAAGCAATCAATAATAGGCAGTGTTGCACCCAAGGTTGTTATATTGTCTGACAAAGTAGTTCAGAATACACAGGGTGTGTGCAATGGGTTGCCACATGATGTATCTAACAACATTCCTTATTTCAGTTCAAGTGTTGAGATACAAACAATAACTCCTTATAAGAAGCAAAGCCAATTCCAGCCAAAACAGCTTATTCAGGTATTCAAAAGCTAAACCCTTATTTGGGTCATGCCACCCACTTGTAGCCCTATGGCTACCTTTTTCAGTATATTCACTTTCATTTTCTAATAAAGATCTTATCTTAACCAAATTTCTGACCTCTTTCTAGACTGTTGTCTTTTTCATTCCAAATGCTGAACTACAATTAGTACAGTTGCAACAGTGATAGCACAGGTAAGTTCAATTTATGGCCTATTTTTAAAAAAAATTCCCCAAGAAAGGATAAAATGTGCACTGTATGACTAACTCTCTCTGAGAACCCTTTCTGCATATTTCTGATGGAATATCCTGTAAGTGTCATGCCCTGCTCCAAAAGGCAGGCTTTTTAATAGTAATTTTTTATTCATTTTACTTTATTGTTCTTGTTTTTAAATAAGAAATTTAAAGTCAAAGATTAATAATTATTTACTTTAAAGCTATTTATCTCAATTTTTCTCAGTTTTTGCTTTGAATTTCTGTTGTCTCTCTCTTTCACTTGCTATTCTAAATAAGAAGGTCAATTTTTTATCTTTTGCTCTTTGGGTTGTGTAAGCACCCGCTTTTCTCTCACCCTACCATTGCAGATCTGCGGTTGCACATACTGAACTTTCTGTTTTCCCTCCTTCTACAATATTTTACTCCAGCCTTCATCAAACTTCTCCTGCTCCTTGGCTCTTGCTCCCCTTGCTGATCACTTCTAACAACATCACTATTTTACTATAAATAAAGAGCTTCAGAAGAGTAGGCTTTAAGCCAAAATTCTAAGTGATTTCTTCTCCTCAATTTTTATCAATTTTTAACTTTAACTTACAAATTTAAGAACTTTATTTTTTTATTTTTTTGGGTTTAGTTAGAATTAAACACTTTTTTTAGTTCAAAATGAAAGTTGTTAGACAACAAACATTAGGCTTATTGTATCCATTTTTTTATCTAAGAAATCTTTTAATAATTATATGTATCAATTTGCCAATGAAAAATATCTAAATATCAATATTTCTTAGTGAATAATAGATAATTACTAAACACTTTATTATATCTCTTTTTTTGGGGGTGTTAAACTCCATTACACCTTTTGTAACTCAATACAAGTTTTTAGCTGGGTTTTGTAAAGTTATGTTAAAAACTGTTCCTATCTTTTTGTATCTCTTAAACCTTAATCCTAATGCTTTACACACCTTAGTTTACAACCTTGAACCATTATGAGCAAGACCTTAAACTAAGGCTGTGTCATCTATCAAGACCAGCTTTTATTGTTCAGTGTTTACAATAAATTTTTCAGAGATTTCAACCCTGACTCATTAGACAATATAAATCAATTATATAATTTACTTGGTATCAATGAGAGCCTCCAGAAAAAAGCAAAAACAGAGAAAATTAACAGCAATTCAACTGGGATTAATTCCTTCAACTATCAGGACAAGAATTAAACTTGCAGCACTACAATTAGCAAAAAGACTAATTTTCAAACTGAAAAGAAGTTTAAAGTCAAAAATTACACAACTTTGATTTGATTGTGCTGCAAATTTTCTTTAAATAACAATAAATAAATAATAAATTATACTAATCAATACCTTAAATTTGATGTGTTGAAATTTTCCAATTGAGTCATCTTTAATGTTAACAATAATGTTCTAGCAACTATGTGATACTCCTGCTCATCAGACACCAATACATGTCCTGGGTCAAAGCCAGGTGCCAGCTGGGAGAGATTGTCATTATTCAAGTGATTGTGTTCCTGGGCTAAGTATCATATCTTGCTTGAAGGATGAAGAATTATTTTAACATATTTCCTATGATCATTATGTATTCATTATCATAGACCATTACTTCAGCTGGGGTGCTTTTCTTGTTGAGTTTGTACAACTTCTGTAAAAGTTGCTTGAACTCGCTCCTCAAGAATTCTCTTCTCCTGGCTATCAACTTGAGTTGTTTAGTCAATCTTTCCCATTTCTCTTCTGGGGTCTGGCTTCTGAGAAACTTCCTGCAGTGGTGCCTGTAAATTTTTCTTTTCCTATGTCAGGGTAGTAAATATGGGGTATATTAATCATGGTAAATTTAGAAAAGAAAATGAGTTTAGGGGCCATTAATAGCTTTTATTTAAATAGAAAGAAGATCCTCTTAGAAAACTTCTGTATTATAGCCTGTTTTGGGAGAAATATATTTGGGTGTTCAACACTTAGATTCCTTGCTTTATCTCTTAGACTTCTTGTACTTGGTCTTGGGCTTCTTGTTGATCTTGCGCCTTTGTCTTATATCTTAAAGGCATTGTGCACCTTTTGATGTCCAACTTTTCTGGCTTCTTGGTCCTGCACTACCATTTTCTTGGCCTTGTACTCTTTTCCTGATGCCTTGAGCTCCTGTTTCTATGTCCTGGACTCCTTGTCTGGCTTCTGGGTCTGGATACCCCCCTGTTTCAGCTTTCCCCCCCTTAAATAACTCCTTGTTTCAATCTTTTTTCCTTATGATTCTTTTATTTTCCAGAGTTAAACTATGTGGTTTTTCTTGCTCTATAATAAATTAAACTTATTTACTTACTTCAGCCAACCAGAGCAGACTGTTCCCTGCCAAACCCCTGATTTGTTAGGCTTTCCCCTTCTGTTTTACCAATGAAGACCATTGATAAAACAGGCTTTGACATGCAGCTAATCATGCGCCTGGATTGACCTGTTTCCCTGAAAGGTTTCTTCAAACCACCTGCTCCTGGTTCAAACCTGTTGTCTCCTTGCTTCAGAAAAACCATGGCTTCATGTTTGAAAAGTTTCTCCATGTTTTTTGTCACATTTTGCTGTGTTGATTCAAACGTTTTTCCTTTGTTTGACTTAATGAATTTTCTTACCTGTGTTTGCTCAATGTTTTTCTGTGTTTTCCTGTTTTTTTATCTTTGGCAAAACTTGAACTCACCTGTTGCACTGTTTACACCCCTCTTAATGCCCTGGCAAAATTCCAGCCCCTGTTTTAAATGTTTTCTTGTGCTGTTTCCATCTGCTCCTGCCTCTATCAACTAAATCATTTTATTAATAAATAATTATATTTATTATTTCATTTTTATTATCTAGTTCTTTATTTTTTTACTTTTTTTCATATTTTTAATTCTTTTTATTCTTTCTTTTATTATTATTTCTCTTTAAACCTTTTCTCTTTATCTTATTTCTTCTCTTAGTACTCCTTATTCTTCTCTGTCTTCAGCCTCTTCTGATATCCTTTGCCTAGTTCTTCTGATCCTTCTTGCTACTGATTTCTACAACTGTCTTTCATCTGAGCTTCTCTATTCTGCTAGTTTCTATCAGTCAACACCTCAGAATCAGGCAATAATTCCCCACAAGTGAACCAACTTAGACTGGACCCTCATCAGTGACCTACACTTTAGGCCATCAGAAACAGACACTCTTCATGTCTTGAAACTGTTTTTACTCACCCAAGTGGTTAGTTTGAGCTTTCATGGGCAACGTAACCAACTTTACTTCCCAGAAACCTCTATACTACCAAGTTTTGCAGATGTTTTCCTAGGCAGTCGCCTTGATGATAGGTCTGGGCATAACTATGCTTGTCCAGTAACTTCAAGACCTCCTAAAAGCTACCAGAAAGATATAGAAAGAGAAACCTTACCCCCAGCCTAGGTAAAATTGTTCAACTTCACGTCCCCTGAAGTTGCCCCTAGGATCTCAGAACCTCTTTAGTGCGTCCTTTTCCAGCTAGCCAGGGCTTTTTACCATTTTTTAGTGTGAGCCAAATGCCACCTTGTTCCTCTTTCCTGTCTTAGATCTCCCATTTTTTCTGGCCCCAACTTACACACATCAATAAACTAACCAACATTTATCTATCTCTAGGCATTTGATCTTTATTGTAGCCAAAATAGCCCTCACCTGAAAAATGCTTCTATGTGGATTATCACAGACCTCATACATCAACAATTTTTCCAAGAATTTTCTTCTCTCTTTCAAGAAAAATTGCCAGAATTATCACCTGGCAGAGGTGTCCAACAAAAAATTGATCTGAAAGGGATTATACCTAAAGCCTGACTCATCTATTGTCTAACACCACAGAAAGATGATGCCCTAAAAAAGTACTTAAACAAAGCATTAAAAAGGGCTTGTAATAACCTCCAAGTCTCCCTTTGACACAGCAATCTTATTTAATGCTAAGTAAGATGAAGAACTACATCTTGTTACCAACTACCAAGAAATCAAAAAGGTTACAATTAAGAACAGATATCTTCTAAGCCTAATTGACAATCTCTTTGATGACTTAGAGAAATCAAACTTCTTCACAAAAATTGATCTGACTGCAGGATACCATCAGATCTGAGTCAACCCCAAGGAGATCCAAAAGACAGAATTATTGACAAAATATGGCTCATTTAAATGTGTTGTCATAAATTTGAGTATGACCAAAACACCCAGTATCTGTCAGGAACCCATCTGCTCAGAAACATACCACCCAAAAGGTGTATGGCTGCGGATGGGTTCAACCAGGTGATTAGAGAACCAATTGGAAGGGAGACCATCCCCATATAGAACAATTCTCCAAGAAGGCAATATCAACCCAGAAGAGGATTGAATTTTCCCAGCAGGAAGTAAGCTCCAAGATAACTTAGGAGGAAAACCAAAGCCATGGGTTGAAATAAAGAAGGACTGGGCGGACTGGACCCCATGACCTTTGGTTCCTCTTTGATGGGGGGATTTGATGACAGTGGGGTGGCGGTGGACCATACACCTGGTACCACTTGGCACCACAACTTGTCCAAGTAATCAGGAGGAGGCAAACCAGAATATGCCCTGGTTCCAAAAGAAAGGCTTGTAGTAAGGGACTGAACAAGGAGCAACCAAACCAACCATTTATACCCAAATGGTCCCCATTGGGATGAATTGGCTAGCCTCATGGTGTTTGATTTCAGGATTTGAGAGCAGGCAAAAAGAAAAATAAATTAGGTGGGTAAATTGACTTTATTAACTGAACAGGTAATAATACTGAAAGCTGGAGCCTTATATAGGCTGTCATTGGTGTCCAATTTGCAAATAATAAGGGGAATTTGGGGGTAAGTTGGGGAAGAACTTGGCAGGGGGAGCTTTGATTTAGATATCAAAAAGATAATTTTAAGTTATCTACCCCAAATGAAGCTTCTCCAAACAGCTAGAAGTTACTTACCCCAGCTGTTGGAGAACCAACAGTTAGGGGGGGCATCTAGACTCAGAGGAATGGGCAGAAGTGGCTGAGAGTTGTTTTACTTGATTTAGATCAAGTACAGAGCTTTCTAATAACTTAACATTATGATAGTTCAATTTGAAATCAAATTTGAAAGTCCCAGGACCCGTCACAACTTCTGATTGGCTACAGGCAGTCATTTTGCGCTTCAAAAAAGGTAAATTTGATTTTGAAATACTGATATTATCTAGGCAATCCACAGGGAACCAAGAGGTCGCGGGTTCAATCCCTGTGTTGACACAGGAGACCTCTGGACTTGATCCCAGAACAGAAGAAGGTAATTTAGAACAGTTTCTACATACTAATAATTCTTTTTTTTGGAGTTGAGGAAAACCCCAACTTAGGCAGAGGAATATCAAACCCAGGATTAACAAAGAATTTGTTGTTGTTATCAGGAATTAAGGCAAAGGCTTTCCTGACAGTATCTTTGCCATGTTTTTAAACAAAGTATTCAAAGAGCTTAGTGTTAAAGGGAACAGTCAGTATTTAAGCTGTCTACATGTAACATCCTCCATGTCAACAATCTCAAACTTTATTTTGGCTTTATTTTTTACAATTTCACTTAAAACTTGAAAATTAAAATCAAATTTAACCTTTGTCATTAGGAATAATTATTTAAGGTAAAAAAATCAATAAATATGTAATAAAATAAAAAATATTTTTTTGGGAATTGTTGACATGGAGGATGTTACATGCAGACAGTTTGAATGCTGACTGTTCCCGTGTAAAACACAGCATAGTTTAACTGGATAATATAATCATCTATAGTAACACTAAAGAACAAAACCAAAAAGATTTCCATATGGTACTCACAACATTACAAGATAATCAAATAGTTGCCAAACTGTCCAAATGTGAGTTCTTCTACATCAATTTACTCTTCATTAGGCACATTATCAGCAAAGGCAGAATTAAACCAGGTCATGAAAAGGTAAGAACCATAACTGAAATGCTATAACCTTGGAACACAACAAACTCTGCACTTTTCTGGGGATAATTATGTATGTCAGAAGATTCATCCCAGACTGTGTCATGAATAGAATTTTACTTCTGATATTGAACAGAAGTTGAAAGCAAGAATTAAAAACCAGTCTTAAGAATATGTGGCCTGCCAGTCCAGGGGACCAAGGGCCCAGCTGCTTGCGTTTTTTGGGCTCAAATATGAAGGTTATTCAATAAACCACCCACAAAGCCAAGGAGATTCCCCAAATAAAGAATGATACACAGAAAAGAGTGCACCACCAAGGGCCCAGACCAACACTAAAGAAGCTGTCTGCCTAAAGGAGGTTAAGGCAAAACACAAAGATGGATCCTCTAATAAGCATCAGGCAGCACCAGCCCATAGCATCCAATATACAACAAATTTGGCCAGGCTGTGTGATTTTAAGAATAGAAGTGAAGAAATAGAGCACAGCCATATATATTTACTAAGACCAGCCAAAAACAGACTTAGCTGCCCTTGAAGCCTTCCTGAAATGCCAATTTATCAATAAAAGAATGCCTGTAGACCTAAAGCCCACAATTTCTGGAGACACAAAAGTTGATAATATAAAATCCCCAGGTATGTTGAGAATGGCAGTGTTGTTATTCTGATAATAAAGTTTAATGGACCTTTAGTTCAAAAAATTCTACATTGTCTAGTTCTAGTAATATACCATCTTTATTCCAGTCCAGCAGACTCAAAGGCCTCCACTAATCCTACCAATAAACCTGTGGCTCTTTGCCCACATGATTACTTCCAGTTGGATTAACCTCTGGGCCCATAAATTTTACTGATTACCCTCTAAACCAAGCCTACTCTGAGTTCAATCTGGAGAATATACTCATTGCTGACCCCTTGGTGTTGGAACTGTGCTGTTTTAGCAGAGTTACACGGGGAAAATATTTAGAAGCTAGATAATAATATTTATTGAAAGATAGTGATTATATAGTTCATGTGAATCAATGGATAGCAGGAATATGATTGGTGATTACACAGCTGGATGGAAGAAAGGGGTGGCTTGATCCTGATAATAAGTCAAGCGCCAAATTGAGGTATCCACCGTAAAGGATCATCATCTGTTCATGTTGATGGATTTGGTAATTTGAGTTGACTTCCTAGTCTGGCTTCAAGTGACCGGATAATTGGATTGCAGGTCACAAACCCGCTTGGTTAGAACCTTGCTGGCGGGTTGAGCCTGCGGTTTCAACACCCCCCTGGCTGAAGGTTGGCCTCCTCTGGGGGCAGGTTGTCAGGGAGGTTGTCAGGAGCCTGGGCGCTGTATTGAATCAGTTGTTGCTTGGTGGCAGGCAGGGCAGTTTCCCGTTGTTTCTGTCTTGCTTTGCAGGGTTGTAGGAAATTGTGGTGTAAGGTCTTGTCTTGCTTGCGTTTCCCAAGCCCTTGCATGAGGTAAGATTTATTGTTGTTTACCTTTAGAATGATTGCTAGCCCTACTTTCTCGGGTTGTAGTTTGCTCTTGTCAATATTCATGACCCAGACTTTGTCCCCAACTTCATGTCTATTGCAGATGGGAACAAATGTCTTTTGTAAGCGTTCCTTTTCTTTGGCTGCTTGTTTGCTGTTGGCCTCTACTACTTGAGGATCTGAGCAAGGGGAGACTTGACTTGGAATTTCCAGTTTGGGTCCTGTCAATGCTTGAATGATATTTGGCCGTATGCCGTATACCAGTTCAAACGGGCTTTTTCCAGTGGATCTGTTCACTTGGGTTTGGAGCACAAATAATGTAGTTAGTAGCTGCTTATACCAGTCTTCAGGTCTCCTGGCAGTGAGTTTGGCTAGGGCTTGCACGAGGCTACCATTAAGCCGCTCTATGCGTTCATTGGCATGTGGATGATACAGTGTTGTGACAGTGTGTTTGACCCCATTTTTGGTGGGGTACACATTGGTGTCTTTGGAGGTCAATTCTTTGCCTCTATTGGTTATCATGAGTTCTGGCTTTCCAAACCTGCTGATTATTTCTTTGCCAATGAATTGTTGGGCATTGTTGCCGGTGTGTGCCTTCACCGCTTGGGCTACTGGCCACCTGGTTGCAAAGTCAATGGCTGTGATAATGTATTTTTTGTTGTTGTGCTTTCCTGGCATGGGCCCCACAATGTCAAGAGCCCATACTTTGAACGGTAGTTGGGTTTGAATGGGGAGTACAGACTTAGGCAGGGTTTTGCTTTTGGCAAACTTTTTGCAGACCTCACACTGTTCTAACACTTCCTGGACATTGCAGTATAAGGTTGGCCACCAGGCTTTATGCTTTAGGAATTTATATAGATTTTGGCTCTTAGTATGTCCAAGATCTCTGTGTTAGCAAAGAATGGTATCAACTCATTGATGTGTGGGGATGTAGGGAATGGTTGTGCCATCCAACATCTTTCTGTGAAGAGTCCCGTATACGTCAGCAAAGAGATGTTTATTCTTGATGACCGTTTCTTTGGTAATATTGGTTGTGCCTGCAGGGAACCCTTTGTCTTTTGTACGTAGCACTAGGAGAGGCCAGTCTGGGTTGAGCCCATTCTCTCCCCTAGACGCGCGGACATACAGACAGGACAGGGCGTCTGCCATGGCAAGCTTGGCCTTGGGCTTATATTGGATGAGCATGTTAAACCTTTCTAATATTTCCATCCACCGCGCTTGGCGGCGTGACAGGTTTGCTTGTGTCTTGAAATAGATGAGCAACTTGTGATTGGTTAGTGCTGTGAATTCTTCCTGCTGTTCCAGGTAACAGCACCATTTGACTAGGCAGTGTACAATGGCCAGTAATTCTTTGTTGTGGATTGGGTATTGACACTTGCCATCTTTCAGTTTGCGCAACTTTTAGGCTACAGGCAGGAAGTCACCATCACTATTCTTAATTCATAGTACTCCCCCAATGGATGCATCTGAGGCGTTGGTTTCCATCTGGCACTCTCTGTCTTGTTTGGGATATTGTAAGATGGGAGCTGTTGTGAGCTTTTCCTTGAGGCGCCTAAAACAGAGGTCACTTTGGGGGGTCTATAAAAACTTAGACTTGGCGCCTGTTATGGCAGACAAGGGGGCAGTCAAGACGCCACAGTTGGGTATGAAGCGTCATACATAGGCCACCATTCCCAAGAAGGTGCGTAGTTCTGACTTGTCCTTGGGAGGTGGCATCCTGCAGATGGCTTGTATCTTTTGACTGTTGGGTTTGATGCTGTCTTTTGAGACTATGTGTCCCAAGAAGGGTAGTTGTTCCTGGAAGAACTGGTATTTGGAGGGCTTGGTCAACAGTTTATGCCATGCCAAAGTTGCAAAGACTTCCTCCAGGTCTTTGTGGTGCTGTTCCACCAAGGGGCTGTAGACAATAATATTGTCCAGGTACACTAGGGCATGTCTGCCTATGTGTGGCGCAAACACTTTGTTCATGAAGGTTACAAAAGTGGACGGGGCATTGATCATGCCAAAGTTGAGTACCACACATTTGTAGGAACCATACTTAGTGCGGAAGGCTGTCATGGGGATGTCTTCCTCCTTGATAAAAATCTGATTGTAGCCTGCAGTTAGATCAATCTTGGAGAAGATGGTGGCTCCTCCCAAGGCGTCAAAGAGGGCGTCAATCAGTGGCAGTGGGTAACAATTCTTAATGGTGACTTTGTTTAGGGCGCAGTAGTCTGTGACCAGGCATAAGTTACCGTCCTTTTTAGCCACAAAAAATACGGCGGCCCCAAAGGGAGACTGTGAGGGGTGGATAAGTTCTTTTTCCAGTGCCTCCTTGAGATAGGCACGCAGGGCGTTGTTCTTGTTTGGGGTCAGTCAATAGATGGGACGTTCCTTGGGTACAGCTCCTTGAGTTGGATAGAGTGTTGGATATGCTTCTCAGGGGGTAGCCCAGGTAACGCCTCCTTGAAGATTTCTGGGTGCCGGGCCACAATGTTGCAATCTTGCGGTGTGGAGGTGTCCTGGTGGTCCTTGAAGTGTATGATTTCATACTGGCAGGAGTCATAGTCAATTGCTTTCAGGCTTTCCTTCTCGTCCAAAGTCTCTGTGATGCGTACAAAGACGTGGTCTTGTAGGAGTTGGTCTACAGAGTCTGGGTAGATTTGGTGGTTGATACCTTCACGCTTGATGGTCAACACTGAGGTTGCCCAGTTCACGTGGGGGTTGTTTTTCCGTAACCAGTCTAGTCCAGTACAATGTCAAACTTAGGGAAGTCAATGACAGGACCTTGGATGTTGGAGTGGAGGTTCTTAAGCATGACAGAGAAGGGGGCAGTTTCCTTTGTCACAACAATGTGGTGTTCATCAGACAGGACCACGTTTTTAATCCGCAAAGGATTAGTGGCCAGCTTGAATTTATCCACAAAGCTGCTGTTGACTAAAGTTTGATCTGCGCCTGAGTCTAGGAGTGCTGACCCTGTGTAACTGCAAAAGCAGAAAGGGTAAGACATCAATTTATTGGGATGTCTGGCAATGGTGTATAGTACCGGGTCTTCCAAGGGTACTTGGATTATTGGACATTAGTCCACATCCTTGGGTTGGTATTCATTGTTGGGCAAGTCAGGAGTTGCGTGGGGAGAGCTTGGCTCACTTAGTGCTCTCCCTGGGCTTTTCCCTCATCTTGGTTGCCTTGGGTGGCGGTGAAACGGAAATGGGTACAATTTGACTGGCCGTTATTTCCATTTCCATTTCCATTCAAACCCGTGGGTTTGTGGTTGTTGTTGTTGCCGTTGCCTCCAGGAGGTGGTTGAGAGGAGCGCCTGCTTAGATGGGTGTCCTTGGGCCTTTCTTGTTTCCCAGTCTGTGCCTTGTGTAGAGCGTTGGATGTTTGTTTTGCTTTTTCTGCTTCACAGTACAGGCTTTGCAGGTTGGTTACCTGGTCCAGGTTCACATGTCTCATAACGTGCAACTTGAGGGCATTGTAGTACATGAGGTGTGTTGCTGGGTATCAAAGGCCATGTTGGATGGGGCACAGAGACAGAGTTCCTTGTAGGCGCAGGTGAGTTCCTTCACAGTGCCTGTCTGGGTTAGGTTCTTTACTTGGTGTATGATCATGAGCGCTGTATCCTTAAGAACAAACCTTGCCAAGAAGTCCTGTTTGAAGGTGTCCCAGTTCTTGTCAGTGTGCTCTTTGTGCCACTTGTCACACCAAGTGCCAGCGTCATGGGTCAGGCAAATGGAAATCTCTGCAATCCAGAATTACTGTGGGCATTTCATTTGAGCCAGCTTGCTTTGGGCGGACTGGATCCATGTAGCAGCATTGTCATTGTTGGCCCCGGCAAAGGGCTCTAAGGCGGCGCTGCAAAGTCTTTGTGCAACATAGGCAGGCATAGTGGTTTTTTCAGCTGGTTGCGGCATCAAGTAAGGTGCCTGAAAGAACCCTTGGGTGGGCAGGGCGTTGAAGGCGGGTAGCAGGATCACCATGTTTTGGTAGAGGACAAAGCCATCAGGTATCTTGGTACCAGGAGTATACAGAGTCCAGTCAGGCAGGAGGCAAGACATAATTCTGTTGAGGATTTATTGGCCGCAGTGTGTGCGGGCAACAGGCAGAATTTTTCAAGATAAAGTAGGATGGAGATCCTACCTGTGCTACCAATGTTGTAACTGTGCTGTTTTAGAAGAGTTACATGGGGAAAAATATTTAGAAGCTAGATAATAATCTTTATTGGAAGATAGAGATTATATAGTTCATGTGAATCAATGGATAGCAGGAACATGATTGGTGATCACACGGCTGGATGGAAGAAGGGGGTGGCTTGATCCTGATAATGAGTTAAGCGCCAAATTGAGGTATTCACAGTAAAGGATCATCATCTGTTCATGTTGTTGGATTTGGTAATTCAAGTTGACTTCCTAGTCTGGCTTTGGGTGACCAGATAATTGGATTGCGGGTCATAAACCCGCTTGGTTGAAACCTTGCTGGAGGGTCAAGCCTGCGGTTTTGACATTGGCAAGAACTAGAACCTCAGAAACATTTAACCTCAAACGAAAGTGGTACACCATGAAGCCTAGACTATTCTCTGATAATTTCAGGATTCTCCTGACATGAAATTGCTTTTTGTTCTTAGCTTAATTGATGTGTTTAAACTGTTAAAGTGAGCTCAAAGCTTCTTTAAATAGCTTTTATAACAACTTTGATTTAATCATACAATTCCAAGTCCCCCAGTTCATGTAAAAACCTGTTTTTCATATGCATGAAAATATCCACTTGTTTGTTTTGTATCTCACACATCTAGTGAATCAATCTCAATGCTTAAACACATTTCTAAAAGCCTAAAACAAGAGAATTTGAACTAAGCTTTATTTTGCGCCATTTACAAATGCAATACTTGCCTTCTGACACAATTTTTGCTTAATTACCCCTGCTTCCTTTCAAACTTTATACACTAAGTGTATAAATTCTTCTATTCTCTCTCCACTCCCATATTACAACATTCTCTTTCTTGGCTCCTCAAATAAATCTGGTCTATCCAAATCTCTTTGATTAACTTCCATATTGTTTACTTGTCTTATCCTTTTCTGTCTGGATAAGCCTGAGTTACTTGAGGATGGTCTTAAGGCTGGAATTATTGGTGGCCTTGCTCTAATAAATAATACAGCTTCCAGCCCTGACAGATAAATATAATTATCTAATGGACTACCTTGTATCAATGGCCTCTCTTATGACCCCCTGGTCCAACCATCCACAAGAAATCATTGCCATCACTGATGCCACCTCCACACAGATTTTTGGAGCATTTTATATTACTCTTACAGGTTTGGTGGATTCCATGATACCCAAATCTGGATCTTGGTCCTTACTCAGTCAATCATTATACTACATTATCAAGTTGGCTCACATTCTATGGTGGGCCCTACCCTCTGGCCCAGCAGTCCCTCTGCTCACATCAAAGAGTGCTCCCACTAACACTTGGTATCCTGAAAGACTGGGAAGCATTGACTGCTCCACTATATACAATCACTATCAGGACAAAAAAGTTTGTCTAGACACCACTACAAGAACAACACTTCAAAAATTGAAGGAACACATGATCACTGCACTCATACTCTAATAACCAACATTAAGGGAATTTACAAACTAGAAACAGATGATTTCAACTACACTATTGATGGAGTGCTTAGGCTAAAAACAAAAGACAATGCATTCCTCCCTGTTGCATATGAGTCAAAGAAACTCTCAGGCAGAGAAAAAAGATACCCAATCCATGATAAAGAGCTAATAGCAATTGTTCATTGCCTAATAAAATGTCATTGTTATCTTTTAGAAACACATATATTCAAAGTGTTAACCAACCACAAATCATCAGTGTTCTTCAAAACACAACAAAATATCTCAATAAAACAAGCTGAATAGATGGGTCTTTGTGAAAGTCCACATGGAAGCTGTTGTGCAGGCAAGAGCTGATTTGGCCACAATAAAGACTCAATGATGAAAGTTGGCAAAGTATAGTGATTTTGGGACAGGTAGAGACCTAGTAGGTAACATGGGCTACTAGAGAAGGTAAGGCCTGCCTAGTAGGTAACAAAACACTACTGGGGGTGAGGAGTGTATCAGCCTAGCAGGTAACATTAGCTGCTAGTGTAATGGATAGTATCTGAACCTAGTAGGTAATATTAGTTACTAGGGGAGGGTAAAGTCTTAAAACAGTAGGTACCAAAGGACTACTGGAGAGGGATGGCTCTTCTACCTAACAGGTATCATTGGCTTCTAGGGAGAATAGGTGATTTAACCTAGAAGGTAACTAAGGACTGCTAGGGAAGGGAGGAGCTGAGGTAGCTCCACAATTCCTTGTGCACTTACAGGAGGTCTGTGAGTATGCACCTTACCTAACAGACTGGTAAGGTGTCCTTGCCTGTGTTTTCCTGGAGGCTTTGGGAAGGTCCTGAGGCTGCCATTGGGGGCATGGATATGCCCAGAGACGTTGCCAGGGTGGCTGCTCAGGGAACCAGCTGCAGAAATTGATAATAAACAGGTCTCTGGACGTAAAGCTGGTTACTTTGCAACAGAAAGCTCAGAATTAACCACCTGAGTAAGTAAAGACAACTGCACAGACATGAGGATTGTCTGTGGTTGAATGGCCCAAGTGAAGGTCACTTGCAGGGGATTAATCAAACGCCAGTAGCCCTGTAGACTTATTGCCTGAGTCTGAGGTATTGATAACAGGGACTGACAATGGAACTGAGGCAGCTCATAGTGAGAAAAAAACCTAGAAAGATCATAGTGAAGACTAGTTAAAGGACTGAAAGATCATGGAGGAAGACTAGCTGAAGGACTGGAAGATCATGGAGAAGGACTAGATGAAGGACTAGAAGTTGGTTAAGAAGGACCAGAAAAAGTAGATGGAGGATCAGGAATGTTGGACTTGGACTGTTGGAAATAGGACTAATAATAAGAAAGAAGCAGTTAAAAGAATTAAGTGAACTGCCAAAAAGATATGATAAAAAGATCAAGATAAATATCATAAAAGAAATAAGGAAAGAGCAGGAAATGATTTACAGAAAATGTACTGTAAATTTATAAGGAATCAATTGAGTGAGAAGGAGCCAAAGTAGCCAGAAACAGGACAAAAACCCTGAGAGCAAAGGCTAAAGTTTTTCCAAAATGATTAAGGGAAGCAAGAAGCAAGTGACAGGAAGTTTGAATGGCTGAAATGTGGAAGACAACACAGAAAAACTTGGAGAAATGTTGAAGAAATTAGGGTTCAAAAATCCCCTAAGTAACACATAGTGGGAAGTGCTCAATTTTTGCTGGAGAAACGTGATGGGAATCACGGCAAAACCATTCAAAACACAGAGCAAGTGTTTACCTGGGGAGAGACAACACTGTGTTCAAACCAGGGTCAAGAGAAAGTAATTCAGGAAAATATTTTGGCAAAACTGCTCAATCTGGGCAT
Source organism: Entomophthora muscae (assembly GCA_014839935.2). Taxonomy (NCBI): domain Eukaryota; kingdom Fungi; phylum Entomophthoromycota; class Entomophthoromycetes; order Entomophthorales; family Entomophthoraceae; genus Entomophthora; species Entomophthora muscae. Next base: position 28,635 of record QTSX02003560.1, read on the forward strand.
TTGATTGGCTGCAGGTCAAAGCTTGTTTGATCACTATTTTAAGGGGCTTTAACTGAAGAGTTTAAGCCTAAAAAATGGGATAATGGACCAGAAAAAGCTGGTTTTTAATTATCTGAAGTAATTTAAAAGTTTTGATGTATTATAGAGCAGAAGAAACCTTATAGGTTAAGCCTGAAAAACCAGAGATTTGACAAGAAACATGGACTAAAAAGGAGCTATAAAAGGGGGATCAATCTGAGGCTTTTCTAGGATTGAAAACAGTGGATAACAAAGGCCACTAAGACTAAACAGAAAGATGGAGACCAAGATAAAGGTGCAAAATCCAAGACTAAGGAGCTGGAGCCTAGGATAAAGAGCAGGAGCCCAAGCAAAGAGCAGGAGCCCAAGACCAAGTCCAAGGAGTCTAAGAGATTGTTAGAGGACTCTAAGTACTGGCACATATAAATTGTTTCCCATACTCACAGGCCATATATCAGAAGATTTATAAGAAGATCTCCCTTCTGAAAGAAAATACAAGTCCATTTTGACCCCTGTCCAAAATCCCAAGTAGTACAGATAGTCTCTATGAGTGAATTGCCTAATATCTTCTACCCTAGTCAAGGGGAGAAAGACACCTACCACCAAAGCTGTCAAAGGTTTTTCACTAGTAAGACTTCCAAGGAAGAATGAGAGAGGTTGACTAGACACCTTAAGATGAAAGATAGAGAGAGGGAATTTATTGGGAATGAGTTTACTAGGCTTTTGAAGGATTGATACAGGCCCACAGAGGGACTAGCACCAGCTGAAGTACAAGTACATGGTGGGGATGCCTGCCTAGTCATAGGGAAAGTGTTGGAGGAGTTTGCTGTAATGAAAGCTAAGTATAAAATTAAAGCTATTCACATACCTCTACTAGAGAATGACAACTCCTTCCAGCCAGTCCCTGGCTATGAACCAGGACACATAATGGGAACTGGTGAACAGGAAACCCACAGCCTTATCCAAAAATATTCCATGATAATTGAGTATAAAACAGGAAAAGTTAATTACAGCAGATGCCTTATCAAGGCTATACAGTAAAAATATGCTCTGAACCAATGAAAAAGAAACCAACAGGCTCATATTGATAAAGTGGAATCTTCAAGAAGGCTTCACAACTAGTACTTTAATGAATATACAAGAAAAAGTCCTCAAGTACAAAATCTGTTCAAAAACGTCTATGGTACTCTCCACTGCATAATGTCATATAGAGATACTCTAATGTACTTTCTGTCAACACAATTGATTGACACAATTATTTTTCATCATAAAGACCTAGAATATACCTGTAGTAGGAGCCCAAAAAGTATCTAAAACCCACTATTGGTGACCAAATATTCTGGACAACATCAAGGAAGTTCTTGATTAATGAGAAATATGTGAGAAGTGTGCTCACTATAAGGCACCCCCAAATATGCAATGCTGGTCTCAATAACTTAAAAATTCAAGGTTTAGACATTAGAAATTGTGGTACCCATGTCAGAAGGCAAAAAAGCAAAAAATACATCATAGCAGTAATTGATTACACAACAAGATGAACTTTAGCACAAGATAAAAATAGCATAAAGGAAATGATATAATATGGTTCATAGGTAAAGAAATCATTTCTAAGTTTAGAAAACCAGACTTAATATCAAAGACAGAGGAATTGAACTTAATGCCTGTGAAATTCCTGGCTTTTTGACTTGAAAATTCAGCCATCAATCTTATTACATGGAATCTGGATGATGTACTCAAAAAAAATTAATGTTTGGCTCAAACTCTAGTGTCCCAGTAATATTCAGTGGCACTAAGGCCAAACTGCTCTATAATCAAGAATGCTTGCCCTTGACCCAAAATTAACAGACTAATCTGCCCTGAACCTAATCCAAAACACTTATCCACTCTTGATTGATCCAGTGGTGCGGCGGCACAACCCCAAAATGCCAAAATGCTTCATAGGAGCTGAAAACTTGGCTGGTAATGCACTTTCAGGTGCTAATCCCAATTATAATAACCAAAAAATGACTAGCATATGGTTTAACCCAGTGCTGCCTACATTGACTGGGGCTAAACCTCAAAAACTCCTTTATGTATTTTTATACACCATTTTATTATACTCTGTAATTTTCAGGAAACCAGGCATAGGTAGAGGCATTGGGCGGCTCAGGATGGGGTTGGATTGAGCCGGCAGGTAAAGCCACCATAGAATGGGTGCTAACTTGATAATGTAAGACATGGATTGCCTGAGTAAGGAACAGGGTCCAGAAGTAGGGACCATGGAATCCACCATTCCTGTCAAGGTGATATAGAGTACTCCAAACAGTTGAGTGGACGTGGTCTCTGCAGCAGTAGGGGTCTCCATTAGGTGGTTGGGTTGTGGGGTTAAGGGCAGAGTCATGGGAACAAAGTAGACAGGCAGATAATTGTACTTGTCTTTGAACAATCTTGGCGGCCTTTTGTACCACTTTCCTTCACGTCCTATTTATTCAGTTTCTCTAGTCCTGGCCAAGGGTTCAGCAATGAGGATGGTCTCCAAGTTGTACTCTGTGTAGGCTGGGATGGGCGGGTATTGAGTAAAATGCACAGGTCCAAAGGGGGCTCCAGGGGGACGGTATAATGCCTGGGGAGAGTAGGCAGGTTGATCTCTAGAGGGGGCGGTTGCCTGATGGTCTACTTGAACAGAGTTAAGATGGAAGATAACTAAGACTAGGTAAGGTAAGATTTGTTCAAACCAAAGGTTCATAAAACTTTATTATCAAAAATGACAATGTGGTCATCACCATACCGCCGGGGTTTTTATACCATAGGACTTTGCTTCTTCAATTTTCACAGGGTTCAGGTTCGCAGACCAGGCACTGGAGGGGCATGAATCTTGGCTTAGAGTCTTGAGGGCGGCAGATCCAGGTTATGCCTGCTCTGGCAAATAGAAGTGGCAATGCTTTGTTCTGCTGCCACTGTTCACTATGTCACCAGAGTAGTTCAATTGTACTACCCCTTCTGGATGGAAGGCTGGCAGTTGCTGGTGGTCATTGGCAGAGTTAAAAATAGGCTTTGTTTTAACCTCCTTAAGGCAAGCTGCAACCTCTGCATAGGTTTGGATCTTTGGTGGCTCAAGGTTGGCATCAATCTGGTGACTATTCAGGGAATTGTCCTTGGGAGACTGGTTGGCCTCAGAGTAACTCATCAACTTGGGTTTGCAATTTAGTGAGTGGGTGGGTTCCTGTCCACTTTGTGTGACTCAAGAAGTCTTTGGAGAGTCAGGGTTTGATTACAGGGTTTCCAATGTTGATTTTGAAACTCTAGTATTGGCTCTTGGCAGGTTGGCAGTAGGTCCTTCCCTAATCTCTGTTAGCCAGGTTACATCTCCTTTGTAGGTATGGGTCTTCATTGGCACCAGTTTAGCGGCAGACTGGCAACTATTCAGGGAATCCTCTGTAGTAGGCCGGCAGGTTGCAAAGTAATTTAACAATTTGAGCCTGTGACTTAACAGATCAGCGGGTCCTGGACTGTCCTGGAGGGTTCAATCCGCTTTCAGGGAACTGGGGTTCAACTCTTGGGTTTTCAATACAAGTATTGAAATGTTATTCATGACAGCAATGGAGTTGTTCCCATCCATAAGACATGGGATGGATGGACTGGCTTTCAGGAGATTGCCACAATAGCAGCTCTGCAATAGATCTGGCATCATGCCTGCCTTGGGATAAGGTCAGGAGCAGGAATGATGCAAGAATAATAACTTCACAATGGAGCATTAGGCAAGATGCCTTTTGGGAAAAACTATTCAGTAAACCCCAACACAGAGGCTGGTCCAGTCTCAAGGATTCTTGGGTCAATCACCCATGTGATAATAATCCTATAAAAGGATATTTCTCTTATAATAATAAAGATTCCACTCTTGCTCTCTCCAAATATACTTTTTCTTAAGGTTTATCTGCGTTTAAAGATAGTTAAGACTGTGTTTTGGTCTGCTTAGATAAGTAAAAGGTATTTTGAAGTTAGCAACTGTGTATTGTCATCTTTAGTCTTCAAACAAGGAATCAATGATCTCATCCCAAAAGCAAACCTATCAAATATCTTCTTCCTAAAGTTGAGAATGTCATTGATAACAACTGTAAAGTTACAACTTTTACTTGGACCTCCAATTTAATCCTTACCAAATGCTTGGAGATCTCTGCAAAATTACATCTGGAAGTTTATTCAAAGATTTACTGAAAAAGCCCAAGAAAAGTCCTTACACTATTAATTTCAGAATTATTTCAAATAAACCCATCTAGCCCACCCAAGAGACACCCCTGGTTAAATATCATGTGCAAGAGCAGCCAGGAGAAGTGGTATTTGAATCCAAGACAGGTTCCTCAATTTTAGCTGATTCAATTTTTCCTTTTGATTTTGTCCATTTGATTTTGTCCAAATTTTCCTGTCTCAAAAAATGCATTAATGTCCTCTCATATTATTGTTTGATTTGTTTGGGATGCCCAACCTCTCACTCCAAATCTATTTCCTCCTTTAAATGAATGCAAGTGTTGTAAAGGACCTTGCTTCATCATTTTCTAATCTAATAAAGTTTAAAATATTTTAGTAATTTTGGTCATTTTGCTTTATCTGTTGCTTTTCAGTATTCTGTTGGTTCCTCCCCCCTTTGGCCTCCCAGGAATTATTAGTGGCAACTATTTGATTGTTACTGAAACAATGATTTTATTATGGTTGAGAGCAAGGTTTTATTTCTCTCTAACCTGCCCCCCAATTCTCACACCAACATCTACCTTTCCAAAAAAGCATCAAACACAAAGTTAACAGCCCTTATCATCCACAGGATAATGGGAGAGTTAAAAGGATAAATGACTCTCTGGTAGAAGCCTAAAGCAAAACATCTTCCAACAATCATTACTTTTAGGCTGATATGTTACCAACAGTGCTAATGGTGTACCACACCTGTATGAACTGCAATATTGACAAAAGCTCATAAAAAGATGTCTATGGACAAAAGCTAACCATTTTAAATACCTGTCAAAGTGACATTTTGATTCTAATTTAAAGCAAGATACCAAACAAGGATAGAACCTGGCTCCTGTTCTCTGTGGCCTTCCAGCTCAGAAGGCCAAGAGCCCAGCTGCCTGCGTTGTTGTGAGAAAAAAATCTGAAAAAAATCTTGATGAGAAACCACCAGGAACAGAATACCTCCCTAGGATAAAAAATTTGCAAGAAAAGAAGCAACACTTAATGCCAGAAGTTTATCTAAAGTGGCAAAATGCAACACTGGCAATTTGGGCAGGAAATCTTGAAGTTCCACTAATGATAAATACCCCAAACTTGCCCAAGGACCAAGAAATGGAACATATCATGTGAGCCCACCAGACCCCAATAATTAGGTTAATAAACATAAATGTTCATGTATCTATTCTACAGTGACAGTCAATAGCAAACCAACTACACCTTATGCCACCTTTCCATCCCCAGAATCTTTTTGCCAGCCCAACTGTGACTGTACTACAGTCACTGCTGAGTATTTAGCCAAATAAATGCTCCAGAATATAAAGATGTTCTGTTTTTGCTGTTTATTACATATAGATAGGTTTGTTTGGAATTCTTGGGGTAAAGGTTCCTAGAAACTGGATATCTAGGTGCAATAAAAGAACAGAATATGGATGTTTAGTTAGTTTAGGCTAACTAAAAGAATTGAGGCAAGATTGGCCAAATCAATCTTGGAGACTAGGTGTCTCAAAATGGGTTGATTAATCAGGAAGATTAATTAATAAATACAGGATATAATTAATGAGGATTTAATTATATTAAAATGGCTTTGACTTTGTCAAGAAGTTTGGTTAAGGTTAACCATGGGAAAACCCCTGAAATTAGGGTTAAAAGCACTGTGTTGGCAAATTTATTAGATTAGAAGCGCCGCAGCGCCGCCTAATAAATTTGAGATGCGCTGAGGCACTGCTATCAAATTTTCTCAGGCGCTGCCTGGGGAAATTGCTGGGCGCCGCAGTGGCGCCTGGTTTGAGTTTCAAAGCAGTTTAATGGGTTTTAAAGGCAAAAAACCATTAAATGCAAAAATAACTAAATATAGGCAAGGATGCCTAGGAATTCAGGTTTGATCAGCTGGTTCCCAGTTGGAACACTGATAGCTGAGTTTAGGATGTTCAATCCACAGGGTTTTGGCGCTGGGAGCTGGGGAAGCTCCATGCCAAACTGGTACATTGGGTTGAATGGAGTCAGGTGACTTCTGGCCATTGTAGGTCAATTCTAATAGGTTGAGAATTGTTGGTGATCTTTCAGGTAAAGATCTATGTTGGATGACTCAAATGTCATAGACCACATGACGCAAATCATTGGTTGATTCAGGAACCGGAGGGGTTTTCAGCTGTGTATGCCCTGAATGGTATATAAGCAAAAACAGTTAAACATTAATAAAATATATTTATTGTCGGTTTTGACGCTTTCCCCTCACCTATTTTTCAATTGTCATGCCTTCTTTGTTAAAATTTGAGAAAGCCAAGTTTGGGGTCCTTTGTGTGGAAACCGCTGCCGCAAGAAAGAAGGTTCCTACAAGTACATTGGAAGAAGCTTGGACCAGCCTGGAGGTCACTAAGACTGTTCCTGCCAAATCTTTAGTAGAAGTAAAGGCTGCATTTGAAGAGCTGTACCCCAATTACTTTGCAAAGGAAGGGACTCCTGCACAAGGGAACAAAATTTATGCTTGGGATGCTTGGAACTTGTTGGTAGGATGGGATGAAATCTTGCAACAAGTAAAAGAGATGGCAAATTGTGAATTTGAGGCGTTGAGAGCACAAGAGGAAAAAAGCGTTGAAATCATGGCTTGTTGGCGGGATGACAATAAAGTGTTATCCAATAAAATTGCCTCCCTGGAGGCAAAGCTCCTCAAAGCTTTGTCCCAGGAAGGTAACAAAAATAAGAGTCAAGGGCAGGATAATGGCAGGATGGACTGGTTAGGCCTGGATCTGTCACAGAGCCCAACACAGGGGCAGAAAAAACCCATAGTGAAAGGAGTCCAGTCTATGCTTGCCAAGATGTCACCATTTTCTGGAAATCCCAAAGAAGGAAACGCTTTCCTGGAGGGTTTCCTTATACAAGCCTCTAGTCTAGGGGATGATGAGAAAAGTCATTGGTTGGAAGTTCTTGCAGGACCTGCCTGTTTCAAGCTGTTTGAAAGATGTAAAGGCAACAATTAGACCACCTTGTTAGAGGAATTTTGAGCCAGTTACACTGTAACCCTTAGACCTGGTGATGCTCTTCAAAAAGCTCAAGATGTTACTCAAGCTGGCCATGAGACAGTGTCAATGTACCTTTCCAGAATGGAGGAGTTCTTAGCCTTTGTTGATGTGGAATGTAATCAGGATCTAGTGGAGGATGCTTTCTTCACTGGAATGTGGCCCAGGCTGCAAACTCAGGCCTCTATGTTACGCTGTGAGAAGTTGTCATGGTCAAAACTTGTTCAGAAGGTTATCCAGATGGAATGGGATCTTGGAGGCCCTCCACACAGTGCTCCTTGTTCCAGAGCAGGAGCTCATGTGGCGGCAGGGGAAGAATCTTCTAAGAGAACCAGACGTCCAAGAAGTCCCTCTGATAAGGACCACATGTCTAGATTTAAGCAGGCATGTAAGCTCCCCATGGCCAAGGGATGCTGGATCTGTGGAACAGATGGCCATTTTGCTGGAAAGTGTCCCAACCGTGCAAATTTGACAAGGAGCATCCCGACCTTATGTTTAAGGATTTGGGAAAAGAAAGGCGGGCTTAGGTGTCTCTCAACCTGAGTCCGGTAATTTGGAGAATAATGGGAGAATGAGACTTTGATCTGGGAAGGCTTTGAAGGAATACGGGAAAAGAGCCAGTCAACCAGTGGAACCACCCATACAGGAAATTGATGTCTCTCGTCCAACTCTGCCTGAGGGAAGTCCAGACGCCTCTCCAGATGAGTGGATATTGGATGTGCGCTTAGGGATGAAGGAAGACAGGGAGATTACATGGCAGCCTGTGCAAGTTCAGTTGAGTGTGGATTGGCTCAAGGAAGTTGAATGGCATAAAAAGGTGGCCCAAAGTATGCCTGCACTTTTGATTGCAAAACCTTTTGTGTGGGCATTACAAGGGGTTATCCTTTTGGATATTTTGCTCAATGGTATCTCTGCAAAGGCAGTCTACAATCCAGGGTGTGCTGGAGTGGCAGTATCAAAGAACTTTGTTTGTAGACATGGCATGGACCCATCAAGATTGGTCACTTTGACCTTATCTTCTGCAGATGGGGTTACCACTATCAAACAAGACGTGTTTGATGAGGTGGTAATAAAATGGAAAAATACCAAGGTCAAGACTTCCGCCGTAGTTCTACCCGGGGCAGGATTTGATGTTCTGCTTGGTATGACTTGGATTGTTGAGGCCAAGGTGAGCCTGGACGCTGTCAAGAATGTCTTGGTTCATGAAGGAGTTGAATACGCTTATCAACAACTGAAAATTCCACCAGCACCAGAAGATGTCCAGTCAGTTGTCATCTACGCCAAGGAATATTGCTCAATTCCACCAAAGGGAACAGCTTGGTTAAAACCAGTAGCTTTCAATTGCGGAACACAAGGAGGACAGGTTATCCCAGAATTGCCCCGTCATATATCCTCAAATGTGGCAATATTTGAGGATGGTTCAAATGGTGAATCTCTCAAGTCCTGGAAGTTGTTCAACACTTGTGCGGTTCCTGTAGACATTCAGCAAGGTCAGCGTATTGGAGTTTGGATGCCCATAGTTGGAGAAGTCACAACAAATAAACCTACCATCTCTTATGTTTGTGTGCCCTTCAATAATTTAACCCGTATACTATGTCCAAGTGAAGCACCAGGTACCCTGTTGTATACTCTGGTGTGGAAATGGAGTAGTTGTTTCTTGTTGGACAAATATGATGTAGGGAGAACTGGTCCACCTTATATCATAAAAACGCTTACTGGGAAGCCATACAAAGGGTATGTACCCCATTGTAGTCCTGCTGCAGTTGCTGCAATCAGAGAAGAGGTGGAGAAGATGCAAAGAGCCAACCTGATTGAGGAGAGCATCAGTCCTCTATTCTGCTCCAATGGTTTGTGTTCCAAAGCCAGATGGGAACATTTGTGTTTGTATTGATTTCCAAATGGTAAACAAGGATATTGTAAATGATGCCTACCCAATGCACCAAATTGAGGATCAGCTGGATGCCATGGCTGGATCTTCTTGGTTCACCACTTTGGATCTGACTAAGGGATATCACCAACTGTTGATTGATGAGAAGTCTAAGGAGGTTACAGCATTCTCTACACCTGATGGTCTTTATCAATGGAAAGTCTTGCCATTAGGAATGAAAACAGCTGGTGCTGTGTTTCAGCAAGTGATGGACCAAATTATGGCAGGATTGCAGCCTAGGTGTGTCTTGGTGTATATAGATGACATTACTGTATATAGCCCTTCCTGGGAACAACACCTGAAGGATCTTGATGAAGTATTCCGCCAAATTGAGAAAGCAAAGTTAAAGATTAGTGTATCTAAGACTAAGCTTGCCTGTTGAGAGGTCAAGGTGTTAGGACATATTGTGAATTCTCAGGGGATTAAGCCAAGTCCTGAGAGAGTTACTCTGTTGTTGAGCATGAGATCACTACAGTTGGTCCAAGAGGTGCGGGGATTTATGGGATTGGTGAATTTCTATTGGAGATTCATTCCTAATTGTTCTGCGCTTGGAGAGCTGTTGTTTGCTTTAACAAGGAAGAATGCCAGGTTTGTTTGGGGACAGGAACAAGAGTCAAGTTTCTTAGAGCTGAAAAAGAGACTCTCCAAGGCCCCCATCCTAAGATTCCCCAATTGGTTGAAGTTGTTCTACATTGAAACAGATGCAAGTTCAACTGGTCTGGGTGCTGTTCTTACTCAGGAAGGAGAGTCAAAGTTATCCCGGCATCTGGTGGTGTATGGTTCCAAAACATTGGGGACCACTCAAAGGAAATACTCTGCTACTGAACGTGAGGGATTGGCAATAGTATGGGCAGTGGAGCATTTTAGGACGTATATCCTAGGAATGCCATTCATTATAGTCACTGATCACGCAGCATTGAGAGCGCTTTGGACTAAGGAAGACTTACAAGGCTGTATGCAATTGTATGCTGAAAAACTCTCTGGATATGACTATGATATCATTTACCAACCTGGTTTGGAAAATCAGATTCCCAACTTATTATCCTGAGCGCTGTTGGCCTGTGAAGTTGAGACGCAGGAAGCCTGGGAAGCGTTATTGAGGAATAGGATTTACGTAGAGCAATCCAAACGTCTTCAAGTGGTGAGAGATCTTCATGTTCAATGGGGAGGTCACCTCAGATACAAAAAGCTCTGGCAAGCAGTAAAAGCCTGGTACTGGTGGTCAGAGATGAGAGCTACAGTCCTCCAGATTTTACAAGAATGTGAAGTTTGCTCTAAGTTCTCAGCGGCAAAATCTAAGGTACAGCTCAAGTCAGTGATGTCACATTATCCTTTTGAGTTGGTCTCAATGGATACGGGTCATATCACATTACCAAGTGGTTGGAAAGAATACTTTGTGGTTGCCGTTGATTCTTTCACAAAATGGGTAGAGGTTTGAGCAATGGCTAAAGAAACAAGCGTTGCACTTGCTAAGTTTCTCTGAGAAGAAATCATAGCACGACATGGTTGTCCCAAGAAGGTTCTCACCAACAATGGACCACCCTACGTAGGGCCAGCCTTGACTAAGGAATGCTTAAAATGGGGCATTTCTAAGTTAACCGCAGCTCCCTACCATCCCAAGACCAATGGGTTAGCCAAAAGAACCATTGGAACCTTAAAGCACATTATGGAAAAATTGGCTGATGGAGCTACAACCTGTTGGAAGGATCACCTAGCAATGAGTGTCATGGCATACTGGACAATGCCCCATGATTCTACTGGGTTTTCACCATTTTGGATGTTGTATGGCCGGGAGACTACAACCAGCACTGAAGTGGGCCAATGGGAGTTTGTGGAAAAGAATTCCTATGAAGCCGCCGTAGAGGAACATGCAGCCAAGATGCAGAAGTTATTTGCCAAGGCAAGGAGTAAAGGAGAGCGGGTTTGAGAAAAGCGTGCCGCCAAGTGGAACTCAAAGCCTGGAGTACTTCCTTGTGATCATTTCCAGGTGGGAGATCTGGTGTGGTTTGATCAAAGGCGCTAAGAAAAGCACCCAAGAAGAGGTCTTCAGCAATGGGTAGGGCCTATGAAGATTATTTTGGTTAGTCCAGGGCCAAACTACCTAATTTGGGGGGTTGGAGCTGCCTTGGGAGAAGAATGGTCCCGTGTTCATCCTCAATTCCTTAAGCTATTCCATGGGGAATTGGAGCTTATAAAGATCCAAGAAGATGAGGCCAATTCCCCCAAAGGGAAGGAAGGGGCCTTGTGACTGTACTACAGTCACTGCTGAGTATTTAGCCAAATAAATGCTCCAAAATATAAAGATGTTCTGTTTTTGCTGTTTATTACATATAGATAGGTTTGTTTGGAATTCTTGGGGTAAAGGTTCCTAGAAACTGGATATCTATGTTTAATAAAAGAACAGAATATGGATGGTTAGTTAGGTTAGGCTAACTAAAAGAATTGAGGCAAGATTGGCCAAATCAATCTTGGAGACTAGGCGTCTCAAAATGGGTTGATTAATCAGGAAGATTAATTAATAAATACAGGATATAATTAATGAGGATTTAATTATATTAAAATGGCTTTGACTTTGTCAAGAAGTTTGGTTAAGGTTAACCATGGGAAAACCCCCTGGAATTTGGTTTAAAAGCGCCGTGTTGGCAAATTTATTGGGTTAGAAGCGCCGTGGCGCCGCCTAATGAATTCAAGATGCGCCGAGGCGCCGCTATCAAATTTTCTCAGGCGCCGCCTGGGGAAATTGCTGGGCGCCGCAGTGGCGCCTGGTTTGAGTTTCAAAGCAGTTTAATGGGTTTTAAAGGCAAAAAACCATTAAATGCAAAAATAACTAAATAAAGGCAAGGATGCCTAGGAATTCAGGTTTGATCAGCTGGTTCCCAGTTGGAACACTGATAGCTGAGTTTAGGATGTGCAATCCACAGGGTTTTGGCGCTGGGAGCTGGGGAAGCTCCATGCCAAATTGGTACATTGGGTTGAATGGAGTCAGGTGACTTCTGCCCATTGTAGGTCAATTCTCATAGGTTGAGAATTGTTGGTGATCTTTCAGGTAAAGATCTATGTTGGATGACTCAAATGTCATAGACCACGTGACACAAATCATTGGTTGATTCAGGAACCAGAGGGGTTTTCAGCCGTGTATGCCCCAAATGGTATATAAGCAAAAACAGTTAAACATTAATAAAATATATTCATTGTCGGTTTTGACGCTTTCCCCTCACCTATTTTTCAATTGTCATGCCTTCTTTGTTAAAATTTGAGAGAGCCAAGTTTGGGGTCCTTTGTGTGGAAACTGCTGCCGCAAGAAAGGAGGTTCCTACAAGTACATTGGAAGAAGCTTGGACCAGCCTGGAGGTCACTAAGACTGTTCCTGCCAAATCTTTAGTAGAAGTAAAGGCTGCATTTGAAGAGCTGTATTCCAATTACTTTGCAAAGGAAGGGACTCCTGCCCATGGGAACCAAATTTATGCTTGGGATGCTTGGAACTTGTTGGTAGGATGGGATGAAATCTTGCAACAAGTAAAAGAGATGGCAAATTGTGAAATTGAGGCGTTGAGAGCACAAGAGGAAAAAAGCGTTGAAATCATGGCTTGTTGGCGGGATGACAATAAAGTGTTATCCAATAAAATTGCCTCCCTGGAGGCAAAGCTCCTCAAAGCTTTGTCCCAGGAAGGTAACAGAAATAAGAGTCAAGGGCAGGATAATGGCAGGATGGACTGGTTAGTCCTGGATCTGTCACACCAACTGAGTCCCAAAACCAAATCTAATGATGAGTCCTGGAAAAGTGATATTTATCCCCACCAGGTCAAGGCCAATACCTGTCGTGTTCTGAGGCGCGGCACAGACACACAACAGGAAATCCTAACCTTAGGATTGGATTTGTACTAAGTCTTGGTTAGATGACAGGGAAGGCAAATGCGTTTACCTTGTGGCCCTGGAAGAATAATCTCTACTAGTTGTGGCTAGAGAGAGGCGCAGAAGTACAGAAGACACAAAGATAAAAATGTGAATATAACTTAAGATTTAATGGGTATAAAGATTGGGAATATATACTGTGTAGCTTTACCACAAAACAGTACATGAACGGTAGGATCACTTGCCATTGGCATTAGTGGGGCAAGTGAGTTGCGCAGGGATCAGGAAACCAAACAATTGTACTTCCTGAATTGGTCATCAACTCATTTCAAGTAGCAAAAGAAAAAGCAAGCAATTTGTCCTCAAAATGGCCCACCAAAGGCAAAATTAAAATACAGTGAATAGCTGCATTCACAACATTGCCCTCCTCTAGATGGCAAGCGCCAGAATTAACTCATTCTGCAAGTTGACTTACCAAATGTCAACAATTTGTCAACATTCAGTAAATTGACATTATTTTGGTATTTATCCGCCAGAATTGGGCATTTCCAAAACTAAGCTAATTTTTCATAGTGAATTATTAAGTCAGAATTGAAAAAGTAAAAAGGAACAGACATAATGTCAACACCATTTAAACAAAGTCTTAATTTTAAGCCAAAAAACTAATATAAATTACTATGAAAATGTAAGTTTCTTTATACTTTTACATTAAAGTTAACTACAGTAAGTAATATCTGGATGTTGACCCCAAATAAGAATCCATAAATTTCTTACTAAAATACACAATATTCTAAAAATAACTACTTTTTATATTTTATACCACTGTTTTTATTAAATATATATTAAGATAAGCATTGAACAAAGACATATGCCAACTTTCAGAGCATTCTTTGTATTATTTAGATATTTACTGTTATTTTAAATTCACTGGATAAACTATAGCTTATTTCCTAAAGTCCACTTAAGCCAACACACATATGTTAAAACTAGAATTTATATATGTAATTATAATGTTGACTTTGTGTCAAATCAACACGTTGCCTAAATTACAACAAAGGGGTTTGGCTAAGCAAACAAAGTGACATAATTTAAGCAAGATTTAATAGGAGAGTTGCTATAAAAGAACACTGACTTCCTGAATGTTGACACCTTCACTTATTTATTAGTAAAACACTGCCGCTTAACAAAAAGCACATATACAATGGTATGGTAATTCAGGCCAAAGTACCCAGGGCTGTACTTCAGACTTCCCTCTACAATCCCTATTGTTTAGTTTTCATAAGTTACATATACAACTCTTTATTTTTTTTTAAAATTTAAAAATAATCAATTTTGGCCTTAAAAAACCAACTCTAGAAAATATTAACCAAGCTTTATAAGTGATTTACATAATGTTTTTCCACTTTAATGCTGACTGTCAGTATGTCAACGTCAAAATTAAAGCGTTTTTTATGCTGACAAACTAAATTAAATATTTTTGACTACTGTGACTACCAGAATGTCAACTTTTTATTTAAACATGGGTTTTTTCTATTCTTTAATAATAAAATAGCTCTAAAATTACTTTCTATACTTCTATAAACTATTTACTTAATAATAAAATTTAAACAAGTGATTATTATTTAATTTTATTCATGTCTCACATGATTATTCTTACTTTATGAACTATACTCTAAGTATTGTAGGACAAATCTTCCAAGAAGCCACAAAATAACCCCAAGTCAATCAAGAAAGTACCCAAAGCCTCTGGAAAGGCCCAAAGTCCCTACCCCAACAAAAAACCAGCCAAAGAGCCCTCAACAAAACAGAAGACAAAGAAGAGGACCCCAGACCCTGAAAGCAAAGAGCCCTCCCCTTCTCCCTCCTCTTCTCCAAGCTGGTACCAATCAGAAGGAGATGAGGTTCCACTAAACAAGCAAGGAAGAAAGAAGATACCCAAGAGTCAAGAACCCCAGCCAAGCCCAGATGAATCAAGCTCAAAGGAATTAAGTCCCAAGGAATCAAGCTCATCCCAGTCCAGAAAGCGCAAGAATCCAACTCCAGATAATTCCCCTCCACCACCCAACAAATCTGCACCTCCATCCTCCTCATCTAGTATCAATAAAGAAGATCCTGATGATTACCTGTCTGACTATCATCAAGCACCAATTGACCCATGGGATCCCCTAAAGGTTCACAATATATGTAACATCAAAGGAGAGTTTAAGCTCCCAAAGAAGTTCCCTCGGGTTTTCACTCTAATGTCTGTCAAAGGAGGTGCAAGTTTAGTCTGTGATGGCTATGTTTTCAATTGCAACAATCAGAAGAGAGCAGGAAGACGCAAGCATTATGTATGTGAAGATAGAAGCTGTGCTGCCAGAATTAATACAGAAGGATGGGATAAAGTCACTAGTGAAAAAGGAGAGCACACATGCAATGCTCCAATCAATCTTATTGAAAAGCTTCTAAAGTAGTACCTCTACCAAATGGTCCCAGTCTCCAAAGATGTCAAGGCTTCTGGTCTGTCAGTTAAGGCCACCACACACCTAAGTAATGAGAACCTGAAGCTCATCCCTGACCGCAACCAGTTAGTGAAGTACATATGTGACAAACACTGTGACCTAGTCCCCCTAAAGAAATCAGCCATGGTTCAAGGAGAGTTAGTCTTGACAGAGAAGTTAAAGATTTTCAATGGTGATGAGGTGTTCCTTTTACATGATGATGGTCCTAAAGCAGAGGCAAGAATTATATGCTATGCTACACAACAAAACCTGAAGCAGTTGAGGGATTCAGAGACCTGGTTATGTGATGGTACCTTTGCAGTATGCCCCTGCCTTTTTTACCAACTATGGGTTGTACATTCCCTTATTGAAGGCAAGGTGCTCCCTTTTGCCTACTTTCTGCTTCCTGGGGCAACAGAAGAGATCTACACAAGGGCCTTTTTAATCCTTCAGGAGGGCATCAAAGCCCTACCCAGTAATAGAAAGAGTCCCCCTGGCCATAACACTAGAGCCAACCCAGATAATGATGAAAAGGATGAAGCCACCCTTGCTGCAGAAAAAGAAGCTCAAGATAAAGCTCTTGGCCCCTCAACTATAATCATGGACTGTGAAGCTGCCCAGTATAATGCTTTTGTAAATACCTTTGATGGAGAGGTACAGGGGTATTTTTTTCCATTATTGACAGGCTGTCAACAGGCAACTAAAGGGTCTACCTGAGCTCAGCAAGCTCCACCATCTAGATACATCAGGAAAGTGCAAGTTCTTAATTCAGCAGTTTGTAGCACTAGCATTTGTAAAGCCAGAGCATGCTGGACAAGCCTTTTTCTCCTTTCCAGGATCCATATGCCAAGAAGCATGATGGTGCCTTCTACCCTTTCATTGAATATTATGAACCACAGTGGATTGGACGTAAGGTCACTAAGCGCCGGAGCAAGCCCAGAGCCAAAGCCAACTGGAACTGCTACCAGGCTGTTCTTAAGGATGAGATGAAAAATACTTCATCTTTAGAGGGCTGGAATAAGCATATCAAGTCCTCCTTTGGAATCAAGCCCAGATACAACACCTTCTACGAGCACCTCAAAGTCCAACAGGGGAAGACTGCTGCATCCATCAGAGATATTGAGAACCGCCCATCTAAGAAGAAGAAAACCACCAAAGAGAAACAGTATCAAGAGAAGATCAAGGACATTGTCAAGGCCAAATATAAGCTTTCAGAGATTGGAGAATACATCAAGAAGATTGCCACAGTTCTTAATGGCAACCAGGTTATTACAGTCTAGTTTTTCATTGAATTTATTGAGTATTGCCTAATTTTTTATATAGCTCTTATATATTAAGTATAATATTTTTAAATAAATAGTTATTCTAAATAACTCATTAATAATTTATGGTACTATTTTTATAAAATCATTGATTTTTTATTGATAGTTTGATGCTTTAGACTGTATTGCAAAGCCTATATTGGTATTTTACTAGTAAATTATATGTTTTTTGTAGTTTTCAATATAGAAAAAACTTTATATTACTGTTTCTGATTGCTATATTTTGCTATAATACGTGAAATTTTATGTAGTACCTTTTTGTATATTAGATTTATTTTGAGTTTATAAGTGGGAAAAAATTAATTATAGTAAAGATAGCTAATTTCATAGTAAAATAAAATAAAAGTGTATTTTATGAATTTTTCCAATATTCATGTATAATTTTTTATGGAAATTTTAAAATCTATGTTGTCACATACCCTAAAAAGTATTTTGAAGCTTAATTTTTATTAAGTAAAATGTTCAGGAAACAGGTTTCTGCTTATTAAAAAAGTGTAGACATTTAGTAGTCTGCATGAGTTGAAACTTAATTCTGACTTTTCAATGCTGTTGACATTAAAGTATTTTTAATTCTGATTATTGACATATAGTAAGTCAACTTGTGGAATGAGTTAATTCTGGCGGTTGCCCTCTAGATTGGCCTTAGGGGTGTGTGGTATTTATGAAGGAACTTTGCGTGCACTCGAGCAAAAGGACAGCCACTAGACAGGAGCTTTACAGTGTATTTGGACCCTCACTTAAAGGTTACTTCTAGAGGGCCAATCCACAGAGAGTCCAACTTGTGTGCGCAACCACCTACTCTGTATTGGTAGTAAAGGACATGGTTGCCAACATTGAACTCAGACAGGGGGAGCATCCAGCATTATTGGGAGAGAGCTCAAGCATCTTAATCTTATAAGCAGAAGTGTAGGCAGTGGCTTGAATATCGATTATTTGGTTGACTAAATCCTTGGTGTGATTGTCAGGATTCATGGCCTTATCAGAGGTAAGCAGGGGGCCCCCAAGAGTGAAGGGGTAGTAGATTATTGCCCATATAACATAGCAAAAGCAGAGTATCCAGTGACACAATGTTTTCTAAGGCAGTATGCAAAGAGAGCGGCAGGTAAGTACAAGTCCCAGTTGGCAGCATCCAAGTAGGTGAGCTTCCTCATGATGGAGACCAGTGTCAAGTTAGCATGTTCAACTGCCCCATTGGTGGAAGGATTGTAGGGGGCAGAGAAGGATTGGTGTGATCCCAAAGCTTCAACAACAGAGGTTACTAGCTTGGCATTAAAGTTAGTCCCAATATTGGAGAGCAACACTTGAGGACAGCCATGGCGGTAGAAAACGTCTTGCAACAGGAAGGCAGCAGTTATCTTAGCCGTCATGTCCTTTGTAGGGCAAGCCTCTACCTACTTGCTGAAGTGATTGACAGCAACCAGAATAAAGCAACTCCCAGAATGTGAGCGGGGAAGAGGTCCTACCGCGTCAATGCTAACAGTGTGAAAGGCATGTTGCAGGGGAAATAATTTGAACTTGTGGGCAGCAGCTCAAGGCCTCTGTAGCTGGCAACTGTGGCAGCTAGCAATAACGTCTGGGATCAGCAGGCAAAGGTTCTCCCAGAAGTAGTTCTTCTGAAGCCAGTCAAAGGTCTTGGCAATGCCTCCATGCCCAGTCTCTTTATGAGCTTGTGACACCAACAAGAGGCAAAGACTGGGTCCTAAATAAGGCATATACTGATATTGTACTTTTTTGAAGAGATGATTGTTGCTTATAAGGGTATCTTTGAATAGCTTAGACAGAGCCAGTTGTACCTCTTCTGTCTCACTTTCCCAAGAATAATGATACCCAATTAGTTTGTATAATTGGTCAGCCTCTACAGGATGCAAAGCAATAATAGGCATTCTGGAGAGCCCATCAGCATTCTGATGTTGAATTCCAGGGCGATGGAGCACTGTGAAGTCATATCCCTGCAGACGTAAAGCCCATCTAGCCAGGCGCCCTTCAGGTTCCTTAAGCTGCTGTAACCATTTAAGAGAAGCGTGGTCAGTGACAACTGTGAAGTGGGTGCCGTATATTTAATGACAAAACTGCTTGACTGCATGCAACAGGGCAAGGCACTCCTTCTCTGTGATACAATAGTTCTTCTCATGCTTGTTTAGTATGTAGGGAAGTGTAAGCCACAGGATGATCTACACCCTTGTTGTCCAGTTGGGCCAGAATGGCTCCAATAGCTAGATTGCTAGCATTGGTGTACAGGATGAACTCCTTATCATAGTCAGGATACACTAGGATTGGCGCCTCTTTGAGTTTTTGTTTAAGGGTCTCAAAGGCTTGCTGCTGACTGGAGGTCTATTCAAAAGGAACATTACGTAATAGCTGGACTAAAGGTTCACTATTATTGGCAAAGTCAGGGATAAACTGTCTTTAGTAGCCCATCATCTCCAGGAAGACTTGTTTCTTGCAAGTTGGTGGGCTGAAGCATTTTGTCAATGGCTTCAAACTTCTTAGTCATTGGGCAAATCCCTGTCTGGGTTACTTTGTGGCCTAAGAACTCAAGACGTTCTTTGAAGAAGGCGCACTTGGAAGGCTTCAGTTTGAGGCCAGCTTCTCAAATCTTTATGAACACCTCTTTGAGATGATCCAGGTGATTGGTGAAGGTAGCGCTGAAAACCATTATATCATCCAAGTATACTAGGACGCACAACAACTTCAAGTCACAAAGGATGGAGTCCATGGCCCTTTGGAAGGTGGCTGGGGTGTTGCAAAGTCCCTGTGGCATGCAAGTAGGCTCAAAAAGCCCTTCAGAAGTAATGAGCGTGGCTTTTTGACAATCCTTGGGGGATAGGTCAACTTGCCAGTATCCAGATGCCAGATCCATGGCAGAGAAGAACTTAGAGCCTCCAAGTTGTCAGAGAGCATCATCAATACATGGCAAGGGGTATGAGTCCTTCTTGGTCAAAGAGTTCAATTGGCAATAGTCCATCACAATACAATGACCCCCATCCTTCTTCTTTAAGATGAGTAGCGGGGATGCCCAAGGACTTTGGGAAGGCGCCAGCAGCCCAGTGTCTAACAATTTTTTGAGCTCTTTAGATACTTGGGTGTCCTCCATGCAACTGCAGCAATATGGTTTAGCACAGAAGGGGGGTGTTGCCAGTGTTAATTTGATGGATAACACCTTTGGCTAACCCATAATTGGTACTGTCTTTAGCAAAGATATCAGAAAATTAGTCTAGTAAATCTAGCACCTCTTTCTGTTGAACTGGGAACAGTTGTGGGAAGTCTTGTGCAGTGAACAAAGATAAGACTTGTAGCTCATCCTCTGGTAGGTTAAAATCTTGAAACATACCAAAGGGATGAAGAGACATGACATCAGGAGCGCTCAAAAACTTGCCATATCCAACAAACTTCCCCCTACATACGGTCATGGGGATTGCAGTCAGGTTGGCTACCAGCAACTGAACAGGGTCTTTATGAGAGACATCTAGAATTCCAGGACAGAGGTAAGGTTTGTTGCGTCCTAAGGAGGGGGGAGAGTACAACTCCAAGAAGGTGCGTTCAGGTAGTTCATAAGATATCTGGGAGTCCAGGATGGCCTGGGAGCCAGGTGGGATGGTTACAGCAGACGTGGCTAGGAGAGGGATCCCTTCAGACGCAGGACAAGCCATGGGTGGACAATTCATGTTTGAAGAATGGGTGCAATAATTGAGGTTGAAAACCCCAGTGGGATATTCCAAGGCACAAGTCTTGAGGCGTTTCCTGGGAACTTTAACCAACTCTTCAAAGATTAAGGGGACTTCATAGCCTAGAATAGAGAGGTAAACATCTTTCAAGTTGATTATCACATTATATTCCCTAAGGAATTGAGTGCCAAATAAGAGATTGTAACTCTTGTTTTCCAAGACAACTGTTGGCGCAGCTAGGAGAAGCTTGCCAAACCGCATGAGTAGAGCAGAGTAAGCCCCTATGGTGTGGGTCATAGACAGTCCAGCTGTGCCATACAACTGGTGATAATTAAGGTCAGGGGAAAGTTTGGGTTTCTTCACAAGCTTGGAGGATAAAACGTTGACTGGTGAGCCAGTGTCTAGAACAGCCTTAATCATCACTTTTTGAATGGATATCTCTACTCAAGTGGTAGTGCAACCAAAGGATGGAAGGACAGTCAAGATATCTTGAGCCTCTGCTAGTCTCTTATCCCACTTCTCAATAATGCATCTTAACCCTGGAGACTCCTTATAAACAGTCTGGAGGGGGAGTGAAACAGATACATTCTTTAAGACAGCATCAGCAACCTCAGCAGCTTCTTATGACAACTCCACTAGCACGGGGGACCTCTTAGCCTGAGTGAGGTAAGGGCGCAAGACAATCTCTTTGGCTTCAGGCAAAGGCTTAGCGGTAGTTGTAGTCTTTCCTGAGCATAACTTATAAGGGACTGTAATGGTTTTGGGAACAACCAGAACAGAGTACCCATATGCACAGCGTCATCAATATCAGAGTCATCCAGGTCAGAGTCATCAGAGATATTGTGAAACAGGAGGAAGATAGGAGGAGCCTCATTATCAGCAGGCTCAGATTCAGCAGATAGAGGGAGGGATTGGAAGAGACTGGGAAGAATTGTCAACCAAGAGCGTCTCTGCCTCTAGATTGAAGCCTCTTTTCCCACCTGCTCTTTCTGATCAGCTCCTTCAACCTGTGGGTTGGTGCTGACTCAATAATGATGTCCTATCTGACCACAGTTGTGGCAACCTTGGCGTCAAGGAGGATTTTGCGAGTTCATGGTAAGAATGCAAGGACCACGGGAAGATGAACTAGAGTTAGAAGCAGATCAACTTTCCCTAACAACGGCAACAGAGTGAGTAAGGTGCATATCTTGCAACAACATCTTTATGCTCTTCATAGAAGAGAGCATAGCCTTATGGGCTTTGAAGTGAAGGCACCAAAGTTGGTTAACCTTGAGGGCTTGAGCGCAAGCCATGTAGGCTTCATGGGCTATCAACTGTCTGCTTGTAATCAGTTGCTGTCCTTTCATGTAGAATCTGTCTGCAAACTCGGCTAGTGTCTCTTTAGGCTTAGAAGCAATATGCATGAAGGCATACTTCTTTACTTCCAGGCTAAGGTCACCACCAAACTCATCAATCAGAAGCTGCTTCATATCTTCCCACGTCTCAATGGAGGGTAGTTCTGGCACAACTACCCTTGACAGGTTGGGTGTAGACAGGTCAGAATGTGTTACTTCTTGATGTCATCTGAGGCTCTTTGCATGGCAGTTTCATAGATAGTTAGGAAAGCTGCAATGGTCGAGGTTCTGGGGTCAAAGACTTGCTTAAAGGTAGGCTTGAAGTGAGTTTTGGGAGTTGGGCCACCATTGTTGCTATCAAGTACATTGATACGCAGGGAAAACTCTGCCTCAGATTCCAAGGGGGGTTGCCTAGCCCATAGCTGGCAAATACTTTCTTTCAGGGTGTTAAGAGTCTCAACAGCACAGGCCCCAGTATTGATAGCTTGAGTGGTCTATTGTGCAGTAGTATCCAAGTGTTGACCTTGGGTGGTCACTATTGTGAAGAGTTCAGCCAGTCACAAAGTGAGGGATAGCCCCACTGAGAGGCAAGGGGCAAACCTATCATTCACATAGTCAATCACATAATTCATCTCTTGTACGTCTCTATCCAGTTCAATATGGTCCTGCTTCAATTGATCCACCTTGTTAACTAGGGCAATTAATTTTCTGGCGCATTGGATTCAAGGTGCTCCAGATAAACCAGGGAAGCAGCCATCTTCATTGACAACCCCAACTGGACTAGCAGCAGTTGCCATCATTTCACGTAGGGCAGCAAGTTCTTGCTGTAGCTCCGCAACTTGGATAGTCAGTTCAAGAACCTGGGGGTCAGGTTGAGGCGCCTCAGCAGGACGTCCCTGACTGCAAGTAGTCAAATGCAGTTCTCAAATGGCGTCCCATATTCTCTTCTCCCTATCCACCAAGTCATCAGAAGGGGGAGAGGGCGGAACATCTGGCTTGGGTGTAGATAGCTCATTTACTTGACTCTGGAGTTTGGCTATGGCAGCAGCGGTGGCTGCTCTTTCTTGCTCAAATGCAGTACTGAGTTCATTAAGGCTGCTAGCAGCAAAGTCTGCTACCTGCTGTAGCTGCTCAAAGGAATATGTACTGAAGGCATTGAGCTGTTGCACAAGTCGCTCAAAGTAAGTGAGATAAGTGTTTAAGGTGGAATCCACCTGAGCTTGCCAGGGTTGTTCTAGCTGGTGAAACTTGTGTAGACGTTCTCTCATGTATTTGGGGATAGACTGGCGCATTTGTTCAATAGAATTAACCAAACAGGCCTGGGAAGTAATAGAGTTGTGTTGATTGTCAGATACCAATGAAAACAGGGAATGAATCCACTGTTGATAGGCAGCAAACTGGTCCCAGTGATGAGTAACCGCAGCTTGCAGAGACAAGATTTCTTGGATGTGGAGCCCCAACACCATTTGATGGTGGGCCAAGGCAGGCTGCACAAAGGATGATAGTAAGTGTTCAGCGGAGCCAGCCGCTGAGAGGTGATGTTGTGGAAATTGAGGAGCCACAATTAATTTTTAGTATTCAGCCCAACTGAACTGCAACTGAAGGCGAGGGATGGCTCCTTCACAGGCTATCCAAGGGCTACCAAAAAGACTTTTTCTAAGTCAGGGGTACCCATGGGGTAAGCAACTAGGCAGGGACCATTCACAAGGTTCAGTATTGTGGGGGTATTGGCTGGTCAGCAATGTCCTCTTCAATAGGAGGACTGGTAATTTCAGGTGAAGTCAACTCTTGTATAGGTGGAGGCAAAGGACCTGAAAATGTGGATGCAAAGGGGGTAACCAAGGGGCTTAAAGCCCCTGTAGTGAGCACCATTTTTGTTGTGTTCTGAGGCGCGGCACAGACACACAATGGGAAATCATAACCTTAGGATTGGATTTGTACTAAGTCTTGGTTAGATGACAGGGAAGGCAAATGTGTTTACCTTGCAGCCCTGGAAGAATAATCTCTATTAGTTGTGGCTAGAGAGAGGCGCAGAAGTACAGAAGACAAAAAGACAAAAATGTGAATAGAACTTAAGATTTAATGGGTATAAAGATTGGGAATATATACTGTGTAGCTTTACCACAAAACAGTACATGGACGGTAGGATCACTTGCCACTAGCATTAGTGGGGCAAGTGAGTTGCGCAGGGATCAGGAAACCAATAAATTGTATTTCCCAGTTTGGATATAGCCTGATTTCAAGGGGCAAAAGCAAAAGCAAGCAATTTGTCCTCAAAATAGCCCACCAAAGACAAAATCAAAATACAGTGAATAGCTGCATTCACGACAATACCCATCATTATCTTGAGTAATAAAGCTGTTATGAGCCTTTGTTTAACCAATTACTGACTTATATTAGACTTGTTCTCTTTCAACTCTGTACAGATGCTACAGGCCCTGTAATCTTTACTATCACTCCAGCATATCCTGCAGACCCCTTACTTTCATTATTATGTCCCTCTGATGCTCTGTTTGATCTAATACATTTCACTGCATATCCTTTAAACCAGGCCTTCTATGCATTTATCTTAGAGAAAATCATCCTTGCTGAACTATTGGCAAGATCCTGAAAACCCAAAAACTTTGTCAGAGAAGACTACTGGTACACAGTACAGCCCCACTTCTTCAGGGATAAATACAATCATCTTCCTGTGTATTTGGTCCTCACGACCCCTCCTGTTGCCCCCAGCCCAACTGACCACAAGATCTTGGGATCACCAATAAGACCACATCTATCCAGCTCTTTGGTGTATTATATATTAAACTGACAGGGTTGGTGGACTCAATGGTCCTGACCAGTGGTCCCTGCTAAGACAGCCTCTTTATTACATTATCAAGTTAGCACTAATATTGTGGTGGGCATTCCTGTGAGAATTGGGGAGCAGGTTAAGAGTCAATAAAACCAAGCTCTCAACCAAAATAAAAATTGCGGTTTCAGCAACAATCAAAAGGTTGTTGCCAACAATTCCTGGAAGGCCAAAGGGGGGGGGAAGGAATCAACTGAACACCAAAAGCAACAGAAAAATCCAAATGGCCAAATTAGACTAACAAATTTTGAGCTTTATTAGAGTAGAGAATGATTAAGCAAGGTCTTTTACAACTCTTGCATTCATTTAAGGGATGAGATAAGATTGGGGTGGTAGATTGAATGTCACAAACCAATTGACCAATGATATGAGTGGATACAAATGCATTTCTTGAGGCAGGAAGATCTTTACAAATTTTGAATGGATATAGTCAAAAGGAAAGCCAAACCAACTAACATCAGGAATATGCTTTGGATGCAATTACCACTGCTCCTGGCTGCTCTTGTACATGATATTTAACCAGATGTGTATCTTGGGTGGTTTAGGCGGGGGAATCTTCAGAATAATTCCAAAATATTAAATTGATGGTCTTTCTTGGGCTTTTTCAGTAACCTTTTAGATAAATATTCAAAAATAATTTGGTAGAAATTCCCAAGCATTTGTCAGGAATTGAAGTGGAGGCCTAAGGGGGAGGTGTAACTTTACAATTCCCTACTTTTCCAGCGGTCCCTCTGTCTGTGTCTGCAACTACCTCACCCTGCACCTGGCTCCCTGACAGTACCACTCTTGGACCACATCTACCCCCATTAAAAAAGTACCCACATATAGCAACCCTTCAGTACAACAAGCCAGTCAAGACCAAGAAGACAAGGAAAAGAAAAGAGCTGAAAGAAAGATAATACCACTCCAAGAGGAAAGATTTCAAGTTGGAGATAGAGTCTGGGTTATAAAACACAATCTAAGCAAATTAGAACCAGGATTAAATGGACTTATGTGGTTAAGGAGTTCAAACCAAAAAATATCTCCATCATCAAAGGAATTGAAACCCATAATAGATTGAAGCTCATGCATCATGACTGACTCTGACTTTTCAAGGCAAGAAATGCCCAAAATAATTCCTGACTTCCTGTTCTCAATGATGAATGGATCAGTATAATCATGAATACCAGATAATCTCAATAAAATCCCAAAATTCCTGTTTTTAAACACTTCATGAGAAGATTTTATAACATCTATAATTACTATCTCTAGGAAAAAATTCCCCAAGAAGCACCCCAATTAATGAATAGTTGGTGGCACTTTTATCAGGCGCTCATGTTGTGCAGGGATAATTTTTTATTCCTAATTGAAAATTACCTGGACAAGCCCCATGACCACCATGATGTACATGGACAGTATTTGTCTTCTAATGATATCACATAGCCCCTATCTTTATATCAAATAAAGTATTTTTCTCTTCTAAATTTTTTATCTTGTATTATATACTCATCAAAAATATATACTTGACACAAGAAGCCTCACTGCATGAACCAAAGACAGGGCCACTAGCACCTCAATTTATATCAATATATTTTCATTATCAATTACAAGCCAGGGGTGATCAAATACATCCAATATATGTTAAGCTGCAACCTGGGCCTGGTCATTCCTGAAGAAACACTCAATACTTACAATACTGCCAAAATGCCTCCATTGGATTATTTTTCTGCCATGTCCCCAAGCCCTTGTGGGTCTGAGTTAAAATGTTGCAAGAAAAAACTAAATTTAGAAAGAAACATATAACAACCTTAAGTAAAAGTGCCTCTGAAAAGTATCCAGACTTTAACTATATCAACAGAAGTTATTTATCACAAGAAAAAAGTTTGAGTGCCTCCCAGGAAGCTATACATTGGAATTCTCAAACAATTACATGATCACCTAAATTATGATCCCACTGGCATTTTTAAGACCATGTAATACATTTTCTGCTAATTTCCCTGACCAAATCTTCACAAGGATTTAACCTCATACCTCAAAAAATGCCTCACCTGTGATGGATTAAAGTACTCTTTCTCTATGGCTCCAGGGAAACTGCTTTCTCTACAGCTTCTATCCCACCCTTAGTCTTTGATAAGCATAGATTTTGTTACTTGCCTACCCAAGTCCAAAGCATATGACTCAATCATGGTTGTGGTTGACAGTTTTTAAAGAATGCTGAGTTTTTCCCATGTCACAAAACAATTACCTCTCAAGGAATGTCTAAATTTTTCTCCATGTGGTCTTTTGTCATGATACTGTAATGGTGTAATATTGTTGAAATTCTAAAAGCGTTGATAAAACAGGGGATAGAAATTCAAATGCTGAAAACATTTAACAACAACAAAATTCTTAAAATAAATTCACAAATGATAAAATCAAATTAGATGCATTGGGAAGAGACAACCAAGAAAAACCAATGTAAAAATAAAGAAGACATAAAATTGAAGAAATGAGACTTGATTTACAAATTAGTTCAACCATTCCCTCAATTTTGGGCTCAGGAGTTGTGTCAAGCAGCACAGAGGCCGCAGACACTGCAAAATTGACACTGTAACTCAAAAGAATCTTTACAAGCATTTAAGTTAGAAAAAGTGTCTTTTCCATGAAGATTTTTAACTGAAGACTGTAAACTGAGATTTTCAAATACTCATGGTTTTATTGAACTACTGGAGTTTTTGAGCTCCAACCCAAATCATATGGGTGTTTGGGAGGGAATGCTGTCTGTCAGGAACCACTTACTGACATCATTGATTATCCTTAATGGACGTTAAATTACTCTCAATTATGGCTTGGATTTCCTAAGACATGTAAAAAAATTCCCTGATTATCCAATTCCTCTGATGATTGTTTCACCTCCAGAATACTGTGAAACTTTACATTGTTCAAAACCAAAATCCAACTACAAATGTTTCATGCTTGTGATCAACTTTGAGCTCAACCCTTGGCCCCTGATATTTAAAAGATGTATTTGTGATCTCCCAATGTTGGACTCCATGGTTATATAAGTGAATAATATCTTTTTTGTAACATAGACTATGGTGTTTGATAATAGCTTAACTCAAATTACGGCGTGATATACTTTACCCTAACTAAGTGCTTATTAAAGACTATCCTAGTATGAAGTAATTTGTATATAGTGTAAAAATGATCTTTTATTAATATAAAAAAGAGAAGAGTTATACAGGGATTGTGGAATTAATTGTTAGCCACTGATACTCTGATCATGCTTCAATATCAGATCATATTGGCGTTCAGCCCATCATTCACTATAATTGTTTGATGGGCTAAATAATCCTCTGAGGTTTATAACTCTTTGATCCACAGAACTGGTCATAAATCTGTGCAATAGGTCTATTTGGAACCTTGAACTGGAGCCTAATTAATGGCAGGTATCATTGACGTGAGTAATGGCTAGTTTACACTAACCACCTTACAACACCCTTCCTTGATTCTTGTTTGTTTAATAAAAACTTTATCCTGTTCCTAAATCCCAGATTCACTGTGTGCTACAACAGTTTGAAATAGAAAACCTAGCTAGTGACTAGAATGCTTACTATTAATGTTTAGGGTGGCTTGGGTGCATTGGCTTTGCTACTATGTACAGCTTTCTGCTTGGTCTTATACAACACTAATTTGATCTTATTGGTTGTGATTCTTGCTATGAAGAATGTGTGTGCTACTACTGGGTTGATGAAAAGGGATAATTTTCCTGAAATCAATATGAAATACTGTATGAAGTTCAGAGATCTGATTCTTGTGAAGTGATTCCCTGAAACTGTCATCATCTAAGAGAACTTTATCAACTGAGCCATCTGAATTAACCAAAAATTTATGACATCATATTTTGATTTGGGGTTAAAAAACACAAATGACCTGATTTATGGGTTTTAAGGATTTAAATGGATTTTTCCAACTTTTGTCAAAACATTCACATGTTTGGCCATAACTCACCTCTTGTCAATGGCTTAGTTGATGCCCTCAAAATTTCTTAAGGGAAATTTCTTGGTCCTGGCTCCTTGGTGCTTGATTTTATGAGGGCAGGCAATTTCAGATAGGATGGAACCATCTGTGACAGATACAAGGCGCTGTGAATAGGCCAGGGTGACCAAAAATATTAGTGGGCATGGCCCACCACAGAACTGGTGCTAAATTAAGTAGTTAAGAGGCCAACCTTCCTATCATGGACCAAGGACTCACAGTCGGCACCATAGAGTCAATAAGTCCTGTGAGGGGATATAGAATATTACATATAGTTGATTGAAAGGTGCTTCAGAGGCAGGCACAATAAAAGACAGGTAGTTGGGCTTAGGGGGAATACAAGGCTCCACAAGGGCTAATTAAGCTGATAAGTAGTTGTACTTATTATTAAATACCCAGGCTTAGATTGTTTACCAAATACCTTCTATGTTTAAGAGTTCAGGTTTTCTGATGAGGACCAGAGGGTCAGACAGAAGGATATTTTATAAGGCAAAATCCTTATAGTCTGGGTTGGATGGATACTCAGTGAAGTGTACCAGCTTGTAAGGTAAACCAGAGGGTCTAAAATAATTAGGCTATGTGTCTTTGTATTGGATAATTGATCTATCTAGAGGATTGACTGAAATTAATGGAGCAGTATTCAGGTGCTAGAAAACTATAATAAAGTAGGTTAATAATTAAACCAATCAAAGATTGATTTACTCTTTATTTCAGGAAGAACAATATGAATTATTCTACGGCAGGGGTTTATACTATCTTTTGAGTGAACAATATACTGGGCCCTGGGCCCAAGGGAATCTTGACGTCAGTCCTGGGGAGCTGCAGCTGCAAGGTGGAGCGGGAACCAGAATCTTTTTCTTGATCTAAACAAAAGTCAATATTCTCATCTATTTTGGGAACCATTACCAAGTTCAGGCAAAAAGGTGAACCAAGTCCCTGGAGGCTAGAGGCCTGATTAATACAAAATACCTTATTAGGGACTTTGACTAATGGAGTGGTGCAGGCCACTACATTAGAATAAGTCATCACTCCCCAGACTGTTCCAGGTTTGTTTCCACTTTTGCTTGGGTCCTTGGGGACTGGCTGATCTGTGCAGGAATTCAAGTTCTTACTGTTGATAGGGGAATCCAAATATGTGTATTTGGGTTTTAGCAACATAAACAGGCAGTGAGACTTCAAAGCTGGCAGCCCATGGGTTGGGCTGACCATGGTTTGATTCCCCTTTAGAGCATTGGTTTTGTGTAAGAGAATAATTGCCATTCATGACATATTTTCCTGTCACAGTCTCCCAGAAAGGTTATCTCAGATAGAGGCCCCCAGTTTGTCTAAGTTTTTAGAATATTTCAGCAAAGACCTCAATATCAAGCTGTGTTGCTCCTCAAACTACCTCCCCAATAAGACAGCCAGACAGAGTGGCTTAACCAAATGCTAGAACAAAATCTTCAATTTTACATCTCCCCTTCATAAAGACAGATTATCTTGGCTTCAAATTACACAATTTTCCTACAGAAATGCCTATCAGGTTTTAACAGGCCACTCTCTCTTCTTTGTCAACAAAGTATTTCCCTCACCCTCTCTTCTAGATTCTGATGCCCCAGTAGGAGTAGAAGAAAATATTGTGCTAAAAATTGTCTCCATCTACTCAGATCTAATAGTAAATTATTTGTAGGCCAGGGAAGCTTAAAAAAGGCAGAAACCCACATGGCAGAAGCTCTCTCCTAATTTCCAGGAGATCTGGTGATCTTGAAAGCCAAATATTCAAGCTACTTATTAATTTATGTAATCTTGGCCCTCTCAATGTTGGTTCATTCAAAATCATAACAAAAATTTACAAAGCAGATTTCAAATTAGAGTTAATCCAAGGCCGCCAAACAAACCCTGTATTCTAAGCATCACAGTTGAAACTCTTAAAGGAAAAGGTTCTCAGATCCCAGGAAAAAATTCTTTCAACCAATCTTGTAGACCATGGGCATAAATTAGAAGCCATCTTAGGATTAAAATTTTTGCTAATAAATACTATTATCAAGTTAAATGGAGGAACTTTACCGTAAAAGTGGTCAAGTGAAAATCAGAGGAGAGCTTCCAAAACTGACCTGATATAGTAGAGGAATTCTTGGGAGAAGAGAGACTTCTATAGAATAGGGTAGGGTAACAAACCCAAATCCCATAGCTGGGTATCAGAAATCCTCAATCAGTTGGTTGAGCTTCACATATTTCTTGTGTTGGAGATATTTTTTACATTATAAATTTGCAATGAACTTTATGAATTCAATTCTATATATCCCACCAAGTTGGATCCCTGGGATCTATATTGGCTTTCTAAATCCTCAATAAAGTGAAACTTGTAAAGCTTACTGAGAATTTTAATTTTTCATAAAAAGTATTTTATACCACCTAAATTATTAGTTTTTATTAAATAAAATTATGGAATAACACTATATTTAAGTGTTTGAATAAATGCTAGAGTTGAATTTAATTTTCCATTCTCACTGTGGCTATTAAACTGACCATTTACATTATTTTTTTTTGGTTTACGCCTAACATCAACCAGAGGCATGATTATGTCTGTTGATGCCTTCATGGTTTGGGGTGTGGCTTGTTATGTGTTGTCTAACACCTTTGTGACACACTGGAACTCTTCCCATTTGTCACAGTCTTCAATCCTGTACCTGATTTAGGTAAAGAAACAGCCTTGTAGAAGGGCAGAAGAATAAATGATATGATATAAAAACAGCCTTATTGTTGTATAGCTATGAAGGTTATATATGAAGAATGGAGGAATTTCTACTAATTTACTGGCATGGAATAGCTCTTCTGGCAATGACCAATAATAAAGAGGAAGGCAATGACACAGGACCAGGCTAAGGATGAGAAAGAATCAACTGCTTTCATCTGGTAATTTGAGAATTATGCTTAAAAATTTGGCTGTCCAGATGCAGAATACAAATATAGGCTTTGAAACATGTGCAGTATTTGAAAGCTTCAAATGAAAGATTGAGAAACCAACAGCCAACTCAAATGGCCCTTAAATTAATAATGCAACAAACCAACTTCTTGATTGAGAGATCAATTCATTGCTTTATAAATCTTTTAGGTAATTTTAGTATGATACATCTAATTACAAAACATATGGTATGGTATCAGGGTTTTGATACATTGAATAATTAACAGATCCTGTCATGAAACCAACCCTGGGCAGCCGGCCTGTTAGTGTCAGGGAACAAGTGGGTCACAGGCAGAGTGTGAAGAGCCTACCAATGGATTAATGCTAGCTTAATGAGTTAGGACATTGATTTCCCCACCCACGACCACAGGCCAGCAGCTGCAATGATAGTATCAATAACCCCAGTGAGAGTGATATAAACTATCCCAAATAGCTTTTTGATATGGTAAAAAGGGAACTTGGCAGTGAACAAAGGCATTGGTTTTGGGGTGACAGGCGGCTCTATGTCTAGTTGGTAGGCAGGTAGGAAGTTGTATTTATCATTGAATAGTTGGGGATCAGTAATGTGCCAAGAACTCTTTCTGTTGTATCTGGTCAGCTCTTTATATTGGGGTAAAGAGATCCTGTGCTAATATCTTGTCAGAGGAGTAGTCTCCATATTTAAGCTTCAAGGGGTACTCTGTAAACTGGATATGATTAAATGAAGCACCTGGCAGACAATAGATAGCTGGCAGGGTGACAGGAGGATCAAAGGATTTAGAGCTTAACTGGCAGATTACTAAGATAAAATATGGTAATATTTACGGAAAAAAATATCTCATAACCTTTATTTAAAAATGATAATGTGGATTGATCTGGGCCTGAAATTTGCATATACTTCTTTGTCAGGCCTCATTGTCTGGTCAGGTTTATTGGGCTTGTGCAGGCTGGTGTTGGGATTTTAGGGGTGGAATCAGGCATGGGCGGGTTGCCATTGGCTGCCCCTACATAATAAAACTTTGAACCCTTCTGTTCAACAACTTGATAATTGATTTTGGGTAGGTATTCAAGGCCAGCACAATTTCCTAGACTTTGGGTGAGTTTGAAGCAATTCTCATTGGTGGATTGTCTAATTTTGCTACCTGATACCCCAATGTCATGTGTTGGTATCTCAGGAAAGCTCCTGGCATCTGACACAGGTGGGTGATCATTGGTTGCTATAGTGTTGAGAAGGGCTGCAGGACAAGTATCAAGTCTTAGGCCAGGGGAAGGTTCAGGGGATTTCTAGTTGGTGGGGTTGCTGGTTTCACTGCCTAAACTGCCAGTGCCACAGGTTGCCACTTTGGGGAAACTTCTATTGGAAGGCGCAAGTGTGTTGCTTGAAAAACTCTGTGGTATAGGCAAGGATTCAGATCCTGGTGGGTTGGCATTGCCTTTACAAACAGCTTTACTATTGATAGGCTGCAGGCAGCCAAGCTCCTGGCCTTCTGATCTGGCAGGCTGCAGAGAATTAAGATCAGGATTTGATCCCTGCCCCATACCTTGAGTTTTGGATAAGGAAAAATTGACATTCCAACAGATTTAACCAAATAACACAGACCATCAGCCAAGCGCTCTTAAGAAATGATTTCTATAAAAAACACTGGCATACAGGCCACAAGGTCAGTGGGTCAATAGTCAAATCACATCCTGACATTAACAAATTCCCCAATTCTAATTGATGAAGAGAATATGTAAATATTGCACAATCAATTAGTCCCGCTCAGCAACCACTCCTATATGCATATTATAATTACTATTCTAAACTTGATTATATCTTAGAGCAGAGGAGCTGTCATATGGCTTATCATCTGAAACACATCCAGAAGAGTCCAACATGGATTGAGCTGCCAGGACAAGTACTATAAGATAAAAAACTCTGATTCTATTGTGTTAGAGTAGCTCTGATTGAGGAACAATCATCTACACCAACTAGTAGTCAATCAGGCTAGCTAGCACTGAATATGGCCCAGGTAGACAGATACTTGCCCAGGTCAAGAGATATGCTGTAGAGTGCGCCAAGAACAAACACAGGTTCTGTGGAAGTTGTAAAGCAAGCTTCCTTAACAAACCACACCCTCAAGGTCAGGATTCATGTTGCTATGTCTTTATGCTCCTTCAGTCTCTACTTAGTATTGCAAGCTAACTCAGAAAATGCAGACAGGCCAACCTCAATATAAGTCATCTAATAAAGAGCTGATTGTCAGGACTGACAATTTCCCCCTCTGGAACCCCAGGCCCAGGAGCGGGAATCAAACCTGGAACCTGGATCCCCCCAGGCCGCCAGGCCTGTGGACCGCAAGACCGCCCGCCTGCATTTTTCTGGGTTCAAGCCCCCACAAGCTGACGTTGAAGAAGATGAACCACCCAGAAAAGTAGATCAAGCCAAGGAAAGTACTGCACTAAGTGAAGTGCTAATCACGACACCTAATGAAGGTGACCTGGCAACTATTGGCCTTATGAGTTTGAAGTCTTCACCAGCAACCAATCAAGAGCCAACCCAAGGAAGAGGCACTGGCCCGCAACTTGGCCTCATGACCTCAATGCTAAAGCAAGATAATCAGGTAGCTAAATTGGGAGCCACAACCAATGAAAGAACTCCCGGGCCAAGCGCCATTTTGCTGCCTTTAGACCCAAGTCCCCAATTCCCCAGCCCTGCCCTTCACAATGCCCTGATGACCCCCCACAAAAAATGTTAAGTTTGGAGGTGGGGTGCTATATAGACCCAAGGACCCCGCCCTCCAAACTTATTGCCATTTTGAAATAAATGATATGTTACTTTGGCTTATACAGCTATTGCAGTATTTTGTATTTGCCGTCTATCAGTTCAGCTCAAGATGTCCTGCCCCACCTGCCCCACCGCCTGCAGTATTCCTTCCATTTTTTGTACCCTTTGGGCCTGTCCATTTCACCGAGTATCCTTTAAAACCCAAGTACAAGGACTACACGCCAGAGAAAATCCTCAAACTAGATCCATTAGCCCACATCCAATCCGCTGTCAGATACAACTGCCAAGGCCTGTGGATATTATCTACACCCAAACTGTTTAGAGGAAAGTTCAACTATCTCCCGGCCTACAATATCTACACGGAACCGCCAGTAACACCCAAACCAGTGCCCGCTTCTTTGCCTGACTTACTAACCAACCATACCGGAAAGCTTTTTGGTATAGTGTACATCACTCTCACAGGGGTGGTGGACACCATTATACCAGCCGCGGGCCCGTGGTCTTGGGTGGGGAAGTCCGCGTCCTACCTTCTCAAGTTAGCTCCTCTCTTGTGGTGGGCCCTGCCTGCAAGAAACCTGGCCCAAGTTATCCCCAAAAACAACGGGCTGGCCGCCCGAGACTGGATCCCTGACACTGATAGTCTGAATCCTTTTGTCAGGAATATTCCTGACATAAACCAGATTTCTACTGGGATGCAATGCTGGAAAAGAATGGAGGGATTGCCTGTTAAAAATGACCAATTTAATGAGAATTCCCCCCTTTAATTGGAGAAAATAAAAATAAAACAGAGGAAAAATTTGATCTTGGTAGGCGCCAGATTAATTTATCATCCAGGCAGGCGCCCGCCGCCACTAAGCAGACGCCCACCACGCCTGCCAGCACCCAGCTAGCCACCCAAGAGCCTCCTACCAGCCCAGGCAGGCACCAGCAGGCCTGCTGCTAGCCACCTGCCCGCTTGTTGGCCTCCTGCCAGCCTCCCCACCGCCAACCTGGGCCCTGCCGGCCACCTGCTTGCCCACCCAGCCCCCAGCCCGCTTGCCCGTCCCCTGCCAGCCTCCCAGTTGCCAGCCAGGGCCCTGCCACCCACCCGCCCGCCCACCCCGCTCCCAGCTCCCAGGCCCCATTCCCCAGCCAATCAGAAGCCATCATACCTGACAGCTAATCAAAAAGTACCTGAATTCAGGGAATGACCTAGGGAATAATTTCTGCCCTGCAGAAGGAAGGGAAAACCAAAATTCAGCATCCAAAAATGTAAGGTCTCATAGTTTGGGGAAGATGGTTGTAGACTAAAGCTTTAATACCGTTTTTTATT
This sequence comes from Entomophthora muscae, assembly GCA_014839935.2. NCBI lineage: Eukaryota > Fungi > Entomophthoromycota > Entomophthoromycetes > Entomophthorales > Entomophthoraceae > Entomophthora > Entomophthora muscae. The sequence goes on from QTSX02003560.1 coordinate 64,293, forward strand.
TATGTTAGTCAAATACAAAAAAGTAGGTAAGGTTTGTAGTAACAACTGGACTAGGGCTCCTAGAAGCTTGTAGGAGGTAAAATAAGGGCTGAGGCAACTGATTAATCCTAAGAAAATAAAATAGAACCCAGTCTTAATGACTGAGGACTTGGTCAAAAAATCAATTTCTAAGTCAGGTAATTGCTCACCACTAGTTGGAGGGTTAAAGCTATCAATAATCAAATTGTGTGTATTATTATAGAAACTACCTAACTGATGAAATAGAAAATCAAAAGGAATCATAAGGTCAAAAAAATAAGTTAACTAAATTAGAAAGGAAACACAAGCCACAAAACCTAACAAGTACCTTTTTTGAGGTGCAAGTCAAACAATCTCAACTTAGTGTTGAGAATGGAGAAAACCAAGCCTTTTATTAAGCTTTGTTTGTGGAATGCAGGAATTGAGGTGAGAGTTTAACCATTTTTTGTTATAGAAAACTCTTAAACAAGAACATAGGTAAAAGGTGTAAAATACTTAATATTAAACTTGAAATAGTTAAATTCAAGCTAAAGAAGACCAGAAGGAGTGATAGGCGGTTACAGCAAAGCTCTGGGTAAGAGCAAGCAAAAAAAGTGAGGAAAAAACCAGTCCAAACACTTAGTAAAGCATAAAGTGAAAGGTAAGGTTTTTGGAGCCAATTTTCTAATCTTCTTAAGTAGATCCAGGGTTTGAAACCGGGTGGCAAAAAGGTAAGGAATGTTTGGAATAGTGTTAACCATTATTTAGATCATAAGTTGGCTTAAACAAAGCCAATCCAAGACTTTAAATATGGAAAATGGAGGTAGGAAGCAGGGGATTTAGAAATTAAGTGAATAGGACAATCTTGGTTATACTAGCAGCCAAATAAGCAAATAAATGTAAAAGACAGAATAGCAGCTAATAAAAGGTGAATCCTGACAAAAAATAACCATGGCCCTTCTAAAAATAGGCCAAACCAGGTGTCAAAGGATAAAATAATTTGACCTCAAATCAATGGGAATCAGAGGGCCACAAAATTTGCTTAGGTCTAGACCCCAGCCAAACTGACCTTTACAAACCAAAAATAGATTTGGAGAGCCCCATGAGCCTTTCCCATCAGCTGACTTCACAACCAGGGGACATCATTGGCTCCAGGAAGGAATGGCCAAACCCCCAGCAGATTGCCAAAGAACAAGAATTTGGTCATCGCCTCAAACCCCATTTCCCAATCCCTTTATCCAGACTTCTGGGATTCCCAATCCCTTGTTTTTCACTCCCACTTACAAAATTTTGCAAGTGGGAAGCACTATAAATAAAGGATACCTCCTCAGTAATGTTGTAACTGTGCTGTTTTAGCAGAGTTACAAGGGGAAAATATTTAGAGGATAGATAATAATCTTTATTGTGAGATAGTGATTATATAGCTATTGTGAATCAATGGATAGCAGGAACATGATTGGTGATCACACAGCTGGATGGAAGAGGGGGTGGCTTGATCCTGCTAATGAGTCAAGCGCCAAATTGAGGCATCCACTGTGAGGGACCATCATTTGTTCATGTTGATTGATTTGGTAATTTAAGTTGACTTCTGGGTCTGGCTTCAAGTGACCGGGTAATTGGATTGCGGGTCACAAACCTGCTTGGTTGGAACCTTGCTGGCAGGTCAAGCCTGCGGTTTCAACACCCCCTGGCTGAAAGTTGGCCTCCTCAGGAGGCAGGTTGTCAGGAGCCCGGGCGCCATATTGCACCAGTTGTTGTTTGGTGGCAGGCAGGGCAGTTTCCTGTTGTTTCTGTCTTGCTTTGCAAGGTTGTAGGCAGTTGTGGTGTAACGTCTTGTCTTGCTTGTGTTTCCCAAGCCCTTGCACAAGGTAAGTGTTATTGTTGTTTACCTTTAGGATTATTGCTGGCCCTACTTTTTTGGGTTGTAGCTTGCTTTTGTCAACATTCATGACCCAGACTTTGTCCCCAACTTCATGTCTCTGGCGGATGGGTACAAAGGTTTTTTGTAAGCGTTCCTTTTCTTTGGCTGCTTGTTTGCTGTTGGCCTCTATTGCTTGAGGATCAGAGCAAGGGGGGACTTGACTTGGAATTTCCAGTTTGGGTCCTGTCAATGCTTGAATGATATTAGGCTGTGTGCTGTATACCAGTTCAAATGGGCTTTTTCCGGTGGATCTGTTCACTTGGGTTTGGCACACAAGTAATGCAGTTGGTAGCTGCTTATACCAGTCTTCAGGTCTCCCGGCGGTGAGTTTGGCTAAGGCTTGCACAAGGCTACCATTAAGCCGCTCTATGCGTCCATTGGCCTGTGGATGGTATGGTGTTGTGACAGTGTGTTTGACCCCGTTTTTGGCGAGGTACACGTTGGTGTTTTCAGAGATCAATTCTTTGCCCCCATCAGTTATCAGGAGTTCTGGCTTTCCAAACTTACTGATTATTTCTTTGCCAATGAATTGTTGGATGTTGTTACCGGTGTGCAATTTCACCGCTTGGGCTACTGGCTACCTTGTTGCAAAATCAATGGCTGTGATGATGTATTTTTTGTTGTTGTGCTTTCCTGGCATGGGGCCCACAATGTCCAGAGCCTATACCTTGATAGGTAGTTGGGTTTGAATGGGGAGTACAGACTTAGGCAGGGTTTTGCTTCTGGCAAAATTTTTGCAGACCTCACACTGTTCTAGCACTTCCCAGACATTGCAATATAAGTTTGGCCATCAGGCTTTATGTTTTAGGAACTTGTGTAGATTTTGGCTCTTAGTATGTCCAAGATCTCTGTGGTAGCAAAGAATGGTATTGACTCGTTGATGTGTGGGAATGTAGGGAATGGTTGTACCATCTAACATTTTTCTGTGAAGAGTCCCATATACGCCAGCAAAGAGGTGCTCATTCTTGATGACCGTTTCTCTGGTGATATTGGTTGTGCCTGCGGGGAACCCTTTGTCTTTTGTACGTAGCGCTAGGAGAGGCCAGTCTGGGTTGAGCCCATTCTCTCCCCTAGACACGCGGACATACAGACGGGACAGGGTGTTTGCCATGGCGAGCTTGGCCCCGGGCTTATATTGGATGAGCATGTTAAACCTTTCTAATATTTCCATCCACTGCGCTTGGCGGCGTGACAGGTTTGCTTGTGTCTTGAAATAGATGAGCAACTTGTGATTGGTTAGTGCTGTGAATTCTTCCTGCTGTTCCAGGTAACAGCGCCATTTGGCTAGGCAGTGTACAATGGCCAGTAGTTCTTTGTTGTGGATAGGGTATCAACACTTGCCATCTTTCAGCTTGCGCAACTTGTAGGCTACGGGCAGGAAGTCACCGTCACTATTCTTAATTTGCAGTACTCCCCCAATGGATGCATCTGAAGCGTCGGTTTCCATCTGATATTCTCTGTCTCATTTGGGGTATTGTAAGATGGGTGCTGTTGTGAGTTTTTCCTTGAGATGTCTGAAACAGAGGTCACGTTGGGGGGTCCATATAAACTTGGACTTGGCGCCTGTCTATGGCAGACAAGGGGGCAGTCAAGACGCCGCAGTCAGGTATGAAACGTTGTACATAGGCCACCATTCCCAAGAAAGTGCATAGTTCTGAATTTTTCCTTGGGGGTGGCATTTTGCAGATGGCTTGTATCTTCTGACTGTTGGGGTTGATGCCGTCCTTTGAGACTATGTGTCCCAAGAAGGGTAGTTGCTCCCAGAAGAACTGGCATTTAGAGGGCTTGGCCAGCAGTTTGTGTTGTGCCAGGGTTGCAAAGACTTCCTCCAGGTCCTTGTGATGCTGTTCTACTGAGGGACTGTAGACAATGATATTGTCCAGGTACACAAGGGCGTGTCTGCCTATGTGTGGCGCAAACACTTTGTTCATGAAGGTTACAAAGGTGAACGGGGCATTGGTCATGCCAAAGTTGAGTACCACACATTTGTAGGAACTGTATTTGGTGTGGAAGGCTGTCTTGGGGATGTCTTCCTCCTTGATACAAGTCTGATTGTAACCTGCAGTTAGGTCAATCTTGGAGAAGACAGAGGCTCCTCCCAAGGCGTCAAAGAGATCATCAATTAGTGGCAAGGGGTAACAATTCTTGATGGTGACTTTGTTCAAGGCGTGGTAGTCTGTGACCAGGTGTAAGGTACCGTCCTTTTTAGCCACAAAGAATACAGCGGCCCCAAAGGGAGACTGTGAGGGGCAGATAAGTCCTTTTTCTAGTGCTTCTTTGAGATAGGCGTGCAGGGCGTTGTCCTTGTTTGGGGTCAGCCTGTAAATGGGGTGTGCCTTGGGTACGGCCCCCTTGAGTTGGATAGAGTGTTGGATGTGTTTCTCAGGGGGTAGCCCAGGTAACGCTTCCTTAAAGATTTCTGGGTGACGGGCCACAATGTTGCAATCTTGCGGCGTGGAGGTAGCCTGGTGGTCCTTGAAGTGTATGATTTCATACTGGCAGGAGTCCCAATCAATAGCTTTCAGGGTTTCCTTCTCATCCAAAGTCTCTGTGATGCGTACAAAGACGTGATCTGGTAGGAGTTGGTCTACAGAGTCTGGGTAGATTTGGTGGTTGACACCTTTGCGCTTGATGGTCAGCACTGAGGTTGCCCAGTCCACATGAGGGTTGTTTCTCCACAACCAGTCTAGTCCCAGTATAATGTCAAACTCAGGGAAGTCAATGACGGGACCTTGGATGTGGAGTGGAGGTTCTCAAGCATGACAGAGAAGGGGGCATTTTCCTTTGTCACGGCAATGTGATGTTCATCAGCCAGGACCACGTTTTTAATCCGCAAAGGATTAGTGGCCAGCTTGAATTTGTTCACAAAGCTGCTGTTGACTAAAGTTCAATCTGCACCTGAGTCCAATAGTGCTGAGCCTGTGTAACTGCAAAAGCAGAAAGGGTAAGATATCAGTTTATTGGGATTTCTGGCAATGGTTTATAGTACCGGGTCTTCTGAGGGCACTTGGATCATTGGGCACTGGTCCACGTCCTTGGTTCAGTATTCATTGTTGGGCAAGTCAGGAGTTGCGTGGGGAGAGCTTGGCTTGCTTAGTGCTCTCCACGGGCTTTTCCCTCATCTTGGTTGCCTTGGGTGGCAGTGACACAGAAATGGGTACAATTTGATTGGCCGTTATTTCCATTCCCATTCAAACCTGTGGGTTTGTGGTTTTTGTTGTTACCGTTACCTCCAGGAGGTGTTTGCAAGGAGCGCCCACTTGAATGTGAGTCCTTGGGTCTCTCTTATTTCCCAGTCTGTGCCTTGTGCAGAGCGTTGGAGGTTTTCCCCGCTTTTTCTGCTTCACGGTACAGGCTTTGTAGGTTGGTAACTTGGTCCAGGTTCACATGTCTCATCACGTGCAACTTGAGAGCGTTGTAGTACATGAGGTGTGTTGCTGGGGTGTCAAAGACCATGTCAGATGGGGCGCAGAGACGGAGTTCCTCGTAGGCGCAGGTGAGTTCTTTAACAGTGCCCATCTGGGTTAGGTTCTTTACTTGGTGTATGATCATGAGTGCCATATCCTTAAGCACAAATCTCACCAAGAAGTCCTGTTTAAAGGTGTCCCAGTTCTTGTCAGTGTGCTCTTTGTGCCACTTGTTGCACCAGGTGCCAGTGTCATGGGTCAGACAAATGGAAATCTCTGCAATCCAAAACCGCTGTGGGCACTCCATCTGAGCCAACTTGCTTTGGGCGGACTGAATCCATGCAGCAGCATTGTTGTTGTTGGCCCCCACAAAGGGTTCCAAGGCGGCGCTGAAAAGTCTTTGTGCAACATAGGCGGGCATGGTGGTCTTGTCTGCTGTTTGTGGCATTGATGAGGGTGCCTGAAAGAACCCTAGGGCAGACAGGGCGTTGAAGGCGGGTTTTGGAATCACCGTGTTTTGGTAGAGAACAAAACCATCAGGTATCTTGGTACCAGGATATACGGCGTCCAGTCAGGCAGGAGGCCAGACATAATTCTGTCAAGGATTTGTTGGCCGCAGCATGTGCGGGCAACAGGCGGAATTTTTCAAGATAAGGTAAGATGGAGAACCTAACTGTGCTACCAATGTCGTAACTGTGCTGTTTTAGCAGAGTTACAAGGGGAAAATATTTAGAGGATAGATAATAATCTTTATTGTGAGATAGTGATTATATAGCTATTGTGAATCAATGGATAGCAGGAACATGATTGGTGATCACACGGCTGGATGGAAGAGGGGGTGGCTTGATCCTGCTAATGAGTCAAGCGCCAAATTGAGGTATCCACCATGAGGGATCATCATTTGTTCATGTTGATTGATTTGGTAATTTGAGTTGACTTCTGGGTCTGGCTTTGAGTGACCGGGTAATTGGATTGCGGGTCACAAACCCGCTTGGTTGGAACCTTGCTGGCAGGTCGAGCCTGCGGTTTTGACAGTAATAGCTTGTGCTATTATTGAGATTAATACCCTCAGTAAAGTAAAATTTCAACTTACCACAAAAAGTTAACTTGAAAATCAGCCCCTGCCAACCCTCCAATCCAAGGAAGATGAACCATCTCATCTTCACAGCTGTGCTAACAGCTTGCCTTGGGATTGGAGGCTACCAACAAGGGTCAGAGTTCTTTGGGCCCTCCTCAGATGGACTAGGTCATGACCCCTACTACAACCCTGGCCAACTGAACTCCTCCCAGACTGTACCCTGGCTGCCTCTGGTGTCTCCCCCATTTGACACTCTCTATTGCAATGTACACGTCTGCCTACTACGTCCTCACTTACTTTGCCGGGAGCTTTGGAAGATTCAACATACACACCAAGGTCTTCTGTTGGCTGATGACTGTGTACCCCATCATCACCGCCCTGACGGGCTTCTAGTTTGCCAACCTGCTACCATACATGTTACAAGTGGTACCCACAATTTTAGGGTATTACAACTTTCCTTAATTTGATTCATATACATGGAGAGAAAAATATGATAATGTTGTCATACAGTATAATTTTTTGTAGTAAAGTATAGTGACACAACTTATGAAAATATATCCAGAAGTAGGAATAATGCCCCAAATCCTTTAAGCTGTGGGCCCTGTCAGACTTGCTACTTCTGAAGACAATAAAATATTTGGGGTCACAGGTTACGCCAAAGCCACAGGTTCTCTGTACTTTTCTAATAGTAGAATGTACAGGATTGTCCCCAAGGCATATAATAAAATACCACAGTCTGCAGATTTCTGACACATGGTCTACCACACTCTGATAGTTTATTTAATCAGGGTGGTATTTTATGCCCCTGCATCTTTTTTCTTTTTAAAAGTTTTGCAGGCTAGGAAATTTTAAATGATTTCCTTTTAAACCTCTCATGCTTTGAATATCTTTAAAACACTAAATTTACCCCTTAAAGCTATATATTTCACCTTTCTAAATAAAAAATTCCTTTTAAAAATCTCGGAGTATTTCTACAACTTTCGTGTTTCAGAGTTTGTCATACCAAGCTAAATTAAGCCCTTGTAACCTATCCCAAAGATTGCAAATTAACTTTAAAACCTCTTAATTCATAGCCATCAAAAACACTAATAGTATAATTAAATTTTAATGTGCACAATTTTTCTTATCTTATTTTTATCCATCAGATTTTTTATTTTCCTAGAAACCATATACTTTTTTTCGGGAATTGCTATTGCTTTGTAAAGCTTATTCACCACTCTTAACTTATTCGATTACGCTTAAACTACATACATTCTCACCACACCTTATAGCTGAAAAGGAGATTGAATTAATTTAATATCGAGTAAGATGTACAATTGTGCCATGACATCCTATAATGTGTTTCTAAGTTGTTATCTACTGCGGCCTTAATATTAATTAAGCTCTAGTAAATTTGGCTCTTAACATATCTAGAATCATCTATTCTTTTCACATAGAAAGCTTAAAAAATATTTTCTACTGCATAAACTGTAAGAAGGGGTTTGATTCAGACAAATCGAAGCTTATGTGGTAGCCATAGTTTACTAGCTTGCCACAAAAGCAAAGTAAAAAGAAGAGTTGAATAAATTGCTTGAATCTTTTCTTTGTATTCATTATAAACTATCCCAACGTCCATACCAAATAAATGTTTTGTCACTCAAGCGGTTATCTTCCTATAAGTTTTTTGGCAATCCAGATATCACACTTGATGCTATATTACTAGACAACATAAAGAGTGAGTTTGATGGCTTAGGGATGTTTAAAGCGCTCGCTGGTTTAGGCAAGCTTCTATATCGTGTAAATGTTGACTTTCATGATTAATTGTATCGAAAAATCAAGTTAGTGACAAACGGAGTTCTGAAGCCACCAAAGCTCTATGAATAGCAGGATTTTGTTTTGACGCTGGATTTCTAAAGAGACCTAAAGATGAAACTCATTGTTTCATTGGCAGGATAGTTCACCCACTTTAAGCCACGTTCTTTGCCAAAATATATAAAAAAGATCCACCTTCATTACATTCCTCCATCACTCAAAGCTTCAATCTACCACTGCTTGAGGCCTGTGATGAGCGATGATTCTATTTTACAAAAAGTTGCTGCATCTATTAAAAAACTTATCGGTTGCGGTATCACGCTTGCTGCGCATGGTATCAACGCCGCAGGGACGTGTGCTAGCTGGCCAAAGAGGGAAATGTGTTGAGTATCGACTTATTCTTGTTTCAGCTACTGCGCTAACATTCTCCACACCAAGATATGAGTATCACTCGTGTTTCCTTCAATAAAACCAATAATTAGTTCACCACATATGGTAAAAACAAGACACTAATGGTTTTTCATTTAAAAGAAGAAAAAAATAGATATAAAAACCAGCAGTTCCTTAATGAACTCAAATTTAAAAATTTGACTTTAATTTGACTATCCTTTAAAAAAATCGCTAAAAACGCAGGACTAAACTTTAAAGGATGTAAATGCTACTTATGAATAGGGCTGCTTCGGACAAGCCCCAGACAGCCGCGGCCAGTTTCTGGTGCTGGGACACTCATTTCAAAGATTTATCTAAACATATTTAAATATATGGCAATTCCGTTTTGGCTGTAGCGGCACAGAGACGAAAGCTAGCCGGGGCTGAGCCGAAGCATCCCACTTATGAATCAACTTATCTTTGAGTCCAAAAAAGTCCAATTTAATTTTTTTAAATAAATTCCAAGATAAAAACAAAAATTAGATATATATAGTAATTGCACAAAGTTTACTACTTGGATTAAAGTTGAAAAAACCCCGAAAAAACAAATTATAATATTTTAAGTTTTTTATTTACTCCAAAAATGCAACATTTAATTTCTTAAAAAGACAGTTAATTCCAATAAAAATATGATTAGAATTACTTCAAATAAAATCAATCCAAAAATATATATTATTTGATTTTTTTAAAAGAGATAAAAATAAATATTAAAATCTTTAAACAATTTCAATTTTGAGTTGTATGATTTGATTAATACATTTTAATTCAATACATATAATTTCACCATAGATCAATTCGTTTACCAGAAATTGCTTTTATTAGCTATTGAATCCAAAAACTATAGATAAAATAGTAAAAATAATATTTCTAGAATTTTTATTAAGAAACAATCTTTTTATAGACAAAATGATATCTAATTTTTTACAAAAACTCTATATCTGACATTAGTTTAAAGTTGAATTTAGATCCTCTGATTTTTTGTCTCTAAATATTTGATTTTAGCAGTCACATTGTATATATTTAAAATTTATATAATAATACAATAAAACAGTTCAAAGATATTCATTCATTCAATCAATAAATATTTTTGTAGTCATTAATTCAAAGGCTGTTATATAAAGATATGAACTAATTTTTGTAGCAGTTGATATGAAAAATCAAATCCACTTCAAACAAAACCAAAGTTGTATGCTCAATAAATGTTAAAAGTGTAAATTCTATTGTTTATTAATATGAATTGCAATATTTAAATTTATTGATCCTTTAACTTCAATTTTCTCTGAACTGAATAGGTTAGTTTATCACTAAAAAATAAAAACTACAACATTTGATTATTAATTTAAGAAGCATAAAACTATAAAAAGAGCTTAAATTTTATGAATAAAATGGTATAATGATTATACTTCTGAGAATTACAAGATAAAATATAAAGGGGGAAATTAAAGAAGATAATGGTGACTTTATTTGATTTATAAGAAGAGTGTTAATAGTGCCAGAATTTTGGGATATTGACTAATTAACAAATCCAACCAATAATTGTGGATACATAGCTATGCGGCCTTAGAATGGTTTCAACAAAAAGATGTGGGGAAGCAGGCCGCAAGATCAATAGAAAAGTAGTCAAATCACATCCTGGCTTTAAAAAAATCACTGTTCTTAATTATAGATGTAATATGCAGATATTTTGCAATTACTTAGGAAACCTCAATAGGCATTCAAATATGCCTCTCATAATAATTAATATTCTAAAATTTAATTTATATCCTAGAATAAGAGGACTATCATATAGGTTGTCACCTGTATTACACCTAGAAGAGTTCACTATAGATTAGGATGTCAGGCCAAACACTCTAAGATAAAAGGTACATAAATATATTGTATTAGAGTAGCTCTGATTAAGTGAATCAATCACCTACACCAACTAGAAGTCATATATTGGCTAGATAGCCCTGGAATAAGGACCATTTAGACAACTAACTCTGCTTGATTAAGGGACTAAGTTGTACTGTGTGTTAAGAATATTGCATATTCTATGGAAAATGTCAATAAAGCTTCCTTCTAAAATTTACCCCTCAATGTTAGACCCCCTACCACATTTCAGAAATAACACAGGCAGCTGGGCTAACCTCAATTTCAGTCTATATGAATAAATACCAGTATTTCATATATGTTTCTATTAGATTTTACAATGAAAAGTAGTCTATCCTATGATCAAATCCCTCCCAATTGAACTATAATAAAAGAGCAAAATGCTATGTTGTTGTCATACAATATAAATTCATATATTAATATATAGTCAAACTACAACCTTCAATCCAGAATTAAGAAAAAATGTCCCACTGCCTCCAGGCCACGCCCCTTCAGACTTGTTACTTCTGATGACCACACCAAATTATTCCAGGCTGAAGGTTACACCAAAGTCACAGGTTCCCTTGATTCCCTAATGTTAGAGAACTAAGGATATAATCTTGACAGATAATGAAATAGCTTAGCCCAAGGTTTTCTGACATATAGCAAGCTGATAAGCCACAGAGTCCATTTAGATTATGGCATTCATAGAGCTTTTGAAGATATTGACTCCTGTGGAACTCAAATATTTGATCCTATTATAATATATGGATTTAATTTTGGTGCCACTTTTTAATTTGCAATTCAGCCATTTATCAGGGAAATAATTTCCTAAGAGGGAGTGATTAAAGGCTCTACAATAATATCTCAAAAACAGCTTCATAAAAGTTAAAATAAACATATAATAGCTTTCCATATTCTTTGTCAAACCTAATCTAAATACATATGAATATAACAATGTTTCAGTTGGGTTTAAAATTTTAATAAGATACATTATGAGAGTTGAATTTATAGTTTCAATTATACTTTTACTCCACATAATCACTTCTTTTTTAAGAAAAGCAACAATTAATGATTAAAATCCAAGTTTTTATGATTTCTTTAGTTTCGAAATAGATTTTAGAATAGATTTAAGCTTTTATTCACGCTTTATTTCCAACAACAGGTTTCTGAAGAACCAGAACCCAGCAGTGTGGCATATTTTCTTGCATTTTCAACAGAAAGAGATATTCTAAAAGCCTAGAAATAGTACTGTAATACTGGATTATGGTTTCTCAGAAACCCAGTGACAGAAATAACATGAGTATTAAAATTTTTAAGCTTAATGAAGCCAATTAATATACAGATGTAATAGAACAAATTATAACTTTAGAGAGAGGTAAATAATAAATCATCAAGGTTATATAATTCACAATGTAAAAATCCAAAAAATTGAAATATAAAATATAATAATTTTTTTTGATACATTTAACAGATATAAGTTGGGTAGATTCTAAAATGTTTAAAAATAATTAAGCTTTAGAAAATTATTCGGAGATTTTATTTAATGTTTTATTCCATAAACTACAAACTTTATGTTTTTAGGAGCATATCCTTCTAAGTTTAGGATTTTTAAAGGATGTTAAAGGTTCAAAAGATATTAATTTCTTATGAAATCATTTTAGTATTAACTTAACAATCCAATCCAAATCAATGTATTTTTTTCAAACAAGTTATTGAAGATAAATAAAGGATATTTTAAGTCATTTGAATATTTTAATTGATTATGTTTATAAATAAAACTACCAGCTTATCAAATTTAATATGTATAGTATTATAGCCTTCTCTTTAATAGCTGAAGCTTTTAATGAAAAAAGTAAAATTTTAAGAATAAATCATAGTAGTGTACTATGGGCATAGCAAACAGTGTCTACATGACTCTATTTATATTCTGCAGCCTTTTCTCCATGACTAGTAAACTATATATTAATGATTTTAGTTAAGAATATATATATCAAAAATAATTTCCATCATAAAAGGTCACAACATAATTTTCTGCTTAAAAAATAGGGAATTGTAAAGAGCATTGATTTCTTTTAATATAGCCAGATAAATTCTAAGAGTTAATAAAGCTTTAATGTAGATTCAGAACCTGTTAGCAAAAATACAGTGTTATCAATTTCTTTTAACTAAATTCACCAACTTAATGAAGCAATTTTCATCCCATAATAACTTGCTTTTTATATAAAAAGATGAAAAAAATTCCAGCAAGTTGGTGAATACAGGCAAAATAATATGACAATCCTGCATTTTTCCAACAGGTTCTGAATCTACAGTATGCTTCATACAATAAGAAGAAAGCTAGCTAATAATAGCAGCTTTTTTGATATCAATCCTAAAAATTAAATATTGTCATTTAATATATCATTAGGACAATATACATATTTAACAATAATACTATTAATAAAACAATACAGTATTTTTTGAAGTTACAGCACTAGGTGAAATTGACTGATCTGTAAGAAACAATCTGATTTAAAATTTAAAGACCAATTAGCTTATATGGCTTAGCAATAGATTTGGGTTCATTTCTATTTTTCTTGAATATGAGTTGATTTTAGTTAGCCCCACTGCTTTGAAAACTAAAGTATATCTAAATATGTCTGTTCATTTAAAAAGTAGAACAAAATTTTAAAAGAAAATTCTATGAGGAAAGTGATTGATTCAAAATATTATTTATTATAAATATATTTATGGCAAGTTAAAATAGCAATTCTCAGGTATTTTTTTAATTTAAAAGTAATAACACATTGGTCATTGGTAAATAGTTAACTGAAATTAAAAACAAATTATTTTAAATTAAAAATCAGAAAAAAAGCTGGCTATGTATTAAAGATTGACTTATAGAGATATATTCTCTAATAATTTTATTTTGGATTGAAAAAAATAAACATGATCAAAATACAGGTACCCAGACTTAAGTGAGGCAAAAAATATTTAGTTTATTTGATCTTGATAACTTTTATAAACTATTTGTATAAATTGATGCTTTAATTTTAAAAAATATTATTGCCATTTAATCAAAAAACGTGCCTTTATTTTAGAGTTTAAACTATTTACTATTAGATAAGCTTTCAAATAGTTTTTGGGCTTTGGAGTTTACTTTTTAAACAGTTTATTGTCTTTAATATAAAATAGATTATTTTATTATTTAAATTTAAAAACAGCTAATTTAATAGAGAAATTCTACAGTAGTTTTAAAAGCTATGGCAACAAGCAAAAATACTTTGAATTTAAACAAAATTAAAACTAATAAATTTATAATAATTTACAATATATTTATTTATTTTTAATTTTGTTTACATCTGAGTTATTTTCATTTAAATCCAAATTATTTTTGCTTGTTGCCATAGCTTTTAAAACTACTGTACTTGCTTATTGTATAAAAGAATCAGGGAATGTATAAAGAAATAAACCAAGTAATGATATAGTTTTGTAACAGGCCCAAGACAGCAGCTACAACTTGTATGTTAAACCATGTGAGCCCATACAGAAGATCTAAAGGATCACAGGTAAAATGAATGGTTAGTTAAGCTAACAGATTTAGAGTTTTATAAGATTTGAGAGTCAAGAAACAAGAGGCAATTTAACCACCACCTCTTGAACTCAATAATAAATGTCCCCCTTGAAAAAGAAACAAGAAACAAGAGCATATATCAGCTCTTGGATCAATTTAAAGGAGGGAATAAAACTTGGGATGTAGGGTTGAGTGGCTTGGAATATTAGACAATAGCATAAACTTTGATTCCTTATATAAAGCATAAAATTTTAAATTGGTTTTGAATAGTCAAAATCCAAAAAGAGGATACTGACTTAACCAAATTATGTTAAATAACTTAAGTGCACATATAATTGCTCCTAAATCACTCTTACACATGAAATTTAATAAGGGGTGTCAATTGAAGGTTTAGGAGGTGTATTTTTCAGAAATCTTCAATCAATTGATGTGTGAGACCATGGGAGGCGCTTTTAATTGATATTACATAATATTCATGTACTTGTTTTTGATAGTAATTTTTAAACATTTGGCAAAGTATGAATTAAAGGCTTAAGACAGTGTGCATAACTTTACCGTGTACTTAAATAAAGTAAATTTTTTTATAAAATATATTAAGCAGTATTAGTATAAATAATTATTATGCTTTAAATTAGAAATGAAAATAAAAATACTTGTTTATTTATTATGATATTTCAAATAGATATATATACATTTAGAACAATATTAGCAGCATTAAAGAAAAACATTACTGTAGATTTAGAGCCTAATGACAAAAATGTAGAACTGTCAAATCCTACGTTCAAATTTTAAATCACTTTGGCGGGCAGCTCAGCTTAGTGAAAATTAGAATAATTAATAAAATCAACCATTTAATTTGACTTTTATTTATTTGGATTGGCAAATTTTGAATCTCTTGAGCAGATAACTCAGCTAACAAAAGACAAAACCCATAAAAAATGCAGGATAAATGGATCAGAAATGTGGGATTCTAATGTACAGTTTGGTATTTTCTGTAAGTCTAAAAAATTGTAGACAACCTGAAATAATTAACAAACATAAAATTGCGGGATTGTCAAATCCAGGAACCAAATATCAAATCATAATTGAGGTGAATTTGAAATTAATTGGATTAATGGGGGTCTTAAAAAGGATGCCAAAGGATCTAGTGTGGATTTACAAAAATTATTTTGATAACCACATGAATTATCAAACATCACACAATTCAATTCCAGGATAGCTAAAATTTGTATGCCTAATATTCACCAAATTAAAAAAATTAACAATATAGTCTAATAAAATGTATTTTAATATTATTGAGTTTAATTTTTAATGAAAATTATAATACCTTCTTACTCTGATAACCAAGCCAATTATTTTTACCTGAGTGTGAGGAAATCATGCAGGAGTACACTGGGCCTACTAGTAATGAATTCTCTGTCTATGGAATCCACACCCCTCAGGCCTCTCTCTAAGCACTACCCAGGAGTGTGTTCTTTCTCCTGTGTTATCAAGTATGGCTCTATTTGCACATTATTCATGAGCTACTGCCAACCAGAATCATATGTCAGCACTGTAAATAACTAGTAGCAAATAAAGTTATGATGTTGCTTAGAGAAATAAAAATTCAGCTTCAATCAATCAGAAGGCATCATTTAGTTCCCAAGAAAAGCACATTCCTCCTCCAGCCATTCTTCTGCCAAGACACATAATAAAGCTTATCACCCCCAAAACTATTCTGGAAATGTTCAAAAACAAGAGATGCTTATGTCTCTTGGGAAAATAGCAACTAAAATGAATTTTTCAAAGTACACTGTGGCTGTAATCCTACAAGCCCATGTTAACTGTGGTCCCTCTCCCAAGAAGTCACCAGCTGGGTCCTGTACGTCAACTGATAGTGATAAAGCCCACCATCTCACCTTAAGCATAGTAAAACATGATTCTCAAATTTCTTTAGTCCAGGTGCGCCTAAAGCTGGGACTCCACATTATCTTTACTAATAAGATAACAGAAAATTACTGGATGAACACATTTGTGGTTACTTCAAGAAAATGGACTAATTAAATTCTTGATGAGCCCAGTTTAGTGGACACTGATCCATACAATTTTACTGCCATCAATTTTATAAAAGAGAGAACAATGATAACACGTAGTGACATCATATTCATGACATATGCAAAGATTTCTGCAAGCATCCAAGACTTTGGAAAAAGGCGCATCTAATCTGACATCTACAAGCACAGCCCAATTTTTACAGATTTTTTAGAGTTTTCTGGCAATTTCCCTGGTGGGAGTCAACTTTTACTATTCTTTTTCAAACACTGCAGATGGGTATGCATACCAAAAAAAGCTCAAGGCCATGCTGGTGGAGTGGGATATCTAAAAATCTGTGCACACTTTTGTACTGAGTGCAGAGATGGAGCAGCATGAATGGGCATAAAAGGAAATCACGGCTGCAGGACTTTCAGGGACCCACTTGAGAGTGAAAAAGTCCCCAATCTTGTGAGCCAAGGCCCATAAGTTAATTCATGCAATAACCAAACCAATAGGAACTGTAACCATAGCAAGGTGATCAAAGTGCCCTAGGAATGCAAACTGTCACATCATGGAGCAGAATCTTCCCAATAAGTAGTATCCAACCAGGTAGGTCAAAAGGTAGAAAGAGGCATTTGGTCTAACCAAAGAAGGTCTGGCTGGTGGAGGTAGAGTTGTAGAACAGCTGTACTGGAACTTTCTTTCCCAGTGACCTGAGGGATATTTGAACCAATTTTTAGCCAGGTACTCCTTCTGGTGGGAGTCATCAGGAGAAAAATTATACCAGTCTGTGGTGGGAGTTAGGGTTTCAAGGGCCAATACCACAGAAATGAAAGTAACTAGAAACCAGAACAGGAAATGACTTCCTTTCATGGCTTTGAAAAGGATTAAAAGAGATAAGTGTAGACAAACTTAGTATAGAAGAAATATCTTTATTGTTGGAACAAGGATAATAAAAAAATCAAGCTTGCTTAAATATTGCTTGGGGAAGCTAAAAATAAAGTAGAGGGTGGAAAGATGAAGTAGAGGATAAGAAATAAGGTAGAGGGTAAAAGAAACCAAGTTTCTTTCATGAAGAAACCTTTTGGAGGGTTCCCATCATTAATTTGTTCACATGGTTGGTGCATGCCTTCAAGGCAAGGCAGAAACAGAAACAACAAAAGAAAAGGAACCACTTTATGACAAGTCCGGGTAAGAAGAAGAGGAGTTGCCAATAAATTAAACAGATAATACAGGAATAAACCTGTAGCTTAGTAGCCTGGTTTAAAAGCAAACCCCACTGGAATGATAGCCAATTATGTTCTGAGTAGTAAGTGACATTTTCAGTGTCAGTATTAAATTTAAACTGTTTAGAACTGGGAGCAGAAACACAAACCAAATCAATGATATCAAAATAAATAGGTAAAGTAAGTTGACAGTGTGAACTATGATTAAAGTTGGACACATAGGATTCCGGGTTCAATTCCTGTCTGGTTCAAGGCCAGATTTAAGGCTGTGTCCAAATACTTTGTTGTTGTGTATTGTGGTCTGATACTATGGTGTGGACATGATTAATGTAGTCAGGGAAGAATTCCCTGACAAGGGCATACCTGTTGGACATACCCCACCAATTATACTGACATACATCTTGCTGATGTGTGTCTATACAACACTGGTTCTAAACTCAAGCACTTGAAGCCTGAAACATACCATGCATTTTGCACCAGAATTAATCTGGGCTTTGAACCTTTCCTGTTTTTCTTTGTCCAAGACTTATGCAATTTTATCATTTTATATGCAAGTGATAGTTATAAGTCACATAAAAGCCCTGTTCCCCCTTTCTCAACTATTTGATATGTCAAGTCTGACTATGTGACATAAGCAGAGTTCAAGCAATTGAAGCAGCTGGCTCTTGCTGCTTTTTTCTAGTCAATTATTTCAGCCTCACCAACCCTCCTTAAAGACACAACCATTGATATACCAGCCCTGACTCACAGCACCTACCCAATCCCACCCCACTACCTTTGAGGCTGTTGCTTATTCAGGCACAGATACTGTAAATTCAGAGCCTAAACGTAAAAATACAGGATTGTCAAATCCTTGGTCCAAATTTCAAATCACTTTTGCAAGATGGCCTTTTTTAATTAAATTGAATTTTTTGTATTTTTATTTGAATTTTAAAAAATGCAGGAACTCATAGACACTTTTCAAAGTTAAAGTCAAACTGCATGTTTGCAATGGACAAAATGAATTAACTGGAATCAGATTTGAAGCATTCAAATCCATCAACCAGTTTCATTAAGCTTACTATGTTTTTTGGAATTACGGGATTGTCAAATCCAAAAACCAAATTTAAAATCACTTTTGAATGTCACTAGTAAACTCAAATATTAACTGCAGGAACAGGAATCCAAATTAAATGTACAGTAAGAAACCAGTCCAAATCAGTCCAAATCAAGAAGCTCCACTCTGCATAAAATCAAATAAAAAATCAATCTTGATAGCCATATTTAGACATGAAAGTTAAGTGAGATGTAAAATTGTCTAAAAATGGAAATGATGCAATATTTTGCACTCTAAATCACTAATATAGCGGCCACAAACCCATATAATGATATATGAGCTACCCTCCTGATAATGCAGAAAATTTTTAAAATTTTTTTGGCCCCTGGCGTAGCCTTGGGCCAACAAAACTTCTTTTCAAGGAAGAATGAGAGGTGGGAAAGAAAAATTTTTTAAGGTGAACCATCACTAGATTACTACACTATGTGTTAATAAATTGCTATTAAGGATGCTTGATCACAGTTGATTTTAGAAAATGCTAATAATAAAACAGAATTATATATTACAATCTATTTTTATTAAACTGCCTTTTCTTTGGTGTGTTGATAGTTCATTTTCTGTTGATAATGTACTTTCATTCAATTGGATAGTTTCACCTCCAGTTGCCTTGGCAATAGGAAATCAAGTTGCCCCCAAGGCCAGCTGTGGTTGTGGAGGCAACTTGATTTCCTATTGCCAAGGCAATTGGAGGTGAAACTATCCAATTGAATGAAAGTACATTATCAACAGCAAATGAACTATCAACACACCAAGGAAAAGGCAACTTAATAAAAATAGAATGTAATATATAGTTCTATTTTATTATTAGCATTTTCTAAAATCTACTTTAATCAAGCATATAAATTTTAGCTGTCCTAAAATGGAATAGGGTGATTTTTGAGAATGCCTATGATTCCTAAAAGATGTTGTCATGCCCTGCCCCAAAGGGCAGGCTCTTTAAATTTATCATATTTTGATGTTTACAATTGATTTAAATCTTTCAGTATTTTTTAATATTGAAATTTTTAATTGGGAGTTAATATTTAAGTATTTTAAAGTCAATTACCTTGTTTTTTTGCGTTCAAATTGTTGTTGTTGTTTGCTCTGTCTTCCACTTATCCTATTATATATTTATACTTTAAAGTTAGAATATTTTCACCCATTTTCTTACCTTTCAAATTCCTGCTTATGTCTTTGCCGCTCTCCAGTTTCACGTTGCTGATCTGCAACTTCTGTTGGGCTTTGTGGCTCTCCTTTCTCCAGGTTCTACTTAGGTCTCCTCCAGTTGCTCCTTTTCTTGGCTGTTTCCCTCCATGCTGATCTTTGCATAACTGAGAAAGACAAGCCTGTATAATAAAAAACTTGTGAAGAGTAGGCTTTAAGCCAAAATTTTAAGTGACTTCTTCCCTTCAATCTTTTATCTAATTTTAACTTTGAGATCTTAATTTCTAGAAATTTATACATTTTTATTAAATTCATTTTAAAGTTTAGCCTTTTCTTTCCTTAAAACAAATGGAACTTATAAAACAACAAGCCTTAGGCTTGTTGTATCCATTATTTTCCCTTAAAGAATCTTTCAATAGTTATATTACCAATTTGCTGATGGAGAATATCCTAATATTGACATTCCCTTAGTTACAAATTGTTCACTATTAAACACTTTATTTTATCTTCTTTGCTTGGGGTTCTTACACTAAATTACTCCTTTTGTGACCCAATATAGGTTTTTAGCAGGGTTCTGTAAGATTATTGTACAGACAGTTCCTATGCTTTTATACCTTTTAAATTTGAATCCTAATGCCTTGCACGCTCTAGTTTATAACCTTGCGCCATTATGGGCAAGACCTTACAGATATAGCAAAAATCCACTCTAGATCCTTTGAATTCCTGTTTAAGATGCCCATAAATTATATTTATTTTGAATTCACCTCATTTTTGATTTGAAATTTGGTTCTTGGATTTGACAATCCCGCAATTTCATATTTCTAATTTTTACATGTTGTCTATGATTTGTTAGACACACAGGAAATCTCAAATTGTACATTATAGTCCTGCATTCCCAATTCATGTATCCCGTATTTGATTGTTGTCTTTTGTCTTTTGTTAGTTGAGTTATCTGCTCAAGGGATTCAAAATTTGCCAATCTAAATAAATAAAAGTCAAATTAAATGGTTGATTTTATTAATTATTGTAATTTTCACTCAGCTGAGTTGCTTGCAAAAGTGATTCAAAATTTGAATGTAGGATTTGAAAATCCTGCATTTTTACGTTTAGGTTCTGAATTTACAGTAATAGAAATGTTCTTTTTGCCATATCTTCCAACATTTTTTCCTTGATGAGTATATAGATAGCCCTCAACTCTTCTGTTTTAATAAAGCTTTTATATGACTTACATTAATAATTTCTCTTTATTGTTTTTAATAACACATCATTCCACATATTAAACAATAGTATTCTGCATTTGGTACCTTAAAGTTGATATATTTATATGTATATATTCCTTGTCAATAATAAATTAAATACCATCTTTGTAAATATTAAATTGAAATTTTGCAGCTAAAACCAACTCTTGTTATGCCAATACCATGTTTAAAATGAATTTTATTATTCAAAATGTATTGAGACATACACATAACACAGAGATAAGATGATTAGGGATAAGACTTAGTATAGTTAAAGTTTAATAAAACAAAAATAATTCATTATGATATAGAAATAACATGGTATTATTTATCAAATAAAAAGATGTTACATATTGGAAAAATCTATATAAACTAAATAAGATGGCTTGTGTTGTAACTGTACTGTTCACAAGACTTACAAGGGGAAAATATTTGGAGACTAGATAGTTATCTTTATTTAGAGGTAGGGGTTATATAGTTGCACTGAATCATTGTATGAGGAACATGATTGTGTTGATAACTTGGTTGGATGATAAAGGGGGTGGCTTGATTCTGGTAATGATTCAAGCTCTAAATAAAGTCATCCACCATGTGGGATCATCATTTGTTCATATTTCTAATTCTGGGAATTTGATTTGCCTTCCTTGTTTGGCTACAGATCACTGGGAAGTTGGATTGCGGATCACAAACCTGCTTAGTTGGAACCTGGTTGACGGGTTAACCTTGCTATTTTGACACCCCCGCCTGAAGGTTGACTTTGTCTGGAGGGAGATCATATGGGAGGTTGTCAGGAGCCTGGGCACCATATTGGACTAGTTGCTGTTTAGTTGCGGGTAGGGCGGCCTCATATTACTTCTGTTGGGCCTTACAGGGTCATAACTAATTGTGATGTAGGACCTTGTCCTTTTTGTGCTTGCCAAGTCCTTGTACCAGGTAAGTGTTGTTGTTTACCTTTGATATGATGACGGGGCCTAATATGCTGGGTTGTAGCTTGCTTTTGTCTGTTTTCATTACTCAGACTTTGTCCCAACTTTGTGTCTAGCTTGAATGGAGAAAATGTGTTCTGTAGATGTTTGTCTTCCTTATCCAGTTGATTACTATTGGCTTGTAGTACTTGGGGTGCTGAATGAGGGAGAACTTTGTTGGGTATTTCCAACTCTGGCCCTATAAGGGCTTGGATAATGTTTGGTTTTGTGCCATATACAAGCCCAAAGAAAGCTTCCCAGTGGATCTGTTAACCCAGATGTGGCATAAAAAGAGTGAAGTTGGTAGCTGCTTGTGCCAGTCCTCAGGTCTCCCGGCTGTGTGCTTGGCAAGGGCCTGAACTAAGCTGATGTTTAGCTGCTCAACTCAGCCATTGGCTTGAAGATGGCAAGGTGTGGTTATTGTGTGTTTTTCCCCATTCTTTGCAAGGTAAACATTGGTACTTTCTGAGGTCTTTTCCTTGCCTTCATATATGATCAGTAGTCCTGGTTTACCAAACTTGCTAATGATCTCCTTGCCAATAAAGCATCAGACATTATTGTAAGTGTGTGCCTTAACTTCTTGGACCCCTGGCCAGCAGGTGGCAAAATTGATGGTGGTGATGATGTTTTTTTTGTTGTTATGTTTTCCTGGCATGGGGCCTATAATGTTAAGGGACAAACTTTAAAAGGTAATTGGGAAAAAATTGACAAAACAACCTTGGGGGAGTGTTGCTTTTTGCAAATTTTTCACATACTTCACATTGCTTGAGGACCTCTTGCACGTCCCAGTACAGGGTTGGCCACCATGCTTTGCGTTTTAGGAATTTTTTAGAGATTGTGGCTTTTTGTGTGACCTAGATCTTGGTAGTAACACACAATGGTATCAAATATTTGATGTGTGGAAATGTACAGGATGATGCTTCTGTCAGTCATTTTTAATATAATGTTCCATACATGTCTGCAAATAAGTGCTTGTTCTTAATGACTGTTTCCTTTGTTATGCCTGTAGTGCCAGGGGGGAATCCTTTGTCCTTTGTCTGAAGTACCAAGAGGGGCCAGTCTGGGTTAAGCCCATTTTTACCTCTTGTAGCCCTGATGTATAGGCAGGAAAGGGCGTCAGCCATGACTAACTCAGGTCCAGGCTTATACTAGATATTCATGTTGTCTTTTTTCAGGAATTCTATCAATGTGCTTGGCATCTGGATAGATTGGCCTGGGTCTTGAAATAAATAAGAGACATATGGCCAGTCAGAGAAGTAAATTTTTCCTGGAGCTCTATGTAACAGCACCATTTTATTAGGCAATGAGTGAGGATCAGAAGTTCCTTATCATGGATAGGATAGCAGCATTCACCATCTGTTAGCTTGTGTGATTCATAGGCTACTGGTAGGAATTTGCTAATATCTGTTTTGATTTGTAATACCTCTCTAATGAAGGTATCCAAAGCATTGGTTTCTATTAGTAATATTCATCTTGCTTTAGGTATTAGAGGATGAGAGTGGACGTCAGCTTTTCCTTCAGGTGGAAGAAACAAAGGTCACACTGTGGAGTCACAAAAGTTTAAACTTGATGTCTGTTATTGATGACAAGGGGGCTGTCAAGATGTTGCAGTTGGGTATGAACCATCAGACATAGGCAATCATCCCTAGGAAGATGCAGAGTTTGGCCTTGTCCTTGGGTGGCAGCATATTTCAGATTTCTTGGATCTTTTGGTTGTCAGGTTTAATATTGTCTTTTGATATTACATGAGCAAGGAATGTCAGCTGTTTGCAGTAGAACTGGCACTTAGATGGCCTGGCAAGCAGTTTGTGTTGTGCCAAGGTTACAAAGACCACCTCTAAGCCCTGTGGCGTTATTCCACTAAGGGGTTGTACACAATTATGTTGTCTAAGTATACCAATGTATGCTTGCCAATGTGGGGCATGAATACCTTGTTCATGAAGGTAAAAAAGGTTGATGATGCATTTATCATCCCAAAGTTAAGCACAACAAACTTTTATGAACTATACTTGGTACAGAATGTTGTTTTGGGTATGTCTTCCTCTTTGATGCAAATTTGGCTGTAGCCTGCTGTCAGATCAATCTTGAAGAAGAAAGTTGCCCCATCCAAGGTGTCAAAGATATTGTCAATGAGTGGGGGTGGGTAATGGTTCTTGAAAGTAATTTTGTTTTGTGCTTGATAGTCAGTAACAAGCCTAAGGGTTCTATCCTTTTTCCATAAAAAATGGCAGTACCAAAAGAAGATTGTGAGGGGCGGATAAGTCCTTTTTCAAATGCTCCCTTGAGCTGGATATTGTGATGTATGTGTTTTTCTGGGGGTAACCCTGATAGCACTTCCTTGAAGATTTCAAGATGATGGGCTAAAATTTCCTGGTCCTGGGTAGTGATAGTGTCATGGTGGTCTTTGAAGTGTATGACCTTGTACTGGAAGGAGCCCCTATCAATTATTTTGAGATTGTCATGTTCTTCATGTGTCTCTGTGATAAGTACAAAGATTTGATCTTGTAGGAGTTGGTACACAGAGTCAGGGTAGATTATGTGGTTAACCCCTTTACACTTGATGCTTAATACAGAGGTGACCTATCCACATGGGGGGTATTTTTGTAGCCAGTCCAGGCCAAGTACAACATCAAATTTGGGAAAGTCAATGGTGGTTCCTTGGATGATGGAGTGTAGATTCTCTAGTGCAATGAAAAAGGGGGCAATCTCTTGTGTCACAGCAATGTGGTGTTTATTAGCTAAAACCACATTTTTAATCCACAAAGAATTGGTGGCTAGCTTAAACTTATCCACAAAGCTGCTGTTGACAAGGGTTCAATCTGCGCCTGAGTCCAGGAGTGCTGAGCCAGTATAACTGCAAAAGCAGAAATGATAGGACATCAATTTATAGGGATGTCATTCAATGGTGTAAAGTGCTGTCTTCCAAGGGTACTTGTATCATTGGACATTGATCTACGTCCTTGGGTTGGTACTCATTGTTGGGGGAGGCAGGAGCTTGGCAAGGAGAACTTGGCTTGCTTATTGCTCCCCCAGGCTTTCCCTTGTCCTGGTTGTCTTGGGTGCAGTGATGCAGAAATGGATACAATTTGACTGTCTGTTGTTCCTATTTCCATGCCCATTTGAGCCTGAGGGTTTGAGTTGTGAGGGGTTGTTATTTTTACCAGGAGTTGGGTGGTTGGAACGTTCAGTTGGGTGAGAGTCCTTGTGTTACTCTCTTTTCCCAGACTTTGCCTTGCAAAGAGCATTATATGTTTGTTCTGCTTTCTCCACCTCATGGTAAAGGCTCTACAGATTGGTTACTTGATCTAGGTTGACATGTCTAATCACATGCAACTTGAGTGTGTTGTAGTACATGAGATGTGTATCTGGGTTGTCAAATGCCATTTCTGAGGTTGCTCAAAGGCAGAGCTCCTTATATGTGGGTGAGTTCTTTCACCGTGCCTGTCTGGGTCAGGTTCTTTACTTGTTGTATAATCATGAGGACAGTACCCTTCATGAAAAATCCTTGCCAAAAAGGCTGCTTGAATGTGTCCCAGTCTTTCTTGGTACAATCTTCATTCCACTTGTAGCACCAGGTTCCTGCGTTGTGCATGAGATAGATTGTTATCTCTGCAATCCAGAAGAATTATGGGCATTTCATCTGCGCCAGTTTACTTTGGGCAGATTGAATCCAAGCTGTGGTGTTGTTGTTGGCTCCAGCAAATGATTCCAAAGCGGCACTAAAAAGTTGTTGGGCTATATGGATGAGCATGATACTTTCATATGCCACTTGAGGGATGGCTCTTGGCACTTGAAAGAACCCTTGCGCTGATAGGGGTTTGAAGCCAGGGACCAAAATTACCAGGTTCTGGTATAGTTCAAACCCTTCTGGTATTTTGGTACCCGGTGTGTAGGGTGATCAGTCTACAGGGAGGCCAGATATGATTTTTTTATATATTTGTTGACCAAAGCAAGTACAAGCAACAGGCAGAATTTTGAAGGGACAGGCAGGATGAAGAACCTAGCTGTGCTATCAATGATGTAACTGTACTTTTTTTAGAAGAGTTACAAGGGGAAAAATTATGATACTAGATAATTATCTTTATTTAGAGATAGGGATTATATAGCTGCACTGAATCATTGTATGAGGAACATGATTGTTTTGATCACTTGGTTGGATGATAAAGGGAGTGGCTTGATTCTGGTAATGATTCAAGCTCTAAATCAAGTCATCCACCATGTGGGATCATCATTTGTTCATATTTCTAATTCTGGGAATTTGATTTGCTTTCATTGTTTGGCTACAGGTCACTGGGAAGTTAGATTGCAGGTCACAACCCCGCTTAGTCAGAACCTTTTTGGTGGATCAACCCTGCTGCTTCAACACTTTCTTAATGCAATTTTGGTATATTTCATCCCTTATTATGCTACTATTAGTATAATTAAAGTTATTTGTAGTATTTGCAATAATTAATAATATAGAAAGTATTCACTATCAATAATTTACTGATTATACATTGCTGGTAGTGGTATAAAGGCTTTATTTGTAATGTAATTCAAACAATTAATCTAATATCTACAAAATTGTGAATAAATCAACGACAGGCCACCATAAGGTTGTTTATCTTGAAAAAAGTATTAGTAAAATAGTAAAACAATAACTGCAAATGGAGGTGTTACAACTTAACCAATTAGAGTTCAGTATTGATTGGGGAAGAAAACAGTCTAAATAGAAATAACAAGAATGAATAGAATAAGATGTTGTTTATTATAGAATAGTGTGATTAATATACCATATAGGGAAAGCCACCAGGCCACAAGGGGGTGTCATAGTGGCATGTTCCATGTAAGGTTTGAAGCCAAGGAATAACTTGTGCTGGGATCAGCAGGCCAATTTGGTAGCGCTCCTAATTAGGAGGAAGTGTTTGCCATTTGACATTGCCATCAGATTTGCTCATGTTGTTAGACACGTCAAGGGGTGACTCATCAAGCGCCCCCTGTGTATTGTAAGATACGTTAGCAGGAGAGTCTAGAAACTTGGTTGCAACACCCCCCTTGCCCCCTGATTGTTGTCAGACACCAGGATCAGAGTTTGCAGGAGATCTGGGAAGGTCCGCACAAACATCCTTTGTGTGGGGATGGCACAGCAGGGGCACAAGAAATCATAGTGAAGCTTATTGGTGCTTCCTTGCTCATCTTCAAGTTGGTAGGTGTGGTTGTCATAGACCGCTGCTATATTGAAGGGCCCTAAGTGGTTGGGTTTTAACTTAGCTGAATTAGATTTGAGGGCGTAGACAGGGTAACCTACAGTGTATCTGGCCTTGAGGTCTTTTTTCACTTTCTCAATCCGTTTGTGCTCAATTTCTTGGGCTTTGGCGCGCCACTGGCTCAGAGAAAGGGTAGTCAACAAGGGGGTTTCCCAGGAACCGTGGATTGTAATTTCCCTTGTTCTACCCCTGCCAAGCTATTGGATGTCCTAAAGGCCAAGGTGTTGGGGCTGAACCCAGTGCCCCTGTTTATTCTTGCTTGTAAGATGAGCAGTGCAGTGGGCAGGTGTTCAGTCCATGTAGTATTAGGATGTTCCTGTGAGAGTTTGGGAATCAACTGAACCAGTGAGCCATTCAATTGCTCTATGCATCCATTGGCTTGCAGATGGTATGGAGTTGTGGATATATGTTGAAGGGCATTCTTGGCGCAGTTTTCCTTCATGACATGCCCAACAAGCTCAGGGCCACCATCTGTAATGAGGCATTTGGGTTGCCCAAAGAAGGCCACAATTTCCTTGCCAATGAAGCAGGTGATGGTGATGGTGGTGTGAAGTGGTTGCCCATGCTACTGACCAACGGGTGAAGTAGTCAATGGCTGTGATGATTTACTTCTTCCCAAGTTGGTCTTTGGTGAGAGGTCTGACAATGTCAAGGGCCCACTGATTGAAGGATTACATGTCCTTAATGGGCAGGAAAGACTTGGGGGTGCAGGTTTAGACGTGTTCTTTTCACAAAAAACACACATCATAAGGAGGTCCAGAATATCCTGGCGCATACAGGGCCACCAAACCTTACACTTCATGGTTTCAAAGAGTTTATGTCCTCTGATATGACATAAGATGTGGTGATAATGCAGTATTGTTCCCCCTTGTTGTGTGGTGGGAATATAGGGTGTCTTTTCACCTGTCTCTGCCTGGCGCCAGACATTGCCAGCATTGGTGGTAAACTAAATTTCATTGTCCTTTAGCTTGGAGATGGTTACCAAATTAAGGCATTTATAACATTATGTCTCAGGACAGAGGTAAAAAATTGGCCAATCTGGGTCCAAGTCATTGTCCCTGGTGATGGACACTACATAGAACCTTGAGAGGGCGTCTGCCGTGACGAGCTCCTTCCCAGGCTTGTACTTGATGCACAGCTGGTAGGGGAATAGACGCTCAATCCAGCCTGATTGGCGGCATGTCAAGTGGTACTGCATGTTAAAGTACTGGGGCAACTTGTGGTCCATCAAGACATGGGGTGAAAAGGTGGCCCCTTTCAGGTAAAAGCACCACTTCTTGACGCAGTGCACAATTGCTGCTAATTCTTTTTCACGTATTGGGTAACATTGTTCCAATTCAGTAAGCCTTCTGGATTTGTATGACACAGGGAGGAAGGCACCATCATCAGTTTTTACTGCAATACGCCCCCTATGGCTCTGTCAGAGGCATCAGTCTCAAGTTTGTATTGGCGGTTCCAATTGGGGAATTTCAATACAGACACAGTTGTGAGTCTTTTCTTCAATGTCTCAAAGGCTTGATCTCTGGTAGGGGTCCAATGGAAGCGCTGTTTAGTTTTTAGGAGATCAGTGCGGGGGTGAAATTAGTTCCCTGCAATTGGGGATAAACTTACACACAGGTAACCATGTCTATTAATGTATGCACCTGGCCCACATTGGTGGGAGGTGGCATGCTTGTGATTGCCTTGATTTTGGCGGGGTCAGTCTTTATCCCTTGGGCAGAGATGGTGTGCCCAAGAAACAAGAGCCCCAACTTGAGGAACTCACATTTGGAGGGTTTAGCTTTTAGCTGATTTTTCCAAAGGGTGTTGAGGACAGCACGGAGATGTTGGAGATGCGTGGTTTGATCTTGACTGAAGACAATAATGTTGTCAAGGTACACAACAACACACTTCCTAATCAAATCATCAAATTTTTTGTTCATTAACATGGCAAAGGTGGAAGGAGTGTTGGTCATTCCAAATTTTATGACCTGGTACTTGAACAACCCATAGTGTGTACGGAAGACAGTTTTTGTCTCATCCCCTGGTGCAATGTGGACCTGGTTGTACCCTGCAGTGAGATCAATCTTGCTAAAGACCTTTGCACCTGCAAGCGTGTCAAACAGGTTGTCAAGCAATGGCAGGGGGTATTTATTTTTAATAGTCACCTCATTTAAGGCGCAGTAGTCTGTGACCAAGAAAAGGGACCCGTCTTTCTTGGCTACAAAGAAGACAGCAGCCCTGTATGGCAAGAGCAAGGGGCGGATGAAGCCCTTATAGAGTGTGTCTACAAGGTGCTGGCAGAGGGTCTCATCTTCTTTTGGTGTTAAACAATAGAGGGGACGTTCTTTGGGAAGTGACTCTTGTAGTTGTACAGCATGTTGTATCTCTCAGGGAGAGGGTAGTTGATTAAGTGTCTCACTGAAAACATTCTTTTACTCCTCAAGGAGCGCGACAGCTGCTGGTGGAGACAAAGTGGTCAAGGAGAGGGCCACAGGTGATTCTGCATGGATAACTTCAACTGAGCATTTATTAAAGTCAAGTTTCCCCTTGAAATAATATGAGCCTGTTTCTGTTATTCTGAAAATCACGGTATCATGAAGCAACTTTTTCATTTCAACAGGATATATCTAAAAAACTCACCCCATTTCTATTTAGGGTAATTACATACATATCCCAGTTGATGTAGGGACAGTTGTGACAAAGCCAGTCAAGGCCAGCAATGACATTGTGGCTTAGCCCTGCCATGATTGGCCCAGAGCACTTAACCTGGACGTTCTCCATCCTCACAGAGAAGGGTACTGTCTTGTGGGTGATGGCCACTCTGCGGGAGTCAGCTACACGTACCGCTTTAAATCTGCTGGGTACTTGTTCTAGTTGTTGAGAGTTGGCAAGCGCCTGGTCAACCATAGTGTGATTGGCCCCAGTATCTACCAGTAGTTTGTGGGTGTTCCCACAGAAACAGAAGGGATAGACCAAGCAAGTTACTTTATTTGAAGAATGGCTGGCTTGGAGTAATGGGTTGTTGCTATGGACCTGGAATAGTCAAGGGCTTCAACTTCATGCACATTGTAATCACAGGGGTTCTTTTCAAGGATGGATTGAGAGTGAGGGTCAAGTGGAGTTGTAGAACCTCTTGTAACTACAACCCCCAGGCTTTTCCCTGGTCCTCAATTTGTGCTAACTGGAGTCCTCCCTTGCAGGGATACTTGACCCCATTTTTCTGTTGGCAGAGCTGGCAGCAGCTTACTTGATTATGGGCACTGCCAGGTGTAGAACAAAGTTGGGGTGGTGCATCATTAGATCTTCTGAAGCCAATTGAAGCCTGGCTATTGGCCTCCAAAATGACATTGTAACAGTTGTTGATGGAGGTGCAGCAACCTATGGGAACCCACTTGCAGATATGGGGATAAGCCCATTAATTATCAAGGTAAGGAGCATGGTGTTCCCATCAGTCACAGCTTCTGGGGCAGCAGCAAAAGCTTGATGACAGGAAGCAAGATATTCAGGAACAGACCCAGTCTGTTTAATGGCCAGGAGGGGAGTTCCCATTGCAATGGGTGAAAATATTTCACTGTAGTGGGGCGTTGTAGCATACCTGAACAACACCCAGGTAATGTCTATTTCTTGGCTGGCCCAGTTGGTGAACCAGACTGCAGCAGGCCCTGTAAGGCAACCTGAAGCAGTGGCAACCCACATGGGCTCAGGTACTTGACAGATACAGAGGTGGGTTTTGGTAGAGTAGAGCAAACTGACAATGTCATTTTCTTTGACACATCCCACAAAGTATTCAAGCTGGAGGTTAAGCATGCTCTGAGAGAGGTCTAACTGAGGCAGCTTGACACTTATGTTGAGCTGCCCAAGGCGGAGTCAATTATACACAATTGTAAGTACCAGTTGATCTTGATAGATGATGTACCTTTTGGGGATGTCCCCTTCAGAAATTGGCAGGAAAGTCTCTTGATGGGAAGTAGCCTTACAGCCCATACTCTGTCTTTTCTTGGGGGAATTTTTCTTTTAGGTAGGTTGTGAACCTACTTCTTTTATCATTGTTGCAACTGAACCAATTATAGTTTAGCATTGATTGGGGAAGACAACAGTCCAAATAAAAAAGATGAGAATGAATAGAATAAGATGTTGTTTATTATAGAATACTGTGATTAATATATTATATGGGGAAAGCCACCAGGCCACAAGGGGGTGGCATAGTGGCATGTTCCATGTAAAGTTTGAAGCCAAGGAATAACTTCTGCGTGGGCAGCAGGTCAAATTGGTAGTGCTCCTAATTAGGAGAAAGTGCCTGTAGTTTGACATTGCCATCAGATTGGTTCATGTTGTTAGACACGTCAAGGGGAAACTCATCAAGCGCCCCCTGTGTATCATAAGATACATTGACAAGAAAGTCTGGAAACTTGGTTGCAACAGAGGGAAATCAATTATATAAGGAAATGAAGTTAGCCATAATAATTTGGCAGCCATTTTAAATGATTGAAACAAGGAAGCTTTAATAAACTTACAGGAATTTCTTTATCATGTTTGAATTTAAAGAATGTAAGTTACAATTCATTCAAATTCTGGCAAATTGCCGGTGAAAATAATCAAAAAATTAAATCAATACAAGGAGATGAAGAATCAAATGAAATGAACAGCAGCAAAAGAAATGAAAATAAAGAAATTCAAAATAAGTGAATGAAGAAATAATAACAAGAACAAAAATCAGAAGCACTTCAGTAATGAACAAAGTTTTATCAAATGGAGAAATGCAGGAAGGAACAGGAATCACAAGAAAGGAAAGGAGAATTAAAGCAAGAAAGATGACAGAAACCCACCCAACATTGATGAAGTACACCGAAGGAGTGCCTGTGGCTGAAGGGGTTACAGGGGAAAAATTAAGCTTATTTTTTACTTACCTTTTTTTAGTTAATTTGAGAAATGGGAAAGATGTTGTTGAAGTGACAGAGTATAAATAAAGTGGTTAATATGTGGCTTATCAGTCATTGATAGCCCCAGTGATTCAAAAGAAACCCCAAGAAATAAATCAGATAATTGAAATGAATATGAATAAAATTTCAATTAAAGAAGCATTAGAAAAGGCATACAGTAAATTCAGAACCCAAAGGTAAAAATACAGGATTGTCAAATTGTTTTTGTGCTTTCACAAACATAATGGAGTAATTTTCATCCCAGAAAATCTTACTTTTTTATATAAAAGGATGAAAAGTATTCCAGTAATTTGATGAGTTCACGCAAAAACAATTTGACAATCCCAAATTTTTACCTTTAGGTTCTGAATTTACAGTATAAAGCATCAGTGGGGTGTTCAAATTGGGTGAGGAAGCTTATGAAATTGGAGAGAATATCAATTTTATAGAAACAAATGAAATTAAAAGGAACTCAAGATGAACTTTGATAGATACATATTTAAATGTGCTGAAAGGCTTCAATTTTTAAATATTAACACCCATGAAGCAAATCTGAATAAAGTTGAATTTCAAATAGAAAGTCAATACAAGAAATCAAAAATAGTTAATAAATTCATCAGATCAATGTCAAATAAAGCCAGGGATGCACTTCTTGTGAATAAGATGAAATATTTATTACTTAATTATTGTGAAGCATGGGCAGCAGACCCAAGCCAGACCCCAGAAGAATTAACTTTCAAATTTTCAAATACATCCTACATCAACCTCCTAGTGGCAACATACAAGACTTTTTTATGTTTTCCAATTTTTAAACTTCATAAAGAATTAATCTAGCAATAAAATTAGGAATTTTGCTCTACTGAAATTTAATGACAAACCTTAAGAAGCTAGAAGACAACCCCCTCCAAATTGACATATGTCAGTTAACACTGAAAAAAAGACTCCACATGGTTCAAGACTGTAGAGCATGCCCTATATGATTGCTTTGCATTAGCATCACTTTATGGCTATTTATTACCTCCCAAAAACAACTTGCATGTAAATTTCCTCTCTCCCTTGCTTTTTATCAGACGCTCTGCCACTACTGGGGTGATGAGCGCCACCCTACTTGCAATTGGTGCAAGAATAATCCACCACATACAGAAGAGTATGTGGTTGCAATTAAAGGCAATTATAGAAAACAATATTTTGTAATAAAATTCCCAGGTATAACTCCATTTCCCCTTACATTAGCATTTAATATAATAAAAATATCTTTCTTTGCAATTTTTTAAAATTTTAAATTAGTTATTAATATCAAAAATAGTTAGATAGTACTAAATCAGTACTTGCGTAAAATTAAATACTATTCAGTTAAAATTGTATGTTTTTAAAGATGTTTATTAAACGATTGTATAAAATCTGGGTTCATATACTAAATATTTAAAAAAACATGAAATTGATTTAACCAATGCATACTTTCCAATAAGTTATGTTTCAGACACTGGCTTGTTTAGAATATGAATTTTTTCTTTTTGAGTATGATTTGGTAAATATCTTGAGCCAATCTTAGCACATGTCATAATTAATAATTAGTAACAAAAAGGTGAACATAATTGGTGTTCATATTGGGTGGCTCTGGTGGCACTAAATCAACATGAATCAGTTGATGTCTCACAGGTTCAGACTTGTGGCTTTAAATTACTAGAAATCATGGCAATAAAGGGGTCACATTTACATAAATAAACTTAATTTATATTATCTTTATATTTTTGGCAACAGTGCCCTTATCAACAATGGCCATGTTGATAATATAGTAAAGTGCAAATTTGGGCTTAAAAATGATTTTCTTCTGGATGTCAACACTTTTTTAATTAACAGTAAACTACACCCTGGACATTTTTAATATAAAAATAATTAATACTACATTTAATTCTAAATTGATCCTAGAGAATTAAAAATTCAATAAAAACATACTATGACTAATAAGAATAAGGAGATATAAGCAACTATTTTTCAATTTACTATGTAAATTATACTCTTTATTTAAAATTTATGCTTTTATTCCCATAAAAATTAAAATTCCAATGAACCAAAAATAAAGATATTTTATATATAATAATAACTAAAAAACAAGAAAATCATAATTTAAATTTATTATACTTTATATAAGCATAACTGAAAAAATATCATGCCTTAAAGATAAATTAACAAAATAAAAGATATTTCTTACCAAAACACATTGAAACTGTATCTGAAACTTACCATTTATACCTAAAAATATTATTACTATATAAATAAATTAAAAAATATAAAAACCCAAAAGTAAAATCAATCCAGGCAAAGCAAAGTTTATTTGGCTAATTAAACCCACCAGCAAGAGCAGTTGTGATATCTTCAAGGTATTTTTTTGATTTCTGCCACCTTATACTTCTTCTTCACCACCTTTTGCACTGCCTCATGGTACTCCTGCTCTTTACTCTTCTTCTTCTTGGGGGCTACCTGGTTGGCCAGGCTGCAAAATTTGGAGACATTTCTGGCCTTCTCCTCCTGTAGCTTGGCAAAGAACTTGTTGTATTTTGGGTTGGACCTAAACTTGGTCTTCAAGTGCTTGTGCCAAACCTCAAGGCTGGAGGTGGTCTTCATCTCCCCCTTGAGGCAGGTGCCCTGGAAATTCCAAGAGGCAGTGGCCCTGCTCTTTTCTCTCCAGGCAGTCACATTCTTGCCTACCCATTGCTTTTCAAAGTACTCAAGATAACCCTTGAAAATGATGGAGTGCTTCTTCATGTAAGCATCCTCCAGGAGGGCCTCAAAGCCAAGCCCAGTATGCTCTGGCCGCACAAAAGCTAAGGCAGCAAACTGGATGATGGCAAAGTGGCACTTCCCTTTACCATCATTAAGATACTTCTCAAAGAGCTCCTTCTCACTCTTAAGATGCTTGATGAGGGCCAGCCTAAAATAAAAGAAGCAGCTCTGTACTTCTCCATTAAAGGTGGCCTCAAAGGCTTGGAACTAAGCAAGCTCAAAGTCTATTATGATCAACTTTGGCCCAAGTAAGTGTGGATGATCTAGCTGCTCAGCAGCCTGAGAAGACTCATTCTTCTCAGCAGAGAAAGGGTTTGCTCTGATGGTGTGGGTGGGAGGGGGAGCTTGTTGGCAGAAAGGGAGATTAAAGCATCCCTGATAATCTTAAAGGCTTTGGTGTAGACTTCAGTCTTAGTACCAGGCAGGAGGAAGAAAATAAGAGAATAAACTGGGCGTTGAACTACCCATGCAGTTATCAAACCTGCTTGAAGCTGGTTGGGAAGGTAGAAGATTTGCTGTCACACAACCAAGTGGTAGCAGTGTTCAGCTGCTCCAGGTTTTGAGTTGTGAAGTAGGCTATGATTCTATCATCTACTTCCTGCCTATTGTCATGGGGAAGGAGCATCTCTCCATCCTCTGTCTTATTGAGGGCATTAGAGAAGACCAGGTCCTTAACATTAGTGTAGCTATTGGCCAGGAGTTTGGAGGCTTGGCACCTATTGCTAAAAAAATTAACCAACTGTAGTGGGTTGTGCTCTCTTCAAGTTGGTGGGGTAGAGATACTTTCAGGCAAGCATGGCCAGCTGGGTAGGAGAAAGATCTTTAGAGCTGGGCATCACCTGAATAAGATACCATCTGAGAAGGCAGGCTATGCTGGTGTTGGGTGTTATGCAAGTGTGCTTTCCCTTGATAGTTTGCACCTTGCCTCAGTGCTTGGTGTTGAGCCGCACTGGGCAGAAACGGTCCTTGCAAGTATAATAACGGCTCTTAAAGCCCAATTTGTTGTTATTGCAAGAAAAGATGTACCCATTGGCCATCATGGTTGGCTCACCTTTAACGCTCATAATAGGGGGAAAAGTTTGGCAGGGAAAAAGGAACCTTAAACTTCCCATCAATATTGTAAATGTTGTGGGCCAACAGAGGGTCCCAGAGGCCATGTTGAGCAATCTCAGATAGTGATGGTATGTTTAAAGCTACATAGATATATTAGCCTTGCCAATGTACTCTACCTGTCCTATGCATAGAGCACTACAGATTAAAGTAGAATAGAACTTTGTAGATAATTACATTATTGAAACTGGAGTACAATCTAGCCAGCAGCTGTAATCTATCCAAGTCTAACTAAGAGCTTGTTATAATTTTTTAAGGTTTCTGTATCTATATATACTATAACAACCTTTGTTCTTTTCCTTTCAGACAATTCCCAGTGGCTACCTTTGTAATAGATATATTTTTGCTGGATATGCCCATTGTGATTGGCTGTCCTTGGCACATGTGTTGTCATTGGCTACTCAAGGTGCACATGGCACTTCAGTTACAGCCTAGGCTCTTTTTGAGCTAGCTTACTGTCAATTATAAATTAGCTGCATCTTTACGCGCCCATTATGACACTAGGAAACTAGGCTGTATTTGATTGATGCTTAGAAATAGTACTGGTTTTATTTTCCTGCTTCAGAAGGTAGGATGTTGGTATTTCTGTTTTCCCTTTTCCAGGTTTAATCAGTAATCCTTTTATGTATGTCAATCTTCCACTTATTAATATGTCAGTTTAAGTTGGGGATTATATATTGTATAATAGCTGACTTGATCCAATATCAAACCAATAGTTATCTGCTGTTATGTTTGGCTCCTGGGGACAACATCCAGAAGAACATGGCAGGAAATCTTTATAAAAAAATTGAGATTTTCAGCTATCCTTGGTTTAGCCTTCAGGGTAAAATTAAAGGCATATACCTTAATAGCCTGGAATACACAATGAGTAATGTGGTGCTCAAGGGTTCTAGGGATGGGTGGGGTGTAGCTGAGCAGCAAATGGAAACACAACAGGACTAATATCTTCCTACTCAACAGAACCTCTATTTGTGGGCTCTGCAAGTAATCTAAGATTTGTAAGTTGTTTGTTATGTTATGTTATGTTTGTATGGTAAATGATTCTGTTTATTGGGGACCTCTTGGGGGTATTTTTATACTTAGAGGGAGAGGAGGGAAAAGAAAAGGCGAGTCATGCTGACTAGGGTCTAGACTGTCAGTAAATGAGCTTATTCTTGGAGAGCTGAAACATTCTGGGGAACATTCAGAGGAAAATGAGTTAGATTGGGCAAGAAGTGAACATTTAGACATGTGATCTGGAGTCAGATGGTTGCAGTAATATTAGGGCCATCTTTGGGGGATTGAGTGTAGAATAGGGTTTCAGACTACTCTCTTTAGGGCTCACCCTTTGGCAGAAAGAGGGGTGGAAGATCAATATACCAATTTACATAGTGGGACAATTGATGGGTTGTTAATCACCATTTATAAAGCCCCTTCCAATGGATCACCAATCAATGCATCTGCGGCTAGCCACAGGTGCGTCAATTAGTCTCTAATTGGAAATGCTCTTATGTGATTTGGAGGGTTACTTTCTGACATAAAACACAAAAAAGGGCAGCAGTTCCCCTTATACTTTTCCAAATAAGAAATCAGTCTAAATATGGCAATACTAGGGAGTGGCACCCTGCACCACATACCCCCAGATCAGGATGGGGCTCCATCCAAAAAAGGAAATTTGAGGCCCTCATAATGACAAGTGGATGTTCACCTGAAACCAATTTAAAACAGCCAATCAATTATCAAGTGGCCTAATGATAATTGAGGAATAGTCTTGAGGGGTGAGTTATGATGAATCATCCAATGATCATCAAGCCAGATTAATTGGGTAAAATCAGGTATAAATAGAGGCAGTCTGAATGATTTCCCTTAGTTGAAAAATGTCATTATCTTCTGCTGCCTGCCGCGTCCGTGAATTATCTGCCTCTCTACAGGCCGCGCTAACTGCTCTCCGTCAAGCCAAGCTTGAGGCCCTTGAACAGGGGGTGGGCTCCTCAGTGGAAAGAGAAGAGCATCTATTGGAGGACCTCCCAGAAGAGGACTGCAAGATTGTATGGGCCCTGTTAACTTCTGTAGCCTTTGCTATTGAGCCCAGTT
Source organism: Entomophthora muscae (assembly GCA_014839935.2). NCBI lineage: Eukaryota > Fungi > Entomophthoromycota > Entomophthoromycetes > Entomophthorales > Entomophthoraceae > Entomophthora > Entomophthora muscae. The sequence continues at coordinate 102,115 of QTSX02003560.1, forward strand.
GGGCGCATGCTACTGAGGGGCGCTGGTACCTCCAATTAGACAAAGAGGATGAAGGGTTCAAGGCTTCCCAGTCTAAAATGCCCAAGCCTTCAGGTGCCCCAGGGTCTGATGCTCAAGAAGAATCAAGTTTGCAACCTGATCCTAAAGATTGCAGCCCCCAAGTAACCCTGCTTCCCCGGCTACCCAGCGCCAGCGTCTTTGTGACCTGGCCTGCAGAGCGGAGGCATCCACCAACAATGAGCAAGCTTTGCAGGATGTGATGGCTCAGGCTGCTTGTGACGCAGCTGCAGTGCAGGCAGCTTCTGAGGCTCTTGTTGATGAGCAGCAGCGTGTAGCTCTGGCGGCAGCTAATCATTTGGGTACAGACAACCCTGTTGAGGACACCCTGGTCCCTCGGGTGGCCATCAAAGAAACTTTTGCTGACATGGGTCTAGATAATGTGACTATCACCCATCATGCGCCTGATTGCTCCAAGCAAGTTCTTGGTCCTTACAGCCAGATGGCCATTAACGCAGTCTGGCTCAATGAACAGTCTAAAAACAACTATCAGGAAGTTAGGGCTGTCCTCCAGGTTGAGCCAATGGCGCAAATCCTTGAACTGGTACGGAACAAAGATTTGGTGTGGTTCAGAAAATCCTCTGTAAACGCATATGTGTGTGTGCCTCTTGTGGGGAGCCTTCCTTCCTCTTCCAACCTCATCAACATTGCACAGCTTGGGCTGGGATGTCAAGTAGCCAGGCCTGTTACCGCCTGGGTAGGTCACTTGGTGGAGAATGCCATGACCATAGACACCCAACATACCCTGTTGTTTACCCTGTCCAAATTCTCCCAACTGATTGCAACTTGTCCTTGTAAAATAGCGGACATCACTTTTGCTCAAAACATCCTGATCTTGGCAGTGGAAAATTGGGGGTGGAGAAGGACTTCCGCCCCATCCTCTCTTATTATGGGTTTGATGGGGCGTCCCAGAGCCGCCGTTACTGTCTGTTTGCCAACCTGGTTGGGGAATTAGACCCTAACTTGTACCACCTGCAGCTGAAAGCCCTCATTACTCTGGGTCTCTCTGTTAATCTATCCAATTGTGCCAATCTGTCCTGTGAGAAGGTAGCCACTGCTATTGACAATATGCAGGCTCAGTTTTCCACAGGTTGTCTTGCCAAGGTTTTTGAATAATATGAGTACATGATTCAGGACGCCCTCATCCTAGCCGCCATCTACACCAGCCACCATCCTCCTGAAAAATATTGTATGTACAACTGGATGCTTCAGGCTCCCATCAGCAACTGCATAGCTGCCTATGACAACAATGGCATGTTCCCTTTCTTTGTGGCTTCCAAGGTCACTAACCATTATATGGGGCTCATGACTCCTCATCAACTCCAGGAATAAACTTTTGTGTTTCTACCATATTTATTTTATATATTTATTTATTCATCATTTTTCTTCTTTTTTCTGGGATTATCCCTTTTTATTTATGCAGGCTATACCAACATTTGGTCTCTTCAGCCTGATCTTATGAAGGGGTAGTAAGATACCTTGCTTCATCAATTTTCTATATTCCTATGTAATGTGTTCTCTACTGCCCTATATAGAAGAGATAATAGAGAGACCGGCAGAGGTTGTGTAAAGCTGCATGGCCTTACTGAGGGTTGCTCATTTAGGCAGAAGTTGGCAAGGGGCAAGGAGACTCCTCGTCAACTACAGGGGCTGCTTTCATGAACTTGGCATGTACTCTCTGATAAGTTCAATCAGAGGCAATATGTCAAACTGTATATGCATCAAAGCTACTTTTCTCAATTACCACAAATGGAACCTGAAAATATTGGGATGAGCTTATGGAGACGCCCAGAAGTCTGAGTCCTGGAGACAAGTACATGTTGGCTAATCTCAAAAGAAGCTAGCTTGGGACAATGCTTTATGTTGCAAGCAAACACAACAAACCAATTTGTCCCCATAGTGTTATATGCTTTATGATGCAGAGTTATTAACCCTTTGGTGAGGGCTCTGAGGTAGTCGTCAGGGGATCTATCTGGATCTAATTGATAAGTTGCTAGGAGCCCGGGTAGGGAGGGTTGTTGTCCATAAACCATCTGGAAGGGGGAGCAACCAGTAGCTGTATGATTAGTTACCCGGTACGCCATAAGTGCCAAGGGGACTAAAGTATCCCAAGACAATCCTGAATTTAGCATGAGCTTTTGAGGATAGTCTTGAGGGTGCTGTTAACTTGCTCAAAAGAGCCATTTGTTTCTGGATGATAAGGAGTAGACTTTGCGTCCTTGATTCCCATGACCTCATTTAATTCAGCCAGAAAATTGCTGGTGAAGTTGGTTCCATTATCTGTCAAGATAGTGTGTGGGCAGCCATGATTGGCAATGATATATGATAGAACAAATCTGGCGTTGTGCTTGGCCGTAGGAGCAGGAATAGCCTTGGCTTTAACCCATTTGCTGAAATGGTCAATGACTACAATAAGATATATATTCCCAAGGCTAGTCTTATTTGGGCCTACTGGTCCTACCACATCAATGCTAACTGTGTGAAACGCGTGGGTAGGGGGATGTAGTCTTTAGCTAGTGGTCTTGGGTAGGGGACAATACTTGGAGCAAGTCATGCAGCTTCAACAAAATTCTAATATGTCAGTGTACATACCTTCCCAATAGCAATGTGATACAAGCGTTGCCATCATGCATTTTTTGCCTGCATGTCTGGTGTGAGATTAGGCTGATTGACCACAAATGATCTGGATAATCATTGCACGCAGATCTTAACAGTTAAACACCGTATTATCACTTGGTCATCATTATATTAATATATATGGCAGTTATACGCCATGTAATTATTATTTTATTATAATAGATGTAACATTTATACGCCATATTATCATTTGGTTATCACTTAATCAAGTGTAGTTATTATACGCCGTGTAATTGTTAGTTTATTATGATAGATGTAACAATTATACGCTGTATTATCACTGATAATCCCAATGTGATGTGATTATACGCCGTATATTGCTTGCTTTATTATAATTGATGTAACTATTATACAGTGAATAAACGTTAGCCAATATAGTGAATATCACTGATTACACGCGTATAATCACTAAATCATCAATTGTATATCACGCATTCTACCCTACTGGATGTTGTATCAACTTATCCCCACACAGCCTGATGGACGTATATGTTAATATCAAACACATGATATACAAATGGCTAAGAAATACCGAGTTTGGTTTGGTATTACACAGCGTATAATCAGGTTCCTTATTGGTTTGGGTCAGCATTACACGGCGGATAATCCTCAGAGTCACTAATGGATTGAGTCTGCTATTATACGGCGTGTAATCCCCAATTTGACTCGCTGCATTAATAAGCAGAAGGTTTGCCAACCAGAAAAGTATCACTTATTAAGCCCTGCAAATGGAATACCGGAATTCTACCTTCCAATGTAGGAGGGCTGAAAAGGGACAATTTTTAAGTGTCAATCAAATACAGCCTAGTTTCCTAGTGTCATAATGGGCGCGTAAAGATGCAGCCAATTTATAAATGACAGTAGGCTAGCTCAAGAAGAGCATAGGCTGCAGATGAAGTGCAATGGACGCCTACTAAGGCAAGTAGCAACACATGTGCCAAGGACAGCCAATCAGGATAGATGCAGCCAGCAAATATGGACCTATTGCAAAGGTAGCCACTGAGAACTGTCTGAAAGGACAAGAACAAGGGTTGTTGCAGTATATATTGATACAGACGCCTGAAAGGAGGACAACAAGTTCATAGTTACACCTAGATAGATTGCAGCTGCTGGCTAGATTACACTCCAGTATCAATAAACGTAATTATCTTCTAAGTTCTATTCTATTGTAGTCTGTAGTGCTCTTTCATAGGATTAGGTAGAGTACATTGGCAAGGCTAACATCTATCTGTAGCTTTGAACATACCAGCAATAACACAATTTGCTCAACATCCGGTGGCTAGGTTATGGAATTATTGTAGTATGGCCAGCCTTCAAGAGGGGAAAATGATGGCAGCTGATGTCCCTTGACTTTCTTATATAAACAGCCATCTCTAATTGTGGTGTTATGAGCAAGTTTGACTAGGGTTTTCTGGGCCTTAGGGGGATAATATCCCATCTGGAGGGAAAAGGAATGAGATCAAACAGGGCGTCTCCTTCAGGGGCAAGAGCTACTACTAGTGAAAGTCTAGATAATCCATCAGTGTTGGCATGCTTGGCTCAGGACAGTGTATAAGATTGTAATTTTATGCCTGCTAGATCACTACAAAGCAAGCCAGTCTCCCCTTGGGGGCCTTTAGGTTAGCTAGCCACTTCAGGGAGGAGTGATCAGTCAAAACTTTGAAGTGGGACTCATACAGGTAGGGGCGGCACTCTTCAATACCATATTTGACCGCTAGACATTATTGCTCTGTTCCTGAGTAGTTTTGTTCATAGACATTCAGAGTCCTAGATAAATATCCAACATGATGATTGTGACCTTCATTGACCAGTTGCACAAGGACCACTGCTACTGCTACTAAACTGGCATCTGTATACAAAATGAGCTATTTAGAGAAGTCAAGATACACCAGAACCAGGGATTCTACTAAGGCTTACTTGAGCGCTTTAAACCCAATCTGGCAATTGCAGTCCCATATGAATTCTGCATCCTTTTTCAGAAGGCAGAAGAGGGGTTGGGCCAGATTAGCAAATGCCTCTATAAAGCGGCAGTAGTAGCCAACCATACCAAGAAAGCGTTAAAGGTCCTTAATGGTAGTAGGGGCAGCAAGTTTAGAGATAGCTGTTACCTTGGCCAGGATAGGAGCAATGCCTTTCTTATTGATGACATGACCTAGGAACTCAAAGTTTTCCTTAAAGAATTGACACTTATTTGGCTTGAGTTTCATCCCTATCTTGTCTAGCCTGATGAAGATCTGTTCTAAGTCTCTAAGATGGTCCTCAAAGCTTTTTAAGTACACGTTAATATTGTCTAAATATACAAAAACACAGATGCACTTTAGGTTGCAGAAGGTGGTGTCCAGTAGCTTTTGGAAAGTGGCCGGGGTGTTGGCTAGTCCTTGCGGCATCCATGTTGGTTGGTACAGACCATCCACAGTCACAATGGAACATTTCTCCTGGTCTTCAACTTCCATAGGTATCTGCCAGTAGCCTGCTACAAGATCCATGGCTGAGAAGAACTGCGCGCCTCCAAGCTTGTCCAGGGTGTCATCAATCCAAGGTAGGGGATACCTATCTTTCTTGGAGATGGTGTTAAACTTCCTATAGTCAATTGCCACTCAATTGGTTCCATCTTTCTTTTTTACCAGGAGCAAAGGGCTGGCCCAGGGACTATTAGATGGTACTAAGGGACCTCCTTCCAATAGTTTATCAACTTCCTGTTGGATTATCCAATTAGCCACGGGGGATCAACAGTACGCGGTTTGGAATAAGGGCTGTGCTTCCCCTGTGTTGACTTTATGGAAGCAGTTATGAGCGCAGCCCAGATCAGCGTTAGAGTTAGCAAAAAGATGCTTGTACTTCTTGATGAGCTCCAGGAACTTCTCCTTCTGTTGCAGGCTTATGCCCCTAATTTTTTCATCTTGTAGGATGGGTGCTATTAGGTTGTGACCAGGGTTTGGTAATCCTAGTTCATACAGCAGTCCAATGTAATAGGCAGAGGAAATATATTTATTTGAGGCAATTTTTAGGAAGGCTACCCCAGAGTTGCAACCAATTTCTAGAGTAGAGGAGTGAGGGTTGGCCACCAGGATAGTGAGCTCATTGGTAGTCTCCCCTGGGATGAGATGGGCCGCAAACGTGGGCAGCCCAGGATGTGGGAAACCAAGTGCCAATATTTCCCCATGCAAACCCTTAGGTATGCGTAGCTTGATACCTGTTCCTATGATGGCTTGGGATTTAGGAGGAATACTTACACTGTCCTTCAACTGAATCAGGATAGGGTTTTTGTAGCAAACTGTGGTTGGTAGCTTGCTTATTTGAGTCAAGGTGGTTTCATAGGGTATCCCTATCATCCCAGAAGGGCAGGCCAGCAGGATGCATCCTCTAGGGTTTATGCCTTTGGGAAGGACTCTAGGCCAGCCATCTGGTGTCAGGAGTGGGAAATCCTGGCCTAGGAATGAAACATGCCAGTCTTGTGATTTATGGTGGTCCCAAACTGGTCCATAAAGGAGGAAACAATCAATACATCATAGTTATTGGCTTTCAGGACTATGGCCAGACAGGTGACCACAGTATCCCTGAACTTAAAGGGAACCAAGAGTATACACCTTTGGATCTAGCGGGATTTTTGCCTGCTGTACCAAAGGTTCTACTGCACTCAACGTCTGGCAGGAAACAAAGCCTACAGGTAATTGGGAGGATAGGATTAAGGTTAGAGCGCCACTATCCAGGATAGCACAAATTGGGATGCCAAATACCTCATTTTGTACTCATGTGCTTGAACCAACTGAGAAGCCATTTCCGCCCTCTACCTGGCAGACAAGGGGGGTCCTTTCTCTAGCTCTTCAATGGCTTTCTGTAGGGTGGGAAGAATGTGGACAATATCACTCAATGGAGTAGTGATCACAGTTTTTGAAAGAGATTTGGTTACATTGCTGATAGTGGTGTGGGTTTTCTGGAGGTTCTGAGCCTGGAGGATGTAAGGCAGGGCAGGATCAACTTTCAAAGGGTTTATTTTGTGGGGGTACTTCCTTTTGGGTAGAGGCTTTTGCGCGTGTGTGATTGGCCATAGCCATTATTAAAGAGTCAGGGGATATGGAGATCAAGTGGGACCTTTTTACTAGGTGGAGACACACTGGTCCTGTGTGCTCTGCTTAGTAGTTTTTTTGGCCCTTCCAAGGCACTATCCTCTTGCAATGTGTTGGGCAAGGCGTGTACGCTGGGATTTATGTCAGCAGGATCTTCTTTTATGTCTAGTTGGCAGTGTGGACAATTGCTTTCAAAGTGTCCTTTCCATCCACACTTAAAGCATTCTTTTTGTTCCATGGGTCATCTTTCCGCATAGAGAACTCCGTCATCATCCTCTTCATATTCCTTCACCACGTTCATTAACCAGCAGAAAGGATACACAGGGCGTGGAGCCTTGTATATAGTATGTTGTTGGAGAGAGGCGGCTATGTGAAGCACTGCTTGAGTTGAAGTAGGTGTCAACAGCTGTAAGTGGAAGACAGAAAAGTGCAGAAGGGGCAGATTTCATGGAGAAGGGCTGTCACTGCTTCTCAGGGAGTCAGGAAGTTGATAGACATTAAGGTATGTACCTCAACCCTGAATCTTCCACCAAATTCCGGAAGTGACTCATCTTTTTTCAGAGAGATAGCCAAGAAGTTGGCTTTCTCATCCTCCAGCTGTTCAGGGAACTCATATGTATCTTCAAAGATGTTTTTAATTATTTTGTAAGACCCCTTCCCTCCAATAAAAGAGGCAATAACTGTGGAAAAGGCAGTTTTGTCCAAGCTATTCAGCAGTTTGGCACAGGCAACTGGCTCTGGGCTATCCCTGGTCATGAGCTCAAACCCTTTGAGGAATATGTGAATGTTGATGGGTCCTCCTGGTTTGAACTTTGTATTTAGCTTGAGGCTGGGGCCAGAGCTTGCATGAGAGTCCCATGAAGGTAGGCCAGGGTCAGAAGGGGCTGGTCCTGGGGGTCCGTAAGGCAGTCCTGGAGGTCCAGGTGGCAGCCCTGGTGGTCCTGAGGATCTTCCCAGTGGGGGTCCCAGTGGGCCAGGGGCCCTCCAGAGAAAGCTCTAGGATAACCACAAGGAGAAAGTAAAGGACTAGGAGGGGTGTAGGCTCCCTGGGGGTAATTTGGCTGGAAAAAAGACCCCTCCTGCGGGTATGACTGGGGATTGGGGCCTGGGTACCCAGAAAGAGGTAGCCACCACAGATATTGCTAAGGATATGTGTGTTCAGGATTGGGGGCGTCTCCCAGCGTGCAGGTGAAGGGTCTACCCTTGGGTCATTAGTTTGGACCTGTGGTGGCGTGTTGGGGAGGTGCTTTCCAGGCGTTTGATTGGCGGCAGTTGGCACTGAGGTGGGACCTGAGGTCAAGATATCCTGGATAGGTGGGAAGGAGGTTGACATTGGGGCAGAGACTCCTTTTGTGGCCCGGGGGAAAATTCATTATGTTTCTCCAGCCGGGTGAGTACTGGACAAGGCTGTTGTGGTTTCTACTGACTTGAGAACAGAACACACTACTTCTTCTGATGCAGAGGTAGAGGCGGTGGTGGGGTCTGGTTCTATTCCTCCCAAGCCCCCTAAATTCATTGAGTCAAACAATCAGTCAGGTTTGAAATCAGCAACTGGAGTCCAGCGTCCTTCTCCTTTAAGACCAAGAGTTCCTTATTGTAAGTAGAGGCATGGGCCTGCTGCTTTTGAGTTAGGACGGTCAAGTCCTGTTGGACGCGCTTGAGTTGGGTTGTCAATTGCTGGATGAGACCCAGGTGTATGTTTTGATTGGCCTCAGTTTGTGACTTGAATGCAACCTGGTCTGACTGGAGAGCTTCCAATTTAGAATAGGTTGTGTTGCTGTCAGTCCCTACAACATCCAAGCCTTCCAGAGTCTATGTAAGATCATAATGGAGTAGGTCAAGGTCATTCTTCAGGGCCTCTAGGTCATCCTGAATCTGGTTGACTCTAGACACAGCATTCCCAGCCCATTGATCACAGGCCTCTTGGATATCTGTTAGCTGGGCCTGAATGTCACTGATATCCACATCATGCTGGGTTGAGTGGCCTTTAAGGTTGGCCACTTCTTCTACCAAGGGATGAATCACCTGCTGTTGAAGAGAGGAGTGGTCCTCAGTTATCTATCAAAAAATAGTTACTGTGTCTGAGTGTAGGGCTCCAAGAACCTCATGCTCATGTTGTATCTGATGGAGTTGATCTTGAATAGGGTTTACTGCTGCCTCAGTGTAATCCCTTAGTTGGTTCAGGGCCATGATGGTTTGCTCACTGCTAATGTGTTGTTGCTCCAGCTAATTTACCAGCGCAGTTACCATGGGGTGGTTGAATTGAATCAAATAGGCCTTGATCCTCCTGGTGTTGTCTATGGCTGTGGACGTAAGAAAATCCCCATTATCACTCAGGAACCAGTGGACATGCTCCATATACAATATGGTGGGGTTGTCAGAGGGACCAGGATAGACGACTTGAAGCATTGGAAGTGGAGGGGCACTGGGGATGGATTGGTAAGATGGAGGGGTAGTGGGGACAGGTAGAGGCTCTATGCGCAAGACAAAGGGGGCACAAGTGCTAGGTTACTCAAGGGTCTGACGTCTTTGGGAAGGGGGTGCAGGGTTTCCAGACAGAGCCCTAGGGTGGCAATGGTCTCCACTTGATGTAGATGACCAGGATGAGGTCCAAGGAAGGTTGGCGGGAGGTTCTTCATCTACCTCAAAGAAGTCCTCTGAGGAGTCCTTGTCTCAGACGGGAGAAGGGCTTTATGGGCAAACTGAAGCTGAGCGCCGTCTTGAGGGCTTGACAGCTTGGGGAACAAAAGGGCAGAGACTAGCGGGCAAGTTCTGATCTGAGCTTGTGGGGGAAGGTCAGAGGTTGGAGCAAAAGGTTCCTCAACCCCTATAGGTAAATGGGGGAGCTTCTGTGTTAGGGGCAACTTGACCCTCAGGGTGGGAGAATTTGGTGGGAGTTGGAACTTGATCAGCATTATGGGGCCAACCCTGGCCTCTGCGTGCCAGAGTTGGGCAGGCAGGGCGTGGGGGCTGGTGTTGCAGCAAGCGTAGTTGGCAGTGGAACAGCGTGGGAGGTCCATAGTTTAGTAGTCACAGGTTTGGTCCCTGGACTAGAGGTCTCCGGCAGCGGTGCAAAGGGCAGTGGCGGATACTCCTGTAGTGAGCACCAGAAAATGTGGTGCTCAAGGGTCTAAGGGTAGGTTGGGTGTAGCTGAGCAGCAACTGAGAACACAACAGGATTAATATCTTCCTACTCAACAGAACCTCTATTTGTGGGCTCTGCAAGTAATCTAAGATTTTTAGGTTGTTTGTTATGTTTTTATGGTAAATGATTCTATTTATTGGGGACCTCTTGGGGGTCTTTTTATGCTTAGTGGGAGAGGAGGGAAAAGAAAAGGTGAGTCATGCTGACTAGGGTCTAGACTGTCAGAAAATGAGCTTATTCTTGGAGAGCTGAAATATTTTGGGGGATATCCAGAGAAAAATGAGTTAGATTGGGCAAGAAGTGAATATTTAGACATGTGATCTGGAGTTAGGTGGTTGCAGCAATATTAGGGCCATCTTTGGGGGAATTGAGTGTAGAATAGGGTTTCAGACTACTCTCTTTAGGGCTCACCCTTTGGCAGAAAGAGGGGTGGAAGATCAATATACCAATTTACATAGTGGAACAATTGATGAGTTGTTGATCACCCTTTATAAAACCCCTTCCAATGGATCACCAATCAATGCATCTGCAGCTAGCCACAGGTGCGTCAATTGGTCTCTAATTGAAAATGCTCTTATGTGATTTGGAGGGTTACTTTCTGACGTAAAACACAAAAAATGGAAGTAGTTCCCCTTATACTTTTCCAAATAAGGAATTAGTCCAAATATGGTAATACTAGGGAGTGGCACCCTGCATCACAAGTAATTACTTTTGAAAAAAAGGAAAGGAAAAAGCTTCAAGAATATTAAAGTCAACACAAATGTGGATAAATTTGTCTTTATTAGGAGAAAAAATTCTACTTAAATAGTAGACAAGAGTCAATGATCACTCATTAGATAGACAGAGTGGTAAAGGGGTCACATTGGGATAAGGTCATACCAGGATTAGACAAGGGCAGGTATGGTATTCCAGAATGGGTGGATATTGAACCAGACCCATTTGCAGAAGGGGAGTAATTCTCAAAATTGAATCAAAACCAACCAAATCTTTGCACATATCACTATTCAAAGGCCATATCAAAATAGCATTAATGGCGCAATTTACAGCATCTGCCATGTAATTTTATTGAATTTTGGTATTCCATAGCCTTTTGCACATCATTAGTTTGATATAAGCATATACACATACACACCTTTCAGACTGGGTGGTGCTGAGATGACACAACTTCCAGTGTGAAATAGAGAGTAACACAATTGATGATCCATTGATTACACGGAGTATAATCAGTGATAATCACTATATCAGATAAAAATTATATGTCATATAATAGCTAGATCAGATATAATAAACTAGTGGTTACACAGTGTATAATTGTTACAATTAATGGGATAATAATCTAATGTTAATACAGCATGTAACTGAAAGGTCTGAGTGCAATGATTAGACTGATTTTTATAGTTAATCAGCATAATATCACAGTAATGTTGGGATTTATTATGATGGAGTTTTTTTAAAGTGTAATGATGAGCCAAAGCACTTGGTACTTCATCATTACAAGTGTAAGGGGCCTGCCCGCCTTACAACCACTGTCTTCACCCAGTTTATGAAGTTAAAAATCAGCATATGTTCATGGAGTCAACTGGACTTTACCAGAACTTGATACAGCAGTACCTGCACCAGAGGAAGCCTTTCAACAAGGGCCTTACCTTCTAATAGATAGTAACCAGGGCCCTTCACAACTTGACCATCTTTCATAAGATAGCTGTTGGATTTTTGAGTCTCTTTAAAAGTATGTAAATGATGACCACTGTAAGTCTGACAATTTGGGCATAAGTAATATATCCTTCCTGAAACTGGATATTAAAAATCAACTCAGAGTCACCTCCATGGATGAACAGTTTCTCCTTCATGATGATAGTCCTGATGAGATTAAGAGGAAAATATTCTATGCCACTCATGTGTCAGGGATCATATCCCTGACTACTTCAAAGGCATTATAAATTAAATTCAACAAAAACAGAAGCAGGAATAGACAGTAGTGAGTTTAAACTCATTAATAAATTACCACCATAAGGCCAGAAAAGAGATTAAACCTGGAACACTAAAAAAAGAACCCATAAAAAGTGTTGAAGTTAAAACTGAAGTTGTTTTACCTAATTATATCCTCTCAATTCAGTCAGTTTTGCTCCAGACTTTGAATTAACTAAAAGGATCAGAGATTACAGTACTCACTTCTCTACATCTGATTAGCTGCCTTTAGATATTCAACAGACTTTAAATCAATTATTGCTTTAATAGTCAGCCACTCAGAACCTCTTGCTCACAATTAAGCAAGTTTAAGCACTGCTTGTTTCTACAATGCCCTCAAAATGTATGCTTCCTGTTCTTCTACTTTCATCTTCTTTCAGCTACCATTTGCTACAATCTTCACCTCATTCTGTATCAGATCCTCTTCCCACCTAAATCACTTATATAACCTGGGTTTATTCCTCTTTCCTTTAATAAGTATCTAATTTTTTGATAATTATATACCAGTATTTAAGTAAGCTAGTTTGCAACATCTTTGATTACTCCCTCTTGGGGAATTAACACCCCAAGTGAATCACCAAACGGCTCACCAAATGGTTCACCGTCCAGTCAATAAGCTGGTGGCACCATTATCAGTTAACCATCTATGACAGGGATCACTCAATCCAGGTCCTAAATGAAACACAACTTGATTAAGCCTTGTGACTCAAGAGGAACATTACTCAGATAAGCCCCATGACCTCCATGACATACATGGACAGCATGTGGCTTGTCATGATACTATATATTATCTTATATTCATATCCAATAAAGTATCATTCTCTTCTTAAATGCTTCCCCTTATTTCATTTATTATACTTCCCAGAAGTATAATCTCAACAGTGGTAGCACAGGTAGGTTATCCATACCTACCCAACTCAAAGGAAAAATTCCTCTCAAGAAAAGAACCCAAACAATGGTACTCCCTAACAGCTGGAGAGACTACAAAGTAGGACAAGGCACACTGCAGGCCTTGTCATCTACAATAACGTCCTTGTGCCCATTGATCAGTACAACACTATCAAAGCCCACAGACTGTTGCCCACCACACCAACTATAACAGCGCCTCCACAGCCTGAGATACCCAATATTGTATTTCAACGCCTGTGCACTGCCAAAATTGATGCCTTCACAGGACTACACTGCAAAAATGTCTCCCTTTGGATCAACAGTACACAAAGCAAGATTGAACAAGTGGACTACCCTCAAAGACTCTGGGTCAGCAAAATTACCCTTTGCATCACAGGAACTGCTTCACAGTTTGTAACCAAATGGATAGCCCAACACCCTGACCAGAAAGAGAATTGGGAAATGTATAAGGCCGCAATCCTCAAAAAGTTCTCCATGAAGGACTTGGACATGGTAATTATGACCGAACTTCAAGCCTTCAAAATGACAGGAACCATCAAAGAGTACATTGCAGCATACAAAGGACTACACAACCGAGCACCCAACACCATCAACTTTGATGAACCTGGGTTGCGTCTGGGCTTCTACAATGGCCTTTCCACACACATTAGACGTCAGTTTGACATGACTTTCTGCAAGAACCTTGAGGATGTATTATTAGAGGGAAAGCACGCAGCTCAGAAGTCTGACAATCTACATGCCACCAGCAAGCACAAGGAAAACCCTGCAGCTAAGAGAGAACCTCGCCCCAATAAGCAAAGCAACTGAGCCAACAACACCCATCCTTGAACCAGAAATCACACTGCACAAGACAACCAGGCCAGCACCAAAGATACCAACAAGGATGGAAAAGCTCAGGGATAAGCTTAGGCAAGCCGCCCTCCCCCACTTCACAAGACTTGTACAGAGAACAGGACATGGATTCAATTACCATGATCCAAGTAACCTCCAGCACTCCTCTACTGTTTGTTGCCCAAACTGGAAATAAACTCCTGTCTTATCCTTTCTGCTTTTGCAGATACCAGGGCAAAGCACTATTTGACACTGGAGCAGATCAATCTCTCATCAACAAGAGTTTTGCAGACCTCATGAAGTTACCTACCACTTGAAGTAACATCAAGAGGGTCATCATGGTGGACAACTAAAGCACACCAGTTACCCATGAGACAAACCCTTTCTGCGCCCAAATTAGAGATGTACAAACAACAATTAGCGGCCCTATCATACCAATCCCCAAGTATGATGTCATACTTGGCCTGGACTGGATGAGAAAGAAAAAACCTCATATTGACTGGGACAGTGCCACCCTCACCATACAGCAAGGAGAAGTCCACCACCATGTATGCCCAACACATCTTGACACTCTAATGAGGGACCATGTGTGAGATTAGGCTGGTTGACCACAAATGATCAGGATAATCATGCACACAGATCTTACTCAGTTACACACCCAGTTATACACAGTATAATTGCTAGTTTACTATAATAGATGTAACAATTATACACCATATTATCATTTGGGTATCACTACATCAAGTGCAGTTAGTATAAGCCGTGTAATTGGTAGTTTATTATAATTGATGTAACAATTATACACCATATTATCACTGATTGTCCCAATGTGAAACAATTATACGCTGTATACTGTTTGCTATATTATAATTGATGTACTTATTATATGCCGCATAAACGTTAGCTAATATAGTGTTTTTCATTGATTACACAGCGTGTAATCACAAAATCATCATTGTATATCACCTACCCTACCCTACTGGACGTTGTATCAACTCAGCTCAACACAGCCTGATGGACTTATATGTCCATATCAAACAAGTGATATACCAGTGGCTAAGAAATACCAAGTTTGGATCAGTATTACACGGTGTATAATCAGTTCCTTATTGGTCCGGGTCAGTATTACACGGCGGATAATCCTCTGAGTCACTAATGGATCAAGTCTGCTATTATACGGCGTATAATCCCTAATTCAACCTGTTGCAATAATAAGCAGAAGGTTTGCCATCCAGAAAAGGATCACTGATTAAGCCCTGTAAATGGAATACCGGTATTTTACCTTCCAATGTAGGAGGGCTGAACAAGGACAATTTCTAAGCATCAACTAAATATGGCGTAGTTTCCCAGCGCAATAATAGGTGTGTAAGATACAGCCAATCAATAAATGACAGTAGGCTAGCTCAAGAAGGGCGTAGGCTATAGCTGAAGTGCCATGGACGCCTGCTAAGGCAGTAGCATATCACGTGCCAAGGACAGCCAATCAGGATGGGCATAGCCATCAAAGATAGACCTATTGCAAAGGTAGCCACTGAGAAATGTCTGAAAGGACAAGAACAAGGGTTGTTGCAGTATATATGATATAGACACCTGAAAGGAGGACAAAAAAAAGTTCATAGTTACATCTGGATAGATTGCAGCCACTGGCTAGATTGTACTCCAGTATCAATAAACGTAATTATCTTCTGAGTTCTATTCTATTTTAGTCTGTAGTGCTCTTGCATAGGATTAGGTAGAGTACATTGGCAAGGCTAACATCTATCTGTAGCTTTGAGCATACCAGCAATATCACAAGTTGCTCAACACCATGTATATGTGAAAATCATGGAAACAGGAGAAGAAACTGACCCCAGCAAAATCAATTGGAGCACCTGTACGTATGAGGTTATCCACTTCAAAAACACAGAAACTTGACACAAATAGACCCCCATTAGAGATCAGCTAGCCAGTAAATTCCCCTCTGTATTCCAAGAGACACAACCCGGGTTACCCCCTGATTGGGGTATACAACAAGAAATCAACCTAAAAGGAAGTAAACCTAAAGCACGACCCATCTACTGCCTCAAACCACAAGAAGACAACACCCTAAAAGCTTACCTTGACAAAGCACTCAAAAAAGGCCTTATTAGACCCTCAAAGTCACCCTTTGGTGCCGCTGTCTTCTTTGTGGCAAAGAAAGACGGAGGACTCTGCCTGGTCACAGACTACAGGGCTCTCAATGGGGTCACAATTAAGAACAGGTATCCCCTGCCCCTCATTGATGACCTTTTTGATGCACTGGGGGGTGGTCCCAAATCTTCACAAAAATAGATTTGACAGCAGGTTACCACCAAATTCACATGAAACCTGAAGACATTCTGAAGACCACATTTCAAACTAAATACAGATCCTTTGAATGTGTTGTTCTCAACTTTGGCATGACAAATGCTCCCAGTACCTTTGCATCCCTTATGAATGAAGTATTCAAGGAACACATTAGAAAAAGAGCAATCATCTACCTGGACAACATCATCATTTATAGTCTCAACCTGCAACAACACTGGGAAGACATCCACACAGTTCTTTGTACCCTTGAAGGGAACCAATTGATTGTCAAGCCGTCCAAATGTGAGTTCTTCTCAACTGAACTTCCATTCCTTGGCCATATCATCAGTAAGGACGGCATTAAACCGGATTCAGATAAGATACATGCTATAACAGAGATGCCAGCCCCAAGGAACAAGAGCAAAATCCACACTTTCCTTGGAATGGTAGCCTACATATGCAGGTTCATCTCTGACTGGGGCACCCTAACAGATTCCTTGTCAGCCATCACTGGGAAAACAACCAAATTTGTCTGAACACCCTTACAAGATCAATATTTCTGCCAACTGAAGGAACACATGGTTAACGCCCCCATCCTACAATACCCAAACTGTGAGGGTATCTATGAGCTAGAAACTGATGCCTCTGACTAAGCCATAGGGGGGAGTCCTCTGTATACAAACGGCCCAAAAGGACTTTCTTCCCGTGGCATATGAATCAAGTAAGCTATCAGACAGCAAACAAAGATACCCCATACATGACAAGGAGTTAGTAGCCATCATACACTGCCTCATGAAATGGCAATGCTATCTGGAAGGAGCCCAGACGTTCAAAGTACTTACTAATCACAAGTTGTTGATATTCTTTAAAACACAAAAACACCTGTCATGTGAGAGGGGGGCTAAACTAACTGGATTTGGCTCCCATCCTGGAGGGAGGATCCACCAGGACGCCATCCAGTGCAGGACTGGCATGGCCGCTTGAAGGGGGCGTCCATAGGGAGGACGCGCTAGATACCCAGGGAAAGTAGGAGTCCAAGCTCATCAAAGCCATTCCGCTAAGCACCCAGGACGCCTGTTTGGGGGTGAGCTCTGGGGTCCCCAAGCCTTCCTCAGGAACCAGGACAGGCAGATGCTCAGAGGGAGGGGTTTAAGGTGGGCCAGACTAGGGGGAACAGTGGATGCTGCCTTGATGGCAGGAAGGTCTAGGTTGTTGCAGGTAAGGCTACTCACCACATTCTCACTAGTGGTGTATATTTCCTGAACGTGTACGGGGATATCTTATACATGTTCAAGTACTGATTGAGGGTGAGTGCCAATGTGAAGGAAAGAACCAGAAATACAACCCCAAAGATCTGGAGAGGTAGACTGAATCATTATCAGCGCTGGCGCCAAGGTAAAGACTGCAAACTTGACTAGAGGAACCAACATTTTTTGGGTCTTAGAGTGTAGTCCAACAAATGTAGATAATTTTTTGGTGATTTGGTTCTTAATCTTGGAGCAGAGGGGCCAAGGACAAACAGAAGATCTCTTAAGCGTAACCAAAGGACAAAGAACAACAACCGCGGACCAAATAGGTTTAAAAGCATATATGAAAGCTTTAAAAGATGTGTTCAAAGTCTAAGTATAAGCAAAAGCAAAACATGTGTAAAATTGAACTTAAAGTAGGTGATTATACTAATTTCACTACTTATTTCAAAAATCAAGTTGTTTTCTTCAAAGCAAAATCAATAAGCTTTAACTTTAATGTAAACAACGCTTTTAAGAGCTTTGGAAAGCGGCAAGAAAGCCCAAATGAAAGGGAAGCAGGTAAGGATAAAGAAAACCAATACTAACACTTTAGATGATCAAAAGGGGCCAAGCAAGGGACCCAAAGACAACCAAAATTTCTAAGTGAAAAGGTTCAAACTTTAATTGTAAGAATGAGCAAGCAGGGGACCAAAAGTCCCCTGTTTTGCTTTAAGGGAATGCTATTGAAATTAAAGGTCAGGTGACCTCAGCCAGTCATTTGATTGGGTAAGATAGAATTTTTGCCAGTAATTTCAGGGAGTTTGGATGGTTTCCCATCAATTTCTGACCCAACCTCTTATTAGCCAGTGCCTAAAAGACACTCCAGAATGTCATCAATTCCAGTTGAGCTGGGATTTAATGATTTGGCAGTAGTACAACCTGATTGCTTAGCCTAAATAATTTCAAATGTGGTCAAGCCCAAGCCAGAAGATTGTCCAAATTAATAAGGGATTTCTCCCAAGTGAGGACAGAATTCAAAGCACCATTATTTACCAATTTAGAAGGATAAACCAACACAAATCTCTCATCAATTGTGTGGGCCAAATCTTCAAGGGAATTGAGGGGCTTGGCCGGCTTCTGAGCGGATTTTTTTGTGCGGCGCAAGAAGATTGTCCTGTCCAGGGCTAAAGGGGGGAGTGACTTTACATGTCAAGAAGACAAGACAAATGGATGATTCTCATACAGAGATACCCCATGAAAATTGAATACAAGCCAGACAAAGAGATGCTTACTGCAGACGCCCTATCAAGGCTATACAATAAACACATCCTTTGCACTGATGGCAACCCCGACTGGCCCACATTAATCATGGGGAATCTCCAGGAAGGGTTCCCGCCTGGAACACCAATGGACATCCAAGAGAAAGTCCTCAAGAACAAATATCTGTTTAAAAAAGTGTATGGTACCCTTCACTAAATACTTCCAAATGGTGACACTGTACCCTACGTCCCGTCAATACACAAGATTGACATAATCCTCCAATATCACAGAGACTTGGGACACACCTGTAGCAGAAAATTGCATGAATACCTCAAGACACACTACTGGTGGCCCAAAATGTTAGATGATATCAGAGAGGTACTGGAGCAATGCAAAGTCTGTGAGAGATACGCCCAAACCAAAGCACCACCCAAGTCAGTAGTACCCGTATCCATCACACAACCCTTCAAGGTATGGTTGCTGATATTGTGGGACCTATGCCTGGTGAAATCAAAGGCAAGAAGTACATCATCACAGCTAACAACTAAGCAACCAGATGGCCTATAGCATAAGCCACAAAAGAACACAAAGGCAAGAACATGAGACAATTCATTGGCAAAGAGATCATAGCAAAGTTTGGTAAACCTGACCTCCTGATCACAGATGGAGGAGCTGAACTTAAAGCTATTGACACCAACATCTATCTTGCCAAGAACAAAATAAAACACGTCACAGCCAGCCCATATCCAACACAAGCAAATGGAAACTTAGAACAACTAAACGGCTCTCTAGTGGAAGCCCTCAGTAAGTTATCTGCCAAAAATCCAAAAGCATGGGTTGATATGCTACCAACTGCCCTTATGGCCTGTAGAACACAAGTCAACCGCAATACGAGAAAAAGCCCTTACAAACTTGTCTATGGTCAGGCACCCTCACTTTTCAGTACAACCACGGGTCCACAACTGCCACTTCCAAAGAAGATTCCAGACAGCAGTGACCCAAAAGTACTACAAGCCAGAAAGGACCAAGAGATGATGGAACAACAAAGGGTTCAACAAGAAGCAATCTCATTTGTTGAGCAACTTGGGTTATTACTGGTATGTTCAAAGCTACAGATAGATATTAGCCTTGCCAATGTACTCTATCTAATCCTATGCAAGAGCACTAAAGACTGCAATGGAATAGAATTTTGAAGACAATTACATTTATTGATACTGGAGTACAATCTAGCCAGCAGCTGCAATCTATCCAGGTGTAACTAATGTTGAGAAACTTGTGATATTGCTGGTATGTTCAAAGCTACAGAAAGATGTTAGCCTTACCAATGTACTCTACCTAATCCTATGCAAGAGCACTACAGACTACAATAGAATAGAACTTAGAAGATAATTATATTTATTGATACTGGAGTACAATCTAGCCAGTGGCTGCAATCTATCCAGGTGTAACTATGAACTTGTTGTTTTTCCTTTCAGGTGTCTGTATCAATATATACTGCAACAACCCTTGTTCTTGTCCTTTCAGACAGTTCTCAGTGGCTACCTTTGCAATAGGTCTATCTTTGCTGGCTATGCCCATCCTGATTGGCTGTCCTTGGCACGTGATATGCTACTGGCCTTAGCAGGCGTCCATGGCACTTCAGCAACAGCCTACGCTCTTCTTGAGCTAACCTACTGTCATTTATTGATTGACTGTATCTTACACGCCTATTATTGCGCTGGGAAACTACACCGTATTTAGTTGATGCTTAGAAATTGTCCCTGTTCAGCCCTCCTACATTGGAAGGTAGAATTCTGGTATTCCATTTGCAGGGCTTAATCAGTGATCCTTTTCTGGTTGGAAAACCTTCTGCTTGTTAATGCAACAAGTCAAATTAGGGATTATACACCGTATAATAGCAGACTCAATCCATTAGTGACTCAGAGGATTATCTGCCGTGTAATACTGACCCAAACCAATAAGAAACCAAATTATACGCCATATAATACTGATCCAAACTTGGTATTTTCTATCCATACACACATCACTTGTTTGATATGAACATATACGTCCATCAGGCTGTGTGGGGCTGAGTTGATACAACATCCAGTAGGGTAGAATAGGTGATATACAATTGATGATTTAGTGATTACACACCGTGTAATCAGTGATATTCACTATATTGGCTAACGTTTATACGGTGTATAATAGTTACATCAATTATAATAAAGCAAGCAATATACGGTGTATATCCACATCACATTGGGATGATAATCAGTGATAATACAGCATATAATTGTTGTATCTATCATAATAAATTAACAATTACACATTGTATAACTGCCATATCCATTATAATATATTAGTGATTCTACAGGGTATAATTACTACGCTTAATAGAGTATTAGCCTAGTGATAATATGGCGTGTAACTGATAATGATCTGCATGCAATGATTAGCCTGATTATTTGTGGTCAATCAGCCTAATCTCACACCATTGTAACAAGAAAGGTTCCAAGTCAGAGAGAAAATCTGGGTTGTAAACCATGACTAACACAAAATAGACCCAGGACTACGCGGACAAGGCATAGTCATGGAAGTTAAGCCCAATAACACCTACCTCATCAAAGGGATTAGAGCTTGGACTGAACTGAAACGTATGCACCACAACCAAATCTGCCTGTGTAAAGCAAGAACAGCCCAACAAAATTCAAGGCTCCCTGTACCCAACACCAAACTGGATCAATACCAAGCCTGCATACCAGATACTCTCAAGAAAATTCCCAAGGCTCCGCCTTCCAGCACCCCAGGGGGAGATGTCACAACATCTTTGATTACTCCCTCTTGGGAAAATTAATGCCCCAAGTAAGTCACCTAATGGTTCACCATCCAGTCAATAAACTGGTGGCACCATTATCAGTTAACCATCTATGACAGGGATCACTCAATCCAGGTCCTAAATGGAACACAACTTGATTAAGCCTTGTGACTAAAGAGGAATATTACTCAGATAAGCCCCATGACCTCCATGACATACATGGACGGCATGTGGCTTGTCATGATACTATATATATCCTATATTCATATCCAATAAAGTATCATTCTCTTCTTAAATGCTTCCCCTTATTTCATTTATTATACTTCCCAGAAGTATAATCTCAACACTAGTATATATTATTTATTTTTCTAGCAACAATAATTTTATTCTCTTCTTAATACCTTCTTTGAAAACCATCTTATCCTGAAACCATCTTTAGCACTGTGAAGATAAATACATTCCTAATCTGGTTTCTAATTCTGTTGCCTCTACTGGCTGTATCCCTTGAAGATCCTACCTGTACCACTGATTGGCAAAACTCTTCTCCTGAAAAGTCTCATAAAAAAGAGTCTTTTTCTCATGGTTGGTTCAAATACCTGTTGGGTCACTGTGGAAGGAAATTTATTTATGGGTGCACCACTCATCACCCTCCTGAAGCCAAATTCTCCTTGACTAGACCTAACACTTACTTTAACCTTTTGATCTACTCAATATAGTATTATCCCCTTAGAAGTTCCAGCTCCTTGATGAGGAGATTTGCTTTTCTAGGGAATTTTAGGCACTTGAAAATGGTGACAGTGCTCATAGGTTCTGTTTTTGCAGGGCTGAATTTGGGGGTCCTTGCTCACAAGATTGAAAGTTTTTTCCTTTCAAGTGGGTCCCTGACATTATGTGAGACTGAATATATTTAAAGAAGTTGATATTATAAGGTTAGATGATGGGACCTTCTCATCTTGCCCAAAGATATTATCTCAGCTTTAGTGCATCCATTGGAAGCATGGTGGCAAGGTTATCCCAAAGTGTAATTTCTGATGTCAGAGTAAAACAAGAATGACTATACTAATAACTTGGAGATACAAAAGGAGAAATTGGATTACCTTCTCACCACTGATGCCCTCACCTCTGCTCTCAAATAAAGAGGTCAAAAATTCTAGCCAGACTGATGATGCATGACATCCACCCACTTGGAAGTAATCTCCCAAGATGATGGATGATATCAGATAGGTTGGTTTCTTTGACCAAGTATACTATAGTAATTAAAACCATCCCAAGATGGAAAAGCTCCCCAATCAATTGATAGCAACCCAAAAGAGGATCAAACTGGACTAAGAAGAAGTATGCCCCCAAATTCTCAAAAGGAAGGCTGAAGCCAAGGGATGGAATACTGTAGAAGCTGTGGTTTAAGATGATGCCTGATATGCTTGCTCCTTCTTCTTAAAGGGAGGATTCTGTGACAAGGGAGTGGCAGTGTACAATTCACAGGTATGACACAACGTTGGGGCTTTTTAAGACTGTTGGAAATTGCGCCATTAATGCTATTTTGATATGGCCTTTGAATAGTGATATGTGCAAAGATTTGGTTAGGTTTGCTTTTGACTTTGTAAATTCCTTGAATTCCATAAATGGGTTGACATCAATGTCCACCCATTCCAGAATATCACACCTGTCTTCAACTGCTCCTGGTATGAGTTCAACCCAACGTGACCCCCTCTGCCACTCTGTCTACCTATTGAGTGATCATTGACCCTTGTTTACTATATAATTAGAATTACTTCTCCTAATGACACTAAGTTTATACACATTTGTGTTGGCTTTTTTATTCTTCAAGTTTTTTCCTTTCCTTTTTTCCAAAAGGAAATCTTCTTCTTGTATTCTAGGAAATTAAGGTATGTGCTCTTTTATTTTGCCCTGAAGGCTAACCCAAGGCTAGCTTTGAACCTCAAACCTTTTGTAATAAAGGTTTCCTGCTGTGTCCTCCTGGATGTTGTCCTCAGGAGCCAAACACAAAAAATGCACTGAGAAGAGAAAGAAGAACTAGAGTCAGACCTAGTTCCCACCAAGATGCTGGCCCTAAATTCCTGCAGTAAAAGGATCCATACTGCCCATTTATACCCAAGTGGCTCCTATAAGGAATTCTTGGGAAATATCATGGTGTAAATGGAGTTGAATTTGAATAAAGGGAGTAAATCAGATGAGTAGATGAAAGAAATTTATTAATTTGTCAAAACAGCAGACTCAACCTGTCAGCAAGGTTCTGAGTAAGCGGGTTTGTGACCTGCAACCTAATTATACAGTTGCTTGAAGCCAACTCAAATTCCCAAATAAAGAAACATGAATTGAAGCTGACCCCCATAGTGGATACCTTGTTTTGGCGCTTGACTTATTATCAGGACCAAGTCACCCCCTTCACCATCCCGCTGTGTGATCAACACTATCATGTTCCTGTTATCCATGACTCACAATGGCTAAATTTTACTTATCTCTCATTAAAGAAAATTATCTAGTTTCCAAACATTCTTCCCCTTGCAACTCTGCTAAAACAGCACAGTTAAAACAAATTGAACAATTCATAAGATATTTCTTACCAGCCTTATATAGCATTTTAGTAAGAAAATAAGATGTAGAAAGATATAAAAGGAATGATGAGATTTGGTGATGTTTCTGGGTAAATTGTAACTTAAAACCTGAAGATCTGATATTAATTTCCTCATTGCTATGTTTTCAACAACATAAGTATTTAAATTAACCCTGATTTCCCCCCAAACAGACCAGCCAAACCTGGGACATTAAAACAATTATCTACACAGAAACTGGGGTCAAGAAAGAGGAACCAACAACAGAAACAGAAGACAATAACCCAAGAAACACGGAGCCTGAACCATAAAGCAAGCTAAAGTCATCAGAAATGAATAATATGCAGTTTGAAGCCAATTTTGGGCTCCCTGGCTAGCTGGAACCTAATTCAGAAGGTAATTATTGGATAAAATTAAATTCTACACTAATCTCACTTTCTAGGTGACTGACTGTGTCTAAAGTCAACTCAGTTTCAATCCCTGTCCCAGAATTTAATGGATTAATTAAATTGACCCAGTCATTTTTAACAGGCAATATAGAACATTTAATGCCTGATAACCCTTCACTTCTAGGTAATAAAATGGCAACAGCGCCCATGTCAACACTAAAAATGTTGACAGTGGCCATGTTGACTCAAAACTCTAAATCTCCTATGTTTTTTGCTAGCTGCGCTAGCTTAATTCTTTTTAAAGCGTTCAGGGGTGCAAACCCAGAAAACACAACAAAACCATGTCCATCACAACACAATTTAATATTAAGCTTAATAAAAAAACTCAATTTAACCTGGTTTTTTCTTTATTTTTACTAATAAAAATTAGTTCATTTTTTAATTTGTTTTCACGACGTAAAAGTGTCAATGTTGACACTTTTTAAGCTGAACTTATTTTTAATAACAAAACTGAAGCATCTACAGTAAAAAAAATAAGTGCACATTTTAAAATATTATTTTATTGAATTATTATATTGAAAAAGATAGTTCACATATATTTGATTGTTGGAATGTTCATGTTATATATATTTATGTGGCACTTATTACAGCTTTAATATATTAAATGGATTGGATGCTAACGGTGATCCAATAATTTAAGCGTGACTTACTATATAAGTTACTATAGAATTTATTATTAAAAATAATGTCAACACTTGTAAATGTTGTTTATTTGCTTGTGATCACCCCTGGGGTAGATTTAAGCAAATTAGAGTGGCACAATTAAGCCTAGATTAATATGCCACCTCATATAAAGAATGTTGTAAGTGACGTTGTCAACACTTTACCCTTTTCAATACTTGAATACAATTTATTAACAACTTTGTATAAGTGCAATGGTAAAATATCATATTACCTTCCTCCAAAATATAATTTTTAATAAAGAAAGAAAGAATCTTGATACTTTTTTAACTTATTTTTATATGTTTTTTTTTAATTTTTATATGTGAACAAAAACACACAGAAAGCGGTAATTTTTTGCTAGCCCCTGTAAATTTAATTAATTGTACTATGTTTTTTCATAGTAACTTTTCAAAAAAATGTCAGCAGTGACAATGTTGTCAAAAATAATGTCTACAATTTTTGTAATTGATAGTGAGAATTCAGCTTTTTTTACTAATTGTCACTCATAATGTTGACGCTTTTCAGTTCTCACATATAAAACTTTATGTTTTATATAATAAAAACCTCTCATTTTTTTGATATATTGTATTTTTGACTTTGATCTTTCATATTTTTTAATTTTTAAACTAAAATCTATATCTAAATATAATACTTTCACATATTTCTCTTAACTTTTAACTTGTTATTTAAAACTTTAACAAAATAAAAACTATACAATTAATTTTTAACTTTTAAATGCCAAGAAAAGCCATCTAAGATTTACTTTTTATATATTATGCTTTTTAAGTTGTTTTATTTGTTTTTTATATACATTGATTTATTTTAAGCCATTTTACTTATTATTTTAGGACAAGAAAACTCCAAACAACCAAAGGGTACCAAGCGTCCCTCCAAGCCCACCAAAGCCACCAAAAAGAAGCCTGTCTCGTCAAAGAAGGATACCCCCAAACCATCTCCCAAGCCCTCCCCTGAGCCCTCCCCTGAGAAGAGCCCTGCTCATTCCACTGTGGGAGAGGAAACTGATGACTCTCTTCCAGAGCACAGTTTTTACAACTCAGCTTCTGACAAGGAGCTAACCAAGAAGCAGCGGCAAGGCAAAAAGACCCCACCCAAGGATAAGTCTCCTGCACATGAGGAGCACCACAACAAGCCCCCTTCTGCTTCCCAGCCCCCGCCAAACTCTCCCCCTTCAAGCTCATCTGGGGATGATTTGAAGCCCCACCCGGATTACTTCCCTGGCTTCCGCCATGCTCCTGCTGGCCCTTGGGACCCTCTTGTGGCCCACAACATCTGCAATGTTGATGGCAAGTTCAAGGTTCCTTCCACCCTACCCAAGTTTTTTCCTATCATCAGTTTTAAAGGTGGGCCAGCCATGGTGGCCAATGGGTATATCTTCAGCTGCAACAATGCCAACCGGGGCTTTAAGAGCCGGCATTACACCTGCAAGGACCGCTCCTTCCCAGTGCGGCTCAACACTGAGCACTGGGACCTGGTCCAAACCATAAAGGGAAAGCATACCTGCATCACGCCAAATACCACCATTGCCCGCCTCCTCAATTGGTATCTGGTGCAGGTCATGCCCATAACAAAGGACCTTTCCCCGACCCAGCTGGCCGTGCTTGTGTGCAAGTACCTCTCCTCTATCAGCCTCAAGATGGTCCCTACTCACACCCAGTTGGTCAAGTTTGTGAGTGATAGGTGTCAAGCCTCAAACCCCCTGGCCAAGAGTGCCACCAACATCAAGGACCTGGTCCTCACAGATGCCCTCAAGAAGACAGAGGATGGTGAGATGTTCCTGCTCCATGACAATGGGCAGGAAGTGGAGGATAGGATTTTAGCCTACGCCACAACCCAAAACCTATAGCAGCTGAACACTGCTACCACCTGGCTGTGTGACGGTACATTTGCTACTTGCTCTCCTCTCTTTAAGCAGCTTTGGGTCCTGCATGGGCAGTTCAATGACCAGGTTATCCCTCTTGTGTTCTTTCTCCTTCCTGGTACCAAGACAGAGATCTATGCCAGAGCTTTCAAGATTGTCTGGGATGCTTTGAGCTCCCTTCCTGTCAACCAGCTCCCCCCTCCCACCCACACCACAAGGGCAAATCCCTCCTCCGCTGAGAAGGATGAGGCAACCATAGCCGCTGAGCAGCTAGCTCATGCGCGCTCACTTCTGCCAAAGGTGATCATTATGGACTTCAAGCAGGCTCAGTTCAGAGCCTTTCAGGCCACCTTCAATGGAGAAGTCCAGGGCTACTTCTTCCATTTTAGGCAGGCCCTTGTCAAGAATCTCAAGAGTGAGAAAGACCTTTTTGATAAAGATCTTAACAATGGTAAGGGGAAGTGCCGCTTTGCCCTGACCCAGTTTGCTGTCTTGGCTTTTGTGCGCCTGGAGCATACTGGGATTGGCTTTGAGGCCCACCTGGAGGATGCTTATATCAAGAAGCACTCCACCATCTTTGAAGGCTACCTGAAGTACTTTGAGCGGCAATGGGTGGGCAAGAAGGTGACTGCCCAGAGAGGTAAGAGCGGGGTCACTGCCCCTTGGAACTGTCAAGGCGCCTGCCTCAAGGGGGAGATGAAGACCACCTCTAGCCTTGAGGTTTGGCATAAGCACCTGAAGGTGAAGTTTGGGACCAACCCCAAATATAACAAGTTCTTCTCCAAGCTACAAGAGGAGCAGGCCCGGACTGTCTCCAAGTTCCGCAACCTGGCCAACTGTGTGGCCCCCAAGAAGAGGAAGTCCAAGGAGCAAGACTACCAGGAGGGTGTGCAGAAGGTAGTGAAGAAGAAGTACAAGGTGGCGGAGATAAAGAAGTACCTTGAAGATGTCACCACTGCTCTTGCTGGTGGCTTTAATTAGCCAAATAAACTTTGCTTTGCCTATATATTTTTTACTTTTAAACTTTTAATTTCTTAATTTTTTGGATAGTACTAATCTTTTTAGGTATAAATGGTAAGCTTTATGTTTAGTTTTAATGTGGTTTTGTAAGAAATATCTTATATTTTGTTAATTTATCTTTAAGCTATGAGATATTTTCAGTTATGTTTATAAAAAAGTATAATAAATTAAATATAGAATTTCCTTATATTTTGTAGTTATTATGATATATAAAATATCTTTATTTTTGGTTCATTGGAATTTTAATTTTTATGTGAATAAAAAATATTTTTATAATAAAGAGTGTAAATTACATAGTAAGTTGAAAAATACTTGCTTATATCTCCTTATTTTTATTACTTATGGTATTTTTTATTACATTTTTGAACTCTCTGGGGTCATTTTAGTATAATAAATTATTTTAAAATAATTTTTTATATTAAAAATGTTCAGGGTAAAGTGTTTTGTTAATTAAAAAAGTGTCAACATCCAGGAAACAACATTAAGTAAAACCAGGTCGTCACTTTACTATAGTGTTAACATTAAAAGTGTCAACATGGCCACTGTTGAAATTTTTAGTGTTGACATGGACGCTGTTGCCAATAAAATAATAAAGAAGATGAAGAATATTCTGTTAATAAAGATACTAGCTGATTGCTGTCAGTAATATCATGCAAGGGATTTCTGACATATAATGAGGCAACATCAGAGCCTTATCAAAACCACTTCCTTGTTGACTTTGAGCCTGAGTAAGAAAACATCTTTGTTGTAACGCAACTTAGTGATGGTAGTTGTATCCTTATCAAACTCAGCTATTAAAACCTTATAATAATACTAAAGACAAAACTAGGACAATGGTCATTTTCTTAGTACATATAATAAAAGTGTAGCAGTATAAATCAATATTTATTTCATATATAAAGAGAAGAGTTATATAGGGGGTTTCATATTAATAATTTGCCACTGATACTCTAGATTTTACTGTTTATCTTAGGGCCTCATCCTACTTCAGCCTAGCTTCATTGAACCTCAGAGATAGCCCTAATGGATTTTTTCAGAGGAATTGTCCTATTGATCTTCCAAACTATCTCATCATCTGTGTGAGAGTATCTTCAGACTTGTTGCCCAAGTCTAATGTATTATCACATTGAATTTGGCAGGCTGGATAGTTTAACTAGTTACTTCATAACAACCTTTTAAATTATTCAAGAGCAAGTCTCATGGCTGCTTGTTTCAATTTAGGCAATACCTTATAAAAAGATTTAGAGCTTCAGTGAGCTCAATAGACTAGTCACAAAATCCACCTCCAAGAAGCCCAAGGTGGCCTTCAACCCCTTTTCTGCCATTACCTTGGTGAAAAAAATGACTCAAGATATATGAGGCTTTTAAGAAGGCCAATTAAATAGAGGAAAATGAAGCTATATTAGCTCCATTTGTTGATTACTTTGAATGACAATTGATCAGAAAACTTGAGAGCAGATACCACAGCAGGAAGGAAAACCAAATTGAATGAAACCAGTTCAAGTTTGTTGAAATAAGACCATGAAGACTACTCACTCCCTAGAAAGCTGGCACAATAAGTTTGCCAACTGTGTTGGGGTGAAGAAACCCAAGTTTAATGTCCTGATCAACAAACTCAAAGTTGAACAGGCAACCAATGAAACTCTTTATCAGGAGTTTTTAGATGGATGTCAAAGTGTTTCCCAGAGAAGCAAAGATCTCAACAGCTTTGAGATAGTCAGAAAAAACTCCCTTCTTCCCTACAACTCCTCCAACTGACTTACTCATCTTGAGAATATTGCAAAAGTTCTTTAATATTCCAAATAAAATCTTGCATTACTTTTACTTTCTTTTAATTTTATGTTGTGACAATAAAACATTCTACTATAAAAATAAATTTTAAAGTAATTTTTTGTGGTTTTATACTTTATATTTAACTGAATAAAGGTAAATATAAATTCTAGTCTAACTTTTATTTTAAAAGCAAAAAGGAGTTTCATCAAAGAACATAAATTCAAGCATTTTTTATTATCTAGCATATAATTTTATTGCAGAAATGAACTCCTTGGGTTCTCTTCAGTCTAGAATTTTTTTATAAAATATGTTTTTATATTGAAAATTATATGCTTTTTGGTTTTAAGGTTAACTTCTGGAAAATTGATTTTTTCACTTTGATCTTTGATATTTCCAATTTCTGTACCCTACATAGTGTTTCGATTTTTGCACTTTTTGGGGGCCCCATTTTTTATTTCTGCACTTTCGACTTAAGGAACTTCAATTTTAGGCACTTGCTCTCATAAACCACCTCAAAGGTTAAAAATTACCATTAAAATCCCTTAATTCGTAGCCATACAAACATAAATTAATGTAATTAAATTTTAAAGAGGACATTTGTTTCTTAACCTATTTTTATTCATCACACTCTATTATTTTCTTAGAAGCTTGGCTCTTTTTTCGGGGAATTACATTGTTGTTGTGTAAAGCTTAACCACTCTTAGCTTATTTGTTTACGTTAAAACTACATACATTCTCACCACACCTTATAACCGAAAAGTAGACTGAATTAATTTAATATCGAGTAAGATGTACAATTGTGCTATGACATCCTATAATGTGTTTCTAAGTTGTTATCTACTGCGGCCTTAATATTAATTAAGCTCTAGTAAATTTGGCTCTTAACATATCTAGAATCATCTATTCTTTTCACATAGAAAGCTTAAAAAATATTTTCTACTGCATAAACTGTAAGAAGGGGTTTGATTCAGACAAATCGAAGCTTATGTGGTAGCCATAGTTTACTAGCTTGCCACAAAAGCAAAGTAAAAAGAAGAGTTGAATAAATTGCTTGAATCTTTTCTTTGTATTCATTATAAACTATCCCAACGTCCATACCAAATAAATGTTTTGTCACTCAAGCGGTTATCTTCCTATAAGTTTTTTGGCAATCCAGATATCACACTTGATGCTATATTACTAGACAACATAAAGAGTGAGTTTGATGGCTTAGGGATGTTTAAAGCGCTCGCTGGTTTAGGCAAGCTTCTATATCGTGTAAATGTTGACTTTCATGATTAATTGTATCGAAAAATCAAGTTAGTGACAAACGGAGTTCTGAAGCCACCAAAGCTCTATGAATAGCAGGATTTTGTTTTGACGCTGGATTTCTAAAGAGACCTAAAGATGAAACTCATTGTTTCATTGGCAGGATAGTTCACCCACTTTAAGCCACGTTCTTTGCCAAAATATATAAAAAAGATCCACCTTCATTACATTCCTCCATCACTCAAAGCTTCAATCTACCACTGCTTGAGGCCTGTGATGAGCGATGATTCTATTTTACAAAAAGTTGCTGCATCTATTAAAAAACTTATCGGTTGCGGTATCACGCTTGCTGCGCATGGTATCAACGCCGCAGGGACGTGTGCTAGCTGGCCAAAGAGGGAAATGTGTTGAGTATCGACTTATTCTTGTTTCAGCTACTGCGCTAACATTCTCCACACCAAGATATGAGTATCACTCGTGTTTCCTTCAATAAAACCAATAATTAGTTCACCGCATATGGTAAAAACAAGACACTAATGGTTTTTCATTTAAAAGAAGAAAAAATCGATATAAAAACCATAAGCTTTTATTCAAAAAAAACTTAAATTCAACTCTAATTTCACCATCATTTAAAAAAATTGCCAAAAAACGTAGGACTAAACTTTAAAGTATGCAAATGCTACGTATGAATCAGCTTATTCGACTCCAAAACAGTTCAATTTAATTTTTCAAGAAAATTCCATAAAATCAATATAAAAGTTAGTTTGAGGAGAGAAAAATAACAAAACTTATATACACGTGGTAATTACACAAAGCTTACTACACAGAGCAATTAGCTCATCAAATAGATTTTTATAATTTTCAACGCTAAAAAATTCACAACTACAATATAAAATTTCTATTTTAAGTCCTTTATATTATTTAACACTTTTTTATATAATAGTTCAATATCTCAAGTTTTAAAAAAATCACTTCATAAGATAATTCAAAACTGAAATTAAGTCCTCTAAATTTTGACTTTGGCACCACAAAAAAGATTTAAATCCATACCATAATGCTTTAAAAAAGCAAACTTTAATGTTAAAAATTAATTGTAAACCTTTTTTAATATTTGTTATATTAGGCTGATTGACCACAAATAATCATTATAATGATTGTAATCAAGTCAATAGATTTAGATACCATGAAATCTATTTCCTATTGATGACTGGATATATGTATTTTTTAGTAATTTTCACAGACGTGAGGATTAAAAAGCATGAGGTGGCAGCATGATGTCAAAAGAATAAAGTTAAGCATATAACAGTTTTGATTTTTAAAGCAGCATGCTAATATGCATGTCTAACATCTTAAATGAATAATTTGCTTCTCATATTAGAAACACTATTTTGAATCTTTTGGCTAAACTATTTATCATAAAGCTATTTAAGGGGCAAAAAGAAGTGAATGATAGGAAGGCTGCTAAAAGAGAATATATGGGCTATGATCAGCTTTGCTATTTTACAGCAACCTGATGATATGTGTTTTGATGTTCTATACAAGATAGAATTTCCTATCATACTTAAATTCTGTTTAAACTCTAATTGTATTATCATAGTTTTCAAGAGCTATGTTTAAAAACGTGGGTATGTTTTTTAAATAAAAGCTTTTTTCAAGATTAGGCTGATTGACCATTAACACCAGTTTAATCATAACTATCAGATCTAGCAATTATACCCTGTACAATCACTAAATTGACATCTGTACACCGTATTATTACATAGATCCTCTTAATAATTATACACTGTGTAAGCATTTGTCAAACATACTAATGTTAACAAATCTTACTAGTATACTAACATAAAATACAAGTCTATTGTCAGCGCATTACAATGCAAAAAATAGGGGTTTTCCCCCAAAAAACTCTTAACTCCTACTAAAAAAGGCAATTTCATACTGTGTTTCTCTCAACATAACAACAAATTGAGTCTTCAACCATATTCTATTTAGTCACTGATATGTTAAAAAAAGGTCAGCAACAATATGCTGTATAAACAGTAAATTACGCCATCACATCCAATCAAAAGCACTCTTTCAAATATGGATCTAATATTGAAGCTCAACACAGCAAGATAAGCTGGGAATACACACCAGCCTACTCCCAAATACAGTGTAAATCCAGAATGCCTTACAAGGTGCTTAAAAAGAGACAGTCAATCATTGACTACAAGTAGGCCAGCACAGAATGGCATAGGCTATAACTAGGACAGTATACACGCCTTGGAAATACCAGAGGCTGTTTATACTATAAAGGGATACATATGCCTCAAAGCTCAAGGACAAACTCATAGTTACACCAGGAAGATTGCAGCCCTGGACTAGATTATATCCAGTTAAATAAAGTAAATATTATTTAGTTCTCTTCTAATATATTGTCTGTAGTGTTCTTTAACATAGTACAGGTATCTTATATACATTACTAAAGTCTATCTAGGTAAAATACATACTGTAGCTTTGAGTCTCCAATTAGAGTCAAGACCTGCTTCACACTATTTGTAATGAATAGAAAATTTTCATCAGAGCTGAGGGAGTAAAAAGCAGCCTGGTGGCCAGTTTTACAAAAGAGCAAAGCTGTACTCACTCAGCTTTACTTTTTATAGAAGCTCACTGGTATTCTTTAGCTCTAGCTAAAATGATTTTGGTTAATAAGAAAGTATTTCAAACTAGATTTTATTACCTGAGTTGCTAGAAGACCTAATATACGTTTCAGAGCTACTGTGGTACTGGGTGCCACTCCCTAGTAGTGCCTTATTTGGAATTCCTTCTTATTTGGACAAAAATAAGGGAAACTGCTGCCCTTTTTTGTTATTATCATTGGAAGGTAACCCTCCAAATTACATAGTGTTGTCTCCAATTACAGGCCAATCAATGCATCTGCGGCTAGCTGCAGATGCATCAGAAAGCAACCCACCAGAATGGGTTTTCCTATGGCAATTAGTGAACAATTGGAGCATCTGTGGCTAGCCGCAGATGCATTGATTGGCAACCCATCAAAAGAGGTTTACATAAAAACAATTAATGACCCATCAACACATCTGCAGCTAGCCTCAGATGCATCAATTATTGACCCATTGTTTGTGTCCACTATGTAAATTGGTATAGTGATCTTCCGCCCCTCTTTTTGCCAAAGTAGAGACTCTGAAAGAGAGTAGTCTGAAACCTTATTCTACCCTCTATTCCCCAGAGATGGCCATACTATGTGCTGCAACCACCTGACCTCAGATCACATGCCCAAATGCTCACTTCTTGCCCAATCCAACCCATTTCCTTCTGAATATTCCCCAGTATGTTTCAGTCCTCCAAGAATAAGCTCATTGCCTGACAGTCTAGACCCTAGTCAGCATTACTGACCCTTTCTTTTCCCTCCTCCTCATCAAGTATAAAAAGACCCCCTGGGGTCCCTAATAAACAAGAAATTATACACATACACAACAATTGACTTACACATCTTAGACTACTTGCAGAGCCCAAAAATAGAGGTTCTGCTGAGTAAAAAGATAATAGTCCTGTTGTGTTTCCAGTTACTCAGCTACTTTCAAACCATCCTTCCAACCCTTGAACACCACAGCTGTTGAGATATACAAAGAAACCCAAGTTCTGGGCGCATGAAAGTTGCATACAAAATAGAAAGATCTTCAATTTATTTATTCACAATATAACTTGATCTACTGAAATATTTTATGTGCAACCTCTACGTCCTACAAACTTGGTTTTTGTCTATCTCAACAGCTCTGAAACATACTATATTTAATTATTTGATATGTTTAAGATTTTTTTATAATTAATGATAGCTATAACTAAATTTGCATATTTTATCAGAAAACAATGAGCAGATGCTTAGAAATTGGCTCTATTAAACAGCCAAAATACTTTTTTGTATCATCTATTATACAGTAGTATTAAAAGCTATTTCACTAAGAAAAATAACCTCAGATGCAAACAAAATCAAAACCAAAGTATTTATATTAATTAACAATAGATCTGGATCCACTAAAATTTTGTTTGCATCTGAGCTGGTTTTGATTAGCGCCATAGATTTAAAAACTGATGTATCACTTTTATTTTTATTATGGACTATATTTTTGGTAAATAAAGATAGAGGTTAGATAGCTTTATAAGTAAAATACTTTTATCTATTTCTTTAAAGTAACCCCATTTTTAAATAACATGGATTTTTTAATTCAAAATCAATTATATAGATTTTAAAGGGTAAGCCAATATGTTTAAGCAAGAATATTAGCTATATTATGATCTATATTTATTTTTATTGGATAAGCCTCAATAGTTATCTAGATCAAGTTATTAGTATTTAAAAGCAAACATAATCATTTTTATATAGCATGTCAATAAGTGGTATAATTCTTAATAAAAAGATGTAATAACTATTTTTTAAAAAGTGTTTTTTATTATTTTTATACTTCATTGTTTTAAAAACTTGAACTTATAGCTAACCATATCATGCAGTGAAATTGATTTTCAATAAAAGTGTACTATCTTAGATAATAAGACTGGACATGGTTTTGTTGATAAACTTCACTACAAAATTGAGATGAAAAATACCAGCTAATAACTTTAACTTCCAAAACCAAAAATATTTAAACCTACTATCTATAAACTAGTTTTTTAAATTTGAAATATTTTATAGCAGAGTCTTTATATCTTCCATCTATTTTATTTTGTTTATAACCAAAAAAGTATCCTTTAAAAACAACATTTTTTAACTTGAATAATAAAGTTTTATTTGTTTTATATAGTTTAAATTTTAATACATTCCACCATATTTATCTTTTTAATGTATATTAATCTGTATAGTTGTAAGATTTTTATATAAAAAGGCTTTTTATTTAGAATTATGACTTTATTTTTCTTAGTATTTAGTTTGAAGATGAAGTTTCCCCCACCTTTGAATTGATTCTTTTAATTTGACTGGTTCAAATTTACTGGTATATCATAAGTTTTATACATAGTAAAAATCACAAATTTAAAGCTTTTTATATAATTTCTTTGAATCCAACCATTAGTAAGGTTTCTTATAAATAATATTATCTTAGTAAGAAAGTTCAATTTAAGTAGCTTTGAAATGTAGAAAGCTTTAAATCATTAAGATAAATGAAAAACTTTGCCTATATTTTATTGAAAAGTCTAGTTGGTTTTATTGTTTATAAAGAAAATTTTCAAAAGAATCTACTAGAAATATGATAGCTGAACAAACACTGAAAATCAAGTCAGAATTTTTTATATTTAAATCCAAAATTAAGGGCCAAAAATAAATCTTGCCATGGAATGAACTATTTTTGAATTTTATTATTCACTCATACTTGGTAGTGAAACATTTAAAATTGCTTTGAAAAATTAGAATTATTAGAGTTAATAAAACAATTTTAAAAAATAATTTAGTTGATAAAAATGGAGATGGCAGAATCTTAACAAAGTTTAATAATTATTAATTATAGGAGATAAAAATACTAAAGAATATTTGGTTCAAAAAATAACAGGAAATTGGTTGATGTACTATTTTTGTTGTTGAGAAAACTTATCACCCCAAGATCTGCTTAAAAGCAAAAAAGTGAGTGTTTGAATTTTAAGATTTTAGATAGGGGAAAAAATATTTGGATATCCCAAGAAATGATTCAAAGTAAAAATTTGGGGGTTTTTAAACTTAGGTTAGTGATTTTTTAAAGAAATTTACCTAAGATATGGTTGGCTCCAGTGTGAAAATTCAAGTTTGAGAAAAGGAAAATTACCCAGCCAAAATCTTCTAAAATGCAAAATATATGATTTTTGAATAAATGTTAGTAATTTAGCAAAAATGTGCTTAGCAGACCCATAATTAAAATTAGAGCAAAAACCTGGGTATTTTTAATCTAATCTATTAAATTTAATGAAAAACAACTCACAACTCTTTATCTGCTTTAGAATGAATTTACTATAAAATCAAACAAGTGTTAAGAATCTAGAATGAAGTGTACCTTAAAAAAGTTGAACATTTAAAATAGAAATCATTAAATGATTTTTTATTTATCTTTATTCAGTTAATATCAGCTTTGGAAACTTAAGGGTATGCTTAGCCTTAATTTATTAGTTTTCTCTGTATCAAAATTTTAATATTGTGCTTATTTGAAGCTTTATATTTGTAGTTTAATTTAAATCTGAGTGTTCAGGTATGAAAATGTTAGCAGTATATTTAGAGATTATTGCTGTGTTTTTATTTTAATCTAATATTCAAAGTGAGTAAATCCATCAGGTCAACCAATAAAACCACCACTGCAGCATCTCTATCAAAAACAAAGTGATTTTTGTTAGACTCATTAAAAAACTAATTGGCTCTTCTGACAGCTCTATCATCCAAATATTCAGTCTGATAGGCTGCATAAAAAAGCATATTCATAGAGGAGCTAGAGTAAAAGAGATTCACTCCAGCCTCAAGTAAAATTCACTCATACAGTAATAAAATTAACTGACCTTATAAAAATATGAGAACCAAAAACTTGCTGTTAATAAAAAGAAATTTTATGATTTTTTATTCTTGTTTGATCTCATTTGATTTAGTTCCAACTGAGTGAATTTGGGTTTAATCTGCCTTGATTTTGTTTATCCTCACAGCTGTAAAAACTACTGTGTGTAATATAAAAGCATTAAATTGCTATACATTATTAAAGTGATTATTTATTGCATTTGGGTTGATTACTATGCCCCATTGCAATTTTATTAATTGTCATTTCCTTGAACCATCTAATATACCTTACCATTAATTCCTATACAATTCCTATCACATCACAATTTTATTGATAATAGAAACATCAAAATTATGCAAAATTATGTTTTCAAAACATACCTAATTAAAATGTAGAGTATACATTGTGTAATTTTTTAAACAACCTCATATAAATAAGTCATTATACATAGTAATCTCCTTAGTTAAAATTAACAGGAGAATTTAAAACAGAGGTAACTTGTTTCAAACTTATGGCTATATTAAGAAATATTGTTATTTAATCACACAATGAGAACACCTGGTCTAGGCTCTACATTTTTCAGTAAATAAAAACTGCTCCAAGTGCATATAATCTTTAAAAACCCCACAAAAAAGTTAATATCAGCAGGTATAATTAAGAATTATACAATCAAAACAATCATTTTTCTAGATCAAAGAAAATTTTATGCTGCATCTGAATCACAATGAGCACCACAATAAGGCCAGTTGTGGTAACAAGGCTGAGGATTACCAATAAGAACAGGCAAAACCAACAAAAAAGGACCACTTGTTAGGTAGCCATCAGAAATACCTTAACAATCAGGGAAGCATATTTTTTAGTATGACTGATAAAGACAGTTTGAAACTAATAACACCATAATACTTATATTTCACTGTACAAGTTACATAATATAGCTATATTGCATCTATTAATAAAATATCTTCTACAAGAACTATTTTTATACTCTCTGTGGTGTTCTTTTAAATAGCAAAGGTATGCTTTTATCAATTAACAGAGGATAAAACTATTATAAGAACTTCTTTATATTTAACTTGAAAAGAAAACCTTTTTTGCTTCACAAAATTCATTTGTTCAGAAGCTTTTTTGAAAACCAATGTGCTTTTTATAGCTTTTAAGATAAATGATCAAATTTCTGCTAGAGAAAACACAATTTCTATGTACAAAAATGAAGAACTATGTTATATTAAATATCAATAAAGTTGATTGAAATACTATGATATTATTCCAATTTTAAATTCATTTTTTTGGGATAAATCTGGGTAGTTTATTACAATACAATGAAAAGACAACATCTGGATTATTTTTTAAAAATATATAAAGTTGAAAAGTCTTAATTTTTAAACTAAATAACTTAAATTTATCTATTTAAATTTTAATGTCAAAAACATAATATGTATCTTGTTTTTTAATTAGTTTACTTTTCTCAAATTAAAGTTAGCCTTAATTATAGTTAACTTAGTATTATTTATAGCTTTAATAGTCTTAATTTTATATTTAATTTCAAAAAAATTTAAATCTTTTTAAAAAATATTACATTTAAACACAATTTTTTATAGTAATTTATTTGGTTTTGAAACAGTTTTTAGATGTGGATTTTATCCTTTCTAAATTATATTAAGTAATTTTACAATAAAAAATATAATATATTATAGTTTGAGAGTGTTACAGATGTAACAGTTTCAAAGCCCTGGGCAGGAATTGAACTCGCTCCTAGCCGCCAGGCGGGGCAATCAGGTGGGAGAGATTTGCCTGCACCTGGATTTGCTTCAAAAAGCAAAAATCCAGGGTCAGGAACCGTTTCTGCCCTGGTAGCAGCTGCCAGGCCTGTTCTGGGCTCCAAAAGCTATGCCCAAGCCTTGGTGGGTTTGGCTGGGCCTGGGCAGGCTAATTTTAGCTGCCCAGTGCTCCCAGTTAAAGCCCACCCACTATTTAGTAATTTGGGGCTCCCAATTGGGAACCTATTTTTTAATCAAGTTTCTTCACATCAAAAATGCCTGTCAAGCCAGTCCAAGAATATTTATCAAATTAGGAAAAACCTTATGACTCCTGAAGCCAAATCTGCCAGAACCAATGACCAGCCAGGCCAAGATGGGCCACCAAAAAGCCAAAAAACTGTTCCTGAAACCCCAAAAATGACCCTGAAGCAGCCAACCAAACAGCAGAACCTGAGATGCCAAGTCTTGCCACACAGATAGCACCAGAATAATGCCCAGAAGCACTTGTATGTGAGTAAGTATATAAATCATAAGCACCTGAAAAAGTTCTGTATTGCCACCCTTACCAATAAAGTTGTTATGAACCTTTGGTTCACCAATCTGTTTCCATACTTATTTTTTATACTCTTTCATTTGCAATCACCAAAGCATCAGTAACTATCCTCAGGGATGGATAGCCAGACTCCAGTTGACAAAGCCAAAGCCTTTAACTACTACTACCCACCAAACTCTCCATTTGGCACTTTGCATTTCACTGAGTATCCCCCAAACCCTGATCACAAACCCTGGACCTTGGAGGACTTGCAGTGGTACACCTGCTCAAGCACCCCCAAGGAACCCTATCAAATTGTCTGTGACGGCAGAGCAATCACTATATACCCTTTGATCTTCAACGGGAAATACAACAATCCTGATGCCTACCTGGTCCCCATGGAACTACCCCAACACCCAAAACAACCATCTCAACCCCACCCACTTCTGATGCCACTGGCCAGAGTAGTCAATTCCTGGGAGTGCTTTACCTGGCGCTAACAGGATTGATTTATTCTGCTTTGCCAGCGGCTGGGCTCTGGGCTGTGGCTAGGAAGGCCCTTTCATACCTGTTAAAGTTAGGTCCCATCATCTGGTGGGCCATGCCAGTATCTGCTTTGACTCCTCTCTCATCTGCTGGGGCTCCACAGTACTCCTGGTATCCTGACAGAGAGGTATCAATTTGAAAGCCATCAAATAGATATATTATTGGTTAACTTAAGAGTTTACTATAAAAATAGGATCAAACAATATTTAATTATATAATTTAACCCTATTATTAAGTATGATTTATTTAGTAGCTAGCCTATTTAAATAAGGTTCCTGAATTTTTTTCACTAAAGTCTATTACTTGTCAGAAGCCTGCTAATTTTGATATTTTATAGCCCATTAAGATATTATAATAAGTATTCTAAATTTAGGAAAGTACATGAGAACATGTGATTTTGGTGTAACCTGTGGTCCAGAATATTTGTTGCAATAAGAAGTAAAAAGTCTGACAGGACTTACAGCCCAGAGGTAATGGGACATTTGTTTTTACTTCTGGATTAAGGTTTTTAGTTTTGACTCTATATATTACTATAGGAATTTATAATGTATGAGACAGAAGTATAGTATTTTACTTTTTCTTGTATAGTTTATTTGGGAGGAAGAAATTTAGTGATATTATATACTACACTTAATTTTAAAGTCTAATTGGAACATATATGAAATGCTGGCCTTTACTTGTAGACTAATGCCAAGACTAGCTCAGCTGCCTGCGTTATTTATGAGGTTAGCTTACAATGCTAATATAGAGAGTGAAGTAGCATTAGCACTTTGCAGCAGGGAGCTCAACCTTGAGGGTTAGATTTTAAAATCAAGTTTTCTTGACAACTTCTGCAGCATCAGTGATTGTGGTTTATTTAATCAGAGCTAACATAATAAAATAGAAACATGGCCTTTTATCTTAGAGTTTTTGATCTGGTGGCCCAATCCACAATGGACTCTTCTAGATGTAATTCAGGTAATGGTTCCTATGACAGACCTCATATTCTATGATATAACTAAAGCTTAGAATAGTAACTATTATGTGGTGAATATTGAGGTGTCTTGTGGTGCTCAAGGGTTGGAGGGATGGTTGGGGAGTAGCTGAGCAACTGGATACACAACAGGACTACTATCTTCTTACTCAACAGAACCTCTATTTATGGGCTCTGCAAGTAGTCTAAGATGTGTAAGTCAATTTTTGTGTATGTGTATAATTTCTTGTTTATTGGGGACCCCAGGGGGTCTTTTTATACTTGATGAGGAGGAGGTAAAAGAAAGGGTGAGTCATGCTGACTAGGGTCTAGACTGTCAGGCAATGAGCTTATTCTTGGAGGGCTGAAACATACTGGGGAATATTCAGAAGGAAATGAATTGGATTGGGCAAGAAGTGAACATTTGGGCATGTGATCTGAGGTCAGGTGGTTGCAGCACATAGTAGGGCCATCTCTGGGGAATAGAGGGTAGAATAAGGTTTCAGACTACTCTCTTTCAGGGTCTCTACTTTGGCAAACAGAGGGGCGGAAGATCATTATACCAATTTACATAGTGGACACAAACAATGGGTCAATAATTGATGCATCTGAGGCTAGCTGCAGATGTGTTGATGGGTCATTAATTGTTTTTATGTAAACCTCTTTTGATGGGTCGCCAATCAATGCATCTGCGGCTAGCCACAGATGCTCTGATTGGTCACTAATTGCCATAGGAAAACCCATTCCAATGGGTTGCTCTCTGAAGCATCTGCGTCTAGCCGCAGGTGCGTCAATTGGCCTATAATCAGAGACAACGCTATGTAATTCAGAGGATCACCTTCCAATAAAAAACAAAAAAAAGGGCAGCAGTTCCCCTTATATTTATCCAAATAAGAAAGCATTCCAAATAAGGCACTACTAGGGAGTGGCACCCAGCACCATATGTCTTGTGAGGTAAACTAATTAATTGCACAAAATTTGCATGTCTCATTAATTAATTAAGAAAATGGATTTTGTTAATGCCAGGATAAAATTTGGTCATTGATCTATTGATCTTGTGGCCCAGTTGCCTGTGTATTTTATGTTGTAGTTATTCTAAGGCCACATGGCTGCATCTTAAAAGTAATATCAGAATTTTAGGATATTGGCTAATTAATGAATTCAACTAATAATTTTGTGTTTAAGTTACTTTAGATTTTATCTTTATAAATATTTTATTCTTCAGATTTCAATTCTTTTAACTGATATTTTAATCTGCTTTTTTTGAATCAGATAATAACTTTTAAAGAATTTATTGAAGATAAATACAATCATATTAAGTAATTTTTGTATATATTTAGTTAACATTTATCATAAAATTTTCAAGGTATAAATCCTTATCTATATAGCTTTATTGGCTTTTTTAAATAGTTATAACCTAATATATAAATATAAATTTTTGATTTACCCAATAAAAAATCATATTAGTGTATTATGGCTCCAAGGACCCCAGGTTTAATCTGGGGCTCTCAACTTTACCCAGCCTCAGAAAATAAAAAATCAGAAATGCATAAAGAAATAAGATATTTTAGGAGCATGATATACTAAAGATTTGCCTTTAGATACTTGTAAAACATCATATGTGTTAAAAGAAAAAAGACATATTCCCCATTCTCTATCCCCAATTCCTTAAGGCTGTGTTTCTTTACACCACTACCCTTTAATTTTAATAAAGTTAAATTTAAATATTAATTCAATATGGGAATAGAAAAAAGTATTCTTTGTAATTTTTTATTTAAATAATGAATTTCTTCATTACAACCTCAAAATTAACTCATACAGCATGAAACATCCTTCATGTTGAAAATTTAAAAAAATGTTTTTATTGTATCCTTTATAATTTCAATTAAAAGCTCAAAATAAAAAATAAAAAATGTTTTTATTATCAATGCCAATTATTTAATCCAGAAAAAATATCCTTGGCTATTGAAAATAGAAAAATATGTTTGAAGATTAATGACATGTAGGATGTTTCATGCTGTATGAGCTAATTCTGGAGATTGCTGTTCTTCATCTATCATCCTTAAAGCATATCTTTTATAATAGCATAAAACCTATATATGCAAATTATGATTATAATCATAAAAAGATATAACTAATTTGTTGCTTAAAAATGGTAATAACTAGCCATTCAATATCTATTAAATTTTTTTAATATATGTGATATTAGGCTGATTAATCACAAATAATCAGGCTAGTCATTGCATGCAGATCTTCATCAGTTACACGCTGTATTATCAATAGGTCAATATTCTATTAATTGTAGTAATTATATGCCGTATAAACACTTGAGTAATATAATTGAAATGGTAGTTATATGCATATAATTATTAGCTTATTAGGATAGATACAACAATTATACGCCAGTTTATCACTGATCATCATTCCAATGTGTAGTGATTATACGCGGTATAATTACTAATATATTATAATTGATATTAGCATTATATGCGTATAAACATTAGCCAATATAGTGTTTATCATTGATTACACAGCGTGTAATCATGTAATCATCAATTGTATACTGCTCATTCCATCCTACTGGACATGGTATCAACTCTGTCCCACCCAACCTGATGGACATATATGAGTATATCAAACAAGTGATGCACATATGTCAAGGAAATACCAAGTTTGGGTCAGCATTACATGGCGTATAATTGAGTTTCTTATCAGTTCAGGTCATCATTAATCTGTGGATAATTCACCGGTCAATACAGGATTGAGTCTGCTATTATACAGTGTATAATCCCCCAATTCACCCCGTTGCATTAATAAGCAGAAGGCTTGCCAGTCAGAAAAGGATCACTGATTAAGCCCTATGTGAGATTAGGCTGATTGACCACAAATGATCAGGCTAATCATCACACGCAGATCTTTATCAGTTACACGCCATATTATCACTAGGTTATCATTATATTAAGTGTAGTAATTATACGCCATATAATAATTAGTTTATTATAATAGATATAGCAGTTATACACTGTGTAATTGTTAGTTTATTATAATAGATGCAACAATTATATGCTTTACTATCACTGATCATCATTACAATGTGTATTGATTATACACTGTATATTACTAGCTTTATTATAATTGATGTAACTAGTATACGCCGTATAAACATTAGCCAATCTAGTGAATATCATTGATTACACAGCGTGTAAACACTAAATATTCAACTCTATATTGCTCATACCATCCTTCTGGACGTTGTATCAACTCAGCCCCACCCAGCCTGATGGATGTATATAATCATATCAAAAAAGTGATATACAAATGGTTAAGAAATACTGAGTTTGGATCAGCATTACACAGCGTATAATTGGGTTCCTTATTGGTTTGGGTCAGCATTACACAGAAGATTATCCTCAGGTCAATACAGGATTGAGTCTGCTATTATACAGTGTATAATCCCCCAATTCACCCCGTTGCATTAATAAGCAGAAGGCTTGCCAGTCAGAAAAGGATCACTGATTAAGCTCTATGTGAGATTAGGCTGATTGACCACAAATGATCAGGCTAATCATCACACGCAGATCTTTATCAGTTAAACGCCATATTATCACTAGGTTATCATTATATTAAG
Organism: Entomophthora muscae; assembly: GCA_014839935.2. Taxonomy (NCBI): domain Eukaryota; kingdom Fungi; phylum Entomophthoromycota; class Entomophthoromycetes; order Entomophthorales; family Entomophthoraceae; genus Entomophthora; species Entomophthora muscae. The sequence goes on from QTSX02003560.1 coordinate 146,833, forward strand.
TGTAGTAATTATACGCCATATAATAATTAGTTTATTATAATAGATATAGCAGTTATACGCTGTGTAATTGTTAGTTTATTATAATAGATGCAACAATTATACGCTTTACTATCACTGATCATCATTCCAATGTGTATTGATTATACACTGTATATTACTAGCTTTATTATAATTGATGTAACTAGTATACGCCGTATAAACATTAGCCAATCTAGTGAATATCATTGATTACACAGCGTGTAAACACTAAATATTCAACTCTATATTGCTCATACCATCCTTCTGGACGTTGTATCAACTCAGCCCCACCCAGCCTGATGAATGTATATAATCATATCAAAAAAGTGATATACAAATGGCTAAGAAATACTGAGTTTGGATCAGCATTACACAGCGTATAATTGGGTTCCTTATTGGTTTGGGTCAGCATTACACAGCAGATTATCCTCAGGTCAATACAGGATTGAGTCTGCTATTATAAGGCATATAATCCCTAATTCAACCTGTTGCAATAATAAGCAGAAGGTTTGCCATCCAGAAAAGGATCACTGATTAAGCCCTACAAATGGAGTACCGGAATCCTACCTTCCAATGTAGGAGGGCTGAACAAAGACAATTTCTAAGCACCAACTAAATATGGCATAGTTTCCCAGCGCAATAATAGGTGTGTAAGATACAGCCAATCAATAAATGACAGTAGGCTAGCTCAAGAAGAGTGTAGGCTGTAGCTGAAGTGCCATGTACGTCTTTCTAAGGCCAGTAGCAACACATGTTCCAAGGACAGCCAATCAGGATAGATGCAGCCAGCAAATATGAACCTATTGCAAAGGTAGCCACTGAGAACTGTCTGAAAGGACAAGGGCAAGGGTTATTGCAGTATATAATGATACATATGCCTGAAAGGACAAACACAAGTTCTTAGTTACACCTGGATAGATTGCAGCCGCTGGCTATATTGTACTCCAGTTTCAATAAACTAATTATCTTCAAAGTTCTACTCTATTGCAGTCTGTAATGCTCTTGCATAGGATTAGGTAGAGTACATTGGCAAGGCTAACATCTATCTGTAGCTTTGAACATACCAGCAATAAACCAAGTTGATCAACAATATAGTAAGTAATATTTTATGTGCTAACAAAGATTTATTCTAAATTTAATAATTCATTTCAACCAAGATCAACAACTTGCCTTCCAATGTATCCAAAAACACACATGGGGAACACAGAGTTGTCCCATGACATATATAAAGACATAAAACATCCCAATTTGAATTTTGAGATACAGTTAATATTCCCAAAATGGAACCAAGTTAATACCAGACAATAATTATTTAACAGGGTATACAAAATACAAAGTAGATTTGGATCATGCCACAATACCACTCCCTTGTAGACTGATGATTACCTTTTACAGTATAATAGTGTTAAGTCTAAATAAAAATACCTTCTTATTCTTAATCTATGTCCTTTACTTATGAACTATTGTCTTCCCCAACTACAAACAATGAACTACAATCAGTTCAGTTGTAAAAGAGCAAATAACTACTCAATAAAACTAACACATTAATTTTTCTGATATATATTCTAAAAAAATGTTTACTAGCTAATGTTTCCTGTAATTATATATAGTTAATAATGTCAAACCAGCAGGCTCAACCCGCCAGCAAGGTTCTGAGTAAGTGGGTTTGTGACCCACAACCCAATTATCTAGTCACTTAAAGCCAAACTAGGAAGTCAACTAAAATTTCCAAATCTAACAACATGAACAGATGATGATCTCTTATGATGGATACCTCAATTTGGCGCTTGACTCATTATCAGGATCAGACACCCCCTTCATCATCCCACTGTGTGATCAACACAATCATGTTCCTGTTATCCATGATTCACATTAACTATATAATTATTATCTCTCAATAAAGAATATTATCTAGCTTCTAAATATTTTTACCCTTGTAATTCTGCTAAAACATCACAGTTACAACAATATTAAAGTTAAAAATCAGAACAGAAGCCCAGAAGTTGTGCACAAAACAACTCTTTAGTGGACCAATTTTATTGCCAATCAATATAAACTGTTTTTCTTTTTTTCTCAAAATTTCATGTGCTCAGAGCTTGGCTTGGTTTTTTATCTCCACAGCTCTGAAAAGCAAGTTTATAAGTTCAAATGAAGTTTACAATAAATGAAAATTGATTCAGATAGCAATCTTATTATAGAATGTTTATGGTTATTTAAAATTTAAACTTTTTTAAATTGAGTTTTACATAATAACAAAATTATATTAGCCATTAGAAAAGTTTGAAAATTTAAATAATAATAGCTTAGTTAAATAAGGTAATTTTTTTTGATATCATTAAATTGTTCTGTAGAATTTAACTTTTTTGACTTGAAACTATTATCAAATTTGATCAAAAAGAGGCACAGTACCTTTATTGAAGTAAAAATCATTCTTTTGGTTTTCCTTGCTGAACTATAGTAATTAAGGATATAACTTTTCTGCTAATTCATGAAAATCACTATTAATTCTCTAATAACATTACATATTATTTTAAGTAATTGAAATAAATTAAATCAATTAGTCTATCAGAAATCTGCAGACAATGGTGTTTTATCATCCACCAGATGATATTCTAATTATTCTAACATTAGGAAAGTACATGGAACCTGTGATTTTGGTGTAAACTGTGGTCTAGAATATTTGTTGTCATCAGAAGTACTAAGTCGGACAGGGCCTAAGGCCCAAATAACATAGACCTTTCTTCCTACTTCTGGATATAAGTTCATAAGTTGTTATCTCTATATATTACATAGAATTTAATACTATATGGCAATATTATAATTGTTTGCTCTCCACTTAATGAGAATGAAATTAAGGGAATAATTTGTAATATTAAATATTTTCTTAGACACTGATATTGAGGTTGGCTCAGCTGTCCGCCTTTTCCAAGTTAGCTCACAACACTAAGAAGAGACTGAAGTAACTTTTGGCTGTTGTGGCAGGAAGCCCAAACTTGAGTGTGTGTGGTCTATGAAGGAAACCTGCTTGACAGCTTCCATAGCTCAGTATCCTTTCTGACACTGTACAACTTTCTCTCAACCTGAGCAAAGTAGCTGTCCACCTGGGCCACGTTCCAGGGCTAACTAGCCTGATTGGCTACTAGTTTTTGAAAGTTATTGTTTCTCAATCAAAGCTACTCTAATACAATAGGATCAGAGCTTTTTCTTAGAGTGTTTGGACTGGCGGCCCAGTCCATGGTAGACTCTTCTAGACGTAATGCAGATGACAGTCCATATGACAACCCTATTTTTCTAGGATATAATAAATCTTAGAATATTAATTATTAACAGATGCATATTTTTGTAGTAGTTTTTGAGGTGGATTAATTAATTGCACAATATTTTCATGTTCTGTTCATTATTTAGTAACAGGGAATTTTTTAATGCCAGTATATGATTTGGTCATTGATCCACTGATCTTGCTGCCCAGTTGCCCACATTATAACATTGAAATCATTCCTAAGTGCAATTAAAAACTGGCCCACGTTAATTGGTTAAACCCATTAATTAGTTAATATCCCAAAATCCTGATATAATTCATGGGCAAAGTAACTTAGATACAAAATATAAAAAGATGTGAACCTTTTTCAACTAAAAAGTTTTGGCTTTAGTCTGTTATTTTTAAACTATGTTAATATCTTCTGGGTACTCATCTTATTTCTTAAACTTTTATTCATAGTATTATATTCCCAGTATTATAACAGCATTATAAGGATTTCAAAATAAACGATTATTCAAAATGCCTAGAATAAAATCATAATGTTAGAATTGTGTTTCTAGAATTAAAGGGATCAGAAATGAAATGGTCTCCTTTTTCTGGGCTGAATGGATTTTATTATATCCTGACTTGATTTTTGAGTAATTACTTCAATTATGACAACCAGGTTTATAACATCATGATTTCAATCAAAAAAACATAAATTTAAGTTATTTGAAATTAAAACATATTAAAATTTAAAATATGATGTTATTTTGTTGAAAGTGGTATTGTTGGAAATCCTGCTGTAAGAATTAAAGCAGGTACCAATTTTGTTCATCTCTAAAGTATGGAACCATTATAGTATTTTTAAAAAATTTATCTAAAAGAACATTTATATACATATAATAAAATTTTATATATAAGAGAAGATTATTCTATTGATAACAAAATGTTATTATCAGCAACATACTATAAAGTATACCAATAAAAATAATTCATAAAATTAAATAAACTTAATTATTAAAATAGTATTTTGAACATGATGATTTTCTTTGTTATTCATTATTTATAAGAAAAAATTTATAGATAAAAATGTTTCTTAGTAAATTAGACCATCAAAAATAATTACTTAGAAAACATACTTCTTAAATATATTGAATGTTAAATGAATTTTAGAAAATATTCTTCCATATAAATGTAATTTACCTTCTTATTTAAAAAATAGTAGTAAGCTAATATTATTTTATCAATATAAATAATTTTTGCAGTGTGATAAGTTTAAACCAGCTACTACTGTTGGACAACTTTTAGTAATACAAAGGGCAAACTGATTGATACTTCTTCTAGCACAATTCATTCTAATGTAAAAATTGTTCAGCAGTTGTCTTTATAGATTGATGTTCTAACAAAATGATGGCTTTGGATTGAATTTCATTAAGCCAAAAGACACAAAGATGGTGTTTATAGTCATCAAATGAGCCTTAGTGGATTCCAAAAGGAATTAAGGTTCAGCTATGTGCAGTAGTTTTATAACCTGTTAAGATAAACAATATCTACTCATGTTTAAAAATTGAAATTAAGAAATTTATTTTAAATCAAAATAGATCATGGATTCTCTTCTATTTTTTAAGCTGAATTGTATCAGGAAATCCTGATCTATTAGGTTTGACTGATCCATATCCCTAGCACTGAAGCTGTGGGCTGACATTGGACGGATCACAGCCAGAGTGACACAGCTATTCTGGAATACGCAGAAACTATAATAAGATTGATATAGTTTCCAAGTCAGAAGACACCTGAGACATTCTGGGTCTCAGGTCACGGGCCAATCCAGAAGCTTCTATAATTAGATGCTAAGGATTCCTGATTCCAAATAGGGACACAGACCCAACCCAGAGATTTGAACAGGGAATTACAACATCCTGTTTCACTGAGAAGTGAGACAGAAGACCGCCTGTGAAAATTTTGCACATTATACTGAGCACAAGGGAAGGTCGGCCAAATTGGGTATCAACTTTGTTGCCGTAACTAAGTCAAGGAATATCTAGGCTGAAGAGGAGAAATCAGCAGCCTAGAATATTACCTCATCTCAAACCTTATTCAGGTTTTGGGATCCAACTCTAGGGGGTGAAACTAGTAGCTTGGGGATGATAAGCTAGCTAGTAATAGTTGTCCGCAGCTAGACGCCAGTTTGGCCGCTAGCTGTCAACTATAAAGGGTCCTTCCAAGATCACTTTGAAGGCAGACAATTATTACCCATCAACATTACTACTAGTCCAAATATTAGTAGTGTCAAGTACACTAAGAGCAACTTATTAATACTTTTAGAATCCTGCCAAATCACCATAGACAGTGTTGTTTCTTCAAATGTCCACAGGACTCTCCCATCACTTGGCACAAGCAGCAAAAGAACACAGCCTGTTGCCGCAAAACACACACTAATTGGAAACACATCTGTCTTCATACAGATATCCCATCTCAGCATGATTAACTCACCTAATAAAAATAATCTCTCTTCTTCTTAAAGAACCAGAAATCTTGACAACTTTTTTTCTCAGATGAGATGATTTTTTTTAGCTTAAAGAGTTATAAAACTACTTTATAAAGAAATTTCTGATATAACTCTTCACTTTATAATAATAAAGAGATCATATTATAACATATTTATATAATTTTATTATACATTACTAAGTATTTAACAAAAGAGATATACATTGTGACTGGTATGCTAAGTATATAGCAAGTGAATCTCTAGCCATAGTATAATCAAGAATAATTATGTAGATTCAAAACAATGAGTTTTATTTTTTTTAAAAAATCAAAAGAAGAATAAAACTTTAGAAATTATAAAGCACTTAATTAAAAGAACTCAAAAATAGAGCTAAATTTAAAAGACTATTTAATTTTTAGAAAAAAAATTAAACTACTTTTAGAGTAGTTTTAAAAGCTATGGTAACAAGCAAAAACAATTCAATTTGAACAAAATAAACTCAGATTTAAACAAAGTGGAAATGAATCCAAATCTATTGTAAATCAATATAAATTTGTTTATTTTTAATTTTTTTAAATCTGAGTTCATTTTGTTTAGATCTGAATTGTTTTCACTTGCCGCCATAGCTTTTAAAACTACTGTATGACAGAAACAACCACAAAGTTTTCAATTGAGATAACTGATTGGATCCACAGAAGAAAAGAAATAAGATAAGACTTTTTCAGGATAAAATATTTGTTTAAGATTAGATTTTCAAAGGGTCAACTTTAAAATTTATTTTAATAGGATTTAATCTTAAATGTATTTTTAAAAAATTTGAACAGATTTTTTTTCACTAAATATTGATTTTTAACTTAATTGAGATTATTTAAATTAGTTTTTTAACCTTTTTTTGTAACAAAGATCTACTTTAAAGGGGTTTATTCTCAAAGATATATAATATATACAAAAACTTTCAATCAAATATTTTTTACAATCTAGATATAGATAGCTTTTAAGCTTAAGCTAATTTTTGATAAATGCTAAATTCACTGGTATTTTATACCATAAGCCATATCATAAATAAAAAATAATTTTACTTTATTGAACCCAATTTTTACCATCAATTGATAATATATTAAAAGTGCTTCAAACGATATTATTATTGAAACCAAAAAAAAACTTAAAATTGCATCCAATATTTTAGATTTTGTTTGTATATTTCTCTAAAAAATGATGTGCAAATATCTATACAAAGGTCAAATAAACCCCACAAAGTAGGCTTTTGAACATCACTTCACCCAAAATTAAAATTAAAAAAATTTAAACACAGGTAATTGTTATCTTCAATATAACCAACCTGAATGTAAACATTTAAGAGTGGATTTTACCAATAGTTTGGCTCTATTTAATGGTTTTATGGTTCTATAAGAAAATTAAACAGAAAAAATCATTATAGTAATCATATATTTAAAATTGGTAAAAATTGAACATCAATAATTGACAGTTTATTATTGACATATATAATTTTGGATGGTTATTGAGAGATCAGATATAAGAATATTTACTATAAAGATAATAGTTTTTTAATAATAAGTAGATTTATTAGCTTAAAAATGATGATTAGAAATTTTATAATCATAAACAGTATATAACTACTACCATCAAATTTACTTGATAATAACTCATAACTGAAATTAAACTAAGTCTAATCTTTAAGCCAATCATATTTTGAAAAAAAACTAGTTATTGTTTATGTTGAGCAATTATGGATATTGCCTTTTGTTTAAAGCTACAGAAATGTGTTAGCCTTACCAATGTATTCTATATGTCCTATGCAAAGAATACTACAGGCTACAGTAGAATAGAGCTTTTTAGATAATTATGTTTATTGAGGCTAGAGCACAATCTAGCTAGAAGCTGCAATCTATCCAGGTGTAACTAAGATCTTGTTGTCATCTTTTCAGGCGTCTGTATCATTATATACTGCAACAATTTTTCTTCTTGTCCTTTCAGACAGTTCTCAGTGGCTACCTTTGCAATACATCTATTTTTTCTGGCTACAACCATTCTGATTGGCTGTCCTTGCCACATGTGTTGCTATTGGCCTTTACAAGGCGTACATGACACCTCAGTTATAGCCTACACTCTTCTTGAGCTAGCCTACTGCCAATTATAAATTGGCTGTACCTTCACGCGCCCCTAATGGCACTAGGAAGCTACACTGTATTTAGTTGATGCTTAGAAATATCACAGTTCTATCTTCTTAATTTGAAAGGTAGAATGTTGGTATTTCTGTCCCCCTTTTGGGTTTAATCAGTGACACTTTTATAGATGGTACACCTTCTGCTTATTAATACTACAGGTCAAGGTGGGAATTATACACCGTATAACAGCTGACTTGATCCACTATTGAATTGATAATTATCAGCCGTGTAATGTTGCTGAAAATTACGCTTTCCATAGCCTTTTGTCCTTCATTAGTTTGATATTATATGTGCGTCTCCAAGCTGGGGTGGGGCTGAGATAATTCAATACCCAGTGGGAAATAGTGGGTGTAAAAAATTGATCATTTATTGATTACACACTGTGCAATCAATGTATTTACTGTACACTGACAATTATACAGTGTATAATAGCTATATCAATTATAATAACTAGTAATTACACAGCATATAATCACTACATATATAAGAATGATAATCTAGTGATAATACGGCGTAATTGTTACATCTGTTATAATAAACTAGCAATTATACTGCATATAACTGCTATATCAATTATAATAAACTGGTGATTATATGGTGTATAATTACTACACTTAATAGAATGAGAATCTAAAGATAATACAGCAAGTAACTGATCAAATCTACATGCAATTGTAAGATTAGGTTGATTGACCACAAATGATCAGGCTAATCATTGCACGCAGATATATATCAGTTACACACTGTATTATCTTTAGATTCTCATTCTATTAAGTGTAGTAATTATACATTGTATAATAACCAGTTTATTATAATTGATATAGCAGTTATATGCAGTATAATTTTTAAATTTATTATAATAGATGCAACAATTAGCTGTATTATCACTAGATTATCATTCTTATATGTGTAGTGATTATAAACTGTATAATCTTTTGTTTACTATAATTGATATAACAATTATACAGTGTATTATTGTTAGCCAATATAGTGATTATCATTAATTACACAGTGTGTAATCTTGAAATCATCAATTATATATTGCTCATTCCATCATACTTAACGTTTTACCAACTCAGTCCCACCCAGCTTAAAGGGTGTATATGAGTATATCAATCAAGTGATGTGCATGTGGCTAGGAGATACCAAGTTTGGATCAGCAGCACACAGCATAAAATTGGTTCCTTATTGGTTTGGGTCAGCATTACACAGCAGATTATCCTCAGGTAAATATTGGATCAAGTCTGCTATTATCTGGAGTATAATCCCAAATTCAAACCGTCATATTAATAAGCAAAAGGTTTGTCAGCCAGAAAAGAATCGCTGATTAAGCCCTGGAAATGGAAAAACAAGAATACCAAAATTCTACTTTCAAATGTAGGAGGGCTGAACAGAGACAATTTCTAAGCATCAACTAAATATGGTGAAGTTTCCCAGCGCAATAATAGGCATATAAGATACAGCCAATCAATAAATGACAGTAGGCTAGCTCAAGGAGAGTGCAGACTGTAGCTGAAGTGCCATGTACGCCTTTCTAAGGCCAGTTGCAGCACATGTGCCAAGGAAACTAATCAGGATGGTTGTAGAAGGCAAAAATAGATCTGTTACAAAGGTAGCCACTGGGAATTGTCTGAAAGGACAAGAACAAGTGTTGTTGCAGTATATATTGATACAGAATCCTAGAAGGATGATGACAAGATCTTAGTTACACCTGGATAGATTGCAGCCACAGGCTAGATTGTACTCCAGTCCCAATAAACATAATTATCTTCAAAGTTCTATTCTATTGTAGTCTGTGGTGCTCATGCATAGGATTAGGTAGATTACATTGGCAAGGCTAACATCTATCTGTAGCTTTGAACATACCAGCAATAACCCAAGTTGCTCAACAGTGATGAAGATTATTGTAGTTGTTTTTGAACAGGTGTTTGCTTTTGATAATTTTTATGTATATTAGATTAACAGGTAAGAATGCTTCTTAAAGATTCCTCATTACCAATATGGCCTTTAGGGTCTTTATCATTTGTGCATAGTAGACCTTTATGGTAAAACCTTTTCAGGGCATAATCATTATGTAAACTTTTGATTAATTTGTATTTAATGACCATGAGATACCTTAGAATAATTCTCATCTATTCAGCTTGTCTCTGTGAGAGATGCTGCTGTTTCTTGAAGCGCACTAGTTATTTGTGCTTGGTTAACACATTGAATATTTGTGCAACTTCCAGGCAGTAGCACCATTTAATTAGACAATGGACAATTGCTACTAATTACTTGTTGTGGGCTGGGTAACTTTTATTGTCATGTGAGAGTTTACTTGACTTATATGCAACAGGGAGGAAATTATTGTATGTTGTATGTATTTGAGTACCCCATTAATGGTGTAGTTGGAAGTGTCTGTTTTCAGTTCATGGATTCTTTCTTGGTTGGGGTCTTTTAATATGGGTTCAGTGATCACACAATTGTTTAATTGACAGTATTTTTGTTCTTGTAGAAGTTCCTAGAAATATTTGGTTATCATTCTGGTGATTAAAGATAGCAGGGTAGTAAATGTATCCCAGTCTGACATGAATCTTCTAAAATAAAAAATCTTCCCAAAAAGTCAAAATTACACATTATTTGTATGGAGTTTGCATATCAGTTATTGCTCTTACCTTTTCTTGATCTGGTTTTGTTTAATCCTTGATTATATGACTAAGGAAAGATAATATTTGGAGAATAAATAAACTTGGATGGGTTAGCAACCAGTCTGTTGTCCTGGAGTGCAATGAACACTGCCTTGAAGTACCTCCAGTGTTGCTCTTTAGTTGAGCTTTAATTAAATATTTAATACAGGTAAACTATGGTATGCTTCCTAATATGTTTCCTAAACATCTCATTCATGAATGTGACAAAGGTACTGAGAGCATTGGTCATGCCAAAGTTTAGGACTAAAAATTCAAAGGAACCTTACTTGGTTCTTAATGCTGTTTTTGGCATATCCTTGGTATTTAATTAGATTTGATGATATCCTGCAGTCAGCTCAATGTTGAAAAAAATTGTGAGCCTCTAAGTGTCTAAGAGGTTGTTAATCAGGTGTAGGGTGTTGTTTTCTTAATTGTGACTTTTTTAAATATGCATTAAATTATTACAACTCAAAGACTACTCTCTTTCTTGGCTGCAAAGAAGACTACTACACCAAATGGAGACTTAAATGCCTTATTGGTCCCTTTTCTAATGCCTTATTTAGGTATTTATTTAAACTGTTATACTTCTGTAGCATTAAATAATATTTTTGCCTTGCTTTGGGGAGACTTTATTTTAAATCAATTTTGTGCTGAATATCTTTTTCAAGGGGTAACCCTGACAATTTCTCTTTCAAAACATAATTAAAAATGTTAAGCCAGCTTTTGGTGTATGAGATCATGTTCTGTGAGGATTCAAAATTCTTGAAGTGAACAATACTTTAAGTGCAAGCATTTCAACCAATTTTTCTGGTGTTTTTTCTTCTTCAGGATTGATGATATAGACAAAAATCTGGTCCCTCGTGAGGGTGCCAAGCTGTGTGGGATAGACATGGTGACAAACATTGCCTTGCTTTATATCAAGAGTGTAGCTTTCCAAGTAATTGTGTAGTTTTGTACTTCTCATCCAGCTTCAGCTCATTAATATAATATATTTATATTTAGCATTAGAATGATATACCACAAATATTAGTTTAGACATTTTGTATTTGTGCCTGGAAGGGGTTTGCCTCTCTGATGACTAGAAACTTCTTTTACCTACTGTAACTACATGTTTTATACTACTCTTGGTGATTGGCAACTTAATAGAATCAGCAAATTTGTCATCAACAAGGTACAGGTCTGCACCAGTGCCAAATAATGCTTTGCCTCAATATTTTTTAAATAAAACCTATAAGTGAGGGGTTTATTTTCAGTTTAGGCAACAAACAGTATAGGATTTCTGGAAGGTACTTGGATCATGGTGATTTAATCTATATCTTAGTTCCTGTACAAGTCTTATAGTGTGGTGGAGGGCAGTTCACCTAAGCAGCCACCTGTTCTTTTCCTCTTTGGATAAGGGTTTAGTTCTCATTTAGTTTTTCTGAGTTGTAAACTTTCTGCCCCAAGGGTGAGGTCTTTGGCTTGGTGGTTTATTTATTAGGAAAGTATTCTTATTTGATGAGGTACTCTCTTTTTGGTTGTTTGTAATATGAAAGTTTTCAGATTTACAAGCAGCTTTCTTTCCTTCCAAGAACACATCTCAAAGAGTCTTGCAGCGGCTCATATCAAGCTGATATATGATGTGTGTGGGGAGACCAATGTAGAAGTCCAGACATGGTCCAGCTTCCTCAAAGTTGATAGTGTCAGGAGCTTGGTCATATATGTCTTTGCAAGCTGCAATGTACTACTCAATAGTTCTGTCATTTTAAAGGTTCTGAGTTCTTTCATGATCACAATGTCAGAATCTTTTATGACAAATTTTTCCAAGAAGGCGTTCTTGAACTTGTCCCAGTCTTTGTTGTGACCAGAATGTTAGTCAAACCATTTTCTTAAGAAGCAGGAGGCAGTCCTGGTAGCTTGCAAGGAAATTTCACTTGCCCAGAGTCTCTGGGAATAGCCTACTTTTGTCAACTTGTTTTTTGTACTTTTATTCCAGAGGTTGGTGTTCTCACAGTGTAGTCCCAAGAAGGTCCCAATTTATGCAAGCAAAGGCATTGAAATACAATGTTAAGTATTTCAGGTGTCAGGGATTGGGGGAAGGTTCAGGACTTCTTATATTCTGAGTAAGTTGTACTGTTTGGTTGGTTCAAGGATATTGTTGAAGACTGTATATTCTGTGGGGATGTCATGACCTTCTTCATATCTTCTTCAGCTGGCGGGGAGCGCTATTTGCTGGGTTTTTTCTTTGGGGGAATTTTTTCCTTTAAGTTTTGTAGGTGTGTATAACCTACCTGTGCTACCACTGCCAAGTATATAATCAACAGAAGTATATGCAACAAGTAAAGTTAAAATTAAGAAAGTAGTTGAGTATTTATTTTATGAAGTTGTAATTTTTATATAGTTACCTGGGAAGCCACATACTGTCTATGCACACAATGATAGTCATGGGTTTGTCCAGGTATTGATCCTCATAGGACTCAAAAGTTTGATCCATGTACTCATGAGAGGATGGGGAAGAAGTGCCACCAACTATTTGGTAGTTGGGTCATTTCTTAGGGAAATTATTTCTCAATAAGGGTTAATGAAATATATTGTAACAGTGACTCTTTACCTAATTAAAAGAGTAAAATCTAAAAATCATAATAATTTAACAGTTCTTTTTTCAATCTTTATAGTTAAAGGAAAGAAAGAAATTGGTAAAGTATATATTGATTGAAAGAAAAGAAAATTTGAAAATTTTCTTGTGGTGTGACACCAAGGGTCTCCTTGGAAGTAGAGTATACTTGGTTTGATATATGGGGAGATGAAATTGATTAGTGATAAGTATTGCTGAAAACAATATTGTGGCAATGGAAGGTTTCATTGCTAGGGGATTGACATTGATTGATTCCTTATTTAGATAACATTATTACATTTAACACAACCATATATCAATTATTTAATATATGTAACTTCCCCAAATGGTTTAAATACCTGCATCAATCAATCAAATAAATCTTTCTTGTTTGATAGCTGAATTTACAAAGATATCTTATTTTTGATGTTCACCACAAGAACACATTGGGTCAAGTGCATATATGCCCCATGAGGGTTTGGGCTTGTCACAACATCAACTTGAAGCTTAATTAGAAAATCTATTAAAACTCCACCACATTATATATTGTTTACTTTTGGGCCAACAAAGCTTTGATCTTTTTTTGAAAATTTTCATGATTATGTTTATTTAAAAAATCATTTTAAATTTTAAAACAAGCAGCCATTGTGTCTTATTACTTGAATTCAATAGATTTATTATAACTTGGTTTAAATTTGGCCAAACCTATTTATTATTTATTATGGTTTTATATATTATGTGTTATTTAGAGTGTTCAGATGTGTAAATTAAAAACTAAATCATATGAGGTTAGGTATAAAAATGTCTTAATTTTCTTTTTGTAAGAGCATAGTAAAGGTATTAGTCATAATGTAGGTGATACATTTTATTTCCCTTTACCTATGCACAGTATTTAAAGTTCTTTATATTTTTATGTAAAATTAAATAAAACTACCTCTATGTAGAATAGTATTTTTACACAATTCCATGTAGAACGTTAAAAAACTATAGATAATAAAACTTTTAACAATTATTTATGGCATTCTAAACCGTATTTGGTTCTTTTTCACCGAATGTTATTAAAGTAAAATATATTAGAAAATTCAAAAGTTTAAAGTTTCCTTTATGTTTAAACTGGGTTACTATCCACATATTGTATCTTAAGGCGTGAAATGTGAAGAAAGCAATTTAAACGTCAATAATTGACATATGGCTTAAACGTCTATTTCGTTTGTGCCTTTTAATTAGTTTAGTTCTAAAAGTATTTCAAAAATGTATATTAGAATATTATATTCTGCCTGAATAAAGGTTGGATATCTCATTAGGCCTCGTGGATTGCTTGGTTTTATTTAAATCTAGAAGGGCCAATAGCTTATTTTATAATCTTATATGTAAAGTCTAAGCAATCAAGGGGCTAAATCAGACCTTTTAAGTATTTTTTATTTTAAATTACGCTAACTGTGATGTCTAGACATTTTGATTTGTTGTCTGTGGTAACTTCACTTTAAAGCATGCTTCGCAATAGAAGGGACATAACTATTGCTACATTAGTGACGGAGCTTAATGTTTAAGATACCCAGCTTAGGAATAAATAGTTCTTTAATACAAGTTGCCAACTACATATGGCGTGTTGCTTTATTGATTAAGCTTTTGGGACAAAGTCTAAACGCTTTCAGTCATATCTTCTGCTGCCATCAGAATATAAATACTATCCTAGGACGTTGCTTTGGTGGTTAACTTCTTGAAAATAATATTATGTAGCACAGAATACCCCTCCGCTCTAGTGAAATCCAATCGCACTCTAACCTATGAATTCCCACATAAAACAAATTGATTCGCCTTAGTTTTTCTACTCATCTTTATATCGCTTACAGCTTAAATCTACAGCTGCTTATGCACACGCCAATATAAAATAAAAATTAATATAAGTAGGTGATTTTATCCTTTATATATATGGGACTATTACCATTATAGAGTATAATCAGCTCTTTAAAGAAGAGGTTATACATAAAACAAAAAATATAACATCATATCACTCTTTTATTGGCTTCTATGACAACATTATCTGCATTAGAATATTTACTCTTCTGTTCCCATTCTTGCATTTAAAAAGGCCCCCAGAGCTAATGATTTTACTGCATTGGGTAATAATGAATCAATTTTTAATCATATAAGAATTTGATCAAAATCATGAGCTCTAATCCACCTATACTTATGGGCAAAGTTAACTGTGAGCGGAAATGCAGTATCTCTAAATTTTGGTATAAAAATAAAATATCATATATAATAAAAGTAACATGAAGCCTTATTAGGCTTTAATTGTACTATCTTAAATAAAAATCACAATAAATAAAGAGTTAAATAAGCAAGAAGAGAGAGTAACTTCATCCCCATTTTTTTTAAAAAAATAATGAATTTTAATGAATATAAAAATAGGAATCCAAGAAAGAATTAGGCATGAAAACTATGTCAGAAGTCACAATATAAAATAAGCTTTAGTGTTAACTAAAAACTATTGTTTGTTTAAAAGTTTTAATGTTAAAATATTCCACTATATAAAAACCTTTATTTACTTAAAAATTATTCATTGAACGCCCAAAAATGTATTCTTTCTTGAACAACTTTTAGTTGGTTGATATGAAGTCATGCAAAAAATTTAATATCCAGATTTTAACTGATGATTTTTGAATGTGAGTAATGTCATGAATATACTATTTCATTAGATATATTACCAATTAAAAACTAACTTCACTTTTGGAAAAAGCTTAAATATCTGATAAGTGAAATACAGTTTCATTATGGAATTTAGTAGTACTAAAAAGATCATATTATAGGATGAGTTGTTTTCTTGAAATATACCTGGCTTAGATAAAAAATTTGAAGTCCTTATACAATAAATTATATCATAAATTTTTAAAATATTTTTACTCATTTTGAAGCAAACCAGAAAGTTGAAAATGACAAAAATTGTAAGTAAATATCTGTAACATGATATATTTTTTCTGTCATAAGAGGAAATAAAATTAGCCTGCTTTCATCTTGTATCTTAAGATTCACTCAATTATTTTACTTTCAAAAAGGGTTTAATTTAGTTAAACTAATCATTAAATATAGATAAAAAATATTTTCAAAGTTTTTAGTATGAAATAGTATATACAGACTGTTTCATTATTTTCTGAATGGTATTTAATCTTACTTTGGACCATGTGTTTTGCATTTTTATTCTCTAAGGTCAAAATTAATACATAGAGATTAAACTCTGTTATCCCCATTTAAGCATGCTTAATAATATTATTTTTACTTTTTTTGTAGTTAGTGATTTTTTAAATTTATAATATTATATGGTTAAAATATCTATTTAAACTGTTGCAACATATATGATTAGTCCCTCTTGGGGAATTATTTCCCCACAAATGACTCAACAGCTAAAGTGTCAGCAGCACTCCTACCACAGCACCTTATGTTTACAAGATCAACCCTTTTAAATCCTACAAGGAACACTACCTGGACAAACTTATGACTGCCATGAGGTACATGTACTTCAGAAAATCTAATGCTACTTTAAAGCTTTATATATTTGTGTCAATAAAAATCATTTCCTTTTTATTTTCCTCTTTATCTTGTTTTATATACTCTAAGAAGTAATTACTTGATAAAACTTTAAATAATATTATAAACAACAATTAATTCTCCTAATATTAAATATTTATATATTTTCAGCTATATCACTAGTTGCTGCCTAGCTTTTTTACTGCAGATAAATACCAGAATTAAAATAATGCTACAAATTCATTATATAAGAATAAGAATCTTTAATATATTTATTTAATTTACACATTAAGCTTTTACTATTTCATTGACACTTGTTCTAAAGAAGATCACAATATGGTAGCTCCTTTAAAGCTTAGTTTTATATATAAAATATTTAAAAGACTATAAATTAAATAAGTTTCAACTATTTGATGGAAAGATTTAAAGAATCTCAAATTTAGATAATCAATAGTTTAAGCTGTTAGTTAAATGACATAAGAAAATCATCTTTTCCTTGAACAAAAAATGTTAGTCAGACTGTAAACTAATATTTTTTCTTTTGATAAAACTTTAGGTTTTTTAACATATTTACTTAATTAACCTCACTATTAGATATTAAGTTGATGAAGTACCACTTTTTAAAAAGGGTAAAAGGCTACAAATTGAGTAATCTATGTTTTACCTACATTTTACTATATTTAAACTAACAGGTTAAGCAAAAAACATAATCAAAAGTCATATATATTTGTTAACCTTTAAAAATACTACTTAAATTTAATAAAGAAATGACTCTTGAGAACTCAGACTGAATGTTTTGATATTTTTAGATTACATTAAAGCATGATAATGTACCACCAGATAAAAATGGCTTTAATTTCCATCACTTGAATAAAAAAGATTATTTTTGATAGTTTTTATATTAATTATGCATAGATATTATTTGCTTTATCAAGGAACTTGACAGAAAGAATTAAGCTCAAATCTTATTTTGCATAACATTTACTGAAGAATTTTAAGTATGCACATCTAAAGCTTATGGTTTTTTGAATTTAACTGTAAGATCTTGCTAAAATAAATAGCAAAAATTTACTCCCTTTAAAAATAAAAAGAAAACAGAATTATAATGTTACATAATTTTATATAGCTTTAGCTGTTATAAGCAATGATATTTTTATAGCTTTATAATCATTATAAGGTAATAGCAACCTAATAATTTAATGTTTGTTATTAAGCTAGTTTCTTTAATAGAACTTGCAGCACATTGATTTTTTATCACCTAAATAAACTAAGTTTTTTTTTGATTAGGGTAACTGAAGAATTACATGGCTTAAAATAACTTTTGGACATGTCAAGAGCTTTAAAATATATGTATTAAGTAATTACATTCATTTCTTACTCAATGAAAAAATACAAAAAACAAAATTAATAAAATAAAATTTTAAGGTATTTATTTTATAACTATTTATTTTTTAAACTTGAAATTTCCTAGGAGCAGATAATAACTTTTTCTTACTAATCAATCATTTTGAAATTCTAATAAGTTTCAAGAAAGTTGTTAGCAATAAAGTTTAAGCCTTATAGTCAATAGCTTAACCAATAAATATACACATTTCATATTTGTATTTCATATCATTTAAATTAAGCCAAATCATATAATACATTTTCCAATTAATTTTTTATCAGAGGTAATTTAAAAATTCAACCATTAAAAACTACTAAACTAAACTTATTAGCACAAAAAAGATTGTTTATATATAATACCCAAATTTTAAAATCTTAACTGCTATATCTAAATTCTTTATAAAACAAGTTTTTTATGCTGTTTTAAAATGCTATTTTAGCTTTTAGCTTTAAATTATTTATAGATTATTTAAGAGCTATATCAGTACTGTAGATTCAGAACCTAAAGGTAAAAATGCGGGATTGTCAAATTCTTTTGCGTGAACTCACCAACTTACTGGAATATTTTTCATCTTAGAACAACTTACTTTTTTATATAAAATGATTAAAAATACTTCAGTAAGTTGGTGAGTTCACGCAAAAGAATTTGACAATCCTGCATTTTTACCTTTATTTTCTGCTCTCCAGTATAAAAAACTATGTAAATTTACACTTCAAATGCATGAAAGAAACTTTATGGGCTATTGTATTATTCTTATCAACACTAATTTTATATGAAAATATACTACCATCAGTACAAAGAAATTTATCCTTTAAATAAACTTATAAGCCTAAATTTAATGCCTAAAAGATTTTTAGTTATAATTAATATTTTTAATCATCAAATAGTGCATAATTAATTACGAAATAAAAATTAGTTTATTTAGATTAATATGCTTAAAAAATCAAAAGCAAGCTGCAAACTAAATCTTTATTAAAATAATATGCCTTACCAATAGATTATTATTCTTTTATTTGATTTGATTTAATTTAGTATCATAGCAGATTTTCACTTAAAATATTTACAATTTAAGGGCTTTTTATAATATAAATTTTATATCATATTTGAATTTATTTATTTTTTAAAATATTTTTATTAACCAGTCATCTTTAAACTAAAGTAGCATAATATTTCAGGGAACCAATTTTAGGCAGCTGGCCTGTCATTGTCAAGGGACGGGTGAAGTGGGTAGAGCCCACCAGAGAATTGGCACTAACTAAATTAGGTATGTCATAGATTTGCCTACCAGGACCACAGGCCAGCAGCCGGGATCATATTATCAAGCTTGAAACTTAGTTATTTGACTTAAGGTTGAAAATTTAAAATTTAATTTTTAAGTTAGTAATTTTAAGTTAAATCCCTTACCTCTATTTGACACTTGATTTTTGCTTGATTCCAAAAGGGAGCGTCTGTTACACCTCAAATTTTACATAATCACCCTGGTTATCTCTTAACTTTGAAACTGTTACAGATTCTCTACTTCTGGTTGAAGTTTACTCAAACTCTCCTCGCTTCTTATATCTCCTTGCTGCAGTTTGCAACTTACTTTTTCTATATACTTTAAATTCAGAACCTAAACATAAAATGATGGATTGTCAAATCCTTGTTCCAAATTTCAAATCACATTTGTGGGCAACTCAGCTGAGTAAAATTAAAATATTTAATAAAATAAACCATTTAATTTTATTTTTTTGCTTTATTTAAATTGTCAAATTTTGAATCCTTTGAGCAGATAACTCAAATAACTAAAGACAAAACACAACAAGCATATGCAGGATACATGAATCAGAAATGCAGGATTCTTATGTACAATTTGAGATTTCCTGTATATCAAACAAATCATAGACATCGTGTGAAAATTAACGAATCTGAAATTGCAGGATTGTCAAATCCAAGAACTAAATTTCAAATAAAAAATGAGGCAACTTTGAAATAAATATAATTTATGGGTGTCTTAAAAAGGATGTCCAAGGAACTAGAGTGAATTTCTGCTAATTATTTTAGGAAAATAGGCATTCTCAAAAATCATCCTATTCTATTTTAGGATGGCTAAATTTTAGATCCTACTATTCACCAACTTAACATACTTAATAATAAAATTGACTGAAGTATACACTCCTCTTTTTATGTTTAATTTTTAATAAAAATTCATTACATTTTCTTTTAATAACAGCTATGTAAACAAGCTGTTTCCTGGTCTTGACAAAATCATGCGGGGCTACACTGGGTCTTCCAATAGTGAAGCCTCTGTCTATGATCATTCCCAACCCACAGGCCCCTCCCCAAGCACTACCCAGGAGTTTGTTCTTTCTCTTGCGTCTTCTAGCACGGCCCTGTTTGCCCATCATGCACAGGCAGCTGCTAATACAGATCATGTATCAACACTATCATCCGGAATTGTCCCATTTGACTAAGGGATCACCCAGGAAGCCAAAATCCAGAAACAACCAATCAGATGGTACTATCTGGTTCCCAAGACAGACACATCCCACCTACAGCCAATCAGCCTACAAGACAAATAAGAAATTTTATCACCCCTGAAATTGTTCTTGAAATTGTCAAAAAGCAAGGGATGTTCATGTCCCTTGGGGAAATTGTGGACACAATGGGTTTTGAAAAGTCCACTGTGGCTGCAACCCTGTGAGCCCACGCCAACTGTAACACCCCTCCCAAGAAGACCCCAACTGGGTAGGATACACCATTTCAAAAACAGCATCCCAAAAAAAACCATCTTGAAATACACCATCTCAAATTTTTGCTATCTCAATTTACTAGTAAAAACGCCATTTTGATTTACGGCATTTTGACTAAGAAAAAACAGTTTTAAAATTATTGATTTTATGAACTCCAAAAACTACCCAAAAAATTCCCAAAAATAAAAATTCAAAAAACATTTCTAGGCTTAAAAAAGCCTCAGGATTCCAAATCTGCAATAAAAAATGGGGTCAATTAGTAGCAACATAGTTGTGTAAAGCCCAAAAGTTAAAATAATCCCAAAAAAACTAATTTCATCTATTTTAAATATAAACTATACTTTAAAATAAGCATATGATTGTACCAAATACCAAAAAAAGGTGAAGAATAGTAAAATCAAAGGAAATAAGAGAGAATATAAAGAAGACTTTTATTGAGGAAGGATTATACATTGGTTGAAAGAGCAACTGAGATACCTTGGAGATGCTCAAGCTTGCTATCCTTGGGATAGTAGGCAAGGACCACCTTGCTAATCTCTGTATACATTTCACCGCTTTGGTTTGCTTGTGGGGATCATCCTTGGTCTTCATGCCTGCTTTAAAGGGGCAGGCAGAAATGGCTTGTTGAGTCTTGATATGGACCATGATTTTGTTGAACTTGGGCTTCTGAACCCAAACCCTTGTGGCAAATTGACTATGCCACCCTTCAAGAGAAGAGGTGGTCTTGATTAGGCCATCCTTTACCTGCTTAAAGCAGTTCCACTGGATTGAGTCACCACCCTTTCTGATGCGGTGTGCTCCTTGAAACACTCCAACACATTGAGTTTTAAAATACTCTATGAATGGAGCAAAGGCTGCCTGGTTGGCAATAATGTAGGGATGGTGGAGGAGGACGTCATAGAAGGCATTTGTCTCCTCCTTCTGCACAAGGGCAAGGGCAGCAAAGCAGTTGAACATGTCCTTTGCTTCCTTTGTGCCTTCAGTGTAGACCAGCTCATGAAGTGCATAGCACTTTTGAAGGCGGCAGCAGAGTGCCTGCCAAAAGTGAAAGTAGCATCCCTGAGGGGAGCTCTTGAAGACTCTAATAGAAGCATTGGCCTGTGCTGCTCAAAATCTACTACCAGGTATTCATTATATGGAAGGATTTTGGGCTTTTTCTTGATTAGGGTGGCTTCCTCTGACTGGGCCTTTTTCTTGCGCCCTCTAGTCTCCTTTGGCTCCTCTTCAATAGTTGGGAGGATCTCATCCAACTTGGCCTTTAATATTGTTAGAGCCTGGACATAAATTTCCTGCTTCTTATTTGGGAGGAAAAAGAAGACCAGGGGAAGAACAAGATTGTCAACCTGCCCATGGATATTTCAAAGCTGGCTAAAGAGCTTTGGGAAGGTTGATAATGTTCCATCTGCAAGCCAGGTCTTTCATTTTAAAACGTTGCAAAGATCCTGGGAGGTAGCAAAGCAGATGATCTGCTCTGGGGTATGTTGCCCATCATTGTAAAGGAGGAATCTCTCTTCATGCTGTGAAAGCTTTTGCTCTTCAGTTAAATTCAACTGGTCAATTGATGTAGCACTGTCACCTTCAGTGCTCAGAGCATATCTCTGGTCAGTGAGATATCTCTGAAGTTTTGAGGCGCCACCAACAGTTGCCAGTTGGGTATCATTTAGATTAATGAGCGCATTGTTTACAACCTCAGTTGCAGTTTGGTCTTTGGTGGTTGGTATGACCTGGCAAAGAAACCAGCGGATCAGTTGATATAGAGGATTGAAAGGCTTGGCACAGTCATGCCCAATAGTCAGGGCTTTAAAACAAGTGAACCCATAGGTGGTAAGTCTAGCTGGACAGCCAACGTTATCACATTTGAAGTGAGGCTGACAGATGGGCTTATTCTCATTGTTGCAGCTGAAGCTGTAGCCCTGGTGGACAAAGCCAGCACCCCCTTTCTTTGTTATATTTGGATAGCTGACAGGGTATGTGGCGGGCAAAGCAAATGTGCCATTTCTGTTGCATACATTGTGGATTGAGTTAAGATCCCAGATCTCAATTGGCTCATCTGCAGGAGCACCAGGCTCAGGCTCCTGCTCTTCTTCAGCCTCAGGCTCTGAAGTGGGATCAGAATGGCGATTGAAGTTGAAAAACTTCTCTTGAGGGTCTGACAGGGAGTAAACAAAAGGAGAATGGGGAGGGGTTGGGCTTGTTTCCTCAGGCTCTGGTGAGGGCGTAGGTGTCTTGGGAGGAGCTTTACCCTTAGCAGGCTGCTTTTTAGGGGTAGTTTTGGCCATCTTAGCCTTGGGAGGAGTGGTCTTGCCTTTGGAGGCCTTGGACGCAGCTTTGTTGATAGACTTGGGAGGCATCTAAAAGTGAATTAGTATCAAAATATGAAAAATTTGGGGGTTGTTTTTAAAGAGAAAAAACAAAAATGTTTTTAATATAAAAAATATCAATTTTCTTTTACATATAATTGTAGAAGAAATCTAAAATTATATAATATTAAAATTTCAATGTTTTTTATTTTGAAAAGATAATTTTTTATTAGTAACACAAGTAGGCAAAACTTTGAGTTTTGACTGAAAACTTGCTCTTGAGATGGCGTTTTTGAAGTGACGTAATTGAGGTGCTGTAGCTCAAAAACATAGTGTTTTTGACCATTTTTTATATTAAATTAACAAATTCACGGTGGAGCTACCTCAACCGGGCCAAAGAGTAAAACTTGAATTTCTCAAAAACTAGCTTATACAACTGGGGTTGAAAAGTACCCTGTTGTTTAGAGGAGATCAAAAAATATATATTTGCAAATTTTCATATATTTTCTTACATTTTTATAAATGTTGGTTTTGACGTGAAACTATACTTTTGAAAAGTGGAAAGCAAGAATTGCAGTGGGGGAATCAATATAGCGTAGCCTGGCGTCATATGTAATTTCCCCTTATTTTCCTCTATCCATTGTGCGCATCAAATCAATTGGGTAATGTGAAACTCAGTGAAATTTGAAGTGATGTAAATCAAAATGGCGTAATCACCCTCTTCCATATTAAAATCACTATTAAAATATTTTATTGATGAAACCCTTATCAATGTATCCATGTATAATAAAGTTATAAATTACATATAATAAAACTGGTTTTTCACCCAGCAATTACAATCACTAGAAGGACTATAATAGTGGTGTCTATTTAAGTTGTTCTTATTATAAGTGTCTTAGATTAATACTACAGGAACATCTTATGGAACTATACCACAGGCTTTATTTTATTTCAGGTATAAGCTTATTTTAGTTTAAGGTAGATGGTGTAATTCAAAATGACATAACATCAAGATGGTGTAAACACGCCCCACACTAAGTGTTTTCATATGTAAATAAAGTTAGCAAAATAAGATTTAATTAATCTGACTCAAAGGGACGGAATCAAGATGGCGTAAATTTGAGATGCCGTATTATAAAAGTATATTTAAATTTTAACTATTTTATTGTTTATTTTTTTATGATTCAAAATCACTAACACAAAAAACGCCATCTCAAATTAAATTTGAGATGGCGTTTTTTGAGATGCTGTTTTTGAAATGGTGTATCCTACTCCCAACTGGTGCCTGTACGTCAACCAACGGTGAAAAATTCCACCCCCTTATGATGGCCATCATGAAACATGAACCACAGATGCCCCTGGTCCAAGAGTATCTCCAACTGGGACTCCACAGCATTTTCACAAATAAAAGAACAGTAAATTTGTGGATGCACAGAGTAGTGGTTGCTGCTAGAATCTTGTCTAATCAGATTCTCAGTGGTCCCAGCTTGGTGGATACCAAACCATATAATTTGATCATCATTAAGCTTATAAAAAAGAGGGTAATGGGGACGCACAACATTGTCATCTTCTGGTTGTATGCCAAGATTTCTGCAAGTATCCAAGACTATGGAGGAAAGTGTATCCAATCTGAAGATTACAAGCAAGGCCCAATTTTTTATTGGTTTTTCAGGGTTTTTCTTGCAGTTTCAAGTTTGGGTGTCAATTATTACTCAGTGATATCAAACACTGCAGATGATTATGCCTACCAGACAGAGCTCAAGGACATGCTGGAGGAGTGGTGTGAGTTTAGGCTGATTGACCACAAATTATCAGGCTAATAATTGCACGCTGTCACAAATCCTGAATAAATTAGACATTAAGTTGTCCATTTAGGGATCAAGCAACAAAACAACTACATGATCTCTTCTTCTCAACATGGTTTTAATAAGGTTAACTACGTTAAAAACGCTCATAAAACAGGTATTTGAGTTGTCTATTGAATGCGTTTCAGACACAGGCTTTACTTCTGAGGTTAATTATAAAACAACATAAATAGAGCCACATCACTCCATAAGGGAAGCCGCATAAAACCAGTTTTTCTATTGCGCGGAACTTTCTACTGTGCCTGACCACTCTCCTCCATTAGGAAAGTCCTTCTATCTGTGCCTTTTTTCCCCTGGTGGAAATTCCCCCGCCTTATACTATATAATTACCTCAATATCAAATAAAGCATCAGTTTTGTCATTATACCTTTATATTCTTCTGTCCTACCAAACGCTGTCACTATACCATCTACAGGTATAGTATTAAGAAATAGGTTAAAGACCAACTTTTTGTAGAAATTAGCACCCTTTACTGCTACAAATACAACATTGGCGCTCATGTCTTTCCACACCAACAGCCCCCACCCTTGCAGTTTTTTCAATGAGGAGGGAGGAATGCCACCGGCTGAGCCTTCTGCCACTGCTTCCCCTTAACACCAGGCAGTGGCCTTCACTTCTGCCAATGCCCATGCTGGGGAAAGAGCAGGCGCTCCCTATGGCCTGCTCACCCTTAGCCACTTCATGCCAGAACATCAGCGTCCCCAAGCCATTGTTTTTGGTCAAGCCTTGATCTTCCAAGCCCCTGCCCCTTTGGAGATGAATGCCAACTTATCTCCTTCTGATGATGTCATCTGTAGTGTCATCCATGCCATGGAATTGGGTGCTGCTGGTAATGATGCTTGCTCTGAACATCTGGCTTTTTAGCAATCTTCTGCTGATAACTCCTTGGTTTTCTTTCAGAGCCTCTCCCAGGTCAACCCTGATCAACTCTGTTGTGACCTCTGCACCGTCAAACATATCAAGGACTATTTACAACAGTTCACTCACCCTGCTGTATGCCTTAAGCAAATGCACCTGGGTTTCATCCCAAGCCTAGTGCATGGCCATGTAATACTGGTGTTCAACCAACAGACGTCCCTCCAGGTCCTTTACTCTGAGCTTGGAAATACTTTCACCACTGCAAATCAATACCTTGCTGAAGTTACCAACGCCCAGAACACCTTGTTGCATTGGGTTGACACCATTAAGAGAGGAATAGCTTATCTAGTTCCAGTGCATGAGGTACAGACCCTCACCTATCAGAGTGTAGACATCAATTAGATTAGTGTGGTTACCACCCACGTGCTTGAGACTGGCCCCATGGTTCAAAGCCTGACTCATGAGGTGGAAGTATTAGCCTACTGCCTTGCCATCATCCCCTTGTTTACCCCCACGTCTACCGCCATAGACAACTCCCCCTCCAGCCACCTTTTTGGTTTAGACATCCTTGTTCTCTTCAATCACTATAAGAAGATGCAGACAGAATTGGTCCAGCAGAGCGCCAATCTTGCCTTCCTGTTTGATGTCTACCACACTGTTTCAGAGCTTCAGGATTGTCTAAAACTTCAACAATCACATGACAGAGCCAATAGCCAGACCCAAGCCAGGAAGGATAAGGAAGTGATAGCCTTGCTTCAAGCTGATCTTGCCACCCATGAAAGGTGCATTACCTCTCTGGAAATGACTTGGATATCACCTGTCAGGAGAACAAGGTCTATCAGGATGAGCTGGACAAGCAGCAACTTTTTTTGGACGCCTTCCAGAGCCAATTGAATAGAATGAACAGTAAGATTATTGCCAACAACTTACATGCTATGTCTCTCAACTCCAAGAGTCTTCACAGTCCATAAAGATCCTCCAGCTCTGAGTTTTATCATAGCTACAAAAGCAATAATGGCCATACTTGGTTGGCCCCCAATGCTTTACAAGTGTTGGAGCCAGTGTTGGAGTCTGACAACAACGTTCTGGCTACTCCTGAATCCTCTATAGCTGCTAAGTACAGAGAAGGTGAACATAAAGCACAGCAAGAGGAAAATTGTTGACGTGCTTCTGAGGCTAAGTTTGCTGTCTCTACCCTCAGCTTTTTCTGTCTCACCCGCTCTCTAGTGAGGATCACACCTGCTCCCCTCCAACATGGCTCCAATAACTTCAAGCCTGTCAATCTACCCAAGTTTGACCGCAAGAGTAATGTGGCCATGTTCTTATGCCTATACCAGAACTCCATGTATGTCACTGACAACGCCATGAGGGATTCCATAATCATTAACTGTCTGGATGCTAAGACTCAAACCATTATCTTGCCACATCTCCCTGAGAATGGCTGGAATTTTGCCAACGTCTCCAGAGCCTTGAAAGAGGAATTTGGTAGCCAAGAGGCCCTTCTTGGTTGCA
Organism: Entomophthora muscae; assembly: GCA_014839935.2. Classification (NCBI taxonomy): domain Eukaryota; kingdom Fungi; phylum Entomophthoromycota; class Entomophthoromycetes; order Entomophthorales; family Entomophthoraceae; genus Entomophthora; species Entomophthora muscae. Next base: position 174,204 of record QTSX02003560.1, read on the forward strand.
AGATGGACTTTGCTGACACCAAGCCAAAAGTGGGAGAAACCCTAGAAGACTTCACTTCTAGGCTCTACCTTGAAGATCAAACCCTGTTGTCTATGAGTGTTGTACAATTTATTGATGTGCAGTCAGCACTCCAATGATGTACTTGTCAACTGGGAGCTATCTCTGGCTCTTAAGTTGGGCATTTACAACACTCATACCGTGCCAGATCTGATTTGCCTTCTACTCACCTACAAAAAGGAGTTCAAGATCCCTTTCCCTGAAGGCCTCCCTGCCAACAAGCTGAGTATAGACCCTGCTTGGCTGTGGAGATGCCCAAGCCTTCCAACAAGGTTGGACCTGCCCCATCCAGCAATACTCCCCGTACTTGCTTCAAATGCAGTATGACCGGCCACTTCTCTCGGGAATGTAAGAACCCTCACCAAAAGGTCCATCATGTAGGCATGGAAGACGCTGAGGAGGACTACACCAGAGTGCTGATATTGAGGAGGACAATGAGGATCAGAAAAAAACTACTAAGCAGCCAGGACAAGGAGAAATCCTTTGCTGACTTTGTAATTTTGACACCCTTATCTCCCCCCATACTGCTGCCCCCAACAAACCTGCCCATAGGGCTGCCGCTTTACCTTCCTCTGAGGCAGACCCTAAAGACAAAACCTCTCTGATTGACTTTTACTCCCAACCAATACACAAGGATGCAGTGTCTGAAGGAGTTCAAGAGGACCTCTTACATTAAGTCCTCACTGTTAACACTTGAACTCATTGGACTACACTTCAACCTGAGGTGGTTATCCCCTAAATAGATCGAAAACAGTATCCTTACCCTATACCAAAATAACTGGCTCAAGCAGGTGTTTATTTCACTCATGAGGAGGACAGTGTTGAACAACTGTCCAAGCTGCTTTGGACAGTACACGTCTTGGCACTGCTAGAGTCCCTCAAGGAAGCAAGCCCAGCTGTGGGAGCTGCCATGGCTACCTTTCTGGAGAAGTTCAAGGGACTGAGCGTCCACCAGGTATATAAGATTCTGGAGATCAGAGAGGAATTTCAGTGTTGTACCTATATCAACCTGGTAGTGAACAAAACCCATGCCTGAGCCATACAGGATACTAGTGCTCCTGGGAACATTATATCCTCACGGCTGATTAAGAAGCTTAAACTGGCACCAGACCTAGCCTATCATGAAGAGTTTGGTACTGCTGGGCCACTGACCACTAGAGGAAAAGGGGCCTATTATTCCCTCCCTCTTTGCTTTGAGAAGCTAATGGTCACTGCTCCTGCTATAGTTCTGGAAAACAACATCTACAACATTCTTATTGGGATTAGCTTCATGGTCCAGTATGGCACTGTGACTAACCATGGAGACCATAAATTTGGGATATTGGGCCACTCTATCCCTATGTTCTATCATGGAGATCACCCTTCTGACCTACCCTTACGCTGTCTGCACTACATCAACCTGGAGTAACAGATAAAAACTTCTGGTTGCCTATACTCTGTGTAGTAAGAAGGTCAAGGTGCTTCCTCTCTTGGTTGGGGAAGCCAAAGGAATCCCAGTCTACGCCTCCTTTAATGTGACTATCCCACCTGGCTCTCAGGTAGTCCACAACACAGGCCTCTTGCTGGCTCTACCAGCTGGTACTCATGGAGAAATCTTTGGCATCCATAATGCCTCCAGACTAAAACCATGGATTGCACCGGGCATTCTCATGTCAAGCAAGAAGGAAGTACTCATGGCCAACATGAGTTGTGAAGCTATTTTTGCTCCAAACACCAACTCCTGACTTATATACGACTGGAAGAGCATGACAACCTGCAGGAGACTGCCCCCTTTGCGGACTTCTCTGAGTTGGGTCTACCCTGTGAACAACCACTGATGCTATTGGTCATAAGTTGTGACTCCCTATCTGGCCTCTCTGAAAAGCAAAATGATCAAGCCATGGATCTCTTTTCTCAGTATAAGGATGTTTTTCCAAGGATGATTATGACCTGGGCAAGGCTGCAGATGCTGCCTATCATATTAACACCCAAGGAAGTCCACCTACCTGCTCCAGACCTATACAGTGTAGTCAAGCCAATTATGATGTACCCAATAAGGAGCTCCAAAAACTATTGGGATCTGGCTTACTGGTCCCTAGTAAAAGCCCTTGGGCTTCCCCTCTCCTGATTGTCAAAAATAAGGATGGCAGCAACCATGTGGTGATTGACTATTGCCGTCTGAATGCTGTTACCAAGAAGGATTCATATCATCTCCCTCACATTGACAATACCTTGGACCAACAGGTTAGTGCTAAGTTCTTTAGTGCTGTGGACCTTATCAGTGGGTACTGGCAGATTAAACTACCACCCGCTGATCAAGAGAAATGTGCAATAATCACTAACTAAGGGTTATTCCAACCCACAAGGATGCCCCAAGGTCTGTCCAATGCCCTGGCTACCTTCCAACGGGCTATGGATGCAGTGATAGGTGACATCAAACTCACCAGTGCCCTGGTCTATCTATATGGCATTAATGTGTTCTCCTAAACTTTTAATGATCATCTGCAGCACTTGGAAGAAGTCTTCCAGAGGTTACTTGCAGCTAATCTCAAGCTTAAGCCACGTAAGTGCAACTTCTTCAAGGAGCATCTTGAGTTCTTGGGATTCTTTATTAGTCAAGATAGACTCTGGACTGTACCTCTGAAGGTAGAAGCTGCTGAGAAGATGCAGATACCAGCCAATAAGCGGGACGTGCAGGACTTCCTGGGGATAATTGGGTACTATCAACGCTTCATCCCCAACTTTGCATCCCTTGGTGACCCTCTTTTTCAGCTTCTCTAAGCTGATAAGGAGTTCTTCTGGAGCCCAGCGTGCTAATCTGGTTTCAATGCTCTCAAAGTAACACTGCTGCAGTCTCCTGCTAGCCAACCCTGACTTTTCCAAGCCATTTGTGGTTCATACAGTTGATAGCCTGACTGCAATTGGGGGTGTCCTCTCCCAACTGGACTCTGAAGGATTGAATACCCTGTTGGATACTGCTTGTGTATGCTTAATGTCCATGAGGGAAACTACACTGTCACCAAGTGAGAGTGCCTGGCTGTAATATACTCTTATTAACAATTCAGAGTCTACCTCCATGAGGTACATTTCACAGTTGTAATAGACCATGTCTCCCTGCAACGGCTGAAGACCCTCAAGGACCCTGAAGGACATCTGGCATGTTGGGCTATTAAACTTCAGGCTTATGACTACAAAATCATTCATCAAGCCAGAGCAGCCCACCAGAATGCTTACTTTCTCTCCTACCTTCCCACTGTTGCCTTAGTATACCCCATGGCTGACATTCTCCATGAAAAGCTTATGGATGATCCTTATTTGTGGGGGGAGGAGCCAGTAGAGATACAGAGAGCTCTCAAGAAGTTAGCTGTTGATACCATGATCTCTAAGGGACAACTCCTGAAGCTTTGTGGAGACTCTTGGTTAACTTACATAAGCCCATCCCTATGCATGGACTCAGTGGTGGCCGCTCACAAGACTACTGGTCATGGTGGTATACAGAAGACATTAGCCCTGTTACAGCTGCACTGCTTCTGGGAAGGAATTTACACTGATGTAGTAGATACGCTAGCCACCTGTCATGACTGCAACATTGAGAGACCTAAGGTTGCCAAGTTTCAACACAGACTTGTACGCCCTGGGTTTGCCTTTCACACTGTAGTCATTGACATAGTGGGCCCCCTGCCAGTTACCAACAGTTGGAACAAGTTAATTATTGTGGCTGTTGATCATCTGGCTAAATGGGTAGAAGCCAAGGCAATTACCAACCAATATGGACTGGTGACAGCCACATTTATTCTGTATAATATCATATAAAAACATGGTTGTCTCATATTCTGCTGACAGACAATGGTACCAATTTCACTAGTTATATCATCCCCCGCCTCAACCAACTAATGGGAATTTGTGGAACACTATCCACCCCTTATCACCCACAGATAAAAGGCATGGTATAGCGTACTAATGGAAGCCTGATCCAGATACTCTGAAAGCTCTGTCATCAACATGAGACTGAATGGGATACCTTTCTGCCTGCGGCCACGTTTGCATATAACATTGTGTACCATTGTGCCACTGGCAAGCTGCCCTTCCAACTGTTCTATGGTCAGCAACCAGGGCTTCCCTCTTTACTATATTCCTTGGTAAAGCCCAGCCTGGCTGTGTCCATAGAGGCATACCTCAACAAGCTGGTCCAATCTACTATTTGCTTGCAATTGGAGACCTACACAGTAAACTTAAACCATAAGCTGCAGGACCTAGAACAAGCTGCATCCAAACGCCCCGCCTTACCCACTTACCTGGTAGGAGACTCAGTCTAATTTTTCAGCAATAGAGGGCACAGTTGTGAATCCAAACTGGCCTCCATTTGGAAGGACCCAGTTTAAGTTATCCAGAAGACTGGCCCCAACTTCTACACCCTTAAGGAGCCCCATTCTGGGCAATTGGTCACTAGATTACACACTCAATACATGTGTGCTGATCCTAGAAATCAAGAGTAAGCCCTAATGAGGACAACAATCCAAAAAAAACAAAAGCCTAATTAAAAAATTCCATGGGTTGTTGTCCTGTTTGTGATAGTGATGCACCAAAGTATGAAAAAAGGATGAAGGAACAAAGTGTTTATTAGAGATTGACAAGACTCTTCCATTATCTCACCAACTGTTCTACCACCTGAACAGCAGCCAGGAAACACAACTGGTTACCTACAGATCCACAAAGCTAATAACCAAGGATTGGGCAACAAACCCTCACCAAACAAGACACACAATTGACCCCAATGTCCACAGAAAAGGCGACCCCCAAGAAGATACAGTCCCAAAGAAGACTCTTGCAAAGGGCATACTCTACAGGGACCTGACCAACTACCCCATAGAATATAGACAAGGCTCACTCAAAGAAGACTACCATGTTCTCCTCCTGCTTGGTATCACAGTAGTTGGTCCCTCAAAGAACAAGGTTGCCAGCCATCACCATTGGTACCAGATGAGCAGTACCACCCACTGTGTATGACTTCAACACACCATGGAAGGCTTGCCAAAGACGCTGCTCAAAGTTGTCAGAGGTCTTACAACTGACTAGTTGATCTTCTTTAATCCCAGGTGTCTCCCAACCGGAAAGACCTGACTTAACTATGTTGGATACTGTCCCCTATTGCAAGACTGAGAGCTCTTGACCCTCAAATTGAAATTCCTTCAACTGAGCCTTCAAGTATTTTTCCTTCACCCGCATTGAGAACTGCCAATGGATACTTTTACCCTTTTGCAACCCAGTTCCTGACACCTCCCTGGGCTTGCTAAATGTTAGGAACAGAACAGCAAACAATGGGGTTGTCCCCACTAAGGCCAGCTGAGGCACCAGTAGCTGATATAGCTGAACCCTCAAGTCCAGATAGCTGCTGTCCACATCATGCAGGACTACCTGCTTCTCTGTTGCCTTCACCACCTCCACTGGCCTGGTATGCTTGCGACTCTTTGGAATTACCACTTGCACCTTCTTCAAGGCTTTTCTTGGAACTCCTCTAGAGCTACTGCTCACCATAGCCGCCATCTTGAGATGCCTGCCAATTTTAAACCTGTTGTCTAATCCAGTGGAGGTAAAGGTTGCAGATCCTGAATGGATTAGACATTAAGTTGTCCACTTAGGGATTGAGCAACAAAACAATCACATGATTGCTTATTCTCAACATGATATTAATAAGGTTAACTATGTTAAAAACACTCATAAAACGGATTTTAAAGTCCTCTATCAAATGTGCTTCAGACACAGGTTTTACTTCTGAGGTTAATTATAAAACAACATAAATAGAGCCACATGCCTCCATAAGGGAAGCCACATGAAACTGGTTGTTCCATTGAACGGGACTTTCTACTGTGCCTGACCACTCTCTTCCATTAGGAAAGTCTTTCTGTCTGTGCCTTCTTTCCCCTGGTGGAAATTCCCCCGCCTTATACTATATAAGTAACTCACTATCAAATAAAGCACCAGTTTTATCATTATACCTTTACATTCTGTCCTACCAAATGCTGTCACTATACCATCTACAGGTATAGTATTAAGAAATAGGTTACTGACTAACTGTTTGTAGAAATTAGCACCCTTTACTGCTACAAATGCAACACACACAGATCTTATTCAGTTACATGTGTATTATCTCTAGATTATCATTCTATTAATTGCAGTGATTATACGCCGTATAATCACTAGTTTATTATAATTGATACAAAAATTATACACCTATAATTGTTAGTTTATTATAATAGTTGTCAATTATAACTAGTAAAATTGTTAATCAATACAGTGATTACAGGTGTTTTATAACTGAATCATAAATTTTATATCTCTTTCAATCCTACTGTACAAGGTATTAACTCAAAACACCCATCCTGAAGGGCTTATATGAGCATATCAAACAAGTAATATGCAAATGGCTAGAAAATACCAAGTTTGAATCAGCATTACTCCGTGTATAATTGGGTTCCTTATTGGTTTGGGTCGGCATTACACAGTGGATAATCCACAAGTTGATATTGGATTGAGTCTGCTATTTTATGGCATATAATCCCCAACTTGGCCTGCTGCATTAATAAACAGAAGGCTCTCCAGCCAGAAAAGAATTGCTGATTAAGCCCTGCAAATGGAATACTGGAATTTAACCTTCTGATGTAGGAGGACAGAACAGGGACTATTTCTAAGTGTTAACCAAATACAGCATAGTTTTCTAGTGCATAATAGGCGCATAAAAATACAACCAATTGATAACTGCCAGTAGGCTAGCTCAAGAAGAGTATAGACTTTAGAAGAAGTGCCATGTACACCTTGTTAAGGCCAGTAGCAACACACATGCCAAGGACAGCCAATCAGGTAGGCGCAGCCAGCAAAGGTGGACCTATTGCAAAGGTAGCCACTAAGAACTGTCTGAAAGGACAAGAACAAGGGTTGTTGCAGTATATATTGATATAGACACCTGAAAGGATGACAGCAAGTTCTTAGTTACACCTGGATAGATTGCAGCCGCTGGCTAGATCATACTTCAGTATCAATAAACATATTTATCTTCAAAGTTACATTCTATTGTAGTCTGTAGTGCTCTTGCATAGTACAAGGTAAATTAAGTTAGCAAGGCTAACATTTATCTGTAGCTTTTAACATAACAGCAATAACCTAAGTTGTTCAACAAGTTTATAATTTGGATTCTTTCTGGATTTGCCCTCTTATAGTAATCTTTGAGCAGGGCTCAGGTACACTGTGAAGATGGATATTTCTGGATGTCCCTTATCTTGTGTTTATGTCAAGCTTATATATGCCTACCACCTTTCAGAATTCCTCCAACATTCTGAACAATATACTCATTTATTTACACCTTAATGGATCACCACAACACAACACAAGACAATCCAATCTAACACCACATGTCATGATCCAGGATGTTTTAAGATTCAGCCTTTGGATAATCCTTTGAACTCAGATTTAGAATTAGGACTTAATACTCAAAAAAGCTCCTAATTTAACATGAGAAAGTTTTTAAAACAGAGCCAAGAAGAGAATTATTAGTAGAGACTCATAAAAGTTTACCTTTTGGCTGCCTGGAGCTTCAGAACATCAATTAACCACTTCTGCAGCAGCTCCAAAGTTTTAAATTGTAACAAGACTTCAAGAAGAAAATCAGTTTTCAAGTCCAACATCAAACTTTGAGTTAACCTCAAAACTAAATGATGCCATAGTAGCTGTTAAAGAGAACCTGGAACAGCCCAGAAATAAAATAATGAGTATAAACAACACAATTATGACTTAAGCGCAAGCAGCAAGACAACCAGAACATTCAGAAAGTCCAAACTTGAAAGAACAGCAGACAAACTTGAATCTGCTTGGAGAGAACCCACAAACAGATCAAAAGCCACAAACAGAGGGGGAAATACAAGGGCCCAGACCAAGATCACCAGGGCTCAGAACTTAAGTCTAAGCTCATGTTGAAACTGAACCAATGAGAGTTCAGTACTTGGAATTGGGGAAGACAACAGTCCAATAGGAAAAGACAGAATATTAGGATAAGGTGTTGTTTATTGTAGAATATTGTGATTAATATACCATATGGGGAAAGCCACAAGGCCACAAGGGGGTGGCATAGTGGGAAGTTACATATAAGGTTCAAAGCCAAGGAATAACTTGTGCGGGGATCAGCAGGTCAAATTGGTAGCTCTCCTAATTAGGATGAAGTACCTGCCATTTGATATTGCTATCAGATTAGTTCATGTTGTTAGATACGTCAAGGGGCAACTCATCAAGCGCCCCCTGTGTATTGTAAGATACGTTAGTAGGCAAGCCTAGAAACTTGGTTGCAACACCCCCCTTGCCCCCTGTTTATTGTCAGACACCAGGACTGGAGTCTGCAGAAGGTCTGGGAAGGTCTGCACAAACAACCTTTGTGTGGGGATCACATGGCAGGGGCACAAACAATTGTGGTGAAGTTTCTTGGTGTTTTCTTGGGCATATTCAAGTTGGTAGGTGTGATTGTCATAGACTGCAGCTATCTTGAAGGGCCCTAGGTGGTTGGGTTCCAACTTGGCAGAATTGGGATTGAGGGTGTAGACAGGGTCACCTATGGCGTATCTAGCTTTGATGTGTTTTGTTCCTCCTGCAATCTGCTTGTGTTTGATCTCCCAGGCCTTGGCACGCCATTGGTCTAGGGAGGGTGTTGTCACTAGGGGGGCTTGTCAGGAACCTTGAACCATAGTTTCCCCTGTTAAACCCCGGTCAGACTGTCAGGTGTTCCAAAGGCCAGGGTGCTAGGGCTGAACCCAGTGCTCCTGTTGATTCTTGCTTGCAGGATCAGTAGGGCAGTGGGAAGATGTTCAGTCCACGCAGTATTAGGGTGCTCTTGTGAGAGCTTGGCAATCAGTTGAACCAGGGAGCCATTTATCTGTTCCACGCGGCCATTGGATTGCAGATGGTAGGTGGTTGTGACTATATGCTGGAGCGCGTTCTTGATGCAGTATGCCTTCATGATGTGTCCAACAAGTTTGGGTCCACCATCTGTGATGAGACGTTTGGGTTGCCCAAAGCAAGCCACAATTTCTTTCCCAATAAAGCAGGTAACAGTGGTGGTGGTGTGGTTGGTTGTTGCCCAGGCCACTGGCCAACAAGTGAAGTAGTTGATAGTGGTGATAATATACTTCTTACCCAGTCTGTCTTTGGGGAGTGGTCCCACAATGTTGAGAGCCCACTGCTCAAAGGGTTCCATAGCCTTGATGGGTAGGACAGACTTGGAAGGTGCAGGTTTAGACATATTCTTTTCACACAACACACACATCTTGAGGAGGTCCAAGATGTCTTGACACATGTGCAGCCACCAAACCTTATGTTTCATGATCTTGAAGAGGTTACGCCCTCTGATGTGACCCAGGGTTTGGTGGTAGTGCATCATGGTGTCCCCTTGTTGTGTGGTGGGAATGTAAGGCGTCTTCTCACCTGTCTCTGCCCAGCGGCAAACATTTCCAGCATCAATGGTGAACTAACTTTTGTTGTCCTTCATCTTGGAGATGGTGACCAAATTAAGGCCCTCATAGCAGGTTGCCTCAGGGCGCAGGTAGAGCATGGGCCAGTCTGGGTCCAAACTGTTGTCCCCAGTGATGGACGCTACGTAGAGTTGTGAAAGAGAGTTGGCTGTGACAAGTTCCTTTCCAGGCTTATATTTGATGTGTAACTGATAGGGGGATAGACGCTCAACCCATCCTGCCTGGGGGCGTGTTAAATGAGACTGTGTGTTGAAGTATTGGAGTGACTTATGGTCTGTCAGAACGCGGGGTGGGAAGGTTGCACCTTCCAAGTAACAGCACCACTTCTTGACACAGTGTAAAATGGCTGCCAGCTCTTTATCATGGATGGAATAACATTGTTCCAAGTTCATTGAGCTTCCTGGACTCATATGCTACCAGAAGGAAGACGCCATCATCAGTTTCTACCCTTAGCACGCCCCTTATGGCCCTGTCAGAGGCGTCAGTCTCAAGTTTGTACTGTCAATTTTGGTTGGGAAACTGCAGTACTGGTGCTGTTGTGAGCCTTTGCTTCAACATCTCAAAGGCTTGATCTCTGGCAGGGGTCCAATGGAACCGCTGTTTGGTATTGAGGAGCTTAGTGAGAGGTGCAATTAGTTCCCCAGAATTGGGGATGAACTTGTGTACATAGGCAACCATGCCCAAGAATATTTGCACTTGGCCCACATCAGTGGGGGGCGGCATGCTAGTGATTGCCTTGATTTTGGCAGGGTTGAGATTTATCCCTTGGGCAGAGATAGTGTGCCCAAGGAATAGTAACTCCAACTTGAGAAACTCACATTTGGAGGGTTTAGCTTTTAACTGATTTTTCCAAAAGGTGTCAAGGACAGCACAGAGGTGTTGGAGGTGTGTGGTTTGATCTTGACTGAAGACAATAATGTTGTCAAGGTACACAACCACACACTTTCCAATCAATTCCTCAAAGGCTTTGTTCATCAACATGGCAAAGGTGGAGGGAGGGTTGGTCATTCCAAAGTTCATGACACAACACTTAAACAACCTGTAGAGTGTGCGGAAGGCAGTTTTTGCCTCATCCCCTGGTGCAATGCGGACCTGGTTGTACCCTGCAGTGAGATCAATCTTGCTAAAGACCTTTGCGCCTGCAAGTGTATCAAACAGGTTGTCAATCAGTGGCAGGGGGTATTTATTTTTAACTGTCACCTCATTTAGGGCGCAGTAGTCTGTGACCAGGCAAAGAGACCCATCCTTCTTAGCTACAAAGAAGACCGCCGCCCCGTATGGAGAGAGCAAGGGGCAAATGAATCCCTTATCAAGTGCGTCCACAAGGTGCTGGCGGATGGTTTCATCTTCCTTTGGTGTGAGACAGTATAATGGTTGTGCTTTAGGTAACAATCCTTGAAGTTGTACAGCATGCTGGATCTCCCAGGGTGGAGGTAGTTGTTCAAGTGTTTCACTGAATACGTCCTTGTACTCCTCAAGGAGTGCAGCTAGCGCTGGTGGTGGTGATGTTGACAAGGGAGGGACTGAAGGTGGTTCTGAACGGATAACTTTGACTGAGCATTGGTTAAAGGCTAGTTTCCCCCCTTGAAATTTTATGAGCCTGTTTCCATCATTCTGACAAACACAGTATCATATAGTAGCTTGTTCATTTCCATGGGGTAGATCTGGAACCCCACCCCGTTTCTATTGAGGGTGATGACAGAGGTATCCCAGTTGATGTAGGGACAGTTATGCCAGAGCCAATTGAGGCCAGCAATTAAGTTGTGGCTGAGGCCTGCCATGATTGGTCCAGAGAGCTTAACCTGGATGTTCCCCATTCTTACGGAGAAGGGTACCATCTTGTGGGTGATGGCCACTCTGTGGGAGTCAGCTACATGCACTGCTTTGAATCTGCTGGGTACTCAGTCTAGTTGCTGGGAGTCAGCAAACACCTGATCTACCATGGTGTGATCAGCCCCAGTATCTACCAGTAACTTGTGGGTGTTCCCACGAAAACAGAAGGGATAGGACAAGTGTGTTACTTTATTTGAGGAATGAGTGGCTTGCAACACGGGGTCATTGCTATGGACCTGAAATACATCCAGAGTTTCAACCTCGTGGAGATTGTAGTTGCAGGAATTCTTTGCAAGCAAGGGAAGAGAGGGTGGGTCAGTTGGGGTTGTAAGGCCTCTTGTTGTTACAACCCCCAGGCTTTTCCCTGGTCCTCAATTAGCGCTAGCTGGAGCTCCCCCTTGCAGGGCGTTTAGCTGCACTTTCTTGTTGACAAGGTTGGCAACGGCCCACTTGACCTTGGCCATTGTTAAGTGCAGAACATGTTGGGGTGGAGTATTGTTGGTGCGGGGGGGAACCCATTAAAGCCTAGTTATTGGCCTCTACAATGGCTTTATAACAGTTGTTGATAGAGGTGCAGCAATTGACGGGGACCCACTTGCAAATATGGGGTTTTAACCCATTAACAATGAGAGTAAGCAACATGGTGTTCCCATCGGTCACTGCTTTAGGGGCAGCAGCAAGGGCTTGTTGCCACGCGGCAAGATACTCAGGGACAGAACCAGTCTGCTTGATGGCTAAGAGGGGAGTCCCCAAGACAATGGGAGAGAATGTCTCACTATATTGAGACTTGGCGGCGTCTCAAAATGTTGCCCAGGTGACGTCAAACTCCTGGCTGGCCCAGTTGGTGAACCACACAGCGGCAGGCCCTGTAGGGCGGCCAGATGTAGTGGCAACCCACATGGACTCCGGGACCTGACAGATACAAAGGCGTGTTCTGGTGGACTGTAGCCAACTGACAATGTCAGCTCCTTTGACACCACCAGCAAAGGGCTCTAGTTGGAGGTTGAGCATACGTTGAGACAGGTCCAACTGTGGCGGGGTGACGCTAGTGTCACGCTGCCCAAGGCGGAGCCAATTGTATACACTAGTAAGAACTAGCTGATCTTGATAGATGACATAACCTTTGGGAATGTCCCCCTTGGGGATTGGAAGGAATGTCTCTTGTTGTGGAGTATCCATGCGGCCCGTACTCTGTCCTTTCTTGGGGGAATTTTGTTTTAAAATATGTTTTAACCTACTTCTGCTACCACTGTTGCAACTGAACCAATGAGAGTTCAGTACTTGGAATTGGGGAAGACAACAGTCTAATAGGAAAGGACAGAATAATAAGAATAAGGTGTTGTTTATTATAGAATATTGTGATTAATATACCATATGGGGAAAGCCACAAGGCCACAAGGGGGTGGCATAGTGGGAAGTTCCATGTAAGGTTTGAAGCCAAGGAATAACTTGTGCGGGGATCAGCAGGTCAAATTGGCAACACTCCTAATTAGGATGAACTACCTGCCATTTGACATTGTCATCAGATTAATTCATAACATTAGATACGTCAAGGGGCAACTCATTGAGTGCCCCCTGTGTATTGTAAGATACGTTAGCAGGCAAGGCTGGAAACTTGGTTGCAACATGCTGCCTCTTTTTGTGTTTTGCATTGGAGAGTCACCCCCCAAAAGCTATAAGAGCATTTTCAATTAGTGATTAATTGATGCATCTGCAGCTAGAAGAAGATGCTTTAATTGGTGACCCATTGGAGGAGGATTTACATAAGGCAATTATCAACTCATCAACATATCTATGGCTAGCACAGATGCATTGATGATTGACCCATTGCTCACGCCTATTATGTATTTTGGTATACTGATTACCCGCCCCTTTTGCCAACCACTGAACCTCTAGAAGAACATTCTGAAACCCTTTTTTCACCCAATTCTCTAGAGACAGCCCTACTATTGCTGCAATCAATTGACTCCCAGATCACATGTTCACTTCTCACCTAATCTAAGCCATTTCACTCTGAATATTCCCCAAACTGTTTCAGCTCTCCAAGAATAAGCTCAGTGCCTTACAATCTAGATCTTATTAGTATGACTCACCCTTTCTTTTCCCTCCTCCCCCTCAAAATATAAAAGATCCTCAGGAGACCCCAATAAAGACAATCATTTGCCATACAAACATAACCAACAACTTCTAATTCTGAGATTAATTGCAGAGCTCACAAATAGAGGTTCTGTTTAGTAAGAAGATATTAGTCTTTTTGTGTTCCCAGTTGCTTCTCAGCTACATTTAACCTATCCTTAGAACCCTTGAGCACCACATTTTCTGGTGCTCACTACAGGGGTATCTGCCACTGTCCTTTGCACCGCTTCTGGAGATTTCTAGTCCAGGAAGCAAACCTGTGACACCAAAATCATGGACCACCCACGCTGCTCCACCGCCAACTACACTTGATGCAATAACAGCCCCCTGTTCAGCCCACCCAACACCTGCACACAGAGGCTGGGGTCAAGCCCATAATGTTGCTTGAGTTTTAACCCCCACTGAAGATCCCCTCCCCAAGGGTCAGGTTGCCTTTAATACAGAAGTTCCTCAGCTACCTATAGAAGTTGAGGAATCCACTGCTCCAAAGTTCCAACTTGCCTTGCACACCCAGGCTATAACTTGTCACTAGCCTATGTTCATATAGCCTCCACCATCTCCCAATTGGTTGATCTTCTGAGACAGTGTTCCACTTTGGTCCATCCGTAAAGCCCTTGTCCCTCCTCTGATGTTGACCCTGCAGAGGATTTCTTTGAGGTAGATGAAGAGCCTTAAACCAACCTGCCTTGAACCTCATCTCAATCTTCTACTTCTAGTTGAGACCACTGCCACCTTAGTGCTTTGTCTGGAAATCCCACACCACCTCCCTGAAGATGCTAAACCCTTGATCAAACTAGCTCTTGTGTCCTGGTTGTCTCTTGTATAGAGCCCCTACCTGTCCCCAGTGCTCCCCCATCATACCAATTAATACCTAGTGTCTATCCCCTATCAAAGCATCAAGTTGTCTACCCTGGCCCCTCTGACGACCCCACCATATTGGATATGAAACACGTTCACTGATTCCTGAGTGAGAACTGGGATGATCTTACTTCCACAGTCATAGAAAATACCAGAAGAATTAAAGCCTAATTCATCCAATTCAATCATCCCATGGTAACTGCGCTAGTGAATTGGTTGGAGTAACAACACATTAGTAGTGAGTGGATTATCATGGCCCTGAACTGTCTAGGGATTACACTGAGGCAGCAGTTAACCCCCTCCAGGACCAACTCTATCAGATACAACATGAGCATGGGGTTCTTGGAGCTCTTCATTCAGACAAGGTAACCATTGCACAGCAGATAACAGAAGAGCACTCCTCTCTCCAGCAGAAGGTAATCCAACCCTTGGTAGAAGAAGTAGCCAACCTTAAAGGCCACTCCACCCAGCATGATGTGGATATTGGTGACATGCAGTCCCAGCTAGCCAACATCCAAGAAGCCTGTGACCAATGGGCTGAAAATTCTGTGTCTAGAGTTAACCAGACCCAAGACAACCTGGAGGCCCTGAAGAATGACCTTGAACTACCCCATCACAATCTTACTCAGACACAGGAAGACTTGGATGTTGTAGGAACCAACAGCAATGCAACCTATTCTAAGCTAGAAGCACTCCAGTCAGACTAGGTTTCATTCAAATAACAAACTGATGCCAATCAGAGCAAACACCTGGGTCATATCCAGCAACTGACGACCCAACTCAAGCATGTCTAAGAGGAGTTGACTATCCTAACTCAGATGCAGGAAGCCCATGCCTCTACTTACAATAAAGAACTCTCTAAACTAAAGGAGAAGGACACCAGCCTCCAGTTGCTGATTTAGAACCTGACTGATTGATTTGACTCAATAAATTTTAGGGAGATCATGCTGTACACAACCAAGCCCCACCTCCGCATCTGCCTCTGCATCAGAAGAAGTATTGTTTTCTGTACTCAAGTTGATATAAACCACTACAGGTTTGTCTAGCAGCCACCTGGCTGGAGAAACATATTGAAGTTTCCCCCGGGCCACACAAGGAGTTCCCGCCCCCATGTTAACCCCCTTCCCACCCATCCTGGATATCTTGACCTCAGGTTTAACCTCAGTACCATTTGTTGCCACTCAAACGCCCAAAGAGCACCTTACCAACACGCCACCATAGGACCAAGCTAATGAACCAAGGATAGACCCTAAAAATGCACACTGAGAGACGCCTCCCAACCCTGGACACTCACACCCTCAACAATACACATGGTGGCTTCCCCCTTCCAGGTACCCAGGCCCCAACTCCCAGCCATACCCACAAGAGGGGTCTTTCTTTCAGCCAAATTACCCCCATGGGGCTTACACCCCCCTTGGATCTTTGCTCCCAGCTTGTAGTTATCTCAAAGCCTTCTCAGTACTGACACCTGGACCTCCAGGACCGCCCTATGGGCCCCCAGGACCACCCCCTTCTGATTCTGGTCTACCTTTGTGGGACTCAAGCGCGAGCTCTGGCCCCGGCCTCAAGCTAAACACCAAGCTCAAACCAGGAGGCCCCATTAAAACTCATGTGTTCCTCAGAGGGTTTAAACTCATGGCTAGGGACAGCCCAGAGCCAGTTTTCCATGCCAAATTGCTTAAAAGCCTGGAGAAAACTGCATTTTCCACAGTGATTGCCTCTCTTATTGGAGGAGAGGGGTCTTACAAGATAATTAAAAACATCTTTGGAGATAATTATGGGTCCCCTGGACAGCTGGAGGATGAGAAGGTCAACTTCTTGACTATTTATTTGAAAAAACATAAGTCACTTACAGAATTTGACAGAAGATTCAGGATTAAGGCACAGACTTTAATGTCTATTAACTTCCTGACTCCCAGGGAAGCAGCAACAGCCCTTCTTCATACAATCCGCCCCTTTCCCACACTTATCTGTTTTCCACTCACAGCTACTGACACCTAATTTAACTCAAGCAGTACTTTGCATAGCTGCCTCCCTCCAACAACATACTCTATGCCAGGCTCCACGTCTTGTGTACCCTTCCTGCCAGGTAATGAATGTGGTAGAGGAATATGAAGAGGATGATGACAGAGTCTTCTATGTGGAAAGACAACCCCTGGAAGAACAAGAATGCTTTAAGTGTGGTTGGAAAGGAAATTTTGTGAGGAACTGCCCACAACACCAACTAGACATAAAAGAAGAGCCTTCTAATACAAAATTAAGTGTACACACTCTGTCCAACACATTCCAAGATGATAGTGTCTTAGAAGGGCAAAAAACTACTAAGCAAATCAAACGGGACCAGTGTGTCTCTGCTTAGTAAAAAGGTCCCTCCTGATCTCCAGAGCCCTGACTCTTTAATAATGGCTGTGGCTGATCATACACATGCAAAAGCCTTAAGCCAAAAATAAGTACCCCCTCCCCACAAAATAACCCCTTTAAAGCCTGATCTTGCCCTGCCTTACATTCTCCAGGCCCAGAACCTCCAGAAAACCCATACCACTGTCAGCAATATAACCAAAGCTCTTTCAAAAAACGTGATCACTACTCCATTGGGGGATATTGACCACATTCTTCCAACCCTACAGAAAGTCATTGAAGATCTAGAGAAAGGGCCCCCTCTTGTCTGCTGGTAGAGGGTGAAAATAGCCTCTTGGCTGGGTCAAGTACATGGTTCCAAACCAAGGATTTTGGCATCCCAATTTGCAATATCCTGGATAGTGGTGCCCCAGCCTTAATCCTGTCCTCCAAATTCACTTGTAGGCTCTGTTTCCTGCCAGACATTGAGTGCAGTAGAACCTTTGGTATAGCAGGCAAAAATCCTGCCAGATTCAAAGGTGCATACTTGTTAGTTCCCTTTGTTGAAACTGCAGGCTTGACCTGCCAGCAAGGTTCCAACCAAGCGGGCTCATGACCTGCAATCCAATTACCCGGTCACTCAAAGCCAGACCAGGAAGTCAACTTGGATTACCAAATCAATCAACATGAACAAATGATGATCCCTCACAGTGGATACCTCAATTTGGCGCTTGACTCATTAGCAGGATCAAGCCACCCCCTCTTCCATCCAGATGTGTGATCACCAATCATGTTCCTGCTATCCATTAATTCACAATAGCTATATAATCACTATATCACAATAAAGATTATTATCTATCCTCTAAATACTTTTCCTTGTAACTCTGCTAAAACAGCACAGTTACAACACCTTAAATTTTGTGGATACTGTGGTCACCTGCCTGGCCATAGTCCTGGAAGCTAAGAACTATGATTTATCAATTAGTTACTCTTTTATGGACTAGTTTGGGTCCACCATAAACCATAATACTGCCATGTTTCACCTCATAGGCTAGGAATTCCCACGCCTGGCACCTGATAGCTGGTCTAGAGTCTCTCCTGAGGGCATGAATCCTAGAGGGCGTATTCTGCTTGCTTGCCCCTTTGGGATAAATGGGATCCTCTACACAACCACATAAACTTGGATAAGCAAACTGCTACCAACAGTTAGCTACAACAGCCCTATTTTGATCTGGTCAAAGGAAAGTATAAGTATCTCCCTATCTCAAAGCCATTATAGGAACAGGTATCAAGTTGCACATACCAAAGGGGTTACATGGGGAAATATCAGCACTAGGTTTTCTGCATTCCAGGCTGCCCATGTGTGGTACTCTTACTACAGTTACAAGGGAAAGTCTGTCGGTTGGTCAACAGTCTAGAGTTATAGTAGTAAGACTATAAGACAGTATAAAAATCAGTTGGTACACTTGGTATTGCACAAGTCAGAAAACAGACAAGCAGAGGTAATACAGAGTGATTGGCACAAAGAACAACAAAGGGTTCAGAGTAATGGTGACAGCAAGTACTTGGAAGCAAATCCTCAACAAGTGACTTAGACTCAAACTTCAGTTGGCAGCTAGTTGGTGTGAGGAGACTGGCCTTTGTGGTCCTTAAAATATACACTCAAAGAAGTTATTGATGATGTAGCTAAAAATAAGGGGGGTAATGTATATTTTATTGAAGATAAGGGAGAGGGGTTTATATACTTTAACTTACTTGATAACTCAAGGTAAGTTGGTCATGGCTTGGGGGTTAAGAGGGGGAAATAAATGTCAAACCATTGGGAATTGACACAAAAATTGAGGGAGGATAGGAACAGCCCCAAAGGCATGAGGGGTTTGCAGAGGCTAAAGTATGGAGAATTTGGTCTGTTGTAACAGTAGTTGGTTAATTATATTAACTGATGTAGTTAACGTCCAGTTGGTGAAGCCTCAATCTGGAAGCAAGTTGGTAGAGTCAATCCAATGGCCAAGTAGAGGAACAATCCAGAAGCCAGTCAGACTGGAGGTGATAATCTATCACCTAGCTTAGATCATAATCAACAAGACCAACTACTCTATTGGAAGGGAGATCAAGATCCTAAAACAATCAAGAAGTACATGTTCTGATCCTAATTTAAGTGGCCAACTGGTGATATGTTTCACCACACCATGGTTGCAACTCACCTCATCCCAGGGGAAACTCCTGACAAACTCACTATCCTGGTAGCCAACTATCACTCCTTTACCCTTGAAATAGGTTGCAACACCAGGGCAGCCTTCTTAAAAATTGTCTCCAATAAATCTATTTCCTCTGTTTATACTATTAGAATCCTATACAAACTAGAATTACCATACCCTACCCACAACCTAATAACACCTATTCTAAAAGACAAAAAAATGGGAACATAGGCCCACTAAGAAGGAAAAGTTCCTGGAACTTATTAGGAAGCACAAGCATTTTTTTCCAACTCTTATTCCAGATTGGGCTGTGCTAATAACTGCTTCCACAAAGTCAATACAGGGGAAGTGCAGCCCTTATTTCAAACCGCTTACCATTGATCCCCCATGGCTAATTAGATAATCAAGAAAGAGGTGGATAAGCTATTGGAAAGAGGGCTTTTTAGTACCATCTAATAGTCTCTGAGCCAGCCCTTTGCACCTGGTAAAAAAGAAAGATAAGCCCAATTGGGTGGTAATTGACTACAGAAAGTTGAAGGCCATCCCCAAGAAGGACAGGTATCCCCTACCCCAGATTGATGACACCCTAGACAAGCTGGAAGATGCACAGTTTTTCTCAGCCATGGATCTCATAGCAGGCTACTGGCAGATAACTATGGAAGTTGAAGACCAGGGGAAGTGTGCCATTGTGACTGCAGATGGTCTTTACCAATCAACCCAAATGCCACAAGGACTAGCCAACGCCCTGGCCACTTCCAACAGCTAAAGGATACCACTATTTGCAACCTAAAGTCCATCTGAGTCCTTTTATATTTAGATTACATCAATGTGTACTCAAAAAGCTTTAAATACCACCTTAGAGACTTAGAGCAGGTCTTCATCAGGCTAGACAAGATAGGGATTAAACTCAAGCCAAAGAAGTGTCAATTCTTTAAGGAAACTTTGAGTTCCTAGGTCATGTCATCAATAAGAAAGGTATTGCTCCTATCCCAGCCAAGTTAACAGCTATTGTCAGGGACCTAGTTTCAGACGGCTGGCCCACCGTTTCTGGGGTAACTTGGGCCGGGGATTTTGCAGGCAGGGCCCACCACAAGAGAGGAGCTAACTTTAGAAGGTAGGAAACAGACCTCCCACTCAAGACCACGGGCCAGTGGCTGGTACAATGGTGTCCACCACCCCTATGAGGGTGATGTACACTATTCCAAAAAGCTTGCTGGTATAGTCAGTTGGAAGTTTGGGTGAAGAGGCTGGCATCAGTTTGGGTGTTACGGGTGGCTCTATATAGATATTGTAGGCCGGGAGATAATTGAATTTTCCTCTAAATAGTTTTGGGGTGGAGAATATCCACAGGCCTTGGCGGTTGTATCTAAAAGCAGATTAGATGTGGGCTAGCGGGTCAAGTTTGAGGATTTTCTCTGGTGTATAATCCTTATGTTCAGGCTTCAAGGGATAATTATTGAAATGAACGGGCCCAAAGGGTGCACCAGATGGACAAAAAATTGCAGGCAGTGGGGCCAGAGGGCTGGGTAATCTCAAACTGAATTGATAGACAGCAAATACAAAATATGGCAATAGCTGTTTGAGCCAAAGTAACATAACTTTTATTTAAAAATGGCAATAAGGTTCAAGCGCAGAATCTATAGGCATATATAGCATTCCGCCTCCAAACTTAGTATTTTCCATCAGGGCTTTATCAAAATATTGGGAAAAGTGCGGGCAGGCAGCCAGAGGGCCTGGGTGTGGGAGCAGCAAAATGGCACCTCAGCTGGGTGTTCTCTCATTGGTAAGAACGTCCAATTTGGTCACTCAATTTTCTTGATTCTTTGCTGTGGTCACGGGGTCAGGCCCAAAGCCCGGGTTTATCTTTGGCAGTAGGGTTAGATTGGTTACTTGAGAGGACATCAAACTCATGAAATTCACAGAGGCGCCATCTCTGCTTCCATTAGGCAATTTGAGAGGCTCCTCTTTAGGCGCCACCATGGTTGAGCTGATGCAGGTATTCTGGCTTTGGGACTTAGCAGGAGCCTCAGCTTGCAGGAGCTCAATCCCAAAAAACGCAGGCAGGCAGGCCCTTGGTCCATGGGCCCAGCGGCCTGCAGGAATGTAGGTTCAGGGTTTGAATCCCACCCTTGGGCCTGGGCTTCCCAGGGTAATAAATTGTCAATCCTGACATCATCCCCTTCTTTCCCTGAGGGCCCTCTCTTCTGGTCCTTTTTGTTCAGATAGAGTTGGACAGCTTCTTGGGCATTAGCTAGGTTGCTCAGCAGTTCCCATGTACTTTCTTCTAGTGGGTATCCTTTCATTTGACGTAGTACTGGGGTTTATGGTAGTGGATCCTGTTGCCATGTATGTATTCAACTTTTTATTCTTCAGTGCGGCCTATTTGGAGGGGGCGGGGGGTTTGTATTAAGCTGTTGGTGGGGGAGCAAGTTCCCATCCTTTTTAAATAACAGGGAGCGGTGAAACACATCATGGATCTTCCAGGAGGGGGGAAGGTCCAGCTTGAAGGCAACTTCACCAACTAGTTTGGTAATTTTGTAGGGGCTGCTTCTCCTGTGAGCTAGTTTCCTACAGGGCACATGTAGGGGTACATTCTGGGAGTCTAGGTATACTTTGTCTCCAACTTGTAAGGGTAGGCCCAGGGTTTGTTTGCAATCAGCAAAGGCTTTGTAGGTTTGCACTGCACAGTTCAGGTTGTTCAAGCATGTTTTTTGTGTGTTGTGGATCCGCTCAACCCAGGAACGTCCAGTGGTGTTAGTTTCCTTCTCGCCAATCTTGGGATCCCAGATGGGGTCAAACCTGTAGTTGGCTTTGAACAGAGACATCCCAGTGGAGGCGTGGTCTTTACTATTGTATGCAAACTGGGCCATGGGAAGCATGTTAGCCAAATTGTCCTGGTTGGCGTTGCCATAACATTGGAGGTATTGTTCTAGGATCTGGTTTACTCTTTTGGTTTGGCTGTCAGTCTGCGGGTGGTAGGAGGTAAATACACACTGCTTGATTCCCAAGTCTTCTATTACTTATGTCCAATAGTTTGACATGAATTGGGGTCCTCTTTCTGTGATGATCTCCTCTGGCGTCCCTTGTTGGGTGAGTATGTGGTCATGGAAGTGTTGGGCAGTCTCTGCAGCTGTGAAATGGGTGGTGGTTGGTACAAAGTATGCTATCTTGGTGAAGCGGTCTACCATGACCAGGATCACGTTGAAGGAGAGGAACGGGGGCAATTTGACAATGTAGTCCATGGAAACGAATCTCCAGGGTCCAGCAGGTATGTCCAAGGGTCTTAGAAGTCCTTCAGGTTTGTTTCTGCAGGGTTTGGTTCGTCCATAGGTCTCACATCCTTTCAGGTACAGACTTACTTCTTGGTCTATTTTTGGCCAGGCAAAGTTCCTTCTAATGCTCCAGAGGGTCTTGAGTCTCCTTAGGTGTCCAGCCATCTCAGAATTGTGATAGTCTCTCAAGATGTTGGTCCTGATGCTTTCTTATGGCACAAGATTCTGTTGTGCAGCATTAGTGTTGTTCCCTTCAATGAGTAGCCTTTTTGGCAATGGGAGCTATCCAAGGATTTTGAAAGGTTGGCAATCATAGTTTTGGTGAATTTGTCAAGTGATTGGGCCTTCAGTACTTCTGGTTTGCTGGCCCTGATCTTCATCAATTTCAGGTGTATGCCTAGGCTAGCTGGGTCCAAGAGTATTTGAGTGTTGTGGTTGAGAGTTTCTATATGGATGAGTGCCAGGTCAGTTCTTCTACTCAGGGCGTTGGGTACTATGTTCACCTTTCCTGGCTTGTAGTCTATGATCAGGGTGTAGTTGGCCAGTTCTAAAGCCCATCTTGCTTGTTGTTGGATAAGCTGTTGTGATTTGAAGAAATAGACCAAGTTCTTGTGGTCTGTCAGGATCTTTACATGAATTCAGTGCCACAGAGGTACCAGCGCCAATGTTTCAGGGTCTTCATAATGGCTAGCATCTCTTTGTTGTAAATTGGATAGTTCCCTTCCTCAGGTAGCATATTCTTGGAGTAATATGCTACAAGATGTAGCATACCATCCTCTCCTTCCTGAAGAAGGACCCCTCCCACTGCAAAGTTGTATGTGTTGGTTTCCAGCACAAATGGCTTGGAGGGGTTGGGCATGGCCAGGACGGGGGCAGAGGTGAAGGCAAGTTTCAGGGTTTCAAAGGCAGTGGTGCCTTCTGGAGTCCAGGCAAAGGCAACCTTGTCAGAGCACAGGCGGGTCAGGGGCAGAGTGATGTGAGAAAATTATTTGGATGAAATCCCTGCAATAATTTTCCAGGCCCAAAAAACTTCTCACGTCTTTTCTGTATTTGGGGGTTGGCCAGGAGGTCACAGTGTCCACTTTATCCTGGGTCATTGCAAACCCTCCAGTTTTCACTATGTAGCCCAGGAATTCCATTTCTGGTTAGAAGAACTCACACTTCTTGAGCTTTGCATGTAAGTTGGCTTGGGAGAGTTTGTTCAGGATTAGATCTAGGTGGAGTAAGTGCTCTTTGTGGGTCTTGCTGTAGATGAGGATGTTGTCAAGGTAGGCCACACAGAACTGGTCGAGGTATTTTCCCAATACTGTGTTTATCATGCACTGGAAGGTCCTAGGGGCGTTGCATAGTCCAAATGGCATCACCAGGTATTTTTAGAGTCCATACCTGGTCTTGAATGCCATTTTGTATTCATCACCCTCTTTAAATTTGAATTTGGTTGAAAACATCTCTAAGGTCACTCTTGGAGTACACCTGGGCGCCTTTCAGCATATTGCACAAGTTGTCAGCATTAGGTATGGGATAGCAATTCTTTACAGTTATCTTGTTCAATTTCCAATAATTAACGCACAGGCGCATGCCACCGTCTTTATTGCCCACAAACAGCATTAGTGACAAACAAGGGCTCTTGGACACGCGGATGAAGCTTTCCTTAGTAATGTCTTTGATGTATGCCTTTAGTGCCAGCTGCACCTTGTGGTTGCAGCTATAGATAGGTCCATCTCTGGGCTCAGTGCCAGGTAGGAGGTCAATAGCATGATCATACTTGTTGTGTTCAGGGAGACAGATGTCTGCCTCTTTGCTGAATACATGAGTCCATTTTCCTAGGGAATCAGGGAGGACACCCGCACATGGTTCAATCTGTATGGTCATGAGCCTTTGGGTGGGTTCCTTAGGATTTGTGCAAAAGGGAACAGTGTTGCAGGTACCCTTATCATCTAAGGCAATGTTCTGTTCTTGGTAGTTGAGAATGAGGCCATGACTGTCTGACCAAGAGTCCCCAAGAATGAGGGGGTGTGGTAGGCCTTTCAACAAGATGAGAGATGATGGATATGTGTTGTTTCCTATTACCAAGGGTAGTTTTTTGTTTGCATTTGTACCCTGTATCCTTGGTGCTGTTTCCCAAGATGATCTGTAAACAATTCTCAGAGGCGGACAGGCCTAGTTACTGGGCTAAGTCAGCGTCAATGAAACTCCCATATGCTCCAGTGTCAATGAACACCTTAAGTTTTGGATTTTTCCTCCAACGTTAACAGATACTAGGATAAACTTGTAAGGCTGGAAAGAAGCGTTTATTTGGGCCAGAGAGACAGTGTCAGGGCCCAGAGTGCCCTGGACAGTCAGCTGGCCTCTCTAGATGTGACTAAACATGCAGCATGGAAACCCCCACAAAGCACTTCCCAGGGCAAAATACCCCCCTTTTGACTAGCAAATGGCCTGGGATTTGAGAGGCACACAAGACTTGAATCCCTGGCATTGAGCCTGTTATTAAATTTGGGCCACCTACCTATTAGGAAATGGAACATCAGGAGCGCAATTGTTTGATTATGTGATTGGATAATTGATTCATTATGGGAGCTAAAAATAACTTTAGCAACTTGCCATGCTGCAAATTTCAAAAGGTTCATGTTATAGCAGCTAATGAGATCTCACCCTCTTGGCCAAGCACACAAATTCCGGTTAAAATTGCAAATCCAACTCCAAATGATGCCATCAGTTCTCTGATGGCACAAAAGGCCATATAATCATCAGTAAGTATAAGTAGTGAGGGGGAGAAGCCCTCCTTACTGTTGAAATTTTAATAAAGCAAGTTTATGCCTAGAATTTTTATCTTATTGCAGGAATTGTCTATTTTTCCCTCAAATTTAATTATTCTCTTTGCATCTATTTGTGAATCCACTACTCAATACAAACTTGCATACCCATATCCTCCCGGCCATACTCCTGTTGTCCTTGCCAAACCACCCCGTGCCCTTGACCTGGAGTATTTCCATCCCCATCTCCTGGATCTACCACCAGTAATGAAGGACATTCCAACTGCCCTCTTCTCCCTGATGCGCCTCCCACCCAGGACTTCAGTAAGTTGGGGTTTGTCTACATAATTGTATTGGGGCTAGCCAACCAAGTTGTGCCCCATACTGGGAATTGGCGCCCCCTAGCCACTGCTCTAAACTACCTGGTCCACATAGCGCCTATTATGTACATGGCCTTTCAGGCCTGCCCTGCCTCCCCTGTGGGAGTCCAGCCGGACTCTAGTATGGGCTGTGACAGTATGTCAACCTTATCTAAACTAGTAACCATGGGCCCCTATTCTTCTTTGATTTTATGAGCATCTTGTATGATTTTATTTATGACTTTAGCTTACTACACAAGACAGTACTTGACCAAGAAACAAGAAACAAACAAATACTAAGAAGAAATTTTTGTCAAGCCATCCAAGATCCAGACTGTGACCATCTCCACCTCAAACCAGAATACCGCTGCCCCACGACCTTTCCTGACCTGCCCAAAATGGACTTGGCTGGCTTCAGAAAAGGAATGATTATGATAAATGCCTTGTTCTGCGCCCACCCCAAGAGCTTCAGAGATGACGCCCAGAAGGTTATGATGGTGGCCGCCCAACTGAAGGATGATGTCATAGAAACCTTTTTGACCAGCCTTGAGAAAGAGGAGACCTAATACTCTCCTACGACCAATTCCTGGAGAGAATGAACTCTGCAACTACCCCTGCTGGGGCCAAGACCCAAGCCTACATGGAGCTCATCCTCCTGACCCAAGAAAGAGACAACCTGAAGATCTACATACAAAGATTCTTATGCTTGGCAGACGCAGCCAAGATTCCTGATAACATATCAGGTTTGCATTTCAGAAACAGTCTGAACTTGCACCATACCAGCTTGATGAGACACCACCAATGAAACCTACCCAAAGACAAGCTCCTGGCAATTGCCAGAGGCATGGACTTCAGCCAAACACAGGGTTACCACGCTGGCCAATCCCATACCAATCAAACCCCTGGTACAAGTAGGCCCCTCCTGAACATGACCCCTGAAGAGTACCAACACCATGTCAGAAGTAGACTATGCTTCTATTGCCACCAGAGTGGCCACTTATCCAATGACTGTACCAGCTGCTCCAATGTAACCCAAGGAGCAACCATCTCAGCAATAAACAATGCTTCCCAATCTTATCCTATCATTGACACTATTTTATGTTATAATGACCATGAGGTGAGCACATTAGCTCTCCAAGACAGTGGGGCAACCCTCAACTACATGGAACATAGCCTAGCTGAGAAACTTGGTGTACCAATCCAGGGAAACTCCCAACTGGTAACCTTGGGTAACAATACAACAGACTTGTCACATGAATGTGAAGAGTTTGTCTCCTTGAAGTTAAACAAGAGGCAGCTTCCCACCAGATTCCACGTTATGGAGAAGATTCCAAAACCTGTAGTGATAGGGTTTAAATGGTGGGTTGACCACCAATTGAACTTGAACTATAAGAACCATCAGGTGACTGTCACTAATGAGAGCCAAACCTTAGAGGTCCCCTTCCTGAACCCCCTGCAGACCCCTGAGTTAAACAACATCACCATGGAATCCTGCAAGGCTGAGATCCCAAAATGTTTGAAACCTGGGAGTCAGTTATCTCAGAAGAAGAAGCCACCGCCTTGCTAAAACACAGTCAGTTTGACCACACCATTGACCTCCTCCCTGGAACCCATCCTAAGCATGGACCTGTCTATAGCTGTAACATGAAGGAACAAGCCGCCCTAAGGGAGTACTTGGACAAGATATTGAAGAAGGGATATATACACGTCTTCAAATCTCCTTTTTGTCCCCCCTTATTGTTTGTTAAAAAGAAGGGCGGTGACTTACGTCCTTGTGTCAATTACCATGACCTAAACAGCATCACAGTGAAAAACAGGTACCCCATACCCAATGTTGAAGACCTCTCAGACCAGCTTTCAGGAGCCAACGCCTTCTCAAAGGTTGATTTGAGGGATGCCTTTAACCAGATCTGGGTCTGGCCTGGCAATGAATGGAAAACTGCCTTCAAGACTAGGCAAGGTCTTTTTGAATACTTGGTTATGCCGTTTGGGCTGTGCAACGCGCTCAGTACCTTTCAAACTATGGTGGACGTGGTCTTAGGAGGACTCAAGGACCAGTGTTGCGTAGCCTACTTAGATGACATCCTCATTTACAGTTGCACACCTGAGGAACATTTCAAACACCTTCAAGCTGTTTTACAACGTTTCAAAGAACACAGACTCTTTGTTAAACTCCAGAAATGTGAGTTTTTCAAAGAGAAAGTAGAGTTCCTGGGGTACAATGTACTGAAAGGAGGTTTTGCAATGACACCTGATAAAATAGAGGCCGTGATGTCATGGCCTGAACCTAAGCACCAAAGGAGGTCAGAATTTTCCTGGGCCTGGCAAACTTCTGCCGGGAATTTGTCCAAATTTTTTCTTTGATCTGCTTGCCCTTGACCTGCCTCACCTCTGAGAAGAACCCCTTTGTATGGGATGATACCGCCAAGTCAGCCTTTGAGTCGCTAAAGAATGCCTTTGTTTCTGCCCCTGTCTTAGCAATGCTGGTTTACAATAAGCCCTTCATTGTTGAAACAGACAAAACTGAATTTGCATTAGGAGGGGTGTTGCTTCAGGAGGGGCATTATAGTAAGCTGTACCCTGTAGCTTACTACTCAAGGAAGTTCACACCACCTGAGTTGAACTACCCCATCTACAATAAAGAGATGCTTGCTATCATTCAGTCCTTAAAACATTGGAGAAGATACTTGTGTGACGCCAGCCACCCAGTGAGAATCATGACTGATCACAAGAACCTGACATACTTCTTCAAACCACAACAACTGAACCAGCAACAGGCTATATGGGCCTTATTCCTAGCAGACTACAACTTATTCATTAGCTACAAACCTGGCAAGATTAACGTTGTGTCAGATGCCTTAAGCCAAAGAGTCAACCTTTTTCCTAGTGCCAAAGAGATTGAAGTATTCAACACTAAATCCTTGTTGTCCCCAAACATGATTGAGCCAATGCTCCTATTCCTGGGACTAGCCAGTAGAAGAGAAGAAATCCAACAAGCTCAAATGGTAGACCAACACTGCATCTCCATCATGGAAGACCTAAAGAAAGATATCAACAGTTGATACTACCGAAATGGTTACTCCCTACATGGAAAAACCCTGAAGCTACATGGACGCACCTATGTACCAGAAGGTCCTCTGCGCTTAGAGATACTGAAGGAATACCACAACTCCCCCATTTCAGGACACCCCGGGCGTACCAAGACTCTCAAAGGGATTCAGAGAACCTACATGTGGCCCAGGATGAAGCCAGAGATTGAAGGATACCTCAGTGGTTGCGAGACATGCAGACGCACTAAGCCTAAGCGAGGCAAGCCAGAAGGATTACTACAACCCCTCCAGATTGCAGAAG
The DNA here is from genome assembly GCA_014839935.2 of Entomophthora muscae. NCBI lineage: Eukaryota > Fungi > Entomophthoromycota > Entomophthoromycetes > Entomophthorales > Entomophthoraceae > Entomophthora > Entomophthora muscae. Next base: position 202,846 of record QTSX02003560.1, read on the forward strand.
GCCCTTGGAAGTATGTTTCCATAGACTACATTGTATAGCTATCTAATTTGAAAGGATTCAACGCCATCCTTGTAATTGTTGATTGTTTCACCAAGATGGCTCACTTCATTCCAACAACAACCAAAGTAACTGCAAAGGAAATTGTCACTCTATTATGGAACCAAGTATTCATAAACCACAGGCTTCCACAAGAAGTGGTCTCAGACATAGCCCCTCAATTAACCTCCAAGTTTTGGGCCTAAATCCTAAAGTACTTGGGAATAAAAAAAATGTTGTCTACCACATATCATTCTCAGAGCAACAGGCAGACCAAGAGAGTAAACCAGGTCCTCAAACAGTATTTACAATGCTACATAAACTTGGAACAGAACAAATGGGTAACCCACCTACTAATGGCCCAGTTTTTGTACAACAACCAAGACCACAGCTCCACTGGCATGTCCCCCTTCAAAGCCAACTACAAATTCAACCCCACATGGATGCCCCCCATAGAGGAAGCTGACAACTCCAAAGGACAAGACTGGGTTAGCAACATCCACACATACCAAGAAGAATGCGCCAAGAACCTGAGAAGAGCAGTACAAGTATACAAAGATTTTGCTGACAAGGACCAAAGCCCTGGTCCCCCAATTGAAGTAGAAGACCTTGTGCATCTCAACGCTAAAAACATCAAGACCACTTTCTCTTGCACTAGCTTGAGCCCCTGTCAAACAGGTACTTACAAAGTCTTACAACACATTGGCACTGTAGCATACTGACTAGAATTCCCCCCCAGATGGAAGATTCATAATGTATTCCACTGCTCCCTGCTATCAAAAAAGAAAGGTCCCTCTTTCCCGCACCAGATAGTGAGAACAGCTCCCCCACCCATCAAGATAGGAAGCTTCACAGAACATGAGGTTGAAGCCATCCTGGGACACAAACTACAATACCAAAAACTTCACTTCCTGGTCAAATGGAAAGGATACCCCCACAAAGAGAATACTTAGGAACCTGAGTCCAACCTGGAAAAGCCGCCATCCTACCAAAGGAATATAAGTCTTGGAGTAAAGAGTTGTGCTCTGCAAGCTCAACTATGGTAGGGGATGATGTCAGGGCCCAGAGTGCCCTGGACAGTCAGCTGGCCTCTCTAGAGGTGACTAAACATGCAGCATGGAAACCCCCACAAAGCACTTCCCAGGGCAAAATACCCCCTTTCCACTAACAAATGGCCCAGGATTCAAGAGGCACACAATCCTTGAATCCCTGGCATTGAGCCTGTTAACAAATCTGGGCCATCACCTATTAGGAAATGGCACATTGGGAACACAGCTGTTCAATCGCGCAATCGGGCAATTGTTCCATTGCAGGAGCTAAAAATAACTGTAGCAACTTGCCATGCTACAAAATTCAAAAGGTTCATGTTATAACAGCCAATCAGAGCTCACCCTCTTGGCCAAGCAAGCAAATTCCAGGTAAAATTGCAAATCCACCTCCAAATGATGCCATCAGTTCTCTGGTGGCACAAAAGACCATAGAATCAACAGTAAGTATAAGTAGTGAGGGGGAGAAGCCCTCCTCACTGTTGAAATCTTAGTAAAGAAAGTTTAGCCTAGAAATTATAATCTTATTGCAGGAATTGTCTATTTTTGCTCAAATTTAATTATTTTCTTTGCATCTATTTGTGAATCCACCACAATATACAAACTAGCCTATCCACATACACCTGGTTATACTTATGCTGCCCTTTCTGAACCACCCTGCTCCCTTGATCTGGAGTATTTTCATCCACACCATTTGGATCTGCTGCCAACCATGAAGGAGATTCCAACTGCATCTCCTCTCCCAAATGCGCCGCCAACTCAGGATTTCAGCAAGCTAGGTTTTGTCTACATCACTGTATTGGGGCTGGCCAACCAAGTTTCTCCCCATACTGGGAGTTGGCGCCCCCTGGCCACTGCCCTCAACTACCTTGTACGGATTGTGTCTATTGTGTACATGGCCTTTCAGGCCTGGCCTGCCTCCCCTGTGGGAGCCCAACTGGACTCTGATATGGGCCGTGACAGAAAAGAGCAGGGGTTTTCTTAGGGCAGGCTCTGGTTGAGTGCCCTGCTTCATGGCAGTGGAAACAGAGTTCTTCTCTGTAGTTTATTTGAAGTTCCTCAGGGGTCATAACCCTCTATTGGGTGTGGTAGCTCAGGTTTGGCAGGTCTGGGAGGGCCCAGCGTTCTCTTGATTCATGCTGAGGCCCTTGCATAAGGGGATCAGGTCTTCCAAGCCAAGAGTAGGCGGGTGATGCTTCAATAAGTCCTTCATGGCTGGGTTCACTCCCTTTTGGAAGATGATGGCTGACAATTTGTTGTCGATTTGAGTGTGGATCTTTAGTTTAAGGTATTTGTCAATGTATGCCTGAATGGGTTGGGAGCCTTGGCAGATTTATAGCAAGGAGTTCAGGGTGTATTATCTGGTGTTGCAATCATCTCAATTGCCATTGACTCAGCCTTAAACTTGGCATAGTCCAAACAGAATTTTACATCTTCTGCTGTGGCTTTGCCAAACCAGTCTAGAGCGTCTTCAGAGAACATGAAAGCAACCCCCAATACCTTCTTGGTGTTGCTTGCGTAGGAGGGGGTGATGGTCTGGAAATGCAAGTGGAGGACTGGCATGGCGCGTTGGGCTTCCTCAAGTGTGAGCTTCCCCATCTGGGTCATCTCAACCTTGGTGAGAGATTGGTTCACAATCACATTTTGCACTTGGGAGGAGGGCTTGTTGGTATTGGTGGCAGCAGTGTAGGTTCTTTTTGGGTTGTTTGGGTTTGTATTCTTCCACACAAAAGAGATCAGGTTCATGATCATCTTATAGGTGTAATAAGTGATTATCAATAACAAAAGCATACAAGATACCCCAAGAAATAACAAAATCTTGGGGCTCAGAGTACTAGCTTTTAAAAAGATTGCCATAATGTCAGGGACCCAGTCTTGGGCAGCTGGCCCACCATTTCCAGGGGTAACTTGGGTTGGGGTTTTTGCGGGCAGGGCCCACCACAAGAGAGGAGCTAACTTTAGAAGGTAGGAAACAGACCTCCCACCCAAGACCACAGGCCAGTGGTCGGTACAATGGTGTCCATCACCCCTGTGAGGGTGATGTACACTATTCCAAAAATCTTGCTGGTATAGTCAGTTGGAAGTTTGGGTGAAGAGGCTGGCATTGGTTTGGGGTCACAGGCGGTTTCATGGGTAGTTTGCAAGCAGGGAGATAGTTGAATTTCCCTCTGAACAATTTGGGTGTTGAAAATAACCACAGTCCTTGTATGTTGTATCTAACTGCAGATTATATGCAGGCCAAAGGATTGAGTTTGAGTATCTTTTCCGGGGTGTAGTCCTTGTATTCAGACTTCAGAGGGTATTTGGTAAAATAGACGGGTCCAAAGGGTACACCAGGTGGACAGAAAACTGCATGCGGCGGGGCAGGAGGGCCAGGAGATCTTGAACTGAATTGGTAGATAGAAAATACAAAATAAGGCAGTAGCTGTGTGAGCCAAAATAACATAACCTTTAATCAAAAATGGTATTAAGGTTTGAGCGCAGAATCTATAGGCTTTTATAGCATTCCGCCTCCAAACTTAGTATTTTCCATCAGGGCTTTATCAAAATATCAGGAAAAGTGCAGGCGGGCAGCCAGAGGGCCCGGGTGTTGGAGCAGCAAAATGGCACCTCAGCTGGGTGTTCTCTCATTGGTCAGAACGTCCAATTTGGTCACTCAATTTTCTTGATTCTTTGCTGTGGTCACGGGGTTGGGCCCAAAGCCCGGGTTTTTCTTTGGCAGTAGGGTTAGATTGGTTACTTGAGAGGACTTAAAACTCATGAAATTCACAGAGTTGCCATCTCTGCTTCCATTAGGCAATTTGAGAGGCTCCTCTTTGAGCGCCACCATGTTTGAGCTGGTGCAGGTATTCTGGCTTTGGGACTTATTAGGAGCCTCAGCTTGCAGGGGCTCAATCCCAAAAAAATGCGGGCAGGCAGGCCCTTGTCCATGGGCCCAGTAGCCCGCAGGAATGTAGGTTCAGGGTTTGAATCCCACCCTTGGGCCTGGGTTTCCCAGGGTAATGAATTGTTAATCCTGACAGCTATCTCTAAACTTGCTGCCCCTACTACCATCAAGGACCTGCAATGCTTTCTTGGTATGATTGGCTACTACTGCCGCTTTATAGAGGCATTTGCCAATCTGGCCTAACCCCTCTTCTGCCTTCTAAAAAGGATGCAGAATTCATATGGGACTTCAATTGCCAGATTGGGTTTGAAGCGCTCAAGCAAGCCTTAGTAGAATCCCCAGTTCTGGCGTATCCTGACTTCTCCAAAGAGTTCATTTTGGTTACAGATGCCAGTTTAGTAGCAGTAGGAGTGGTCCTTGTGCAACTGGACAATGAAGATCACAATCATCATGTTGGATATTTATCTAGGACTCTGAATGTCCATGAACAAAACTACTCAGGAACAGAACAATAATGTCTAGCAGTCCTATATGGTATTGAAGAGTGACGCCCCTACCTATATGGGTCCCACTTCAAAGTTTTTACTGATCACTCCTCCCTGAAGTGGCTAGCTAATTTAAAAAACCCCAAGGAGAGACTGGCTTGCTGGTCAGTGAGACTGCAGGCATACAATTGCAATCTTATACACTGTCCTGAGCCAAGCATACCAACACTGATGGATTATCTAGACTTCCACTAGTAGTAACCCTTGCCCCAGAAGACAAAGCTCTGTTTGACCTCATTCCTTTCCCATCCAAGTGAGATAGTATCTCACCTGAGGCCCAGAAGACTCTTTTCAAACTTGCTCATAACACCACAATTAGAGACAGCTGTTTATATAATGAAGTCAAGGGACATCAGCTGCCATACAATTGCCCCTCTTCACGGCTAGCCATACCATAACAATTCCATAACCTAGCCACTGGGCATACAGGCAAAAATCTTATGATGGCAACACTTGCATTGCACTGTTATTGAGAAGGTATGTAAACTCACATATTAGAATTTTGGTAAAGCTGCATGACTTGATCCAAGTATTGTCCCAATCCAAGGCCACTAGCTATAGACTTCATCCCCTACCCACATGTTTCACACTGTTAGAATTGATGTGATAGGACAAGTAGGCCCAAATAAGACTAGTCATGAAAATACATACCTTATTGTAGCCATTGACCATTTCAACAAATGTTTTGAGGCCAAGGCTATTACTGCCCTTATGGCCAAGCACACCATCTGTTTTGTTCTATCACATATCATTGCCAATCATGGCTGCCCACACACCATCTTGACGCATAATGGAGCCAATTTCACCACCAAGCTTCTAGCTGAATTAAACAAGGCTATGTGAATCAAGTACACAAAATCTACTCTGTATCACCCAGAAACAAATGGCTCTGTTGAACGAGTCTACAGCATCCTCAAGACTATCCTCAAAAAGCTTATGCTAGATTCAGGCTTGTCTTGGGATACTTTAGTCCCCTTTGCACTCATGGCATACCAAGTAACTAATCATACTGCTACTGGATGTTTCCCCTTCCAGATGGTTTATGGACAACAACCTTCTATACCTGGGCTCCTAGCAACCTATCAATTGGATACAGACAGATCCCCCAATGATCATCTAAGAGCCCTCACCAAAGAACTAATAGCTCTGCACCATGAAGCATATAATACTATGGAACAAATTGGGGTGCTGTGTTTGCTCGCAACATAAAGCATTTTACCAAGCTAGCCTCTTTTGAGATTTGCAAATATGTACTTGTCTCCAGGGCTTAGACTTCTGGACGTCCCCACAAGCTCACTTCAATATTTCAGGTGCATTTGTGGTAATTTAGAAGAGTAGTTTTAATGCATATACAGTTTGAAATATTGCCTCAAGTTGAAATCACTATATATTACATGCTAAGTTCATGAAAGCTGCCCCTGCAGTTGAAAAGGAACCCCTTCACCTTTTGCCAACTTCTGCTTACATGAGTAATCCTCATTAAGGCCATATGACTTTAAAAAACTCTACCACCTTGAAATTATCTCTTCTATATATGGCAACAGAGGAAAACTTTTAGTAGGAATATGGAAAATTGATGAAGCAAGGTAAACTACTACCCATTCATAGGATCAGGATGAAGAGACCAACCATTGGTATAGCCTGTATAAATAAAAAGGGATTTACACCAGTAAAAGAAAAGAAGAAGAAACAACTATGGTAAGAGGTGCTAAGGTATATTCCTGGAGTTGATGGGGAGTTATGAATCCCATAAAATGATTGGTGACCTTGGAGTCCACAAAGAAAGGAAATATACAATCATTTTTGTATGAAGCTACACAATTGCTTATAGGAGCCTGAAGCATCCAGTTGTACATAAAATATTTTTCATGGGGATGGTGGCTGGTGTAGATGGCGGCTAGGATGAGGGTGTCCTTAATTAGGTACTCATATGACTCGGTTCCCTTGGCAGAACAACCCATGGTTGATTGGGCCCACATATTGTTGATAGCAGTGGCTACCTTATTGCAGGACAGATTGGCGTGATTAGCCAGATTAAAGAAGAGACCTAGAGTGATGAGGTCTTTCACCTGCTGGTGGTCCAAGTTAGGATCTAGTTCCCCAACCTAGTTGGCAAACAGGCGTTACCAACAGCTCTGTGACACCCCGTCAAACCCATGATATTAGATAAAAGGACATACATCCTGATCCACTCCCCAAGTCTCCACTGTCAAGATTAGAGTGTTTCTTTCAAAGGTAACATCTGCCATCTTGCAAGGACAGGTTGCCATTACCAGCTGAACTCAGATAAGGTAAACAAAAGAGCGTGCTGGGTGTGACAGTCATGCTGTTCTCCACCAAGTGCGCTGTCCAAGCAGTAACTAGCCTGGCTACCTGGCATCCCAGCCCAAGTAGTGAAATATTGATGAGATTTGAAGAGAGAAGAAGCCAACCTACATGAGGCACACACACATATGCATTAACCAAGGGATTTCAGAACCAGGCTGAGTCTTTTTTTGGGACTAAATCAAGACTTTGAGCCATCAGATCAACCTGAAGAGCAGCCCTGACCTCCCAATAGTTGTTCTCAGACTGTTTGTTGAGACAGACTGCGTTGATAGCCATCTGGCTGTACAGACCAAGAACTCTCTTTGATAAATCAGGAGCATGCTGAGTGATGCCCATGTTGTCCAGCACCATGCTGGTACAGGTCTCCTCTATTGCCACACAAGGAACTAGTGTATCTTAGGTGGAATTATCTGCACCCAAACAATCAGCAGCCTACTGAGCTGTGTATTGTTGTTTGTCAATAAGAGCCTCAGACGCCGCCTGCACATCAGCATCATCACAAGAAGCCTGGGTCATCACCTCCTTTAAGGCCTGCTCATTGTTAGTTGATAGTACTGTCTCCGCCCTGCAGGCCAGGTCACAAAGATGTTGGCGCTAGGTGGCTGGGGAAGCAGGGCAACTTGGCAGGCCATGGTACTTGGAATGAGATTGGGTGCTGAGGTCATCCCTTGCATTGGGCCCCTGGAACCAGAAGACTTTGGTGCTTCAGGCTGTGGGGTCTTGAAATCCTCAACCTCTTTGTTCAACTGCAGGTACTTTTACCTCTTGGTAGTGTGGACCCTCCTAGGTGCAATTGCAAAGGCAACCAAAGTTAAAGAAGCTCTAAAAATCTTGAAATCTTCTCTTGGAAGTCCTCTAAGAAATGCTCTTCTTGTTCTACTGAGGAGCCTACCCCATGTTCCAGGCCCTCAAGATTGGCTTGACAGAGAGCGGTTAGTGCAGCCTGCAGGGAGGTGGACAATTCACAAACACAGCAGACAGCAGAAGATAATGAAAATTTTAACTATGCACAATCATTCAGGATGCCTCTATTTATACTTAATTTTACCCAATTAATTTGACTTGATGATCATTGGGTGATTTATCATGACTCACCTCTCTAAGTCTATCCCCCAATTATCATTTAGCTGCTTGATGTTATTGGCTGCTTTAAATTGATTCCAGATGTACATCCACTTGATATTATGAGGGCTGCAAATTTCCTTTTTTAGGATGAAGCCCCATGCTGATCCAGGGGTATGTGGTGCAGGGCGCCAGACCTTAATTTTACCATATTAAGACTTCAACCTTATCTGGAAAGCATATGGGGAACTGCTGCCCCTTTTTTGTGTTTTGCATTGAAGAGTCACCCCCCCCCAAAAAATGCTATAAGAGCATTTCCAATTAGAGACTAATTGACACACCTGCAGCTAGCCCCAGATGCTCCAATTGGTGACCCATTGGAGGAGTATTTACATAGAGCAATTATTGACTCATTGACATATCTGCATCTGACCACAGATGCATTGATGATTGACCCATTGATCACGCCCGTTATGTATTTTGGTATATTGATTATTCACCCCTTTTTCCAACTATTGGCCCTCTAGAAGATCATTCTGAACTCTGTTCTGCACCCAATTATCTAGAGACAGCCCAACTTTTGCTGCAACCACCTGACCCCAAGATCATATTTCAGATGTTCACATTACACCTAATCTAAGCCATTTTTTCTGAATATTCCCCAAAATGTTTCAGCCCTTCTAGAATAGCTTAGTGCCTGTCATTCCAGACCTCAGTCAGGATGACACACCCTTATTTTCCCTTCTTCACCTCCAACTATAAAAGACCCTCAGAAGACCCCAATAAAAACATAATTTTACCAAACAGATATAACAACTGACTTAACATTCTTAGATTACTTGCAGAGTCACAATATAGAGGCTCTGTTGATTAAGGAGATATTAGTCTTGATGTGTTCCATCAATTGCCCCTCAGTTACTCCAATTCTACCTTGAGAACCCTTGACAACTACACCTACTGAAGCCATCATCAAGGAGAAACCCCAAGAAGATAATCTAAAAAAGAAAATTAATAGAATTCCAAAATTCTTGCCTGTTATTCTTAGAAAATATCAATATCAAAATATGCCAGGTCATGGTCCCCTTTATCCTGTCACCTTTTATGCCAATTATGCCAATCACCTGGACAAGCAGCTGTTTTGTCCCCCCTGTTTTGAAGAAGCTCAAAGACTTGATTCAAAAGACTTTTCTGATGTCAAGGGAGGCATTATTTGGGCTGAAACACAGCAAGGGAGCATTAAAGTGGGAAAATACTACCTACAAGTTGCCCAGTTGGTCCGCCTTGACCCAGTGGTCCTAAGTGGAGTTCACATAATAAATTTCATTGATCATGCTTGGGATGTCCTGGAGGTAGGCCAGTTGCATGCAGCTTCTTTTTACTGGTTTCCAGTGGAGCACATCCTCTCTTAATGTTAACTGTGGGGAAGTAGACATACTGGTACTTGACACCTTGTCAAGTACCAGGGAGTTGACAGCCGCATATGCAAATCTATAATTATTTTTGGCTTAACCTATTTAAAGCTAATTCTTACTAGTAATTTAAGGGGCTTGAAACCAAAATCTTAGATTAATTCACTTGAATTTTCCTCCATTCAATAAATCAGTTAGCTCAAAGACCAATTTAAGGGGTAATTTGTACATTAGTTTTCAACCCTGTTGAGATAAAATATATTAGTCAGTTTAAAATGCATGATCTCAGTCTAAAAACAAAATTAAAGTGGATCCAAATCTATTGTAATTTAATAAAAATGCCTTAAATCTTGATTTTTTTATTAATGAGTCCATGTGTTCTAAATTGACTAACATATTTATCTCAACAGGTTTGAAAACTACTGTATGTAAATTTACTAACAAAAATGAAAATCCTGTGCTTGACACTCTAAAAGAAAATGGCCAATTTGACACTTTTTAAGCCAATCTTAATTATTTAATAAAACACATATGTGGTTATATAAATTTTTTATTTAATAAATATTATTTTTATATTTAGTGTCCATAGTCATTGATTAAGCTCCCAAGTACCACTATACTGGATTTAGTGGTATAGACATTAAGCAAATACCTCAATTGTTTTAAATTATGCATTTCCAGGTTTTTGGATTAAGCGTGTCACAGTAGATTACATAATGCCTGGTATTATCTGCCCAAGTAAGAAGGCTCAAAAAGCTGTAAAGCCATTAATTAAATTAACTGATTTGAAATATTTAAATAAAACAGTTTATTATAAATGGGTTACAGCCGCTCCAGTTGCCAGTTGTATTTGATTCCACCTTGCAAGCTGACGCTGATAAATTGACGTAACATAAGAGTCACCTGCTATGATTTAATTTATCAGCATGGTCATCAGAAGTTGGTCACTAAAGGATTCTTTGCAAACTGGACTAGATACTCCCTTAACAATGTGGAAGGAATAGGAGCCCAGGATCCAGGCGGTATTGCTTAGTCAAATTTTGATATATATTGAATAATTTTCAGTGTTTCAACTATTAAGAGTTGAATCCTCCCAAAAATTTACTCAATAAAATCAAATATCCCTTGGTCTAAGTTTATTTTTAAATGCATCCTGTAGTTGGACTGCTGCGCTACATTCCCTACAATTTTATTCTTCTCAGAATCATTACAGGAAGATTGGGCCCTGCTGTTGGCACTTTGTTGTTGCCTCTGCCTAATTTTAATCTGATGCCAGCAAATTTGGGTGTTTTCCCTACTGTATCTTAATCTGAGACATGCATAACTTCTCAATGGCCTGAATTTTATGCCAAAGACTCCTTAATTCTCTCTCAGGTGATTTACCTTGGGCTCCTTTGGTTAGTGTTAATTATTTTACTTAACCCAAGTGTATCTTTTGGAAATTTCACCAAACAGTATCTAAAGCTTTGTTGGTGGTTAATCATCAACTCTATGTGAGTTTGGGTGGTGATCCTTCACTACCTAGAAACTGCTTCTTACTATCCAGCAATTTCTGTCACAAAGTGGTGCCACATAAATTAAGTCCAATTTATTAATAGATTTCATATGTAATTTATAAAAAAACTTTATTCCCCCTCTGTTTAACACTATCCACTTGCCATACAATCATTTTTGGATTTAACTAATCAAAGTCTCAAAATAAAGGCTATGTTAATAAGTGACACACTATGAGCACCACTCAACACCCATCCACTCAACACTTTAATTTGGGGATTAATACAGAGAGTTTCTTAACGTTTTAACCAACCCTATGGTAAATAGTTTACTCCCAGCTTCTCACAGTATACCTTAATCACTAAAAAACACCTTTGCCACTCATTTACTTTTTTATCTTACGTTGTATTTTTTATTTTTGAGCATATGAAACTGCCTTGCTTTTGGGTTAACTTTCAAACCCGTTTTAAATTTAAGCAAGCTTTATACGTAAAAAACATAGTAAATTTGGTTTTTCTGCTTGACTATGGAAAAATTGACAGTGAGAACTCAGCTTTTTCCAGATGATTAAAAGTGTTAAACTTGACACTTTACTATGTTTTGAATACTTAACCCCAAATAAAAAGTTCCACATAATATTTTTTTGCAATTATAATATTCTACTCTTCCTGCTTCCCTCATATAATTTTTATACAGTAGTTTTAAAAGCTATGGCAACAAGCAAAATGAACTCAGATTTAAACAAAATCCAACTAGCAGGTTAAAATATACACTCTGTTAACAGGGATTTTTGGCGCTAATAGGCAAAATGGGTCAACACAGCAACAAAGTACTCACGTGCAAAGCAAAACCATTCAAAATGTAATCCAAAATACATGGATTCACAAACAAAATGGTGTGAGTTGGCTTTTGGTGTACATATGTTTACTATGTGAATTGGTGACAAAATACACCCACACATGGTGCGTCAAAACTCAATCCAAAAACAAAACACAATAGGAACTCAAAAAATAAACAAAATCACTCACACAGTTTGTGCAATGGATTGTAATCAAGAATGATACCAAGGCATCTAAAATAAGACACAAGATCTGAAACATAAATTTTAAAAATATTGTGTTGGGTGCTTATATTTGGCATAGAATCTGGGAAAAAAGGGTGGGAATTATTTTGGGTATTCAAAAATGGGCGTTGTAAACCAGAAATAACTAATTAAGAAATAAAAAATCTATAATTGGGATATTGGGTGGGAAAACCTCTAATTAAATATCCATATTCAGATAAAAGCAAAAATTAAAATTAGGGAGTATTTTAATTAAAATTTATTTAGTATTTTATTAAATTTTAAAATGGAAGGAACACAACACCAGAGTACCAATGCACCTGTTGTGCGCTGCGGTTGCAGTTGCCCCCGCGGGTCAAAGAATAGACTCAGTACAACACAAGCGCCTACTCAGGAGGGAGGCAGAAGAGGAGAGTTCCATAGTGACGCTGCACTGACACAGCTGGTTCAAGGAGCACAAGCTGCTAGGGCGCAGAGCATAAACCCTTGGGTCCCCAAGCTGACCCAGAAGCCCACCAAGGTCATCACTACCAAAATGGTTAGAAACAAGGAGGTAGAACTTACTTCATATGTGTTTGACGCTGTGTACCGGCAAGAGTTGGTCTTGTCAGCAATGATGGAGAAGGTGAAGCCTGTACTTGATATTAACTATGAGCCATACATAAGCAATGGCAATCAGGAGGACAACGAGGAGCCCAAGTTCTTTCAAACTGATGAGGGACAACTGGTGCACAAGAAAGTTGCAGCCTTCTACAACAAGGTGCCTATGCCCTGTGCCCTGTGCCTTGCCTAATGCCAATGAGTCAATCCCCATTGCTAAAAAGCCTGCTCAGAAGCGCATCCCTGACATCAAATGCATCATCCTGCTTAATCTAATGCGTGAATCAGGCAATTACAAGGCGGCCGCAGCCATTGTTGGGGTGGATCCCAAGTACGCCTCCAATGCCTTCAACAAATTCATCAATACTGGCTGCATCCTTGCCACAGAAAAATCCTTTAGTGTTTCAACCATGCTCACTAAGGAGCACAAATGGGAAATCCGCCAGTGGATAACCCAAGATTGCCATCTTGAATTGGCAAATATACAGGCCATGGTAAAATCTACTTTTGGGGTTGAGGCCTCAATTTCCTTTTACTACCATCTATTAAAGGGGATGCACTTTTCCTGAAAAAAGCTTGGGGTATCTCTGTATAATTGGAATAGCCCAACTAACATTGAGATCCAGAAAAACTACGCAGAGGCATACACTTCCCTCAAAGCCAAGGGGACAGTCAAAGTTTACTATATTGACAAATTGGCATTTACCTCATCTATGCGCAATGAGTATGGGTATGTCCCCAGAGGCTCCAATGACGGGATGGCTTGGCGTGCTGCAGTCAGCGCCACAGCCTATTTGATGGTGGCTCTCCTTGGTCCAAAGGGGGTTGAGCTCTACCAAATGATATTGGGATCTCACAATAGCTGGACCTTCCTATCATTTCTCTGATTGGTCCAGGAGCACCTGAGGTGCACAAGCCTGGGCTTCACCAACGTAATTGTGCTGGACAACATTGGTCTCCACAAGGTGGCGGATATTCTTGAAGAATTTCCATCAATTGACACAAGCATTGCAGTGGGCCCCCAGCAATTGGCCACGGTAAATATGCGCCTTCTCTTCCTCCCTGCCTATTTGCCCTTCCTAAATCCCATTGAGGAAGTCTTTGGGTGGCTCAAGCAAGTTGTCAAGCAAGGAACCCCAACTGGGACAGAGGACCTTTTTGATTTGCTGCAGGCCAGGATCCATACCCTCTCAGCTGAGACTGTGGCCAAATTCTATGGCCACGCTGATTTGTTTATCCCTGTGTGCCTTGCAAATCAGCCAATCAATTAAAGGCTTAGCTTATCCCACTTTTTTATATATCCTCTAATTTACTAATCAAGATTCATTAACTAACATTTTATATTTAGATGTTTACAAACCCGCAATCACATTCAGCAGCACCACAATGAAGGTTATTAATTTATTTATTCATAATCATTTTTATTATTGCATCTATGGGTATCCCAAACGCTTGATAATGGATTACACAAACACATCAATATCATTTTTGGCAAATAAATATAAAAAGCAAACTAAAAAAATGTAAATTATACAAATTAGAAGTAGATTTTATTGACATATATTATATGCTTTTATTAAAACCTTCCATGGAATTTATTTTGTAAGTAATGTTTGCTAAAATATCATTTTATAAAATTATTAATTATAATAAAAATAATCTAAAGGGTAAATATATCTATTGGAATAGAGGGTATATTAGGAGCGCCTATAATGGGTTTGGCGGTATGTACCCACCCTGCAATGGAGGTGGCGCACAACCTCCACTGCCACACCGTGGGCAGTGGATACACCCTGGTTAAAACACTCCTGCCTGCTGGTGAAAGGCAGAATGGTTAGGTGGGAGTGAAGCAGCAGCTTCTCAGGCGGGGCTTCAAACCTGTAGATTCCAGCCAGGACCAGGGCGTCCTGGATAACATGGTCCACTGAGTCATATCTGGGGGGACCTTTTTCCTGTCAAGAGCAAGCCAGGCCTCATTGATCCCCAGAAGGACCCCGTCTAGGTCCTCCACGCTGGCGCTCATTCCAAAGTAAAACAGGAACCCCAGGTAAACCACCAAGTGAAGCCTTTGCCCAGCAAAGGCTTCTGTAAACTTGCATAATTTATTGTATACTGCACTTATTTTTTTCTCACGTTTAGTTTTGCAGAAGGTAAGATCCATAGCTTCTGGGACCCCCGTCTTGTTGGCACTACAGGCCAGCCTGAAGTTGGCCAGGAGGATTTTAGTCTTCTTCACGGCTGTTGCATCTGCAACAGCCAGTTTTTCTACCGCGTGCCCAAAGTTCTCCAGCAAGTAGGACAGGGTGTGCTCCACCGGGAAGCAGAAGCAAGCAACTGCATGAGCCTGGCCCATCTCCAGTATATTCTTGAATGGGAGCGTTGCCAGGACGTCCCAAACAAGCTCAATGGAGTTTACACAGTAAACTCCATTGAGGTTAGCTGGGTCCAGGCAGACCAGTTGAGCATCCTTGTAGGCAGTAACTGCCCACTTGGATGCCCCCTCTTCATGCGTCAGCCCAGTCAATGCCTCCCTGGATATTGGGAATGCACCGTGAATCCTATCTTTGAGCTCCCGCAAGACAGGGGGGACAGGAAAAGCTGCTTTGCCACTTGAGTGGCAAAATTTGAGTAGAAGGTGGGGGGAACAAAAGGAACCAGAACCCGGCGGAGTTTGCCATCAACATCTTCTAAAAAAAGGTAAGTATTTATGAATTTTTATTAAATTTATTTTCTTAGGTTACCTTCTTGGGTTTCTTCTTTGCCGGCAGCTTTGGCAGGCTTTGCCATCCTTGGCGCAAGCAGCTGTGCAGGCGTCTCAGTGTCCTCCTTGCAGGCCCTCTTTGCGGGTTTGAGATGTGCATACATCTCAGGGTCGTCTGTCCAGACAGACAGCGCAGAGAGGGCAAAGGACTTGAACTGGAGCCCCTCAAACACTGTTTTTTGAATATTAAGTAGGCGCTCTATTGTCTTCTCAGGTGTGTCTGGTATTTTTGTCATGAGTGACTTGGCGGACACCTTTTTGATTTTTTCCCCTTCAAGGACTGCAGACTTCACCTTTTCCTTGACCTTGCAGTCAATTTCTTTGATTTTGGCAATTGCCAAGTCAAGGTCTCTTAGAAGTTTTTCCAATTTGCTCATTGATTTTTTACCAACCTTTTCATATGCTTTTATAGCTCTTTCCCCAATAAATTCTATATTATTTTGATACAATTGCCTCTTTATTTATTCCTTTTTGTTTTTCCCATTTACTACATTCTCCCATCTTTTTACCCATTTTGTATATGTTTTACATACATCTCAATATGTGTTGTTTGCTTTGTGTGGCATTGTTTCCCTGGTTACCATATTATTTTTGGCGCTTGACACAGCCCCTTGTGAAAATATTAACAACAACTTGGTGATCAACTGAATTTGAATTAGAAAATTATAGTGTTAATTGTATTTAGATAAAGTTTTTACTGATCTGAATTCAAAACCTTAATGATAAACTTTAAGCCAATCAGGAGCCAAGTGATAAAGTGATTGTTGTGACATAAAGAGACATTAAATAATTCTTTGGTGCATGTGCGCTAATTAATATGATTGGCTGGATGTTTTGCCATTGTACACTATTGCCGCTGTGGCAAGTTGTTGATGGACTAGTGTTAACTCAGCGGCTGATCAGGCACTAGTCCATCAACAACTTGCCACAGCAACAATGGCGTACAATGGCAAAACATCCAGCCAATCATATTAATTATTGCACATGCACCAAAGAATTATTTAATGTCCCTTTATGTCACAACAATCACTTTATCACTTGGCTCCTGATTGGCTTAAAGTTTATCATTAAGGTTTTGAATTCAGATCAGTAAAAACTTTATCTAAATACAATTAACACTATAATTTTCTAATTCAAATTCAGTTGATCACCAAGTTGTTGTTAATGTTTTCACAAGGGGCTATGGTTTGGTGCTAAAAAACTGTGTTCAGGATCTAGATACACACCATAGTAAATATATGATTTTATAGAAATAAGCTGAACATAAAGAATAAAACCAACTATAAACAAAGAGAACATGAACAATTGAAATTCAAAATAAAGATAATATAAATATAAAATGTTTGGTGACAGGGGGTTTATTGAGGCAGGAGAGAGTGATGCCTAGGAGGCAGAATAACACAGGAAGGAAGACGTAGAGGCAGTGCTGGCCTGGGGGGTCTGGGATTGGGTGGGTTGGGCTTGCAGGTTAGGGTTTTTGGTGGTGGGGGTAGAGGCAGGAGGATTTCGCGTGATGGCCACCATATACCGCTTGTTGTAATCCTAATTGGTCATTGGCTGGATGGACTGGTAAGTG
Organism: Entomophthora muscae; assembly: GCA_014839935.2. Lineage (NCBI taxonomy): Eukaryota > Fungi > Entomophthoromycota > Entomophthoromycetes > Entomophthorales > Entomophthoraceae > Entomophthora > Entomophthora muscae. The sequence continues at coordinate 219,653 of QTSX02003560.1, forward strand.
GCAGTGGCCTGAGGTGGAAGGCGCTTACCCTTACGTGATTGGCTGCCCATTATCACATGGAAAACCATTTGTGCAAACAAGTCACCCACCATTTGGCAACCAAAGGAAAATTGTGATCAAGGACCCCAAGATAGAGGTTGTTGAAAGCCTGAGGGTGGCGCTCCTGTAATGTGGATCCCATGTTGAAGAAGACAACATCTCCCAGATGGACATCAGCGTGGCTGGCTAGGTACACAGATGCTTGGTGCCTGCGTCCCTGGATAATCTCAAGGGCAGTGGAGCTACCCTCCATCTGGTGGCTCAAGAAAACCTGATGCTTTGAATTTGAGCCATCCCAGGAGTCAAGCAATCCACCAAGGATGTGGCTGTATGAGTACCCATTGACGAAATCAGGGTTTGTCCAATAATAGACAAAACCCTTGGCCAACACAGCCAGAAATGCACCAATTAACGTCCCCTTTTTGACCTTCTTCCTTCTGTTCTTGGTGGTGGTTTTTCCCATCTCACCAAAGTCATCAAAAGCTAGCAATAGCTTTTAGTAGGAGATAAAAATGACATCATCTGAAAGACTAGTCAGGCATTAGACCAGGGTGGATTCAATGGTGGGATCATACAAGGAATCCTCAGCGCCATCCCATTGGTTGCCAGCAAAATTGGTAAGAACCCTTATGGAAGCCACCTTCCTGTACATCCAGAGCTGCACCATGCGCTCAGACACCCAAATGCCATGGTGAGCAAGTTGCTTCCAGACCTGGGTCAAGGGAAGCTTGGGGTCCTGCTGGAGGAGGTTGAGCATGATTGGGTATGCCTCAGTTATCTGGGACTCTTGGGCCTTCTTGGGCTTCTTGGCTGCCCCAATCTAATTCCCCCTGTTTATCATGCTGTTGAATTCCCGTATGACAATAGCTCAGGTAAATTGCAATTGGTCAGCAATCTGATCCCAGGACAGATCCTGCAGGTTGAGTCCCACAATTTCCTGAAGAATTTGGGCGGTGATGATTTGTTGCTTGGGGCGCTGAGAGGGGGGAGCTGAAGCCTGATTAGCTGAGGGAGGGGCAGGTTGGCTGGTGGCAGGAAGTTGTTCCAAATCAATGTTGCCATCCTGATTGATTGATTGATTGATTGGTGGGCAGCTTGTGCAGGGGTGGAAGTGGTAGCAGGGGCAGCACTAGACACAAAGTGACTCTCAAACAAGTCAAAGCCATATGGGTCAGGGGACAGTAACAGGTCAGCTTCCTTACTACCTGCCTCAAAGGCTTGGGTGTAAATGGGTGCCTCCACGTTCTGAGCCTTGCCTCCATTAAAGCTGGCTTGGCTGCTGCTGGCTTGGCTGCTGGCGCAGTTGAAGATGTTGCTATTGAAAACCATTGTAAAAAACTTAGGATAAAATCACTAAAAGTAGAAATTTTAAAATTTAATGAATTATTTTTATTGCAATCTCAAATCCATATTCAGAAGGTTCTCAAAACCATTCCATACAAATCTTGAGCCATGAAAATGACTAAAATGCCTCTGTTCCTAAATTGGATAGCTGTTGATTGGCTGTTATACTGTTATTTTTCTATTTTAGGCTGCTCATACTACACATATTGTGTGAGTTCATTTTGTTTTGTGTTTGTGTAATCTCGCTTCTGGAGTACTCAGATTTTGTTTCATTTTGGTCCTTCTTTCAATGTCTCATATGAATCCTTTATTGGATTTTAATATACTCTGGAATAGCATCCATCCATTTCACTTGTTGTGTCAGTTCATTTTGTTTGTGGGTTGAACTACACCACTTGATGTTTGATATAACTTCATATAATGGGCTAGTGAAATTTTGTTTTTGGTTTGACATTTCATTTATTAACCAACAATATTTAAATTATTTGAATCCTGAATCTTGCGCAACTTGGATTTCTTTTAAATCTGAAATGATTTTGTTTAAATCTGAGTTCATTTTGCTTGTCTTCATAGCTTTTAAAACTACTGTATACTTTATTTTTTTTAATTATACTTTTTCATTGATTTAGCTCTAAGATGTTATGCTGAACCTAACATCTTTGATGCTTCATCATAACTCACTTATTTTCTATGTTTTACTATTTATATTTATAATTTGAGTTTCTATTTTGCTTTTATTTACTTTTTTATGGTTTTTTCTTGATAAATAAAACTTTACTTGCATACCTTTTACTTAAATTTTCTTTGCTTTACTTCATTATGTTTTATATATCTTATCAGTTATTTTATTTTTAAAAAAACTTTTTTAGTCAAGGTCCAACAAGAATAGCCAGCTTTCTAAGTATCAAGCCTCAAAGGGCTCCAAGGACCAAGCAAATACCCCCAAGCATGCCAAAAAGCCTGCAAAGGTAAAGTCTCCCACTCCCTCCCCCCACTCTATCCCCCCTCCACCCTCATCTTCCACATCTTCTTCACCTTGCCCCAAAAACTCCTCCCCCAATAAATCTGATGATGATCTTACTGACCACTCCTTTTACCACTCAGAGACCGACTCCAATCCCACCAAGGAGTGCTGTACCAAGAAGTCAAAGGCTACCAAGGAGCTCACCTCTTCTTCTGGTAAGAAAAAGGAGGCATCCAAGCAGGCCTCAAAGAACCCTTCCCCTCCCTGTCCTGATGGCTCTTCCCCCTCCCTCATCTGATTCCCAAGATGATCCATAGGAGTACTCCATGAAGTTCAAAGCTTCTGGTCATGTGGCTTGGGATCTACTGGCCATCCAAAATATCTGTAATGTGGACAGAGAGTTTTAAGTCCCCAAGCAATTCCCCTGGTACTTCCCAATTATGTCTGTAAAGGGCAGCCCTGGTTACATTGCTGACAACTACATATTCAATTGCAATAACCAAAAGAAGCAAAGTAAAAGCAAGCACTTTGTCTGTGAAGATAAGACTTATGGGGCCTGGCTGAGCACTAAGGGCTGGGAGCAAGTAACTGTCAAGAAGGGGGAGCACTCTTGTGAGCCCCCCAATCATCTTATAACCCGGATGTTAAAATGGTACCTTGTCCAGGTGATCCCAACATCCTCTCACCTCCAGGCATCTGATCTGGCTATAAAATCCCTGCAGCATTCAAAACCCAACAATCTCAAGTTGGTGCCAACTCTAGAGAAGTTTATCAAGTTCATTAGTAGTAAACATATTGCTACCAATCCTCTCTCACCCAAGGCCTTTGACGTTCTTTCCAAGCTTATACTCACCCATGACCACAAGCAGCTTTCAAGTGGGAAGTGCTTCCTCCTGCACACCAATAGGCCTGGATCCAAGGACTGGATTATCTTCTACACAACTCAGAAGAACCTGATGGAGTTTAAAAGGGCTTCAACCTGGCTAGTTGATGGTACCTTTGCCACTTGCCCCCAGATGTTCAAGCAGCTCTGGATGATCCATGCCCAGATTGACATCTGGGTGATTCCACTTGTGTTCTTTCTTCTTCTTGGGGCCACCAAAGCCATTTACACCTGTGCTTTTACCATCCTCTGATGCAAGCTTTCCCTCCTTCCCATCAATAATGACCCTAAGAAGACCTTCCTACACCCACGCCAACCCTCCTGCCTCTGAAAAAGACCAGATCACCCTGGACTTGGAAGAAAAGGTAAGGCTCAGAGCTCTAGGGCTTCACATGTGCATTATGGACTTTGAGCCTGCTCAGTTCAATGTATTTGAGCAGATGTTTAGCAGGGAGGTGCAGGGGTGCCACTTCCACTTCTCCCAAGCAGTTGCTTGCAATTTTCAGGCTCATGCCAAGCTTAGTAGGTTGAGCTGGAGAGACACTTCATACACCTGCAAATTTGTGCTGACACAATTCAGTGCCTTGGCTTTTTTAAAGCCAGAGCACACTGTGCAGGGGCTCGAGGTTCTCTCAAAATATCATTACATGGTTAAGCACTTGTAGTTCAAGCCTTTCCTTGAGTACTTCAAGCCCCAGTGAATTGGAAAGGTTGTCACGCAGAGGCAAGGCAAGGCCTATGCTAAGGCCAGCTGGAACATGTACTGGGATGCAGTAAATGGTGAGCTGAAGACCACTTTGGCTCTTGAGGCTTACCAAAAGCATCTCAAGGCTAGCTTTGGGCTTCACTCAAAGTTCAGCAAGTTCTTCTTCCTTCTCCAGCATGAGCAGGAAAAAACTATCTCCAAGCTCAGAGATCTTGCCAACCATGTCCCCACCACCAAGTTCTTGCTCTTCACAAAGGCCATCCAGGGTGCAGCCAAGAACAAGTACAAGGCCTCTGAGATCAAGCAGCAGCTTGAGCTTATTATCACTGCCCTCCTGGAAGGGGCTAAAATGAAGAATGGTACAAAGGGGAGGAATAAACTTGCTTGCTTATATGATTTTAACTTTTAAGTTTTTAGCTTTGATTTTTACTTTTTATTTATTGATCATTTAGTTTTTAGTTTTAATTTTTCTATTTTTAATTGTATTATATATTACTGATTTTTAATGTATGTATGGTAAGTTTGAGATAAATAGTAATAGTTGAAAGTGAATGAAATATATTAATTTTTTAATTTTCTAATAAAATACAAGATATTCACAGTTATACTTACTGTAGATTCAGAACCTAAAGATAAAAATGCGGGATTGTCAAATTATTTTGTGTGAACTCACCAACTTAATAGTTTATTTTTCATCCTTTTATATAAAAAAGTAAGTTGTTCTGGGATAAAAATTACTCCATTAAGTTGGTGAGTTCACGCAAAAGAATTTGACAATCCTGCATTTTTATCTTTAGGTTCTGAATTTACAGCATGTGAAGTATATCAAATAATTAATTTTATTTTTTTATAGATTGCATAACTTATACTATTATGTTTATATTTATTTTTTTCATTTGAATTTGAATTTTTATGGTAATAAAAAATATTTTTATAAAAAAGAGTGTAAATTAGATAGTAAAATGAGAAATGATTGATTATTTCTCTTTTCTCTCATATGTTTAAAAACAGGTTTTATTGTACTTTTGAGCTCTCTGGAGTCACTTTTGTATACTTTAGCTGCATAGCTTAAGATTTTATATTAAAAGTTTTTAGTACATCAATATCTGTTAATTAAAAAAGTGACAACTTCCAGTTGTCAATCAGGGAAAAAGCTGAATTCTCACCTTACTATAGTGGTGAGCACCAGGGGGTCATTTACCAGCAAGTTGATCACCAGGGAGTTTCCTTACCACAGTTGTCCATGAGAGGCCTGTATATTGGCCTTAACATGCTCATTATTTTACCTAGTTTTATTAATATACCCTATGATGTTTCCTATTGAACAGGCTGTCCCACAGCCTGTTGCAGGAGCTGGTTTTGTATGAGAAATTATGCCCATAAAAATAAAATAAAAAATATATTTTAGAGTAAAATGTGTTTTATTTTAAATTTTAGTTTAGTTTTGGTTTCTGTTTTCTCTTGATTTAGACTTTAATAGTATCACTAATTCTATATAAATGATTTGAAGTGTACAATATTTTACTAGAGCTTGTCAGAACATTGTGGACCATGGTATTTTATCATCCGCCAGTAGATATCCTAAGTCTTCTAACATTAGGAAGTTTCAGAGAACCTGTGACTTTGGAGTAACTTTTGGCCCAGAAAATTTTGTTGTCATCAGAAGTAGCAAGACTGACAGGGCCCAAGGCCCAAAGGATTTAGGATGTTTCTTCCTACTTCTGGCTATAGGTTCATAAGTTGTCTCTATATTTCACTATAGATAATTATACTGTATGACAACAGTATCATCTTTTGCTCTCCACTTAAAGCCTAAGAGAGGATCATGTTAAGGAAATAAGATTTGGATCAATCATCAAGTCAATAAGGAATCATCAGTCTTTTATTCTAATGGACTGGCTTTAAGGCGGCCTGCCTGCACACATGCTATCTGAGTTAGCTCACAACACTAGAAGAGACTAAAGTAGCATTAGGGCTACATGGCAGGAGGCCCGGCCTTTTTGTGGTGGTTTTAATAGAAGGCTAAATTGACATCTTCCACAGATTGGTATCATTTATGTATATCTGGGCCACTTCCAGGGCTAGCTAGCCAGTGGTTGGCTACTAGTTCACAGAGATGATTGTTTCACTTAATCAGAGCTACTCTAATACAATAGGATCAAGTCTTTTTATCTTAGAGTGTTTGGCCTGACAGCCCAGTCTATTTTGGACTCTTCTAGAAGTGTTTCAAACAACAGCCCATGTGATGGCCCTTGTTCTAGGATATAATTAAAGATTAGAATAGTAATTATTATGAGAAGCATGTTTGAGATGGTTGTTGAGGTGGACTAATTAATGAGCAGTAATTGCATGTTCCATTAATTAATTGCAATGCATGAAATTTTTAATGCCAGGACATGATTTGGTTGTTGATTCATTGATCCTGAAGCCCGCAGCCTGCACCATTCTGTTGAAATTATTCCTAAGAGTGATTGAAAGCTGGCCTGTATTAATTGGTTAAATCCATTAATTAGACAACATTCCAAAATTCTGATAGAGCTTATTTTAGAAGTATCTAAATTTTAATTGATTTCTATGTCTAAACATAATATCAAAAAGAAATTTTATTTGATTTTAGGATTAGTGGAAAATCACAAGTAGGGTTAGTTCTTACTAGTTCAAACACATATAAATTCATATTTTAGGTACCTAATTAATATCTGAGTTTATTGGTGTCTTTCATTTGTGGTTTGAAATCTGGTTCCTGGTTTTGACAATTATGCAATCTCAAAAATCCTAGTAAAATCAATGAAACTGGTTGTTTGATTTGAACACTTTAATTCTTATTCCAGTTAATTTAAATTTTCAATTGAAATATGCAGCTCAACTTAAAGTTTGCAGAGTGTTCATGAGATCTTGCAATTTGAAATGTTCAAGTAATAATACAGATGATTTGATTTAATGAAAAAAGGATAAATTGAAAATTTGATTAAAATTTGGACCAAGGTTTTGACAATCTTGAATTTCTACCATCAGGTATAAATTTAAAGTACTTTAATTTCCTGGAAAGCAAAAGAATAAGAGTTATCTTTTGATAAAAGGAAAAGAAGTTCTGAAGTAAACAAAACCAACCAAAAACTGGATAAGCCTTTTTTATTAGAAAGAGGATCAGGGCTTATAAGTTAGCTAGAGCACTGATCACCGATTAAGAAAACAGAGAGGGTGAAGGTTCTTTCTATAGTACTGTAATCAGAATAAATCATGTGATGTGACTTGGAATGCATGGACATTAATAAAACTATTTTTAAGGAAATGGGACTGTTATTTAAGTCAAATACAAAACCAGTCATATCTTTGCAGGTATATCCTTCAAGTGATATCAAAATAGCATTAACAGTGTATTTTATGACATAAGGTGTAAGTACTTGGATTTGTCCTGTCAAGTGATTCACACTTAATAGCTTCCTTTGGGGGAGTAAAACAAAACTCAGAGAAAATTATAGTTAGGTCAAATTTCACAGAAAATTAGTTGCCAGAAAAAATTGACAGTATATCTTCCTGTCCTAAAAAACATGTTTTTAGCTGTCTTTTATGCTCACATTATTTACTATGCTTTCAAAGTGAGGTCCTTAAGAAGAAAGCATTTTTAACCACTTTCATCAATCACTCTTTTTCTAAAAGGTTTCTTAAAAAGTGTAAAGTTTAATTTTTTTGTTTTTTTTAATTTAAATGGAGTCATTTTTAAAAAGTTGTCTCATTTTTATTTTCTCCCTTGAAGTTCTCCAAAAATTACAATGACTTTCAATTTTCACATTTTACAAGCAAACTTTTACTTAATCCCCCTAAACATTATATTGAACAGTAAGAATTTTAAAAATATTTGTGTTTAAAACTGTTTAGTTTGTTATTATTTGTGTAAAGTATGAGATTATGAGCAAGTATGACAATGGCAATTATGTAAACGTGCTTCAAAGTTTACATAACCCTGCCGTTAAACCTTTTTTTGGCTAATTTAGGCTAAAATCTGTTATCAGTTAAAAATATTTTGATTTTGACGTTAAAGCTTAAATAAAATTCATTGTTTAAGCCTCATAAAGTTATTTTGGCTATTTATAAATGCTTGATTATAGGTTATCCTAGCTTGTTGTATGAGTTTCTGTAAAAGTCTAAGTAATTTTAGTGCGTATATTGTTGTTTGTTTAAATTACGATAATTAAGTCTTAATTTTGATTTATTATATTTAAATTAAACTTATTTCACTGAGTTCTTGGCGTCCACAAAGGCCCTGAGCCTGATGCTATATTACGACAAAATAACAGGGGAGATATTCTTGTCAAAGACAATATAAAGTCTGTTAGTCCTTAGTGACTTCTACATTATGTGGGTGATAGTTTGTTTGATATTATTTCTAGAATAATCCTGTCAAATGTGTATATAGATTCTTGGTGGCATCAAGCCAGAGGAAGAACTTTATTTGCTGTCATAAAAGCTTAACAAATATGTTGGTACCTATGGCTTGAAGAAGCCTCTCCTTTCATAAAATGAAATCATTCCTAGCTTTGTTTGTTGTTGTAAATTGAAATGAATTATTTTTTTATACATGATTTTGAATTTACTCTACGTGACAACCCAATTTATGAATAATACATATTTTTCAGCAAGAACTAGTGTTATAACCCATAACTTTTTTTAAAAAGCACTATCTCCATATAGACCTATGGCGCAAATGCTCGAAGGAACGTCGTCTTGAACCCCGAATAAAATCGTGTTTCCTAAAAAAAGCAAATGCTCGAAGGAGTTCACTCCTGGAACTGAGGAAAATGATGATTTAAGTGTTGGATCACTCCGCCTTCAGCTACAAGAATATTTCCCAGGACCAAATAACTATTACAATATTGTTCCTTGCCAGACTCATAGCTAATGATTCATTAACACCATTCCTGGAAACCATCCGGTAAATTTACAAAAAAAAAACACAGGGAAATCAGACACTCACTGAAACAATCCTAGATATTATTGCAAACTAGCTGCAATTTCTTCACGTTAAAAGTTTAAAAGGCTGTTTCAGACTCATATTAAAAGAACTATACATTCTAAAAAATTAACAATCTAATTATCAAGAAAATAAAGTGAAAAAGTAGCAGTTAAATTTACACTTCATTAATATTTGGCTCCCATATTGGCACTTAAAAAAAGCAAGTCTTCAAAAAGTTTAGGAAAGCAGTTTGGCTCAATTAAAATAAATGAGATAACTTAAAAAGCTATGACATAAAAAGACTACCAAATAAAAGTTATTTTTATAAAGCTAAATAACCAGTATTTGATTAAAAGAAAAATAATGTTTCAGCTGGGAAATCATTCCCTATGACATTGAAAAAACATTCAAACATACAGTAATATAATATTGTTCTCTTTAAATCAACTTTTGCTATAAAATATATTTCAACATTTTAATATAACTATGACATTAATTGCTGGGATGAAAAGGAGGTTATATAGAAATATACTAAAAATAAGGTTATTTTTAGGTGTAAAATTGGGCTTTAAGTTGTTATCTTTCCTAATACATTTCACATTAGATGTAGACAAGCCTTTAACATTGCTGTTAGAAAAGAAGTCCTTGAGTATAAAGCAAAAGTTATTTTAACATAAAAATTATCATTTTTACTATAGAAAATTAAAATGCTGAATGGAGTTTTCTTATTTTTTGCTTTAAATAAATCTAGCGCTTAAAAATATGATACAAGAGCTAATCAAGTTTATAAATAGTAATATCTAAGTTAGTCAAATGTTAACTTATAGAGTTGAAGTTTTTAGAAATAAAAACAAAATATACCAAATAATTAACCCTATCTAACATTCAATTTTAACAAGATTTTGACAATAAATAACAAATCTTTAAGTATTAAAATTTATTTTATGTAAAAATGTAAGCAAAGACTAAAAATACAATGTAACACATTAGATGATAATACTATAATTATAGTAAATAAAAAGGCACTTGGTATGAAAAGCTTCATCCATCTAAAATTATAAAAAAATCTATAAAATTTTCAATAATTATCTATTCCAAAGAAGTTTATAATCTGAGTCAAGAAATATTGGCCAGAATTCTTTCATAAAAGCTTTAAAATGAAATTAGGTACTATTTCTTAAATGAAATTGCTTCATAATTATTTCTGAAATTTCTAAGGCTCTTTATCCATAATTAAAATCTTAATCACCCTCCCAAAAGATAAAAAAATAAAACTTGTGATGTAAGCTTTGTTATTAAAACAGAAAGGCAACTTCTATTATTTAACTTTGGTTTTTTTAAAAAAGTAATTTTTACTAAACAATCAATTAAATTTGTGGGCAAAAAATACTCACCAATTGATGCTATTACAACTGATTTAGAAAAATAATAAGCCTCAAAAATTTTCTTCTTGTGTAACAATTTTTAGCTTTCATATTAAAGATATAAAAATCTTTATTTTTAAAGAAGGATAAAAATTAAATATCCAGTAATTTAATATTTAACATTTTCTGGCAGTAAATATACTTTATAAATTGTTACAAGTAAATATTTGGCAGTAATACTTACATAAAAAATAAAATGAAAATATTCAAATGTTATATTAATTAAGAAGTATAGTTTAAATCTTTTTTACTGGAAAGTTAAATAAATTCAATATGAGAAAATGATAATTGGTTCATAATTGACTACAATCACTAGACTGAACATTTTTTAAAAATATCTTCCCTTCTCAGCCTTCTAGTTTTACTTTATATTAAAAAATCATCCCATTTTCACAACATCTATGATTACTCTCTCTCAGAAAACTAATTCCCCAAGAAACTTGCCAAATGATTCCCCAACTAATAATTAAGTTGGTGGCACAATATCATTTAGTTATTTATTATGGGGATCAAATATTTTGAGTCCTAAGAGGAATACTACTTGGACAAACCTCATGACCTAAGAGAAACAGTTACTTGGATAAGCCCTGCAACTACCATGACATACATGGACAGTATGTGGCTTCTCATGATACTATATAATTCTCTAAATTCATATCAAATAAAGTATCATTCTCTTCTTAATTTCCCCCTTAATCTTGTTTATTATACTTCCCAGAAGTATATAACTGACACCATCTAAATTCAGCATCACTGATCTTTTCTCCAATAACCAATGTCATTGATTTTAAAACCAAGGACCCAATTACATCTAACTATATATCTCTTTTAAAAATTTCAAGGGCTTTAAGATCTTATACCTATGGCAAGTAAAAGCTACTAATTGTCTTTAGTCAAATCTACCTCTGTCTAAAATTTAAAATCTAAACCTCACTTAAATAAAAAACCCAGAGTAGTATTAAAAGGAAAAGAATCAATAAGACTGCATCATGCTTAATTATAATCTTACCAGCAAAATGTCCACCTCATTTTCAGTACTCCAAATTATAGGAGCTATTTTAGATTAACTTAATATTTTTTAGCTTTTTATAGTAGAAAAATTGTTGAAAACTATGTAAAGAATTTTTTATTAATTGATTTATTTATAGAGCCAAGGGTACTAAAAATGAATTGTATTAAATCAATAACTGTAATCTACCAATGATATAAATCTAGCTTAGATATTTCTATTTGAATTTTCAAATTAGCAGAATTATTTAGCTAAAATTGATTGCCTTGATCTTATAAACAGGACAAGTGGCTCTTTTTATAAGGTGATAATATGATATAAATTTATGGTTCTTTAATAATCTATGAAAATTTTTTCTAAATATAATCTAGCTACTGTAATTGAAAATGGGTTGACCTAGATATTTTTTGAGCCAATCAGTTGGCTAGCTATGATGCTTTTGGCAAAACTTGAACCAATAAATATTTCAATATAAAACTACAAAACCAACTTTAATGGTTTTATTAACTTATTAAATCTATATAATTTTAATATATTCTCTTCTTGTATAGTAGATTAGATAGTTAGCTTTTAGCAATAAACTGACACATTTCAATGTAATTTTATACATTTACAGTGAAAATTCAATTGGCACATAAAAAGCCAATATTTTTTCTTTTGAATTTGAGTATTGCAAATTTTATAAAAATCTTTAATTAAAATCAATACCATAAAATGAGCTTTATTTTATAAAAATGGCCATTTATAGCTTTATCAAATTGATATCAATTAAAGATAAATTTAATTATTTAGTTATATATATGTCTTTTCATAGTGAATAATACAAGTAAAGTTTACTCCCAGCTTAGATTTAAAAATTAGTTACTGGCCACTACATTTATCAACTGTTATTATGAGAGCATAGTACTAATATTGTTCTTTATTAAGAAAATTATTAGTAAAAACCCCTTTATTTAGAAAAAACATTACAAAGCAATGGCCTATAAAAAGCAAATAAAACCCTCTATTGCAAAAAATTATACTTAAAAAGTATATTCTTAAAATTTTACCTAATTTTTAGTATAACATTTTTCTTATTGTGTCTTTAAAAGTCAGGTTAAAAATAGATTAAACCATAAATCCATTATTTTAATTAAAATAATATTAAAAACTATGTATATAAATATTATCTCTTATTAAAATTTTAAAATAAATATATATTATTAATTTTTTGAATGATAATGATGTCTAAACATCCTAAATAATTTATAGTTATTATATAAATGATTAGGTTCAAATATTTTCTGGTGCTAAATTCAGATTTATATAAAGTTTTTTGTATATAAAATGCATGCTTTTTTATAAAATAAAAAAAAATAAATTTTAGATTAATAATGATCTTTTTGTTAATTTAATTTAATAAGCTGTTTTTATATAATTTAGCTTTTTGGAAGTAATTTTATTTGTGTATGATAAACCCATAGCTTGTCAATTGTTTGACCAAAGGATTTCTAAAGTTATAATTCTTAAACTCTGAATTCTTTTTAAAATAAAATTATTAAAAAATAAATTAAGCTAAATAAATATAACCATAGCTTTTAAAAAAACAAAAAGACTGACTTTTTCCAAAATTATATTTATTATGCTTTTAATGTACCAATATTATTTAATGGAAAACTATCTCTCAGATGATAATGGATACTGAAAAATTCTCATTCTACATCAAAGATTGATTTTTAAAAAATATATTTTATTAAAGAATTATATTTACTACATTGACTGATATAAGCATGATTACAAAAAGATCATAGAGAATCATAACAAAATAAAGAATTCACAAACATAAATTAAGGACTTGTAAGCCAAATCATTATGGATATTACAATGAACTTAAACCCAGAAATTTTGGCAAAAATATTTCTATGATTTTTTTTCAAACTATACAAAAAATTAAAATCCTTTGATCTTTTTTATAAATAGAATTTTCTTAAAAATTAATCAACTTTAGATAAATTAAATAATAAGTTGCTAAATATCCAATTCAAACTTAACTTTAAAAACCTTTACTGCATCTATATTTTTAAAGAATTACTATACTGCTTACCCAGCCATATAAATAAATTTTACAATCTAAAGAATATTTCTCTATTTACTAATTGGATGAAATTTTGTCTAAATCAGCATGTGAAATCTTCAGTAAATTAATGTTTACTTTTTTTGGAACAAACTCTGTTCATGAAATTTTATTCCCAAGCTTAAATTTATGTGTGAAATCTCAATAAAAAATTGTTTAAATATAAAAATATTTTTTCTTAGCTTTCTGCTAACACTAAGTGTTATGTGGTGATAGGGTATTTTTAGAAAATAAGAAAAGATGTGGTGAAATAATAGCCAAATATTAAATATTTAATTATACAATACAACAGCTCTTTTTACCATTTTAAACTATTAAAAAAGTAGAAAATCATGTAAATAGGTACACTTTGCCTTTATTTTAAACAAAAGAGTTATTTAGATCAAAAACTCAAAGTGAAGATATGATGAAAAGACATAAGATAGAATTGCCTTTAAAAAAAGTAGGTATAAAGAGCAGAATAAATCTTTTTTAGTTTTTTATAAGAATTAATTTTTTATAGAGAAAATATGTTTTTTAAAATAAAGGCTCAACAGGGAGCCTTAAAGTAAGGGTTCTTAATTAGGGGGAACATGTTCCTGTTGAGCTTAAAGCTACTATTTAGTTTTTAGAATAGTGCTATATTTAACCAGGATTCATACAAGGAAGATGTTATAATCTGATACAAAAATTTATTGGAAATTAATACAAGGAATATAATTACTTGGTAAAAGAACTACAAGTCTTCTGAAGGTATTTCATTACCTTTGGTGGTTATATTTAAGATAAAGAGAAAGATCCACCCAATTTGGTAAAGCCTTTGATATAATGAGTTTTGTTAATATTATGCTTTCTTTAGTTTTATGTCAATACTTAGCCTAAAAAATGTATACTATAAGCTAGGAACCTAATGGTAGAAATGCAGGATTTTCAAATCCTAGGTCCACATTTGAATTAAATTTGCAGGCAACCTAGTCAAGTGAAAACTAAAATATTTAGTAAATTCAACTATTTAATTTGATTTTTTTAATTGAATTTGCAATTTTGAATTCCTACTGTAGATAAAGTGATAACTAAAATCAAAACACTTTAAAAAATGTGGGGCACATAAATTAGAAGTGTAGGATTTTAATTTTTGTTTTGGTATTTCCTGTAAGTTTAACAAATTAAAGACAGCATGAAAAATGATCAAACATTAAAGCAGGATTTTCAAATTTAAAAGAACCAAAGCAATAAAAAATGAGGTGAATTTGAAATTTACTTACTTTACAAATATATTAGTAGAGGTTTAAGCATCTATGTGGTTTTATGCTGATTTTTTTGAAAATCACAGGAATTATAAAATCACCTAATTCTCTTTTGTAATAGCTAAAATTTAAATCTTTATATTTACTAAATTAGATGTACTTAATAAAAAACTGACTAAATTAGACACACCTCTCATTGAGTTTAGTTTTTTAAAAATTTATTATGTCTTCTTCTAACAACAGCCAAGTCAACAAGATTTTCCCCAGCCTTGAAAAATCAAAAAGGGCTATTCTAGGTCTTCCAACAGTGAAACCTCTGTCTACATGAGCTCACAACATGTGGGCCCCTCTCCAAGCACTAACCAGGAGTGTGTTCTCTCTTGCTTAATCTAGCATGGGCCTGTTTGCACACCACACACAGGCAGCTGCTAACTCAAATCCATTCTCACACTGACACCAGGCAGCATCTAATCAAGTCAAGGGATGTGACAGATCCAGGCTTAACCAGTCCATCCGGCCATTATCCTGCCCTTGACTCTTATTGCTGTTACCTTCCTGGGACAAAGCTTCAAGGAGCTTTGCCGCCAGGGAGGCAATTTTCTCAGACAACACTTTATTGTCATCCCACCACCAATACATGATTTCAACACTTTTCTCTTCTTGTGCTCTCAACGCCTCAATTTCACAATTTGCCATCTCTTTTACTTGTTGCAAGATTTCATCCCATCCTACCAACAAGTTCCAAGCATCCCAAGCATAAATTCAGTTCCCTTGGACGGGAGTCCCTTCCTTTTTGAAGTAATCAGAATACAGCTCTTCAAACACAGCCTTTACTTCTACTAAAGATTTGGCAGGAACAGTCTTAGTGACCTCCAGGCTGGTCCAAGCTTCTTCCAATGTACTTGTAGGAACCTCCTTTCTTGCGGCAGCGGTTTCCACACAAAGGACCCCAAACTTGGCTCTCTCAAATTTTAACAAAGAAGGCATGACAATTGAAAAATAGGTGAGGGGAAAGCGTCAAAACCGACAATAAATATATTTTATTAATGTTTAACTGGTTTTGCTTATATACCATTTGGGGCATACACAGCTGAAAACCCCTTTGGTTCCTGAATCAACCAATGATTTGTGTCATGTGGTCTATGACATTTGACTCATCCAACATAGATTTTTACCTGAAAGATCACCAACAATTCTCAACCTATGAGAATTGACCTACAATGGGCAGAAGTCACCTGACTCCATTCAACCCAATTTACCAATTTGGCATGGAGCTTCCCCAGCTCCCAGCGCCAAAACCCTGTGGATTGCACATCCTAAACTCAGATATCAGTGTTCCAACTGGGAACCAGCTGATCAAACCTGAATTCCTAGGTATCCTTGCCTTTTTAGTTATTTTTGCATTTAATGGTTTTTTGCCTTTAAAACCCATTAAACTGCTTCAAAACTCAAACCAGGCGCCACTGCGGCACCCAGCAGTTTCCCCAGGCGGCGCCCCAGCGCCTGAGAAAATTTTATAGTGGCGCCTCTCAAATTCATTAGGCGGCGCAGTGGCGCCTCTAACCCAATAAATTTGCCGACACAGCGCTTTTAACCCAAATTCCGGGGGTTTTCCCATGGTTACCTTAACCAAACTTATTGACAAAGTCAAGGTCATTTTAATATAATTAAATCCTCATTAATTATATCCCATATTTATTAATTAATCTTCCTGATTAATCAATCCATTTTGAGACGCCTAGTCTCCAAGATTGATTCAGCCAATCTTGCCTCAATTCTTTTAGTTAGCCTAACCTAACCATCCATCCATATTCTGTTCTTTTATTACACCTAGATATCCTGTTTCTAGGAACCTTTACCCCAAGAATTCCAAACAAACCTATCTATATGTAATAAACAGCAAAAACAGAACATCTTTATATTTTGGAGCATTTATTTGGCTAAATACTCAGCAGTGACTGTAGTACGGTCACAAGGAATCATCAGGCGGGTAGAAAACCAGAAATTCCAATTTAATGACATCATTGATTTACAAGACAGACACATCCCTCTGTGAGATTAGGATGATTAATCACAAATGATCAGGATAATCATTGCACGCAGATCTTTATCAGTTACATGTTGTATTATTACTAGGCTATCATTTAATTAAGTGTAGTAATTATACAATGTATAATAATTAGTTTATTATAATAGATATAGCAGTTATATGCTGTTTAATTGTTATTTTATTATGATAGATACAACAATTAGACATATTATTATCACTAGATCATCATTCCAATGTGTAGTGATTATACACCTTATATTAATAGTTTATTATAATTGATATTGCTATTATACCGTATAAACAGTAGCCAATATAGTGATTATCATTAATAACACAGCATGTAATCTTTAAATTGCCAATCATATATTGCTCATTCCATTCTACTGGATGTTGTATCATCTCAGTCCCACCCAGCCTGATGGACGTATATGAGCATATCAAACAAGTCATATGCATATGGCTAAGAAATACTGAGTTTGGATCAGCATTACATAGTGTATAATTTGGTTCCTGATTGTTTTGGGTCAGCATTACACAGCGGATAATTTACAAGCTGTTATTGGATTGATTCCACTATTATATGGTGTATAATCCTTAACTTGACCCATTACATTAATAAGCAGAAGGCTTGCCAGCCAGAAAAAGATCACTTATTAAGCCCTACAAATGGAATACTGGAATTCTACCTTCCAAAGTTGGAGGATAGATTAAGGACCATTTATAAGTGTCAACTAAATACAGTGTAGTTTCCCAGCGCAATAATAGGCATTTAAGATACAGCCAATCAATAAATGACAGTAGGCTAGCTCAAGAAGAGTGTAGGCTGTAGCTTAAGTGCTATGTAAGCCTTGCTAAGGCCAGTAGCAGCACACATACCAAGGACAGCCAATAAGGATAGGCGCAGCCAGCAAAGATGGACCTATTGCCAAGGTAACCACTGAGAACTATCTGAAAGGAGAAGAACAAGGTTTGTTGCAGTATATATTGATATAGGTGCCTGAAAGGATGACAACAAGTTATTAGTTACACCTGTATAGATTGCAGCTGCTGGCTAGATTGGACTCAGTTTAAATAAGTGTAATTATCTTCAAAGTTTTATTTTATTGTAGTCTCTAGTGCTCTTGCATAGAATTAGGTAGAGTACATTGGCAAGAGTAACATCAATCTGTAGCTTGGAACATACCAGCAAAAACTAAGTTGCTCAACACCCTTCCAAGCCAACCAGCCTGCAAGGCGCAAAAGAAAGCTCATTACTTTAAATATTTTCTGCAAATGATCAAAAAGCAAGGGATAATTATGTACCTTGGGAAAATAGAAGCCACAATTCGGTTTTGAAAAGTCCACTGTGGTTGCAACTCCACAAACTCATGGCAACTCTAGTCCTCTCCCAAGAAGACTCTAACTGGGGCTTATACATAAGCTAATGGTGGCAAAGCCTACCCTCTCATGTTGGTCATCATGAATATGACCCCCAAATGCCTCTAGTTCAGATGCACCTCTAAATTAGACTCTACAGTATATTCACTAACATAAGAATGATCAATTTGACAAGGCAACACTGTGGGGAAGTAAGAAGTAGAAAAGAAATGATAGTTTTATTGAATATTGGGTGATAGCCTTATAAATTGATTGTAGAACATATAGATGATCAGGATGCTTCCAGATACTTGGGATAAATCTAGAAAATATTCTGGAAGTAAGGCAAGTTTAAATGTTTGAAATTATATAATAGTAATATTTAAATTACCAAAATTGCCTTCATTGACACTCTCCTTTTTTTTAGAAATTTCTCTGTTATTCAGTAATATCTGGTGTATGTATTTTCTCAGCAGCAGCCTGGTGATCCTAAAGTTGTTAGGTGGTTTCTTGGAGGTTGCTTAAGTAGTCAGTCTTTCTTACTCTTAGTGTTATTGGTGTTACTTCTTTATGGTGTTTTCTTTGAAGCTTTTAAAATCAACTAGATTGGTGTTCTTTTCTGATCTATGTTATACTGTTCTTATTGGCCCTCTGTGTACAGGGTCTTGTTTTTGGTTTCTCTAGTACCCAGACTGCAGTGCCTTTGGTTAGTGACACTTACTAGAAGTGGCAGTATGTTTTTGTGCATGTTTGATGGAGGTCATCTATGCTTTGAGTCTTATTTTTTTAGATAGGGTTTTCGCCTCTGTGTAATGTCTCTCTTATTAAATCTTGATTTAGGATTGATTATTTTGAGTGATGACTTCTGATTTATAACCATAGGTCAGTTAAAGGGGAAATAGCATATTTCTTGATTTGTTCTTACTCTTGATACCAGAAGTACATTTGATGTATTATGGCTGTGATGCAGGGTGCCACTACTCAGTATTACCATATTTGGACTAATTCTTTATTTGGAAAAGTATAAGGGGAACTACTGCCCTTTTTTGTGTTTTACATTGGAGGGTAACCCTCCAAATCCTATAGGGGCATTTCCAATTAGAGACTAATTGACGCACCTGCAGTTAGCCGCAGATTTGTTGGTGAGAAACCAATTGGAGTGACTTTTAATATGCAATTAGTGGCCAATTGATGCATCTGCGGCTAGCTGCAGATGCTCCTATTAGTGACCCATTGGAATAGGATTTACATATAACAATTATCAATCCATTGATGCATCTGTGGCTAGCTGCAGATGCATTGATGATCACCCATTGCTTGTGCCCCCTATGTAAATTGGTAAACTGGCCTTTCACCCCTCTTGCCAAGCATGGACCCTAAGGAAAGTAGTCTAAAACCCTATTCTACACCCAATTCCCCAAAGTTGTCCCTAGTATTGCTGTAATCACCTGACTCCCCAGATCACATGTTCACTTCTCATCCAATCTAAGCCATTTCCCTCTGAATATTCCCCAAAATATTTCAGCTCTTCAAGAATAGCTTAGTGTCTGTCAGGGACCCACCTTGCTGGTAATAAACCTCCCAGCTGCTGGGCCAAAGCCCCTACATTTAAGCCTGCTATTACCAATCCAATAGGAACTGTGACCATTGCAAGATGTCCAAGTTGTCCTAAATAAGCAAATCTCCCAAACATAGAGCTAAATTGTCCAAGTAGATAGTAGCCCACCAAATATGTCAAGAGGTAAAAGGAGACGTACAGTCTAACCAGAGTAGGTTTGGTGGGTGGAGTAGCAAACAAGCGGCAATAGTGGAATTTACTTCCCCAGTGTCTAGAAGGATATTTGAACCATCAATTGGCGAGAGATTCCTTCTTGTGGACGTCATCTGGGGAGGAATTATACCAGTTGGGTGTAGGAGTGGGATTTTCCAAGGCGTACACCTTGGTCAAGAAGTAGACTAGAAACCAGGATAGGAAAAAAAATTCCTCTCATGGTCTCAAAAAGAGTGTTTATCAAAAAATTAAGGAGTAGCTAGAAGAGTAATAATCTTTATTGTTGGAACAATTGAAGTGAATAGGAAAAGGGCACGTATATAGCCTTATGATCAAGGCTGAAATGTTTGAGTGGATCTTTGGGAAATGAAAGGGAATTTTCATAAGTATATCATGTAAAATTTACCTGTTTCAAGTGGTTGATGCATTGCTGTATAAATAATTGGTATACAGTTTTGATGCAATAATAGGAGCCACAAAGATCTTTCAATAATAAGGCTACTTAAGCAGTGTAAAGGCTGAAGATCAGGTATTGGAAAGTACGGAGCTTGCACTAAGGGAAAAGAGAGCGGGTCATCAATTGGTTGGAAAGCCAGATACAGCCAATCAGGGTTAAGACGGTAAGTGACGTTTGCAAGCTTGTTATTAATATGTTCAAATTTGAAAAACGTATGAAAGCAAAAACCGACTGAATTACCAGGTAAATCAAACTTTTGTGTTGATCCAGAACTAACAATCTTTTCCTTAGAAGCGTCCTGAGTTCAAATCTGGTTCCCCAAGGTTTCTAAAACCCAAATATTACAGTTTGACTGTTATGTTGTATATTTGACTGGCTGCATTTTAAATCTTTGTTCTGGTGTTAATTTAGGACTTTTTTTCTTTTAAGAATTTCAATAAGAGCCAGGTAGTCAGGGAAGGAGTCCCTGACAGTGCCTGGCAGTCTAGACCCTAATCAGTATGACTCACCCTTTCTTTTCCCTCCTCCCCCTACAACTATAAAAGACCTTCAGGAGATCCCCAATAAAATCAATCATTTACCATACAAACATACCTATCAACTTCTAATTCTTAGATTACTTGCAGAGCCCACATATAGAGGTTCTGTTGAGTAAGAAGATAATAGTCCTTTTGTGTTCCCAGTTGGTGCTCAGCTACATTTAATCTATCCTTAGAACCCTTGACCATCACATTTTCTGGTGCCCACTACAGGGGTATCTGCCACTGCCCTTTGCACCTCTGCTGAAGACCTCTAGTCCAGGGACCAAACCTGTGACCCCAAAATCATAGACCACCCACGCTGCTCCACCACAAACTATGCTTGCTGCAATGCCAGCCCCTTTGTCCTGCCCGCCCAACACCTGCACACAGAGGCCTGGGTCAGCCCCGTAATGCTGATCAAGTCCCAACTCCTACCAAAGCCCCCACCCCAAGAGTTGAGTTGTTCTTAATGCAGAAGTTCCCCAACTACCTATAGAGGTTGAGAAACCCACTAATTTGACCTCTGACCTTCCCCTACACACCCAGACTAGTACTTGCCCACTAATTGCTGCCCATACATCCTCCCAAGCTGTTAAGCCCCTGAGATGTTGCTCCACTTTAGTCTGCCCACAAAGCCCTCCTCCTGCCTCAGACAAAGACCCTGCAGAGGAATTTTTGAGGTAGATGAAGAGCCTCCCACCAACCTGCCTTGAACCTCATCTCAATCTTCTACTTTGAGTGGATATCACCGCCACCCTAGGGCTTTGTCTGGGAATCCTGCACCCCCTCTCCAAAAATGTTGGACCCTCAAACAAACTAGCTCTTGTGTCCTTTTTGTCTTATGTATAGAGCCTCTACCTGTCCCCACTACTCCCCCATCTTACCAATTCATCCCCAGTGCCCCCCTTTACCAATGCACCAAGTTTCTCACCCTGGCCCCTCTGACAACCCCACCATATCAGATATGGAACATGTCTGTGTGTTCCTGAGTGATAATGAGGATGATCTTACTTCTATGGCAATAGACAATAACAGAAAGATTAAGGCCTACCTGATCCAATTTAACCAACCCATGGTAACTGTGCTGGTAAATAAGTTAGAGTTACAACACATTAGCAGAAAGCAAACCATTATGGCCCTGAATCAACTAAGGGATTACACTGAGGCAGCAGTAAACCCCCTCCAGGACCAACTCCATCAGATACAACATGAGCATGAGGTTCTTGAAGCTCTGCATTCAGACAAGGTAACCATTGCTTAGCAGATAACATAAGAGCACTCCTCTCTACAGCAGCAGGTAATCCAATCTTTGGTGGAAGAAGTGGCCATCCTTAAGGGCCACTCAACCCAGTATGACGTGGATATTGGCAACAATCAGACCCAGCTAGAAGACATCCAAAAAGCCTGCAACTGATGGGCTGGAAATGCTGCGTCTATAGTCAACCAGACCCAAGACAACATAGAGGCCCTGAAAAACAACCTTGACATCTTTTTATTATGATCTTACGCAGACACAAGAAGACTTAGATATTATAGGGACCAATAGTGACATAAACTATTCTAATCTAGAAGTGCTCCAGTCAGACCAGGCTGTGTTCAAGGCACAGACAGAAGCCAGTCAGAGCAAACACTTGGGTCTCATTCAGCAACTTACAACCCAGCTCAAGCGCATTCAACAGGAGTTGACCACCCTACCCCAGAAGCAGAAAACCTATGCCTCTACTTATAATAAAGAACTCACTACTCTAAAGGAGAAGCATGCCAGCCTCCAGTTGCTGATATCAAACCTTACCAATCAATTAACTCAATGAATTTAGGAGGATCAGGCGGTATAGAACCAAGCCCTTACCTCTGCCTCTGCGTCTGAAGAAGTAGTGTGCTATTTCTGTAGTCAGTAGAAACCACTACAGCTTTGTCTAGCAGCCACCTGGATGGAGAAACATATTGAAGTTTCCCCCAGGCCACACAAGGAGTTCCCACCCCCACATTTACCCCCTTCCCACCCATCCTGGATATCTTGACCTCAGGTTTAACCTCAGTACCATTTGTTGCCACTCAAACGCCCACAGAGAACCTCCCCAACACGCCACTACAGGCCCAAGCTAATGAACCAAGGGTAGACCCTGAAAATGCACGCTGAGAGACGCCTCTCAACCCTGGGCACTCACACCCTCAACAATACCTGTGGTGGCTTCCCCCTTCCATGTACCCAGGCTCAGACTCCCAGGCATACCCACAAGAGAAGTTTTTTTCAGCCAAATTACCCCCATGGGGCTTACACCCCCTCCTGGATCTTTGCTCCTGTCTTATAGTTAACCCAGAGCCTTCTCAGGACCGCCATAGAGCCCCCAGGACCATCCCCTTCTGATTCTGGTCCACCTTTGTGGGACTCACGTGCAAGCTCTGGCCCCAGCCTCAAGCTAAACACCAACTTCAAACCAGGAGGCTCCATTAACATTCACATTTTTCTCAAAGGGTTTGAGCTCATGACCAGGGACAGCCCAGTTCCAGTTGCCTGTACCAAACTGATAAATATCCTAGAAAAAACTGACTTTTCCACCTTGGTTGCCGCTCTTAGTGGAGGGGAGGTCTTACAAGGAAATTAAAAATATCCTTGAAGATACCTATGGGTCCCCCAAAAAGCTAGAGGACAAAAATTCCAATTTATTGGCTATCTCTCTGAAAAAAAGATGAGTCACTTCCAGAATTTGGTAGAAGATTCAGGGTTGAGGCACAAACCTTAATGTCTATCAACTTCCTGACTCCCAGAGAAGCAGCAACAGCTCTTCTCTGTGCAATCTGCCCCTTCCCACACTTTTCTGTCTTCCACTCACAGCTGTTGACACCTACTTTAACTCAGGCAGTACTTCACATAGCTGTCTCCCTCTAACAACATACTCTATGTCCAGCTCCATGTCCTGTGTATCCTTTCTGCTGGTTAATGAATATGGTAGAGGAATATGAAGAGGATGATGATGGAGTCCTTTATGCAGAAAGATGAGCCATGGAAGAACAAGAATGCTTTAAGTGTGGTTGGAAAAGGAACTTTTTGAGGAACTGCCCACACTGGCAACTAGACATAAAGGAAGAGCCCACTGTTGAGCAACTTGTGATATTGCTGATATGTTCAAAGCTACAGATAGATGTTAGCCTTGCCAATGTACTCTACCTAATCCTATGCAAGAGCACTACAGACTACAATAGAATAGAACTTTAAAATTACGTTTATTGATACTAGAGTACAATCTAGCCAGTGGCTGCAATCTATCCAGGTGTAACTATGAACTTGTCTTTTTCCTTTCAGGTGTGTATATCAATATATACTGCAACAACCCTTGTTATTGTCCTTTTAGAAAGTTCTCAGTGGCTACCTTTGCAATAGGTTCATCTTAGCTGGCTGCACCTATCCTGATTGACTGTCTTTGGCACGTGTGTTGCTACTGGCCTTAGCAGGCATACATGGCACTTCAGCTACAGCCTTTGCTCTTCTTGAGCCAGCTTACCGTCCTTTATTGATTGGATGTATCTTACACGCCTATTATTGTGCTGTGAAACTACACCATATTTATTTGACGCTTATAAATGATCCCTAATCTGTCCTCCAACATTGGAAGATAGAATTCCGGTATTCCATTTGTAGGACTTAATCAGTGATCCTTTTCTGGCTGGCAAGCCTTCTGCTTATTAATGCAACAGGTTGAATTTAGGATTATATGCCATATAATAGCAGACTCAATCCAATATTAGCTTGTGGATTATCTGCCCTGTAATGCTGACCCAAACCAATAAGAAACCCAATTATATCAGTGTAATGCTGATCTGAACTTATTATTACTTACCCATATGCACATCACTTGTTTGATATACTCATATACGTCCATCAGGTTGGGTGGGACTGAGTTGATACAATGTCCATTAGGATAAGATGAGCCTTATACAATTGATGATTTCAGATTACACGCCATGTAATCAATGATAAACACTATATTGGCTAACGTTTATATGGTGTGTAATGCTAATATCATTTAAAATAAACTAGGAATTATACGGCATATAATCAGTACACATTGGAATGATGATCTGTGATAGTACGGTGTATAATTATCATATCAATTATAATAAACTAATAATATACAAGGTATAACTTCCATATCAATTATAATATACTGGTCATTACTAGCATATAATTACTACACTTAATAGAATATTGACCTAGTGATAATACAGTGTGTAACTGATAAAGATCTGTGTGCAATGATTAGCCTGATCATTTGTGGCCAATCAGCCTAATCTCACAGGTACAAACCAAGGCATTTTGCATCCCAATTTGTGCTGTCCTGCATAGTGGCGCTCTGGCCTTAATACGATACTCCCAATTTACCTGTAGGCTCTGTTTCCCGCCAGACTTGAGTGCAGCAGAACCTTTGGTACAGCAGGCAACAATCCTTCCAGATCCAAAGGTGCATAGTTGTTGGTTCCCTTGAAGTTTGGGGAAACTGTGGTCACCTGCCCGGCCATAGTCCTGGAAGCCAATAACTATTATGTATTGATTGGTTCCTCTTTTATGGACCAGTTTGTGACCACCATAAATCACAAGACTGGCATGTTTCACCTCCTAGGCCAGTAATTCCCACTAATGACACCTGATGGCTGGACTAGAGTCCCTCCTGAAGGCATGAATCCTAGAGGATGCATCCTACTTGCCTGCCCCTCTGGGATGATAGGGATCCCCTAAGAAACCATGTTGACTTGGATAAGAAAACTACAAAAAGTTAGCTACAACAACCCTATCCTTATTCAGTCAAAGGACAGTGTAAGTATTCCTCCCAAATCCCAAGCCTTTATAGGAACAGTTCTCAAGCTACGCATACCAAGGAGGTTGCATGGGAAAATATCAGCACTAGGTTTTTTTGCTTCCCAGGCAGCCCACGGTTGCAACCTGCCTCCTCCCAGGGGAGACTACCAATGAACTCATTATCCTGGTGTCCAACTCTCACTCCTCTACCCTAGAAATAGGTTGCAACTCTGGGGTAGCCTTCCTAAAAATTGTCTCAAATAAATATATTTCCTCTGCCTATACTATTGGATTGCTGTAAGAACTAGGACTATCAAACCCTAGTCACAACCTAATAGCACCCATCCTACAAGATAAACAAATTGGGGACATAGGCCTACAACAGAAGGAACAATTCCTGGAGCTCATCAAGAAGTACAAGCATTTTTTGCCAACTCTGACGCCAAGCTGGGCTAGGCTAATAACTGCTTCCATAAAGTCAACACAGGGGAAGCACATCCCCTATTCCAAACTGTATACCGTTGATCCCCTTTGGCTAATCAAATAATCCAACAGGAAGTTGATAAACTATTGGAAGGATGTCTTTTAGTACCATCCAATAGTCTCTGGGCCAGCCTTTTGCTCCTGGTACAGAAGAAAGATGGAACCAATCAAGTGGTAATTGACTACAGGAAGTTGAAGACCATCTCCAAGAAGGACAGGTATCCCCTACCTTGGATCAATGACACTCTGGACAAGCTGGGAGGTGCATAGTTCTTCTCAGCTATGGATCTTGTAGCAGGCTACTGGAAGATACCTATAGAAGTTGAAGACCAGGAGAAATGTACCATTGTGACTGCAGATGGTATGTACCAACCAACCTGGATGCCGCAAAGACTAGCCAACACCCCGGCCACTTTTCAAAGGCTTATGAACACCATATTTTGCAACCTAAAGTCCATCTGTGTCCTCGTATATTTAGATTACATCAATGTGTACTCAAAAAGCTTTGAATATCACCTTAGAGACTTAGAGCAGGTCTTCATCAGGCTAGACAAGATAGGAATGAAACTCAAGCCAAAGAAGTGTCAATTCAAGGAAAACCTTGAGTTCTTAGGTCATGTCACCAATAAGAAATACATTGCTCCTATCCCAGCTAAGGTAACAGCTATCTCTAAACTTGCTGCCCCTGCCACTGTCAAGGACCTGCAATGTTTCCTTGGTATGGTTGGCTACTATTGCCGCTTTATATAGGCATTTGCCAATCTGGCCCAACTCCACTTCTGCCTTCTAAAAAAGGATGTGGAATTCATATGGGACTGTGATTGACAAATTGGGTTTAAGGCGCTCAAGAAAGTCTTAGTAGAATCCCTAGTTCTGGCGTATCCTGACTTCTCCAAAGAGTTCATTTTGTATACAGATGCCAGTTTAGTAGCAGTAGGAGAGGTCCTTGTGTAAATGACAATGAATGTCATAATTTTAATGTTGGATATTTCTCTAGGACTCTGAATGTCCATAAAAAAACTACTCAGGAACAGAGCAATAATGTCTAGCAGTCCTATATGGTATTGAAGAGTGCCGCCCCTACCTATTGGGTCCCACTTCAAAGTTGTGACTGATCACTCCTCCCTGAAGTGTCTAGCTAATCTACAAGATCCTGAGGTGAGACTGGCTTGCTTGGCAGAGAGACTGCAGGCATACAATTACAATCTTATACACCGTCCTGAGCCAAGCATACCAACACTGATGGATTATCTAGACTTACCCTAGTAGTAACCCTTGCCCCAGAAGGAGACGCCCTGTTTGACCTCATTCTCTTTCCCTCCAAGTGGGATGGTATCTCACCTGAGGCCCAGAGAACCCTAGTCAAGCTTGCTCATAACACCACAATTAGAGACAGCTGTTTATATAATGAAGTCAAGGGACATCAGCTGCCATACAATTGCCCCTCTTCACGGCTAGCCATACTACAACAATTCAATAACCTAGACACTGGGCATTAGGCAAAAATCTTCTGATGGCAACACTTGCATTGCACTGTTATTGAGAAGGTATGTAAACTCATATATTAGAATTTTGTCAAAGCTGTATGACTTGATCCAAGTATTGTCCCCTACCCAAGGCCACTAGCTATAGACTGCACCCCCTACCCACGTGTTTCACACTGTTAGCATTGATGTGGTAGGACCAGTAGGCCCAAATAAGAATAGTCATGGAAATACATACCTTATTGTAGCCATTGACTATTTCAACAAATGGGTTGAGGCCAAGGCTATTACTGACCTTATGGCCAAGCCCAACACCTGTTTTGTTCTATCACATATCATTACCAATCATGGTTGCCCACACATCATCTTGACAGATAGCAGAACCAATTTCACCAGCAAGCTTCTAGCTGAATTAAACAAGGCTATGGGAATCAAGGATGCAAAATCTACTCCGTATCACCCAGAAACAAATGGCTTTGTTGAACAAGTTAACAGCACCCTCAAGACTATCCTCAAAAGGCTCATGCTAGATTCAGGCTTGTCTTGGGATACTTTAGTCCCCTTTGCACTCATGGCATACCAAGTAACTAATCATACTGCTACTGGATGTTTCCCCTTCCAGATGGTTTATGGACAACAACCTTCTATACCTAGCTCCTAGGAACCTATCAATTGGATACAGAAAGATCCCCCAATGATCATCTAAGAGCCCTGACCAAAGAACTAATAACTCTGCACCATGAAGCATATAATACTATGAAACAAATTGGTGTGCTGTGTTTGCTTGCAACATAAAGCAATTTCCCAAGCTAGCCTCTTTTGAGATTGGTCAACACGTACTTGTCTCCAGGGCTTGGACTTCTGGAAGTCCCCACAAGCTCATCCCAATATTTTCAGGTCCATTTGTGGTAATCAAGAAAAGTAGCTTTGATGCATATACAGTTCAACATATTGCCTCTGGTCAAACTTATCAGAGAGTACATATCAAGTTCATTAAAGCAGCCCCTGTAGTTGACAAGAGGTCTCCTCACCCCTTGCCAACTTCTATCTACATGGGCAACCCTCAGTAAGGCCATGCAGCTTTAAAAAACCTCTGCCAGCCTCTCTATTATCTCTTCTATATAGGGCAGTAGAGGAAACACTACGTAGGAATATAGACAGTGATGATGCAAGGTATCCTACCATCCCTTCATAGGATCAAGCTGAAGAGACCAATTGTTGGTATAGCCTGCATAAATAAAAAAGGGATTTATCCCAGAAAAGAAAAAAATAATATATATATATAAATATGGAAGAAGCAAAAGGGTTTATTCTTGCAGTGAATGAGGGGTCATGAACCCCATATAATGATTAGTGACCTTGGAAGCCACAAAGAAAGGGAACATGCCATTGTTGTCATAGGCAGCTATGCAGTTGCTGATGGGAGCCTGAAGCATCCAGTTGTACATACAATATTTTTCAGGAGGATGGTGGCTGGTGTAGATGGCGGCTAGGATGAGGGCATCCTGAATCATGTACTCATATGATTCAAAAACCTTGGCAAGACAACCTGCGGACAACTGAGCCTGCATATTGTCAACAGCAGTGGCTACCTTCTCACAGGACAGATTGGCGCAATTGGCTAGATTAACAGAGAGACCCAGAGTAATGAGGGCTTGCAGCCACTGGTGGTACAAGTTAGAGTCTAATTCCCCAACTGGGTTGGCAAACAGGCAGTACCAACAGCTCTGTGACGCTCCATCAAACCCATGGTATGAAAGAACAGGAAAAACGTCATGCTCCACCCCCAAGTCTCCACTGCTGAGATCAAGGTGTTTTGAGCAAAAGTGACGTCAGCCATTTTGCAAGGACAGGTTGCAAATAGCCGGCTGAACTCAGATAAGGTAAAAAAGGGTGTGGGGTGTTGATGACCATGGCGTTCTTCACCAATTGACTTGCTCAAGAAGTAACAGGCCTGGCTACTTGACATCCCAGCCCAAGCTGTGTGATGTCAATAAGATTAGAAGAGGAAGGAAGGCGCCTCATAGGAGGCACACACGCATACATGTTCACAGAAGAGTTCCTAAACCATACCAAATCTTCATTTTGGACCAGTTCCAGAATTTGGGCCATTGACTCAACCTGAAGGGTGGGCCAACCCTTGCAATAATTGTTCTCAGACTGCTTGTCAAGACAAACTGTAATCATAGCCATCTGGATATAGGTACCAAGGACTTGCTCAGAGCAATCAGGTGCATGATGGGTAATGGTCATGTTGTCCAGCCCCATATCAATAAAGGTCTTCTCTAAAGCCACACAAGGAACCAAGGTGTCTTCAGTGGGATTGTCTGCACCCAAACAATACACCACCTCCTCTACTGTGTGTTGTTGCTTGTCAACAAGAGCTTTAGAAGCAGCTTTCATACCAGCTGCATCAAGAGCAGCCTGGGCCATCTCCTCCTGTAAAGCCTGTCCATTGTTGGTTGGCATGGTTGCCTCTGCCCTGCAGCCCAGGTCACAAAGACGCTGGCCTGGGTAGCTGGGAAAGCAGGACAACTTGGCGGGGTGCAATCTTTGGGATTGGGAATCAGAATATTCATTGGCATCAGGTCTTAAATCCCCTGAATATTTGGATGCTTTAGACTGGGAGGCCTCAAAACTCTTGCCCTCTTTGTCTAGTTGTAGATACTTTTGCCTCTTGGTAGTGTGGACCCTTCTAGGCGCAATTGCAAAGGCAACCAAAGTTAAAGGAGCTCTAAAAATCTTGAAATCTTCTCTGGGAGGTCCTCCAAAAGATGCTCCTCCCTCTCTACTGAGGAACCCAACCCCTGTTCAAGGGCCTCAAGTTTGGCTTGACAGAGAGAATTTAGTTCAGCCTGCAGGGAGGCAGGCAATTTGCAGACGCATCAGGAAGCAAAGAATAATGACATTTTTAACTATGAGAAATCAGTCAGGACGCCTCTATTTATACTTAGTTTTACCCAATTAATTTGGCTTGATGATCATTGGGTGATTTATCATGGCTCACCCCTCTAAGCTTATTCCCCAATTATTATTAGGCCACTTGACAGTTAATTGGCTGCTTTAAATTGGTTTCAGATGAACATCTACTGGCCATTATGATGGTCTCAAATTTTCTTTTAGGATGGAGTTGCATCCTGATCTAGGGGTATGTGGTACAGGGTGCCACTCCTCAGTATTACCATGTTTGGAATAACTCTTTATTTGGAAAAGTATCAGGGGAACTGCTGCCTTTTTTTGTGTTTTACGCCGGAGGTTAACCCTCCAAATCCTATAGAGGCATTTCCAATTAGAGACTAATTGACGCACCTGCAGCTAGCTGCAGATGCGTTGGAGAGAAACCAATTGGAGTGACTTTTAATATGCAATTAGTGGCCAATTGATGCATCTGCGGCTAGCCGCAGATGCTCCTATTAGTGACCCATTGGAATAGGATTTACATATAACAATTATCAACCCATTGATGCATCTGTGGCTAGCTACAGATGCATTGATGATCATCCATTGCTTGTGCCCCCTATGTAAATTGGTAAACTGGCCTTTCACCCCTCTTGCCAAGTATGGACCCTAAGGAAAGTAGTCTAAAACCCTATTCTACACCCAATTCCCCAAAGACAGCCCTACTATTGCTGCAATCACCTGACTCCCAGATCACATGTTCACTTCTTGCCCAATCTAAGCCATTTCCCTCTGAATATTCCCCAAAATGTTTCAGCTCTTCAAGAATAGCTTAGTGCCTGTCAGTTTAGACCCTAGTCAGTATGAATCACCCTTTCTTTTCCCTCCTCCCCCTCTAACTATAAAAGACCTTCAGGAGATCCCCAATAAAATCAATCATTTATCATACAAACATAACCAACAACTTACAATTCTTAGATTACTTGCAGAGCCCACAAATAAAGGTTCTGTTGAATAAGAAGATACTAGTCCTGTTGTGTTTCCAGTTGCTGCTCAGCTACACCCAAACTAAACTTAGAACCCTTGAGCACCACAATAGCCAAATCTCTTTTCTTTTTTGCCATCCATGATTTTTCAAGAGTTTAGATTAGGCTATCAAATGGTGTTCCACTCAAGAATTAGTCTGTTGGTGGTATTAATATGTATAGGAGTGTTTTATGTTCTTTTCCTTGAGGTTGTTGTTTAAAAAATGTCCTTCTAGTTATTTGGTTTCATCTGTTACCAAAGAATAAGGTGCTTCATGGGTGGCCACTATGGTGTTAATAAAGAATCTGTTATTGTTTCTGCCTTGTGATCCTTGGTGGCTCAACAGATAGATCAGTAGGTGGCAAAGTCAATTGCTGCAAATAGGAATCTTTTCCTGTATTTGCTGTTTGTATTGGACCTACAATATCAAGTCTCTAGACCTTGAATGATTTTGAGTCTGGGACTGAATTACTAGTTGGTTTGGATGCAGTAGTACTGATGTGTTTTACATACAGTACATTTCTTGAGTACATCAATTATATCCTTTTTTGGGTTTGGCCACCATGCCACCTCCTTTAAAGCACTGTATAGTTTGTTTTCTTTGGTGTGTTCTATTAGGCGGTGTTGGCGTAACATGACATCTACCCTTTTTGCTAGGGGAACATATGGGAATTGTTTGCCACTTGATGTTCTGTATGCTGTGCCATTGAAAGCGTGGACATTTTTTCATTCCATAAAGCTGTATTGTGGGTAAGTTATGATGTGGTTTGGTCTTTCCCCTTGCTTTGTCATCTGTGTTATAAAGGTTGGGCCAGCCAGGGCCAAAGTTATCTGGGTGATCTTCTCTAGGTTAGCATAACCTAGAGAGATCATCTGCAGTAACCAACTCTTTCCTCTTTTATATTTGATGTCCAAGTTTAATTCTTCAATTGACTACAACCACTTGGACTGTTAGCAAGCAATTTTATGAGTGATATAAAGTATATAAGTGAATTGTGATCTGTGAGGACCCTGGCTCTTGGATGGCCCTCAAGGTATCAACATATTTGTGGCATGCATGGTCTATAGCTAGTAATTATTTATTGTGTATTATATATAGAGTCTTTGTGTTAATAAGTTTTCTACTTTTGTAGAATACTAGTAGGTGGTTATCCTGCCCTGGCTGTTAGATGCAAATTATAGCTCCAATAGTTTTATCACTTTTATCTGGTCATATCTTGTACCAACCCTTATTGTTTGGGTATTGAAGGATGGTTGCTTCAAACCAACACTGCTTTAGACCTGAAAATCTTTATCACACTCTGGTTTCCAGTTTATCTTTTGTTTTCCATCATCCTTGATGGGGCTGTTGGTTGGTGCTGTAAGCTTTCTGCAATTGTTATGTACTTCCATAGATATGCAATCATTCCCAAGAAGCACCTGACAGATTTTACAGAGGAAGGTCTTTACATGTTTTGGATAGCTTTAATCTTATCTGGATCAGCTTTTATGCCACCATCTGATACTAAATATCCATGGTGTAATAGTTTTTTTGCATTAATTGACATTTGGATGGTTCTGTATATTATTTGTGCTAAGAAAGCTGATTGAGTCTCTTTTTACATGTGTAATGTGCTCTGATTCTTTTTTGTGGGATATGATAATATCATCAAGATAACACATTGTACAAGGAAGTCTGTTTAGGGCTTGATTCCTCATTGTTACAAATGTGGCAGAGGCATTGGTCATGCCAAAGCTCATAAATTAACATGCAAGATGTCATAAGGTTATTGGTTAAACTAGCCTTCATTGTATTGGACATTGATCCTTTAAGCTCAGTGAGTAAGAGAGCAATAGCACTCTTGCTCTGGATGAAAGGTAGTTCAACCAATCAACTAAGTTGCATCTCCAAGCCATATCAACTTACAATTGTCTGATCTAAATATTAATAGTGGGAAAATCCTGCAGATGGATCTGGCTGTGAAGCAGAGGATCCTGGCGTTCAGTGGCTGTTATCAATATCCCAATATATATAACTCTCTTAGATGATATTAAAAAAGAATTTATTATTACACATTAATATATTTTTATACACACTAAGTTGGAGAATCTCAACTTAGTCTTTAGTAACTATTAAGTCATAATACAAGTCTAGCAAGATAACCACACAATACACACCCATACTTGGATTTGAAACACAAGGGATCTAAATGAAAGTGGAATGAAATTTGTGAGATTTGACTGATTGACCACAAATAATCAGGCTGATCATTGCACACAGATTGTTATCATTTATGCGCCATACTATCACTAGAATGATACTCTATTAAGTGTAGTAATTATACGCCATATAATCATCAATATATTATAATGGATGTGGCAGTTAAACGCTGTATAATCACTAATATATTATAATAATATGGCAGTTATATGATGTATGATTGTTAGTTTATTAGGATAGATGCAACAATTATACACCGTATTATCACTGATCATCATTCCAATGTGTTAAATTATACGCCATATAATTACTAGTTTATTATAATTGATATGGCTATTATACGCTGTATAAACGTTAGCCAATATAGTGGTTATCATTGATTACATGGTGTGTAATCACTAAATCATCAACTGTATATTGCTCATACCGTCCTGCTGGGCGTTGTATCAACTCAGTCCCACCAAGCCTGATGGTGTTTAAGAATGTATCAAACAAGTGATGCACATATGTCAAGGAAATACCAAGTTTGGGTCAGTATTACACAGTGTATAATCAAGTATCTTATTGGTTTGGGTCAGCATTACACAGCGTATAATCCACGGGTTGATACTGGATTGAGTCTGCTATTATAAAGTGTATAATCCCCAATTTGACCCATTGCATTAATAAGCAGAAGGCTTGCCAGCCAGAAAAGGATAACTGATTAAGACCTACAATTGGAATACCAGAACTCTATCTTCCAATGTTGGAGGACAGATTAGGGACCATTTATAAGCGTCAAATAAATATGGTGTAGTTTCACAGCGCAATAATAGGCGTGTAAGATACATCCAATCAATAAAGGACAGTAAGCTGGCTCAAGAAGAGCAAAGGCTGTAGCTGAAGTGCCATGTATGCCTGTCAAGGCCAGTAGCAACACACATGCCAAGGAAAACCAATCAGGATAGATGCAGCCAGCAAATATGAACCTATTGCAAAGGTAGCCACTAAGAACTGTCTGAAAGGACAAGAACAAGGTTTGTTGCAGTATATATTAATATAGACGCCTGAAAGGATGACAACAAGTTCTTAGTTACACCTTGATAGATTGCAGCCGCTGGCTAGATTGTACTCCAGTTTCAATAAATGTAATTATCTTCAAAGTTCTATTCTATTGTAGTCTGTAGTGCTCTTGCATAGGATTAGGTAGAGTACATTGACAAGGCTAACATCTATCTGTAGCTTTGAACATACCAGCAATAACACAAGTTGCTCAACAATACCCAAGCAACTCCATAAGAGGAGTCATGAGTAATTTCATGGTTTGGAAATTTAGAGGTTTAAGTCAAAATAAAAGATGAGCAAAACAATCACTTGGGTGAATGTAGACTTTATTGATTAAACAAATACTTAAATAGAGCTTACCAGCTTTTTATAGCATGGTAGCAGAAATAATATAGGAAAAGGAGTTTGGGAAAGTTGGAGATGAAATGTGGGAAGTTGGCAGTTGGAATCTTCAAAACTGGGGTGAGTAAATTATTTCCTTATGCTTTTTAAAATCTTTATAATCAAGGTACCATATTTTCCTTAACTTATCCATTCATTCTCTGGCCTGACTGGGGTGGTAGGTACTCAATCCCACAGAAGGTGGGGGCCAGGAGGTGGCCTTGGCACGCACAATGGAAGGATTGGCAACCAAAGGACCCAAAAACCAGACACAGAAGGCTACCTGCTTTCCCATTATTGCCAACGTCACCAGGAGTATATCCTAGACAATTTGAATCAAAGTTGTCAAGCATTGATTGGCTAGAGACCTGGTTGGAAGTTAATGATTGGTTCAAAGTAGAATTAACGTTTGTTTTAAATAGATCTGTCTCAACTGAATCAATAGACAACCTGGGTTCAAAAATTGTTGCTGACAACAACGGCTTGGAAACTGTTTCTGGACTTAAGACAGAAGGTAATAAAGAACAGATACTACTTACTAATCCATTCCATTTAGAAGGTTCAAAAGCAGATGAAGGGACAAACAATTCTGCTTTTTTAAATAAAAGTAAATTGGTGTCAAGTCTGTTTAAAGAAGCATTCATGACACTTAGGGTGGCTTTTTTTTGACAAAGAATACAGCAGCTCCCAATAGAGAGTCTGATGGTTGTATTAAGTCTTTTTAAGTTTTATCAAAATATTCCTTGAGGGCTTTCATTCCCACTTGAGAAATTCTGTAGAGAGATGCTTTTTTGGGCATGGCCTTATGGAGATCTATTGTGTGTTGACTTCCCTTTCTATGGGTAAGTCTGTGAGGTGCAATACACCATCTAGAAAACTTTATCTAGAAAGACGCCATCTAGAAAAAATTCTAGATGGTGTTGGGATTTACATCAGCAAAATTCAAAAAACAAGTTTATAAAAATTATTAATTAGTTATTTTTTACATATTAGTTTCTAACACAGCATCTAGAAAAATGGTATCTAGAAAACGCTATCATATATTAAAATAAAAAGAGTGCTATCCAAATAAGATTTTTTGAGTTTAAAAACACTTAATATATACCCTAAAATACACCATTTAGAAATATGACGTCTGGAATCAAATAATAAATTTTACTTTTATGTGATAAATCAAGCCTTTTCCTCTTTAACTGGGGATAAAGTATGATATTAATTTATGATCACATTTAATAAATCAACTCAAATTAACTCCCATTTGATAATACTATCTCCCTGTAACACAGTCATTAAAAACTACTTTTAATATAATGGTTTTATTACTCATCATAAAAAGATCTGTAATATTTAGATTTCAACTTTAAAATGTTTCATTAATTATTTTATATATGCAAGGGTAGTGACTCCATTAACTGGAACTGCTATAATCAGGTTAAGGACAGTGTAACTAAGACTATCTCATCACTTGAAGGTTGGTAAAATCAATTTTGCTGCCTGGTTAAGATAAAGAAGCCCAGATTCATTGTGATTATCATCAATCTGAAGATTGAGCATGCTCATAGGGACCAGATTTACCCTCAGGCCATCAAAAGAAAAGCTGTTTTATCCAAGCATGCAGATCAGCAGGTCAAGTTTGCAAGTGTTACCAAGAAGTTTTTGACCTATTACACCAGAGAAGGCTGCCTTAACCATCTTAAATGCATTGAAAAGACTTTTGGGACTGAATCCTGATCACGTTACTCTTCCATTAAATACTTTAATTCCAAAAATTTTATTTTTACTTTATTTTTAGTATACATATTTAATATAGGGTCAAAAATTAATAAAGAAATATCACAGTTTTGGGGTGTGTTGACTTTGGAGCTTTGCAAACTATAGTTGGTACTAGCTGATCCCACATTATTATTGCAGATTTAAAATCTTTGGATTATTTTGAGTCTAGTCATATGTTTTTCTAATTTTTTATATGTTTTTGGGTTTTTATTGATTTTTAAGCTATTTGGCACAGTTTAGCCAGAAATTTGACATAAGGTTTCTAGATGGTGTTTTCTAGATGGCGTCTTACTAGATGATGTTTTAGGAAACATTTTATAGATGGTGTTTTCCAGATAGCGTTTTCTAGATGGCGTCTTTCTAGATAGTATATCCCACCAAGGATTCTAAGTTACTGCATTCAGCGGTTTGAATGTTGTTCACTTTATTGGTATTAGTTCAAGTGGAGTTGTTGGTTCCGGGACAGGTATTGTTTTGACATTTGTTTTTGTTGTTGTTTGAGTTACCATTGCTATTTGAGCATTTGTTGGAGTTGTTGGAACCATTTTTTTTGTTGTTGTTTTATATTGGCATATGTGTGTTTGTGTGCTGCATATTCCATGTTTGCATGCTTTTCTGCACATTTGGCCTCTGCAATAAGGACAGGCATGAAGGTATTTGCCTCTGGGCGTATGAGGATGGCAACCAAAAATTTCATTCTACTCAGTAATTAAGCTCTTATGTGATTATTATTAGCCTGTGCTGGGTTGATAACTTTGGGGCATATATACTCAAATTCTTGGGCATATGCTGCAATATTGTTTTTGTGGGGAAGATTTCTTAGTTGGAACCCAATGTCTTGGAGTGTTTCTACTACCTTAAAGCATTGGAGAGGACATTCTTAAAAATTTACCAATTGTCTAATTGGTTGCAGGTCTGCTGTCTACCCGGGTGGTAAACCAGCTAGCAGCGGCCTCAATGAGGTTTTTGCCAGCTTCTTGTACCCATCTTTCCTGAGGTTTCTGTTTTTACTGAGTTTAGATTCTGTGTGTTATAGCAAGTTGGTTAAAAAATTTCTTTTTTCACTGAAAACTTTTCAATTATCAATTATTTGGTATTGATGGGCCCTTTTAGGCCGTTGTTGTTTTGTACTTGCAAGGCAAAATACCCAGGAAGGTGGTTGTGTGGCTAAAGGTCCACACCATGCCACATGGCATGATGTAGTTGTTAATACAGTGTATACTGTGTGGATATCTGTGTTGATTGTGAATGGTGTAATTTTTTTATCATTTTTCAGTGTTGAATGTGTGGTTGATGCTGGCTAGCACTGCTTTGTGGTTTTCCAGGAGTGGGATGTGATTGTTGTCTGTTGATATGGCGTAATAAATTGTCATATATTCTGCTACCAGTGACAAGGTAATTCTGTGGGAAGCAAGATAGAGAAAAGAAATAATAAGTTTATTAAATTTTGGGTGACGCCTTATAAGGCAATTATAGATCTTAAAGGGGATCAGGATACTTTCAGAAAATAGGGAGGGAATCCAGAAGGCATTATGGAAGTAGGGCAAGTTGGGAAGGTTGGAAATCATGCAATAGCCATATTTGGATTTCCAGAGTTTCCAATCTTGACAAGAGCACAGATTACTAATTAAAAAACAGAGGGGGTGAGGCTTTCTTCTAAAGTACCAAGATTAGAATAATTCATGTGATGTACCCCAGAATATATGGCCATTGGTAAACCCCTTTTAAGGAAATGGTGCTTTTATTGAAGGCAAACATATAAATATTTATATCTTTGCAGGCATTACAATTCTGAAGTGATATCGAAAATGCATTAGAAGTGCATTTTATGACATAATATGCAATTCCTAGGGTCTTATCCTGTCAAGTGATGCACACTTAATAGCTTTATTTGGTGGAGTAAAACAAAAACTCAGAGAAAACTATAGTTAGGTCAAATTTCACAGAAAATTAGTTGCCAGAAAAAATTGACAGTATATCTTCCTGTCCTAAAAAACATGTTTTTAGCTGTCTTTTATGCTCACATTGTTTACTATGCTTTCAAAGTGAGGTCCTTAAGAAGAAAGCATTTTTAACCACTTTCATCAATCACTCTTTTTCTAAAAGGTTTCTTAAAAAGTGTAAAGTTTAATTTTTTTGTTTTTTTTAATTTAAATGGAGTCATTTTTAAAAAGTTGTCTCATTTTTATTTTCTCCCTTGAAGTTCTCCAAAAATTACAATGTCTTTCAATTTTCACATTTTACAAGCAAACTTTTACTTAATCCCCCTAAACATTATATTGAACAGTAAGAAATTTAAAAATATTTGTGTTTAAAACTGTTTAGTTTGTTATTATCTGTGTAAAGTATGAGATTATGAGCAAGTATGACAATGGCAATTATGTAAACGTGCTTCAAAGTTTACATAACCCTGCCGTTAAACCTTTTTTTGGCTAATTTAGGCTAAAATCTGTTATCAGTTAAAAATATTTTGATTTTGACGTTAAAGCTTAAATAAAATTCATTGTTTAAGCCTCATAAAGTTATTTTGGCTATTTATAAATGCTTGATTATAGGTTATCCTAGCTTGTTGTATGAGTTTCTGTAAAAGTCTAAGTAATTTTAGTGCGTATATTGTTGTTTGTTTAAATTACGATAATTAAGTCTTAATTTTGATTTATTATATTTAAATTAAACTTATTTCACTGAGTTCTTGGCGTCCACAAAGGCCCTGAGCCTGATGCTATATTACGACAAAATAACAGGGGAGATATTCTTGTCAAAGACAATATAAAGTCTGTTAGTCCTTAGTGGCTACTACGTTATGTGGGGGACTATTTTTTGATATTATTTCTAGAATAACCCTGTCGAATGTGCATGTAGTTTCTTGGTGGCATCAAACCAGAGAAAGCACATTATTTGTCTGTCATAAAAGCTTAAAGAATATGTTGGTACCTATGGCTTGATGAAGCCTCTCCTTTCATAAAATGAAATCATTCCAAGCTCTGTTGGTAGTTGTAAATTGAAATGAAGTATTTTTTATACATGATTTTGAATTCACTCTATGTGACAACCCAATTTATGAATGATACATATTTTTCAACAAGAACTAGTGTTATAATCCATAGTTTTTTAAAAAGCACTATTGCTATATAGGCTTATGGCAAATGCTCGAAGGAGTTCACTCCTGGAACTGAGGAAAATGTTGATTTAAGTATTCACCCGCTCTGTCTTCAGCAAAACAATATTTCTCAAGACAAAATAAGTATTACAATATTGTTCTTTACCAGAATCATAATTAATAATCTAACAACACTATCCCTGGAAACCATCTAGTGGATTTACAAAAAAAACAGGGGAAATCTGACACCCACTGAAACAAACCTAGATATTATTGCAAATTAGCTGTAATATCTTCACGTTAAAGTTTAAAAGGCTGTTTCAGACTCATATTAAAAGAACTATACATTCTAAAAAATTAACAATCTAATTATCAAGAAAATAAAGTGAAAAAGTAGTAGTTGAATTTACACTTCATTAATATCTGGCTCCCTTATTGGCACTTAACAAAAAGCATGTCTTTGAAAATTCTAGGAAAGCAGTTTGGCTTAATTAAATAAATGAGATAAATTAAAGAACTATGGAATAATAGACTACCATATAAAAGTTTTTTATACAGCTGAATAACCAGTATTTGATTAAAAACAATGTTTCAGCATTAAAATCATTCCCTATGGCATCAAAAAACATTCAAACGTACAGTAATATAATATTATTATTTTTAAATCAACTTTTGCTATAAAATATATTTCAACTTTTAATATAACTAAGGCATTAATCACTGGGATGAAAAGGAGGTTATATAGAAATATACTAAAAATAAGGTTATTTTTAGGTGTAAAATTGGGCTTTAAGTTGTTATCTTTCCTAATACATTTCACATTAGATGTAGACAAGCCTTTAACATTGCTGTTAGAAAAGAAGTCTATGAGTATAAAGCAAAAGTTATTTTAACATAAAAATTATCATTTTTACTATAGAAAATTAAAATGCTGAATGGAGTTTTCTTATTTTTTGCTTTAAATAAATCTAGCGCTTAAAAATATGATACAAGAGCTAATCAAGTTTATAAATAGTAATATCTAAGTTAGTCAAATGTTAACTTATAGAGTTGAAGTTTTTAGAAATAAAAACAAAATATACCAAATAATCAACCATATCTAACAATCAATTTTCCCAAGATATTGACAATAAATAACAAAATTTTGATTTTTATGTTTTATTTTATGTAAAAATTTAGCAAAGGCTAAAAATATAATGGCACATATTAGATGATAATACTATAATTATAGTAAATAAAAAGGCACTTGGTATGAAAAGCTTCATCTATCTAAAAGTATAAAAAATCTATAAAATTTTCAATAATTATCTATTACAAAGAAATTTATAATCTGAGTCAAGAAAATATTTGCCAAAAATCTTTCATAAAAGCCTTAAAATAGGATTTGGTACTATTTCTTAAAATAAATTGTTGCATAATTATTTCTGAAATTCCCAAGGCTCTTTATCCATAATTGAAAGCTTAATCACCCTCCCAAAAGATTAAAAAAACAAAATATGGAATATAAGTTTTATTAGTATGATATAAAGGCAACTTCTATTACTGTAAATTCAGAACCTAAAGGTAAAAATGTGGGATTGTCAAAATCTTTTGTGTAAACCCACTAACTTACTGGAATATTTCTCATCCTTTTATATAAAGAATTAAGTTGTTTTGGGATAAAAATTACTCCATTAAGTTGGTGAGTTCATGCAAAAGAATTTGACAATCCCGCATTTTTACCTTTAGGTTCTGAATTTACAGTATTTACCTTTGGTTTATTTTGAAAAATTAACTTTTAATAAACAATAAATTAACTTTGGGGGCAAGAGAATACCCACCAATTGATGTTATTACAACTGATTTAGCAAAATAATAAGCCTTAAAATTGTTTTTCTTGTGTAAAAGTTTTTAGTTTTCATATTAAAGATACAAAATTGATATTTTAAGGAAGGATAGAAATTAAGTATCCAGTAATTTAACATTTAACACTTTCTGGCAGTAAATATACTTTAAAAATTGTTAAAAGTAAAGATTTGGCAGTAAAGCTTACATAAAAAATGAAATAAAAATATTTGAATATTATGTTAATTAAGAAGTATAGCTGAAATGATTTTTACTGGAATGTTAAGCAAAGTCCAAATAGAAAAAATAATTGGTTCATAATTTACTGCACTCACTAGACTGAACATTTTTGAAAAAAATATCTTCCATTCCCATCCTTCTAGTTTTTACTTTATATTTAAAAACCTTCCCATCTAAATTCAGCATTACTATTTTTTCTCCAATAACCAAAACCTTTGATTTTAAAACTAAGGACCCAATTACATTTAACCATATATCTCCTTTAAAAAATATCAAGTGGCTTAAGCTCTTACACTTATGGCAAGTAAAATCTAATAATTGTCTTCAGTCAAATTTATCTCTGGCTAAAATTTAAAATCTAAACCTCCCTTAAATACAAAAACCAAAGTAGTATTAAAAGGAGAAGAATCAATAAGATTCTTTATCTTAATTGATCTTTTT
The DNA here is from genome assembly GCA_014839935.2 of Entomophthora muscae. Lineage (NCBI taxonomy): Eukaryota > Fungi > Entomophthoromycota > Entomophthoromycetes > Entomophthorales > Entomophthoraceae > Entomophthora > Entomophthora muscae. The sequence continues at coordinate 262,159 of QTSX02003560.1, forward strand.
TAGCCAGAGATCCACCTAAATTTCAACACTTTTATATAAAGGAGCTATTTTAGATTGACTTATTTTTTTAGTTTTTACAGTGTAAAATTGTTGAAAACTATGTAAAGATTATATTATTAATTGATTTATTTCTAGAGCCAAGGATACTACAAAATAGTGGATAAAATCAATAAGTGAAATATATCAATGATATAAATCTAGTTTAAGGATTTCTATATGGATTTTAAAATTAGAAGTATTATTTAGTTAAAACTAATTGCCTTGATCTTATAAACAGGACAAGTGGATCTTTTTATAAGGTAATAATATGGTATATATTTATGGTCCTTAATCAGCTATGCTAACATTTTCTAAATATAGTCTATCTAATTTAATTAAAAATGCTTTGACCTATTATAATTTTGAGCCAATCAGTTGGATGGATTTAATGTTTTTGGTAGAAACTTTAATCAAAGATTATTTTTGGTACAAAACTAAAATATCAACTTCAATAGTTTTTTAAATTATTAAATCTGTATAATTTTAATATATTCTCTTCTTGTATAGTAGATTAAATAAAGGGATTTTAGCAATAAATAGACACATTTCAATGCAATTATATAAATAGACAGTCAAATTTAATTGGCATATAAAAAATAAATATTATTTCTGTTAAATTTGAGTATTATAAATTTTATAAAAATCTTTACTTGAAATCAATACCACATAAGGAGTTTTAATTTATAAAATATTGCCATTTTATAGCTTTATCAAATTGCCATCAACTAAAGAGAAATTAAAATGATGTAGTTCTGTATATGCCTTTTGTAGGGAATAATAAAAGTAATAATCACTCACAGCCTAGTATTAAAATTATTTACTGGCCACTATATCATTTTCAACTGTTTCCATTAGAGCAGCAGTACTAATATTAATTTTCATTGATTAAATTCTTAATAAAACCCCTTCATTTTTTAAAAAAATCATTAAAAAACAATGGTCTATAAAAAGTAAATATTAGCCCTCTACTATAAAAAATATTATACTTAAAAAGTAGCTTTCTTAAATTTTTACCTAATTTTTAGTATAGCATTTATCTTACTGTGTCAATAAAAGTCAGGTTAAAAAATAGATTTAACCATAAACCCTTATTTAAATTAAATTAAATTGATATTAAAATCTATGTAATAAATACCATTTATTATTAAAATTTTAAAAAAAATATATTATTTATTTTTAATGATAATGATGTCTAAACATCCTAAATCATTTATAGAGATTTTATAAATGATTAGGTTCAAATATTTCCTAGTACTAAATTCAGATTTATTAAAAGTTTGTTGTATATAATATGTATGCTTTATTAAAAAGAAAATAAAAAATAAATAGTAGCTTAAAAATTAGCTTTTCCTTAAAATAATTTAATAAGCTGTTTTTATATAGTTTAGCTTCTTGAAAATACTTTTTGTTAATGATAATTTCAAAGCTTATTAATTGTTTGACCAAAGGATTCCTAAAATTATAATTATTAAACTCTGTGACAAGCCTCTAGAATAATGTAGTAGACTTGACCATTATTCCCCTCTCTTGATTGGATATACAGTCAATTTCTAATTAGCTGGCTTGATTGTAGAAACATCAACTCATCCTGTTCCTTGGATTTGGCCAATTGATGCACTGATGATTACCCCTAAAGATTGATCCTGATCCAAAAATGGTCCACCAATAGACTCAACCTAAACAAACAAATTTGATCCTTAGGCCATGATCACAGAACAATTAGTAGCCAATAAGATGAAATACTCAAGAATATTAATGCAAGTTGGTTTACGCCAAACATTTGCACCTCCAGATACCTCAAATTCTATGACTGATATAGAAGGTTGTTCAGAAGAATAGTGCATGATGCAAAAACCCAAAGACAGGTGTGGTGCTCAAGGGTTGGAGGGATGGTTTGAGAGTAACTGAGCAACTGGAAACACAACAGGACTATTATTTTCTTACTCAACAGAACCTCTATTTTTGGGCTCTGCAAGTAGTCTAAGATGTGTAAGTCAATCTTTGTGTATGTGTATAATTTCTTATTTATTAGGGACCCCAAGGGGTCTTTTTATACTTGAGGAGGAGGAGGGAAAAGAAAGGGTGAGTCATGCTGACTAGGGTCTAGACTGTCAGGCAATGAGCTTATTCTTGGAGGACTGAAACATACTGGGGAATATTCAGAAGGAAATGGGTTGGATTGGGCAAGAAGTGAACATTTGGGCATGTGATCTGAGGTCAGGTGGTTGCAGCACATAGTAGGGCTCTCTCTGGGGAATAGAGGGTGGAATAAGGTTACAGACTACTCTCTTTCAGGGTTCCCACTTTGGCAAAAAGAGGGGCAGAAGATCACTATACCAATTCACATAGTGGGCACAAGCAATGGGTCAATAATTGATGCATCTGCGGCTAGCCGCAGATGCATTAATGGGTCATTAATTGTCATATATAAACCTCTTTTGATGGGACGCCAATTGATGCATCTGCGGCTAGCCGTAGATGCTCCAAATGGTCAATAATTGCCATAGGAAAACCCATTCTGATGGGTTGCTCTCCAACACATCTGCGGCTAGCTGCAGGTGCGTCAATTGGCCTATAATCAGAGACAACACTATGTAATTTGGAGGGTTACCTTCCAATGATAATAACAAAAAAAGGGCAGCAGTTCCCCTTATCTTTGTCCAAATAAGAAGGCATTCCAAATAAGGCACTACTAGGGAGTGGCACCCAGCACCACAACAGGGTAACTAAACTTGCACATGCATAAACTGGAAACAAGGTGCCGCCAACACGCTGGTGAAGTAAGCTGAGGCCCGGTAATCTATTGAAGTCCCATGCCAGACCGTCATGGCTACCTAGCTCTGGAGGCTGAAAGTAGCAGTCTTGGGAACAGATAGACTGACTAGTAAGAGTTAGATGCGTCAGATTACAATCTGGCAAGAGGGCTTATCCACCCTATATAAGGAGCTCTCCTGATTAGATATCAAGCAGAAAAAATATCACCCTTGGCTTAGAGATTGAAGATCTCTAAGTATAGTATCACTACTAGCCAACGCCTAGTAGTCAGTTGTATCCAGATAAAGTGTGCCACTGTCTATCTGCAGAACCGTGTTTCTTCTCCTACGGCCTTAGGACTCTGCCAAGCTGTAGCCATATCCACATACCCAATTGGTAGCTACTGACTGTCACCATACAGTCCCCTATCAACACATATACTACAATGTCCCTTAATAAAAGTAATACCTCAAGACCCCAAAATCTTGACACTCTGCATTCTTTTCAAAATAAAATTATTAACTAATAAAGCTAAGCTAAATAAACATAACCATAGCTTTTGAAAAAATCAAAAAGACTGACTTTTTTCAAATTATATTTATTATGCTTTTAATTTACCAATAATAATATTTAAGAAAAAATATCTCTCAGATGATAATGGGTACTAAAAAATCATATTCTACATCAAAGCTTGAATTTAAATTATTATATTTTATTAAAGAACTAGCTTTACTATATTAACTGATATAAGCATGATTACAAAAAGATCATAGATAATCATAACAAAATAGAGAATTTACAAACATAAATTAAGGACTTGTAAGCCAAATCATTATGGATATTACATTGACCTTAAACCCAGAATATTTGGCAGAAAATTTCTATAATTTTTTTAAACTATACAAAAATTAAAATCCTTTGATCTTTTTTTATAAATATAATTTTCTTAAAATTTAATCAACTTTGGATAAAATTAAATTACATGTTGCTAAATATGCAATTCAAACTTGACTTTAAAAACCTTTACTACATCTATATTTTTAAAGAATTACTATACTGTTTACCCAGCCATATAAATAAATTTTACAATCTAAAAAATAATTCTCCATTTACTAATTGGATAAAAAAATTATAGATCAGTATGTGAAAGCTTCAGTAAACCTATATTTACTTTTATTGGCATTAACTATTATTTATGAATTTTTTTCCCAAGCTTAAATTCACCTGTGAAATCTCAAAAAAATAAATTGTTTTAAATATAAACATATTTTTCCTTAAATTTCTGCTAAAACTAAGTGTTATGTGGTGATAGTGTTTTTTAGAAAACAACAAAAGATGTGATGAAATGATAGCTAAATATTAAAGATTTAATTTTACAATACAACAGCCCTTTTTAACCCTTTTAAACTGTTAAAAAATTAGAAAATCAAGTTTAATAGGTACATTTTGCTTTTATTTTAAAAAAAGAGTTATTTAGATCAAAAACTCAAAGTGAAGATATGATGGTAAGACATAAGATATAATTGCCTTTAAAAAAATAGTTAAAAGAACAGAATAAATCTTTTTTTAGTTTTTCTTAAGAATTAATTATTTATAGAGAAAATACAATATTTAAAATAAAGTCTCAACAGGAAGTCTTAAAGTAAGGGTTCATAATTAGGAGGAACATGTTACTGTTGAGCTTAAAACAATTATTTGGGTTTTTAGAATAGTGCTATATTTAACCAGGATTCATACAAGAGTGATTTTTTAATCTGATAAAAAATTACTGTAAACTAATACAAGGAATATAATTACTAAGTGATAGAATTAAAAGCCTTCTGAAGGTGTTTCATTACCTTTGGTGGTTATATATAATATAACAAGAAAGATCCACCCAATTTGGTAAAGCATTTGATATAATAAGATTTGTTAATATTACTGTAAATTCAGAACCTAAACTTTAAAATGAGGATTTTCAAATCCTTGGTCCAAATCTGAATCACTTTTGGGGGCTTCTCAGCTGAGTTAAAAAGAAAATATTTAAACTAAATTAACCATTTGATTTGAATTTTTTTGATTTATTTATACTTAGCAAATTTCAAATCTCTTGAGAAGATAACCCAACTAACAAAATACAAAACACAGCAAAAAATGCAGGATATATTAATCAGAAAAGCAGGATTCTAATGTACAATTTGAGATTTCCCATATTTCTAAAAAGTCATAGACAACATGTAAAAATTAATGAATATGAAGTTGCAGGACTGTCAAATCCAAGAATCAAATTTCAAATCAAAAATGAGGTGAATTTAAAAATAAATATAATTTATGGGTGTCTCAAAAAGGATACCAAAGAATCTAGAGTGGATTTGTGCTAATTCTTTTAGGAATCACAAGCATTCTTGAAAGTCACCTTATTCTAGTTTAGGACAGCTAAAATTTTGATCCTAGTATTCACCAACTTTTCATACTTAACAATAAAATTGAATAAAATATACACTTCTCTTTTTGAGTTTAATTTTTAATAAAAAAATATTATGTCTTCTTTTGATAAAAAACAAGTAAACAAGCTGTTCCCTGGTCTTGACAAAATCATGAAGGGCTACAATGGGTCTTCCAATAGTGAAGCCTCTGTCTATAGTCATTCCTAACCTGCATGCCCCTCCCCAAGCACTACCCAGGAGTGTGTTCTTTCTCCTGTCTCCTCAAGAATGACCCTGTTTGCCCATCACACACAGGAAGCTGTCAATCCAAATCATGTATCAACACTAGCATCTGGAATCAGCCAATTGAGCCAAGGGATCATCCAGAGAAACCAGAATCCAAAAACAGCCAATCAAATGTGTTGACCAACTTGGATTATTGCTGGTATGTTCAAAGTACAGATAGATGTTAGTCTTACCAATGTACTCTACCTAATTTTATGCAAGAGCACTACAGACTACAATAGAATAGAACTTTGAAGATATTTACACTTGGATAGATTGCAGCTGCTGGCTATATTGTACTCCAGCTTCAATAAACGTAATTAAGAACATGTTGTTATCCTTTCAGGCGTCTATATCAATATATACTGCAACAACCCTTGTTCTTGTCCTTTCAGACAGTTCTCAGTGGCTACCTTTGCAATAGTTCCATCTTTGCTGGCTGTGCCTATCCTGATTAGCTGTCCTTGGCATGTGTGTTGAGACTGACCTTTACAAGGCGTACATGGCACTTCAGCTACAGCCTGCACTCTCTTTGAGCTAGCCTACTGGCATTTATCAATTTGCTGTATCTTACACGCCTATTATTGTGCTGGGAAACTACATTGTATTTAGTTGACGCTTCTAAATGGTCCTTAATCTGTCTTCCAATATTGGAAGGTAGAATTTTGGTATTTCATTTCTAGGGCTTACTCAATGGTTCTTTTCTGGCTGGCAAGCCTTCTGCTTATTGATGCAACGGGTTGAATTGGGGATTATACGCTGTATAATAGTGGACTCAATCCAATATTGATTCATGGATTATACGCCATATAATAGCAGACTTGATCCAGTATTGACCCGTGAATTACCCAACATGTAATGCTGACCCAAACTTGGTATTTCCTTGACATATGCACATCACTTGTTTGATATACTCATATACATTTATCAGGCTGGGTGGAAATGAGTGGATACAACTTCCAGTAGGAAGGAATGAGCAATATACAATTGATGATTACATGATTACACACCATGTAATAAGTGATAATCACTATATTGGCTATTGTTTATACAGTGTATAATGCTAATATCAGTTATAATAAACTAGTAATTATACGGCTTATAATTACTACACATCAGAATGATAATCAGTGATAATACAGCATATAATTGTTGCATCTATCATAATAAACTAACAATTACACGGTGTATAACTGCCATATTCATTATAATATATTGGTAATTATACAGCGTATAATTACTGCATTTAATAGTATATTAGCCTAGTGATAATATGGCATGTAACTGAAAATGATCTGAGTGCAATGATTAACCTGATCATTTGTGGTCAATCAGCCTAATATCACATTTCCTCTCTCTTGACCATAAATAGGGAGGGTAAGAAGAGAGTCAGGCATTATGGATTTCTCAACCACATCTTCCCGGCTTAGCAGTAAAGAGGAGTACCAGGAGTTCTTGGCTACCATTTTGGAGGAGCATCAACAAGAATTTAACCGCCAGAGCAAGGAGGTACACCGTCTCCAATTTTACTTTTGCGTTTGCTGCGGGCTCACAAGAATGATACTTGCTCAGAGTTTCCTTGGCCACCACCACAGTGACCAATCCCTTTCAGCATCTCCACAGCCCTATCTTGGAGCAGGAGGTTGCACAGGAGAGTTGTACTCCTTTGGTGGCTGAAGACGTACCTCAGGCTTCATTGGTAGACCCAGAGGCTTGGCAAGCTAGGGTATTGTTCCTTGCACTCCTACTGTGCCCTATACGCCAGATACAGATTTTTTGGGGTCTGTGGTCCTCACATATGACCCAGACCATGAAGACTTTGAGGTAAATAGCCTTTTTCAGGGCTATGAGCTTCTGAGTGTTTTCCTCTTTGTCCTTCTGTCTTGTGGGCAGGGGGTAGATATCCACTCCTGCCTTCTTCTTTCTGGCAGTACCACCCTTCTGCTGTTTGCTCTGTGGCCCTTCATGAGCTGGCCTGGCCTCTAGAGGGGTTTTAGTAGAGCCGCCTTGCACTAACGTTGTGCTGTATGCTGAGTATGCCCACATCATTGATTTTAATCAAGCAGTAGTGTGAGTCTGGTCCTGTGCTTAGGGGCCCAGTCCAAACTCTACTTGTCAGTGGGGTCTTTGGCATGCTGATAACCAGCATAATTGACTAGCTGCTGCCATCAACCTGACCTTGGAGAAGCTAGAGACTGGGGATCCTGCCTGGTACCTTTTATACATGGCTCTGTTGGGTAACCTTTTTCTGGTCCCAAAGCCTTTGCTTCCTTGTGGTTCCTTGGCCCAGATGCAGGATATCCTGGAGTTTTACCACTGTGAAGTGTTGTGTAGTCAGCAGGGCTTCCATTTGACTATCCTTCAGAGGGATTCATTGTGGAGTGCTTAGTTTTGGGGGAGTGCTTCCCTATTGAGTGTGGACTGAGTCCCCTGGCAGATGAGGAGCTGGCCTTGACTGCACCCATTATGCACTGGGAACGTGTCATGCCCTGCCCCAAAGGGCAGGCTTCTTGAGATAATTTATTTTATTTCTCAGTTTTTACTTAAGTTTTGGGTTATTTATTAATATCCAAAATTTAGATTAAATTTTTTAATAATTTAGTATTTTAAAGTGCTTACCTTTGTTTCTTTGTGATTTGTGTTCGAGTTGTTGTTTTTGTCACCTGCTGCCTTCCAGCTATTCAATAGCTTATATTTCTTTACTTTAAGTTAGATTTATTCTGATTTTTGCTTACCTTTTCAAAACTCCTTTTTCAAGTTGTTGCTGCTCTCCCTAGCCTCATTCTGCCTATCAAACTTGAACTGGTCTTTTAATTCTCCTTTTTCTTGCCTCTGGTTCTCCAAACTTCCCCAGTTGCTCCTCTTCTTGGCTGCTTCCTCCCTGGTGATCACTGTCAACAGAAAAGGCTTTCTTACTATAAATAAAGAGCTTTTGAAGAGTAGGCTTTAAGCCAAAATTCTAAGTGATTTCTTCCCCTTCAATCTTTTCCAAATTTAACTTGAGATCTTAATTTTTAATAATTTATACATTTTTATTAGTTTCATTTCAAGGTTTAGTTTTCCTTTCTTTTAAAACAGATGGAACTAGTAAGACAACAAGCCTTAGGCTTGTTGTATCCATTGTTTTCCCTTAAAGAAGTGTTCAATAGTTATATGTACCAGAATGCGGATGGAGAATATCCTAATATTAATATTCCCATAGCTACAAATTTTTCACTATTAAATACTTTGTTTTATCTTATTTGCTTAGGGTTTTGACACTCAATCACTCCTTTTGTAAAACAATATAGGTTTTTAGCAGGGTTCTGTAAGATTATCTTACAGACAGTTCCTACGTTTCTATATCTTTTAAATTTGAATCCTAATGCCTTGCACTCCCTAGTTTATAACCTTGCACCATTATGGGAAAGACCTTACATTATTTTGGCTTCACATGGGATTGACCCAGGCAACACTTTTTCCATCTCTTCTATTATTTTTTGGCCTTGTTTCTCTCTATTATTATTGTAACTTTGTTATCTTTAGTAGTTTTCTTACTTGGTTGGTTATATGATAAGGTTTTTTGTAATAAGGAGGACCATACCCCCACTACTTACACCAACCAAACAGTAGTTCTTGATACCTTAGCCCATAGTTCACCACCCTTTAGTATCTTTAACACTCTGGCTTACACACAGGCCCACTTTACTGCTTATGGGTCTGAGTTCTCCACCAACTCCCAGAAGGTTCTCTACCTTGCTGAGAAGCTCACTGGTCACTAAAGAGATTGGTTTAGCTCCCATTTGTTATGCAACCCAGGCATCCTTCAGAATTATGACCTCTTTGTCAGTTCACTCCTATCTTTCTCTGGAGAAGACAAGGAGTCATCCACTCCCTCTGCGTCTCAGTTGGCAGGTCTCACACAAGGTTCTCTCCCACTTGGTGAATACAACCAGAAGTTTTGCTCTCTTCAGTCAAGACTACACGCCTCTGACGCTGGGGCTTGCAGCTTCTACAAGATAGGCCTCAAAAGATTGCTCCAGGAATTTTTGGTTCATCACAACCTCCCCAAAGAACTAGAACCTCTTATCAGAGAAGTGATTAAGTGGAATTGGAAATATCTCTCTTCAAAAACACACTCTCCTTCTAACCTATCTCCTACAGCCTGGTTGTTTATCCCAGACAAGGCCTCACTCTCTCCAACCCCTCCACCTGGCATCAAGCCAAAGTCTGGGGGAGGTTTTTGCCTTACTGCTGAGGAAGTCCTTAGAAGAAGGAACAAAAACCTCTGCTCTTACTGTGGATCAAAGGATCATCTTCTACCAGCCTGTCCTCTCTCCAAACGTCCCCCCTTTGCCAACAAGACCACCTCCCTTGCTTTGCTGTCCCTCAACAACACCTCTAAGTCATCTACTGTTCTAATGTCCATTCATGGACCTTTGGGAAAGATCAAGGTGCTTGCTCTTCTTGACACTGGCGCTGATGCCAACTTTATTGAGGAGAAACTCACTAAACTACTTGGACTCCCCGCTTTTGGATCTCTTGATGTTAAGGTGGGAAACAGTACTCTCATTGGCACCACACCTATCCTCCAACCTGTCACCATTGACTTGGAGGGCTCCTCATTCAGCGTCAAGTGTAACTCTTCCCCCAACTTATCCTTTCCGTACATCCTTGGATTCCCTTGGCTAAGAGAGTCTCTACTTAACTTTGATCACCCAAACAACAAGATATCATTTACATGCAATGACGTTGTCAAATTGTTATCCCTAGTACCTGGTACCCTTTGCTTGACCCCTCCCAAACCAAATCTGACTGCTATCTCTAGTACCATCCCAGATACTCTTTCCTTCAAAGAAAAAGATGGATTACCTCATTGTTACTCTGACTTCAAGGATTGCTTTAGTGAAGAGGAATGTAACCTTCTACCTCCTCATAGGCCCTACAATATTCAGATTAATCTTAAGCCAGGCACCGCTCCTCCCTGGGTAAGGCTTATTCCTCTCTCTGACTCCAATAACACTCTACTAAAGAACTAAATCAACAATGAACTCTCCAAGGGTTTCATCTCTTGATTGACCTCCCCATGTTTTTCCCCATCTTCTTTGTCATTAAATCTGATGGCTCCAAGCAACCTTGCGTAGACTATAGAGCTCTCAACAAGATCACAGTCAAGGATAGATGCCCCATTCCTTCTGCTGAGGCTCTGACAGATTGCCTTGCTGGTAGTTCCATATACACCAAGATTGATCTACAAAGTGCCTTCAATCAGATCAGAATCTCTCCTGGCCACAAATGGAAAACCACTTTCTGTACCCTGTTTGGATTATATGAGTACAACATAATGCCTTTTGGATTATGTAATGCTCCGTCAACTTTCCAGGCCTTAATGAATGAGGCACTTCTGTCCTTCCTTAACAAGTTTGTTGTTGTCTACCTTTACAATATCCTTGTATACTCCTCTTCCATTGACAACCATGTCACCCACGTCTACCAAGTACTCCAGAGACTTTGAGACTACAACCTGTTTGCAAAATCTTCTAAGTGCTCATTCTTTTGCACCAAGGTTGACTTCCTTGGCTACGTTGTCACTCAAAACGGTTTTGCTGTCTCCCCTAGCAAGGTGGATGCTATTCAAAGCTGGCCTGTTCCCAAGACCCGCTCACAACTTTGTGGCTTCCTTGGATTGGCAAACTATTGCCGTAAGTTTGTGGAAAATTTTCTCTTCTCTAGTTTTGCCACTCACTACCCTCACTTCTCCTTCCGTTCCTTTTGTCTGGACACCTGAGGCCCAGCTTGCGTTTGAGTCTACAAAGGCTGTCTTTGTCTCCACACCTGTCCTTCTGATGCCTGATCCTTCTAAACCCTTCTCAGTTGAGACTGATGCCAGCAACTATGCTGTTGGCGGTGTTCTCCTTCAGCTTGGGGGGATGGGATGCAACACCCTGTTGCATATTTCTCTCAAAAACACCTTCCAGCTGAACAAAACTACCCTGTTCACAACAAGGAACTTCTTGCCATCATCAAAACACTCAAGCATTGGCGTCACTACCTTGAGGGACTTGAGGAGCCTTTTCTCATTTACACCAACCATAAGAACTTGCTTTACTTCACTGAGTCACACCGCATTTCCCAAAGACATGCTAGATGGGTACTGGAGCTGTCAAATTTCTGCTTCAAACTTGTGTACAAAAAGGGTGTACTTAATACCCTACCTGACGCTCTTAGTTGCCATCCTTCATTATCCGATGTTGACAAAGACTAAAAACTCCTTAACACCAAGATTATTCTTCCACCTGAGAGCTTTCTTACACTGAATGTTATCAGTACTACAACCCCCAATATATTGAAGCAAATCCACAAATCTCAGCTTTCCAATAAGACCTTGTCTCAGATCATTGATGCTCTTACAAACAATAAGACAGTCACAAACCCTTCATTTTCCCTGATGAATGGTGTGTTATACTTCAACAACCTTTTGGTAGTTCCTTCTCCGGATCTTCAACAGGTTCTAACTATCACGTTCCATGACTCCCTTGCTGCAGGCCACTCTGGATACAAGAAAACGTTCTCTAAACTCCACAATCACTTCTGGTGGCCAAAGATATCCATCTTTGTCAAATCATACGTCAGCAGTTGCCTAGTTTGCCAGAGAAACAAACACTCCACCCAGAAACCCGTTGGGCTTCTATGTCCCCTTCCAGTCCCTGAAGGTCCTTGGCAGTCTGTCTCTTTGGATTATATTGTCCAGCTTCCTCAGTCCAAAGGTTTCAACGCCATACTAGTCATTGTAGATAGATTCTCAAAGCAGGCTATTTTTGCTCCCTGCAATTCTAACATCACCGCAAAGCAGATGGCATCCCTCTTTGTCAAGAACGTCTTCATCCACCATGGTACTCCAAGAGACATTGCCTCTGACCAGGGACCACAATTCCTTTCCCTGTTTTGGAAAGAGTTAATGACTCAGCTAGGTGTTCACCTTTCCCTTAGCACCTCTTATCATCCCCAGTCTGATGGGCAAACCAAACGTACCAATCAGACACTAGAATGTTTCCTTTGCTGTTTTTCTAACAAACAACAAGACAATTGGGCTTCTCATTTACCTTTGGCCCAGTATTCCTACAATGCTACTCCCCATTCTTCTACCAAGATGACTCCGTTCATGGCAAATTTAGGCTACACTCCTGCCTTTGTTCCTTCTGTCACCTCCTTGATTTGCTCCCTGTTAACCAAAGAGTTTCTTGTACAGCTACAACTCATCCGGAATTCCTTAAAGGAGAATCTCTCTCAGGCTATTGAGGTTTACAAGGTCCAGGCCAACCGTCATTGTCAGGAGGGAAAGGGAATTCAGGTCAAAAATCTTGTATATCTAAATACAAAGAGTCTTCCTATCAAATGGCCTTCCCGGAAACTTGGTCCACAGTTCATAGGGCCTTTTCCCGTAACAGAAAGGGTTGGGAAGGTTGCATATTGTATCTGGCTTCTTTTAGGGTATCACATTAATTATGTCTTCCACATGTCTCTCCTCAAACTCCAGACTTCTCCTTCTCCTTCTCATCAGAACAACAAAGCACCTCCTCCTCACATGGTCCAAGGGACCCCTGAATATGAGGTCAATTGTATTATCATCCATTGCTACCACTATGGCAAACTCCAATACTTGGTTCTTTGGAAGGGATATTCCGTTGAGGAGAGTTCTTGGGAGCCATTGTCAAATATTGAGAACTGTCCCAAGGCCATCAACTCTTATATCCAAGCACATCCTGAGCTTGGATCTGGAGGGGGTAATGTCATGCCCTTCCCCAAAGGGCAGGCTTCTTGAGATAATTTATTTTATTTCTCAGTTTTTACTTAAGTTTTAGGGTTATTTATTATTATCCAAAATTCAGGTTAAAATTGTTAATAATTTAGTATTTTAAAGTGCTTACCTTTGTTTCTTTGCAATTTATGTTTGAGTTGTTGTTTTTGTCACCTGCTGTCTTCCAGCTATTCAATAGCTTATATTTCTTTACTTTAAGTTAGATTTATTCTAATTTTTGCTTACCTTTTCAAAACTCCTTTTTCAAGTTGTTGCCGCTCTCCCCAGCCTCATTCTGCCTATCAAACTTGAACTGGTCTTTTGTTTCTCCTTTTTCTTGCCTCTGGTTCTTCAAACTTCCCCAGTTGCTCCTCTTCTTGGCTGCTTCCTCCCTGGTGATCACTGTCAACAGAAAAGGCTTTCTTACTATAAATAAAGAGCTTTTGAAGAGTAGGCTTTAAGCCAAAATTCTAAGTGATTTCTTCCCCTTCAATCTTTTCCAAATTTAACTTGAGATCTTAATTTTTAATAATTTATACATTTTTATTAGTTTCATTTCAAGGTTTAGTTTTCCTTTCTTTTAAAACAGATGGAACTAGTAAGACAACAAGCCTTAGGCTTGTTGTATCCATTGTTTTCCCTTAAAGAAGTGTTCAATAGTTATATGTACCAATTTGCGGATGGAGCATATCCTAATATTGACATTCCCTTAGTTACAAATTGTTCACTATTAAATACTTTTTTATCTTATTTGCTTAGGGTTTTTACACTCAATCACTCCTTTTGTAACACAATATAGGTTTTTAGCAGGGTTCTGTAAGATTATCTTTTAGAAAGTTCCTACTTTTTCTATATCTTTTAAATTTGAATCCTAATGCCTTGCACACCCTAGTTTATAACCTTGCGCCATTATGGGAAAGACCTTACAGAACGGCTGGCCCCTGAGGCACAACATATGTAGCTTCAAACCATTGTTGTTCTTTACCAGGTGGTGGTCACCCACACTTTTTGTGACTATGTGGAGGCTACCACCCACAATGTCCCTGAGGAGTCTGAGGAGGACACTCACCAATAAAGGTTCCTAGGGCTAAGTCCTTCTTCAATATAATGCACTTTCTTTATTTTTATTATTTATATATCTTTTATATCATTTTATGTTATATATCTTTTAATATTTTCTTGTATAGATTACATGATGTGTTACTTATTGTTATTTTCTTTCATGATAAGTTCAAATAGTGTTTAATTAGGCCCTTCCTTTGGGGTGTGGAATGGACGTAGAAACTTTGCATGTACACAATTGAATATGGTCCACTATCCTTGTTCTTGATGGTGTAGGCGTCATGTGAGGTTTTCTCTATGATCTCAAAGGGGCCTACCCATAGCTTGTCTAGTTTGTGGGATCTACCTGCTCCTCTGGTGTTGCAGTATGCAACCCCCTCCCCTACCTCAAAAGAGGGCAATGGGGCCCTATTAGTGGAGTCCCTTTTAAATCTGGCTTGGGTCTTGATAGCTGTGTTGCTAAAAGCAGATGCCTGAAATTTGATGAGGGTTTTGGCCAGTCATCCTGGGTGCTGATTGTAGGAAAGTTATCCAGGGTCACCAGTGGCCAAGTATAAGACAGGTGGAATAGCAGGGTGGCAGCCATACATCAGTTGCTATGGAGACGTAACTGTGGTAGAGTGAAGCAAAATGTTGTACACAAACACTGTTGCTCCTAAGTACGTTTCCCAGGAAGATCTACACAAAGAAGCTAATTTTTGGAGGATCTGGGTTAAGTTACTATAGGCGTGTTCCACCATCCTGTTGGTTTCAGGGTGGTATGGGGTGGTGAGTACCCCACAAACTCCCACAAGATCATTCACTCTCAATATTACTGAGGCTGTAAAGTTAGTCCCATTGTCTGAGAGTAAGAACTGTGGGCAGCCGTGGCAAAGTATGATGGTGTCCAATACAAATTGTGCAGTAGAAAAGGCATATATCTTCCTTAGAGGCTGGGATTTCACCCACTTAGTGAGGTGGTCTATAGCCACTATCACATATCAAAAGCCAGGGCTGCTACGTGGGAGTGGTCTCACTAAATCCATTGATACAGTGTGCCAGGCAAAATGGGGTTCCACCATTCAGTAAATAGTGCTTTTCTGTAGGGGCTTATTACCTTGGCACTCAATGCAGCAGTTGATTGTCTCCTGGATATTGAAATTCATTACCTCCCAGAAGTAGGTGTGAGACAGGATCTCATTGGTTTTCCAAAAGGCACCATGACCTGTTGCCTTATGAGCAGCTGTAACAATGCTAGTCCTTTTGGAGGGAGAAGGAAATATGTGTTACTTACCATCCACTAGCTTGTACAGCACACCATTGTGTAGTGCTGTATCCTTATGAAGGTCCTTTAGAATATGCTGTACTTTCTCAGGCTTGTTGTTAAACTTCCCAGTCATCATTTTGCAATACAGCTGATCTGCTAATGAGCTCACTAAGGCCACAGTGGGTAAGCAGGATAGACAGTCCACATTCTGGTGTTTACTACCAGGGCAATGGAGGATTTATAATCCAAGGCCTGTAGTTTCAGTGCCCACCGGGCAAGTCAGCCTTCTGGCTCCTTGAGGCTCTGGAGCCAAGCTAGGGACGTGTGGTCTGTGACTACTGTGAACTGTCTGCCATAGATATAGACCCAAAATTGTTTACATGTGTAGATAACTGCCAGGCATTCACACTCTGTCACCATATAGTTGCGTTCATGAACGCTTAGCGTTCTACTAGCGTACACTACAGGGTGTTTGAGTCCCTTGTTGTTGAGTTGGGATAGTAAGCCCCTTCTGCTGTAAGTGAGGCATTGGTATGGATCACAAAGGGTCTGTTAAAGTCTGGGTACATCAGAAAAGGGTTGCTTGACAAGGCCAGGCGCAGTTTGTCAAAGGCTCCTTGACACTGCTTGCTCCATACAAAGTCAAACCCCAATTTCAGCAAATGGAAGAGAGGTTTTCCAATGGCTGAAAAGCGGGGGATAAAACGTCAATAGTAACTAACCATACCCAAGAAGACCTGTATGTTGTGTTTTGACTTGGGTTGCTTTGTCTTAGATATGGCTTTTTTTTTGAGTTAGGGACACAGGCCCTGACTATCAATGACAAAGCCCAGATATTCCAGCTGGTCCTTGAAGAACTGGCATTTGTGTGGCTTTATATTAAGATTGGCAGCAGCTAGCCTCTTGAAGACCTCTTCCAGATGAGCTAGATGCTCAGTGAAAGTCCTAGAGAAGACATTGATGTTGTCCAAGTAAACTAAGACACAGGAGAGTTTAAGGTTGCCAAGAATGGTGTCCATAGCTTGCTGGAAGGTAGCAGGGGCATTGCACAGCCCTTGCAGAATCTGTGTTGGTTAGAATAGTCCTTGGGAGGTTATGATGGCGCATTTTTCTTGTTCTTTGGGGGGTAGTTTGATCTGCCAATAGCCCAATATAAGGTCTATGACAGAGAAGTAATTGGCACCTCTGAGGCGGTCTAATGTGTCATCTATGCAAGGCAAGGGGTATGAGTCTTTTTTGGTGACCTTGTTGAGGCGTTGATAGTCAATGACAACTCAATTAGAGCCATCTTTCTTCTTGACAATCATGATAGGAAACGCCCAAGGACTTTTGGAGGGAATCAGCATGCCTTGTTTCAGCAGTTTGCTGACCTCATCTGAGACAACCTCTTTGTTTGCTTTTGATTGTCATGTGGGGTGCATACAGATTGGAGGAGTGGACCTGTATCAATGTGGTGGGTTACTCCCTCAGCACAACCCAGGTCATGATCACTTCTCAGCAAAAATGGAGCAGTACTTCTCAAACAGCAATGATGCCCAAGATTGCTCCTCAGGACCAAGGGAGGAAAGATCTGCTGGGGGTGTAGTCAGGTGGACTGCTGGTTCAGGATTGTCTGGTATACCCATTTCCTTGAATATACCAAATCCTTTAACCTTGGATAGTTCCTCTGCAGGGTAGAAGTGCAAGAAGCCTACCACTTGATCTTTCTTGATAGAGAGTGTCTTCTTTGTGAGGTTAGCCAAGAGGACGTGTATCTCCTGTTGGCTGGGGGCAACAATGCCTGGTGCAATACACAGTTCAAAACAAGAACAGCCTCAGGGTTTGATGACTTCTCCATATAGCCCTTCAGGAACAACCACAGACAACCCAGTCTCTGCAATCTTCTGGTGTTCAGGCTCCAGGGAAAATGAAGACCTGGTCCTTAGCAGAATACCCTTGTGTTCCAGGATCTGTTTAAGAGGTTTAAGCATGTGTTTCCTGGCAAGTTTGTATTCTACTGGGACAATTCTGTTGGCGTAAGCCAGATTGACAAATTTTCAGGGCCTGGGAGCGGTGTCTTGACCTTCCTTACTGAAGAACAAGGGTAAGCTTTGACCAAGGATCTTGAGAGTTGGTAAGGCCCCAATGTGTCATGGCATCATATTTCACCAGGAAGGAGCTGCCTATGAGAAAATTTTAGGTGTCATTTGGCAGCACAACTGCTGGAGCATATACCACAATGGAGCCAAATTGCATAGATAGTGTGCTGTATGCTACCACAGAGTAAGTGGGTTCTTTGCCAGCTGTACCAAAAACAATCTGTAGTCAACATCTGGGGCTATACCCAATTTCTTTGCTATCTTAGGTGAGATGATATTAAATGGAGCACCACTATCCACTATTGCTCAAATGCAATTTTTGTTAACCAATATGTCAACGTAGGTACAATTAATATAATAGTTATTGAGGCTTTTTAATGTGTGTATCCCATTCTCCTTGTCACTCTCCAAAGTGTGGAGCAAGCTTTCACAGACATCAGGTATGCAGACTTAAGTTCCTCTAGAGGGAAAGCTACTTGTATTGACTTCAAGTTTGGGGTGTTGTGAGGTTAGGCTGATTGACCACAAATGATCAGGCTAATTATTGCACGCAGATCTTTACATTTACATGCCATACTATCACTAGGCTGATACAATATTAAGTGTAGTAATTATACGCTGTATAATCACTAATATATTATAATGGATATGTCAGTTATACACTGTGTAATTTTTAGTTTATTATGATAGATGCAACAATTATATCTGTATTATCACTGATTATTATTCCAATGTGTTGCATTATACGCTATATAATTACTAGTTGATATGGCTATTATACACTGTGTAAACGTTAGCCAATATAGTGGTTATCATTGATTACACAGCGTGTAATCACTAAATCATCAACTGTATATTGCTCATATCATCCTGCTGGGCGTTGTATCAACTCAGCCCCACCCAGTCTGATGGTGTTTATGAACATATCAAACAAGTGATGTGCATATTTCAAGTAAATACCAAGACTGGGCCAGCATTACACGGCGGGTAATCCACGGGTCAATACTGGATCAAGTCTGCTATTATATGGTGTATAATCCCCAATTTGACCCGTTGCATTAATAAGCAGAAGGCTTGTCAGCCAGAAAAGAATCACTGATTATTCCCTACAAATGGAATACTGGAATTCCACCTTCCAATGTGAGAGGGCTTAACAGGGACAATTTCTAAGCATCAACTAAATACAGCAAAGTTTCACAGCGCAATAATAGGCGTGTAAGATACAGCCAACCAACAAATGGCAGTAGGCTAGCTCAAGAAGAGTGTAGGCTGTAGCTGAATTACCATGTACACCTGTCAAGGCCAGTAGCAACACACATGCCAAAGACAGCCAATCAGTATAGACACAGACAGCAAAGATGGACCTATTGCAAAGATAGCCACCAAGAACTGTCTAAAAGGATAAGAACAAGGGTTGTTGCAGTATATATTGATATACACACCTGAAAGGAAAAATACAAGTTCATAGTTACACCTGGATAGATTGTATCTGCTGGCTAGATTGTACTCCAGTATCAATAAATGTAATTTTAAAGTTCTATTCTATTGTAGTCTGTAGTGCTCTTGCAAAGGATTAGGTAGAGTACATTGGCAAGGCTAAAATCTATCTGTAGCTTTGAACATACCAGCAATAGCACAAGTTGCTCAACAGGTGTTGTTGGAGCATGGCAAACAGCAGTTTTCTTTGGCGTCCTGTAATTGAGCTGCATATGGTTTTGATACTTCAGCCAAGGCGGCCTCTTTGTGCTTGACTTTAGATTGAAAGCGGGTAGTCACAGAGTAGAGGTCATTGGTTACAACCATATGAATTGCGTCTTCATACAGCTCTTTGGGGCAATGTACTTTGGGGCCAGGTTGAATGAGAAGGTTGAGGGATTTGGCAGTGGTAGAATTTCCCTCTTCTACTCTGCCTTGGCTTTTCCCTCATTGTTGCTAGCGGGATGGGATTGCACAACATGTACCTTCTTGGTGTTGGCTGGAAATTTTGATTTCCAGTGTCCTGCCGTGTTGCAGGCAATGCAGTAGGGACCCTTCACATCAGGAGGGTGTGCAGAGGACTTAAGGGGTTCTTTCTTCTGGAAGTGTGGCTTCTTGTAGACTGTCTTTGGTTGCTTAGTTTCAGGCCTATTAGGGGGACCAATTGTCTCAGCATGACTACAAAGACAATCCACAATTTCTAACACATCCTTGCCCTTTGTGTAGACGGAGCCCATGGCTCTGTGAAGTTTTTTATAAGGATGGGTCGCCTGCTTCATTGCAGCACAAATGTCAAAGGTGGAGACCATTCCAGAGTCAAGGAGTACCAGCACATCATATTAGAATCTTTCCGCAAATTCTTGCAGAGTTTTTCCTGGGGCAAACTTTATGGCTCCAAACTCAGATTTTCTGGTGAAGAGGATATCCTCTCCACCAAACTCCTCAAGTACAGCCTGTCTTGCTTCTTGGTAGTTCCAGTCAGTTGCAGGTAGTTGCAACATCACTAAGTTGACGCTTACTATGTCTAGGGTGATGATGAGTGTAGTTGCCTTCTGGTGGTTGCTGGCGCCTCTCATTGCCATTTTGAAAAGTCTCAGGAAGGAATTCATGTTCCCTTGCTTGTCAAATTTAAGGAGGTTAAGAGGTTTGAAATGTTTGTTAGGGATTATAGGCTCAGTGGGCTGGCAGTGAGAGGCAGTTGATTGCCTATTTGCTGTATAACTATGCCTAGCCCTAGGCGTGGCTTTTGGCGTGAATGGTTCTCTGGTAGGAAGAGTGGTGAACACCTAAGGAATCCCCATGTTTGTGTGTTCCACTTCTTCCTCAGAGATGTTGTCAGCGTCTTCATAGGGATCAGTAGGCATAGAGAATGTTGTCTGTTGGCTGGTGGGAATGCATTTACAGCCTTTTTTTTAGCAGGTGAACTTGGGCTTCCATTCTGGCCAGGCAGTTGTGAACATTCAGATTGTTCATCTGCAGGCCTTTCTGGCAGAGCTCAGACTCTACACCCAGTGTGGTTTTGGTCATGCGTGAGATAGCGTTTTTCATGGTCACTTGTTCTGATTGCAGGGCCATTATGGTTTTGTGGGCTCTGGTAAACTCCTCCTCATATCCCCCAATTATGTTTTCTAGGGTTGCTATCTTTGTCTCTAGTGCTGTAATTCTAGCACTGTTTGGACACAGTGGCGGTTTGGGCATGGCTGAGCAAGATAACTTTGTATGGCTGTTGACCTTTGCTTCTAGGCACTCTAAGTCATCCAGAACGTACTTCTCAAACTGGTGGAGACTAACCCAGTTGTTCCACCTTTTTGTCCAGGGCAAATATATTCTGGTAGTGGTGGCCAAGTCATCTGTCACTCTTAAGCTGAATTTGTCAGATTTGGCACAGAACTTGTGTACCTTCTGAAGCCATGAAAGAGAAGCTCCACAAGTTTACATTGCCTTGTATATCATAGTCCTGAACTTTGTGTTGAGGATGTAAATCAGTTCATCAATACATGCATGAGCATTCTCCCCCATGGACTGGTTAGACAGGACCACAGCACACATCTCCAAAAAGAAGGCAATGGCTGTAGCCCACTGCTCAGCCCAATCACAACATCAGGAGAGGAGGGCATCACCCAGGGAAGACAACCCAAGATTCTGGAAGGCAGCAACAATCTTAAGCTGCTTTACAGAGGGCTGTACAAAGCCAGCAAGGTATTCCACAGTGTGTTCCCCTCCAGAAAGGCGCTCTTGGAGAGCTTGGAAAAAGTTTTGATAAAGCCAGTAGAGCTGCCAGCAGGTCTCTGGGTCACAATAGTGAAAGAAGATATTAAGGTTCTGATCAGGCTGGTTGGAAAAAGGAGGCATGATCCACAAAGTAGTGTCTCAGCCAGAACTACAATATGCGTGCAATAATAGGCGCCAACCAAGGCGGGGCCCTCAGGAACAGAGGGCAGGGGAGCCACAACCAAAGGGACGGTTTTGGGAGGGTGAACAACCACAGGGTTGCTTACAGAAAAGACAGGAGCACTCTCACTGTTGGAAGATTTAATCTTGTACCCATGCTTCTCAGCAAAGCTGGGCAGAGGCGGAGCCAAGGACAATCCTTGGCAGGCGGGGACAGTTTCTGTGGGCATTGGCAGAGGCTCAATTTTGAGTGAGCACCAATGTTGAGCAACTTGGGTTATTGCTGGTATGTTCAAAGCTACAGATAGATGTTAGCCTTGCCAATGTACTCTACCTAATCCTATGCAAGAGCACTACAGACTGCAGTGGAATAGAACTTTAAAGATAATTATGTTTATTGAAACTGGAGTACAGTAGTTTTAAAAGCTATGACAACAAGCAAAAATTCTTCAGATTTAAACAAAATGATTTCAGATTTAAACAAAATCCAACTCTCAGGTTAAAATATATACTCTGTTAACAGGGTTTATTGGTGTTAATGGGCAAAACAGGTCAACACAGCAACAAAAGGCTCACACACAAAGTGAAACCATTCAAAATATAATTGGAAATACATTAATTCACAAACAAAATGGTGTGAGTTGACTTTTGTTGTACAAATGTTTACTATGTGAATTGGTGACAAAATACACCCAAGCAAGGTGAGTCAAAACTCAATCAAAAAAAAACACAATAGCAACTCACAATATAAACAAAATCACTACACAATGTGTGCAATGGATTGTAATCAGGAATGATACCAAGGTATCTAAAATAAGACATGTGATCTGAAACATAAATTTTAAAAAAAATGTGTTGGGTGTTTGAATTTGGCAGTAGAATCTAGGAAAATGGGTGGATTTTTTTTGAGTATTCTAAAATGGGCGTTGTAAAACCAAAATTAACTAACTAAGAAATAAAAAATCTATAATTGGGATACTGGGTGGGAAAAAATATTAATTGAATATCCATTAACAGATAAAAGCAAAAATATAAAATAGGGAGTAACTTAATTAAGTTTTTTAATATTTTATTAAATTTTAAAGTGGAAGGAACACAACAACAGACTACCATTGCACCTGTTGTGCGCTGCAGTTGCAGTCGCCCCCGCGGGTCAAAGAATAGACTTAGTACAACAAAAGTGCCTACTCAGGAGGGAGGCAGGAGAGGAGAGTTCCATAGTGACTCTGCACTGACACAGCCGGTTCAAGGAGCACAAGCTGCTAGGGTGTGGAGCATAAACCCTTGGGTCCCAAAGCTGACCCAGAAGCCAACCAAGGTCACCACTACCAAAATGATTAGAAACAAGGAGGTAGAACTTACTTTGTATGTGTTTGACATTGTGTACCGGCAAGAGTCAGTCCCATCAGCCATGCTGGAGAAGGTGAAGCCTGTACTTAATACTAGCTATGAGCCCTACATCAGTGATGGCAATCAGGAGGATGACAAGAAGCCCCAGTTCTATCAAACCAATGAGGGACAGCTAGTGCTCAAAAAAGGTTGCAGCCTTCTACAACAAGGTACCCATGCCTTGCAAGCCTGTCATCAATCAGGATCCTGGCTTGTCTGAACCCACAAAGCCCGCCCAGAAGCTCATCCTTGACATCAAACACATCATCCTGCTTAAGCTAATGCAAGAATCAGGTGACTACAAGGCGGCCACAGCTCTTGTTGGAGTGGATCCCAAGTACGCCTTGAAGACATTCAACATCTTTATCAATACTGGCCAAGTTCTTGCCGCAGAGAAATCCTTGCGTGTGTCAACCATGCTCACCAAGGAGCACAAATGAGCAATCCGCCAGTGGATAAACCGGGACTGCCATCTTGAACTGGCAAATATACAGGCCATGGTCAAGTCTGCTTTTGGGATTAAGGCCTCAATTTCCTTTTACAACCATCTGGTGAAGGGAATGCAATTTCCTGGAAAAAACTTGGGGTATCCCCATATAATTGGAACAGCCCAGCCAATATCAAGACTCAGAAAAATTACACTGAGGCGTACACTGCCCTCAAAGCCAAGAGGACAGTGAAATTCTATTATATCAACAAATCAGCATTTGCCTTGTTGATGCACAATGAGTATGGGTATGTCCCCAGAGGCTCCAATGACAGGGTGGCTTGATGTGCTGCAGTCCGCGCCACAGCCTATTCAATGGTGGCTCTCCTTGGTCCAAAGGGGGTCAAGCTCTACCAAATGATACTAGGCTCCCACAATAGCCAGACCTTCCTATCATTTCTCTGATTGGTCCAGGAGCACCTGAGGCACACAAGCCCGGGCTTCACCAACGTAATTGTGTTGGACAATGTTGGTCTCCACAAGGTGGCTGACATTCTTGAGGAATTCCCAATGATTGACACAAGTGTTGCAGTGGCCCCCCAGCAATTGGCCACAGCAAATATGCGCCTTCTCTTCCTCCCTGCCTATTTTCCCTTCCTAAATCCCATTGAGGAAGTCTTTGGGTGGCTCAAGCGAGTTGTCAGAAGAGGAACCCCAACAGGGACCGAGACCTGTTTGATTTGCTGCAGGCTGGATCCATACCCTCCCAGCTGAGACTGTGGCCAAATTCTATGGCCACTCTGATTTGTTCATCCCCGTGTGCCTAGCCAAACAGCCAATCAATTAAAGGCTTAGTGTTTCCAACTTTTTTATATTATCTAATTTATTATTCAACATTTATTAATTATCATTTTATATTTAGATGTTTCCACGCCTGCAATCACATTGAGAAGATCCATCAATAGATGTAAGTAATTTATTTATTTTATTGTATATTATTTTATTATGCCATCTGAGGTAATCTCAAACACTCAGTATTGGATTACGCAAAAACATTTAAATCACTTTGGTCAAATAAATGTAAAAATTAATTTAAATAAAATTAAACATAAAAGGTATAAGTTAGAATTTATTTTATTAATGTATAATTTTATACTTTTATGAAGCCCATTTCCGCAACATATTTTGCAAATCTTGTTTGCTAAAATATTATTTGAAAAATTAATTATAATAAAAATATTGTAGAGTATAAAGATATTTATGAGAAGAGAATTTATTAAGAACACCTGTAGTGAGTTATGCGGTATGTACCCACCCCACAATGGAGGTGGCACACAACTTCCACTGCCACACTGTGGACAGTGGATACACCCTTATTAAAATATTCACAGCAGCTTGTAAAAGGGAGTAGGGTTAGGTGAAAATGGAGGAGCGGCTTCTCTTGTGGGGCTGCAAACCCATAGATACCAGCCAGGTTTAGGGCGTCCTGGATAACATAATCCACCAAGTCATACACAGGGGGGAACTTCTTCCCGTCCAGGGAGAGCCTGGCCTCATCAACCCCAAGAAGGACCCTGTCTAGGACCTTTACACTGGCGTTCAACCCAAAGAAGAAAAGATACCCAAGATAAACAACAAGGTGAAGACTTTGCCTAGCAAAGGCTTCTTTAAACTCTCAAAATTTATTAAAAACTGCACTGCTCTTCTTTTCATGCTTGGTCTTTGCAAAGGTCAGCTCCATGGCTGCAGGGACCCCCGTCTTGTTGGCACTTCATGCCAGCCTACAGTCTGCAAAGAGGATTTCAGTTTTCTTGACAGCTGTTGTGTCTGCAACAGCCATTTTTCCCACTGTGCGCCCAAAGTTGTCCAGCAGATTAGAGATTGTGTGTTCCAAGGGGTAGCAGAAGCAAGCAGCCGCATGGGCCCAGCCCATCTCTGGTACTTTATTGAATGGGAGTGTTGCCAGGACGTCCTAAACAAGCTCAATGGAGTTTACACAGTAAACTCCATTGAGGACCACTAAGTCAATGCAGACCAATTGGGCATCCTTGTAGGCAGTAACTGCCCACTTGGATGCCCCCTTGGCATGCGT
This sequence comes from Entomophthora muscae, assembly GCA_014839935.2. NCBI lineage: Eukaryota > Fungi > Entomophthoromycota > Entomophthoromycetes > Entomophthorales > Entomophthoraceae > Entomophthora > Entomophthora muscae. Next base: position 287,580 of record QTSX02003560.1, read on the forward strand.
CAGCCCGGCTATCACGTCCCTTGTCATTGGGAAGGACCTGTGAATTCTGTCTTCAAGCTCCCGCATAATAGGGGGGACAGATAGAGCTGCTTAGCCATGTGAGTGGCATAATTAGCATAAAAGGTGGCCGGGACAAAAGGGACCAGGACCCTGCAGAGTTCACTGTCTACTTTTTCTAAGAAAAAAAGGTAAGTATTTTGAAGATTTATTAATTTTTTTAGGTTACCTTCTTGTGTGTCTTCTTTGCCGGCGGCTTCAGCTGGCTTGGCCATTCTTGGCACAATCAATTGTGCTGGCAATTTGGTATCCTCTGCTCTGGCAAACTTTGCTGGCTTGAGATGTGCATACATCTCCGGGTCATCAACCCATATGGACGGCGCAGAAAGATTGTAGGCCTTGAATTGAAGCCCTTCCACAACATGCTTCTGGATATTAAGTAAGCCCACAATTGTTGTTTCTGATGTGTCAGGCATTTTGGTCATTAATGCCTTGGATGTCACCCTGTCAATTTTCTTGCCTTCAAGGACAGCGACTTCACCTTTTCTTTGACTTTAAGGTCAATGTCTTTGGTTTTGGCAATTGCCAAGAAGAGGTCCTTTAGAAGCTTTTTGAGTTCTCTCATTTTATTTTTTTACTAACCTTTCCATATGTTTTTATAGCTTTTTCCCCAATAAATTCTGTATTTTTTTGATATTGTTGCCTATTTGTTTATTCCTTTTTGTTTTCCCTATATTACATTATCCCATCTTTTTACCCAATGTGTAAATGTTTTACGCTCATCTCAATATGTGTGTAGTTTGCTTTTTGTTGGCCTTGTTTCCTTGATTACCATATTATTTTTAGCACTTAAACACACCCCTTGTGAAAATATTAACAACAATTTGGTGATCAGCTAAATTTGAGTTAGAAAATTATAGTGTTAAATGTTTTTAGATAAAGTTGTTACTGATCCAAATTCAAAACCTTAATGATAAACTTTAAGCCAATCAGGAGCAAGTGATAAAGTGATTGTTGTGACATAAAGGGTCATTCAATAATTCTTTGATGCATGTGCACTAATCAATATGATTGGCTGGATGTTTTGCCATTTTAAGTCATTGCCGCTGTGGCAAGTTGTTGGTGGACTAGTGCTAACCCAGCAGCTGATTGGGCACTAGTCCATCAACAACTTACCACAGAGGCAATGGCGTACAATGGCAAAACATCCAGCCAATCATATTGATTAGCGCACATGCATCAAAGAATTATTGACTGACCCTTTATGTCACAATTATCACTTTATCACTTGGCTCCTGATTGGCTTAAAGTTTATCATTAAGGTTTTGAATTTGGATCAGTAACAACTTTATCTAAAAACAGTTAACACTATGATTTTCTAATTCAAATTTAGCTGATCACCAAATTGTTGTTAATATTTTCACAAGGGGCTATGGTTGGGTGCTAAAAATAACTGTGTTCAGGATCTAGATACACAACATAGTAAATTTGTTTTTTATAGAAATAAGCTGAACATAAAGAATAAAACCAACTATAAACAAAGAGAACACAAACAATTGAAAGTCAAAATAAAGATAATATAAATAGAAAATTTCTGGGACCAGGGGGTTTATTGAGGCAGGGAAGAGTGATGCCTAGTAGGCAGAATGGCGTGAGAAGAAAGACTTAGAGGCAATGCTGGCCTGGGGGTCTGGGATTAGATAGGTTGGGTTTGCGGGCGGGGGGTGTTGGTGGCAGGGGTGGAGTCAGGAGGATTGCGCGTGATAGCCACCATATAACGCTTTTTATATTCCTTGACCATCATTGGCTGGAGGGGCTGGTAAATGTCTGTGCCACGGGGTGGGAGGCGCTTATCCCTATGTGATTGGTTGCCCATGTTCACATGGAAGACAATTTGGGCAAACAAGTCTGCCACCATTTGGTGACCAAAGAAAGAATTGTGGTCAAGGACTCCAAGCTAGAGGTTGTTGAAAGCCTGAGGGTGGCGCTCCTGTAATGTGGATCTAATGTTGAAGAAGACAACATTAGCCAGATGGACGTCTGCATGGCTGGCAGGGTAGACTGAGGCCTGGTGCCCGCGTCCCTGGATGGCCTCAAGGATGGTGGAGCTTCCCTCCATCTGGTGGCTCAAGAAACCCTGGTATTTGGAATTTGAGCCATCCCAGGAGTCAAGCAATCCACTGAGGATGTGGCCGTATGAGTACCCATCAATGAAATCAGGGTTTGTTCAATAGTAGACAAAACCCTTGGCTGAAACAGCCAGAAATGCACCAATGAAAGTCCCCTTCTTGACCTTCTTCCTTCCATTCTTGATGGCGGCTTTTCCTTACTCACTGAAATTGTCAAATGCAATTGATAACTTGTAGTACAAGACAAACATGATGTCATCTGTTAGACTTGTAAAGCATCTGACCAGGGTTGATTCAACTGCAGTGTCATATGGGGAATCCTAAGCGCCATCCCATTGGTTGCTGGCAATTTTTTAAGAACCCTAATTGAAGCTACCTTTCCGTGCATCCAGAGCTGCACCATGCGCTCAGACACCCAAATGCCATGGTGTGCAAGTTGCTTCTGGACCTGGGTCAAGGGAAGCTTGGGGTCCTGATGGAGGAGGTCAAGCATTATTGAGTAGGCCTTGGTTATCTGGGACTCTGTGGCCTTCTTTGGCTTCTTGGCCGTTCCAATCAGATTTCCCTTGTTCATTAGGTTGTTGAAGTCCTGCATTATGGTGGCTTGGGTAAATTGCAACTGGGTGGCAATATGGTCCCATGACAGACCCTGTAGGGTTAGTGCCACAATTTCCTGAAGAATTTGGGCAGTGATTATTCTGCGTTTGGGGCACTAGGCAGTGGGAGCTGAAGCCTGATTAGCTGTAGGGGGGCAGGTTGGCTGGTGGCAGGAAGTTGTTCTGGATTGAGGTTTCCATCCTGATTGGTTGGTTGACAGGCAGCTTGTGCAGGGGTAGGTGTGGGAGCAAGGGCAGAGCTAGACACTAAGTGACTCTCAAACAAGTTAAAGCCATATGGGTCAGGGGACAGTAACAGGTCAGCTTCCTTGTTACCCGCCTCAAAGGCTTGGGTGTAAATGGGTGCCTCCACATTATGAGCCTTTTCTCCATTGCAGCTGACTTGGCTGCTGGCGCAGTTGAAGATGTTGCTATTGAAAACCATTGTAAAAAACTTAGGATAAAATCACTAAAAGTAGAAATTTTAAAATTTAATGAATTATTTTTATTGCAATCTCAAATCCATATTTGGAAGGTTCTCAAAACCTTTTCATACAAATCTGGAGCCATGAAAATGGATAAAATGGTTCTGGTCCTAAATTGGATAGCTATTGATTGGCTATTAAATTGATAGTTTTCTCTTTTAGGCTGCTCATAATACACATCTTGTGTGAGTTCATTTTGTTTTGTGCTTGTGTAATCTTGCTTCTATATTGCTCAAGTTTTGTTTCACTTTAGTCCTTCTGTCAGTGCCTCATATTAATCCTGATTGGATTATAATATACTCTGCAATAGCATCCACTCATTTCACTTGTTGTGTCAGTTCATTTTGTTTGTGGTTTGAACTACACTGCTTGATGTTTGATATAATTTTAAATGATGGGTTAGTGAAATTTTGCTTTTGGTTTGACAGTTCATTTATTAACCAAATATATTTAAATTAATTGAATCCTGAATCTTGCGCAACTTGGATTTTGTTTAAATCTGAAATTATTTTGTTTAAATCTGAAGAATTTTTGCTTGTTGCCATAGCTTTTAAAACTAATGTACAATCTAGAGAGCGGCTGCAATCTATCCAGGTGTAACTAAGAGCTTGTTGTCATCCTTTCAGGCCTCTGTATCAATATATACTGCAACACCCTTGTTCTTATCCTTTCAGACAGTTCTCAGTGGCTACCTTTGCAATAGGTCCATCTTTGCTGGCTGCGCCTATCCTGATTGGCTGTCCTTAGCATGTGTGTTGCTACTGGCCTTAGCAGGTGTACATGGCACTTCAGCTACAGCCTACACTCTTCTTGAGCTAGCCTAATGTCATTTATCAATTAGTTGTATCTTACACGCCTATTATTGTTCTGGGAAGCTAAGCCATATTTAGTTGACGCTTATAAATGGTCCTTAATCTGTCCTCCAACATTGGAATGTAGAATTTTAGTATTTCATTTGTAGGGCTTAATCAGTGATCCTTACTGGCTGGCAAGCCTTCTGCTTATTAATGCAACAGGTTGAATTGGGGATTATACACCATATAATAGCAGACTCAATCCAATATCAACTCGTGGATTATCTGCTGTGTAATGCTGATTCAAAATCAATATTTTTTAGCCATATGTGTATCACTTGTTTGATATACTCATATACGTTTATCAGGTTGGGTGGGACTGGGTTGATACAACAACCATTAGGATGGAATAAGCAATATAAAATTGATGCTTACTTGATTACACGCCATGTAATCAGTGGTAATCATTATATTGGCTACCATTTATATGTCATATAATGCTAATATCAATTATAATAAACTAGTATAATACAGCGTATAATCACTACACATAGGAATGATAATTGAATGATAATAAAGGGTATAATTGTTGCATCTATCATAATAAACTAACAATTTCACGGCATATAACTGCTATATTCATTATGATATATTGGTAATTATACGGTGTATAATTACTACACTTAATAGAATATTAGCCTAGTGATAATACGGTGTGTAACTGATAATAATCTGCGTGCAATGATTAGCCTGATCATTTGTGGTCAATCAGCCAAATCTCACAAGATGGCACTGTCTTGTTCCCAAGACAGACACATCACCTCCAGCTAATCAGCCTGCAAGATACAGAAGAAAATTGATCCCCCAGAAATTTTTCCTGAAATGGTCAAAAAGCAAGGGATGCTTATTTTACTTGGAGAAATTGCGGCTGCAATGGGTTTTGCAAAGTTCACTGTGGCTGCACCCTCCAAGCCCATGCCAACTGTGCCCCCCTCTCAAGAAAAGCCCAACTGCTGCCTGTACGTCAAATGATGGTGAAAAAGCCCATCTCTTTATGATCACCATCATGGAAAGTGACCTGAGGATGCCCCTGATCTAGGTGTGTATCTAACTGGGACTCCACAGCATTTTCACAAATATGAGAACAGTCAATTTATGGATGCACAAAGTTGTGGTTGCTGCTATAATCTTATCAAATTAATTTCTTGTCAAAACCGCAGGCTTGACCCGCCAGCAAAGTTTCAACCAAGTGGGTTTGTGACCCGCAATCTGATTACCTGGCCACTCAAAGCCAAACCCAGAAGTCAACTTGGATTACCAAATCAATCAACATGAACAAATAATGATCCCTCACAGTGGATACCTTGATTAATCTCTTGACTCATTAGCAGGATCAAGCCACCCCCTCTTCCATCCAGCCGTGTGATCACCAATCATGTTCCTTCTATCCATTGATTCATATGAACTATATAATCACTATCTCACAATAAAGATTATTATCTATCCTCTAAATATTTTTCCCCCTGTAACTCTGCTAAAACAGCACAGTTACAACATTGGTAGCACAGGTAGGCTCTCCATCCTACCTTATCTTGAAAAATTCCGCCTGTTGCCCGGACACGCTGCGGCCAACAAATCCTCAACAGAATTATGTCTGGCCTCCTGCCCAACTGGACTCTGTATACTCCTGGTACCGCAATACCTGATGGTTTTGTCCTCTACTAAAACACAGTGATCCTGCTACCCGCCTTCAACACCATGTCTGCACAAGGTTTCTTTCAGGCACCTCCCTTGATGCTGCAACCAGCTGACTAAACCACCATGCCTGCCTATGTTGCACAAAGACTTTGCAGCGCCGCCTTGGAGTTCTTTGCAGGGGCCAACAACAACAATGCTGCTGCATGGATTCAGTCCACCCAAAGCAAGTTGGCTCAGATGGAGAGCCCACAGCGTTTTTGGATTGCGGAGATTTCCATTTGTCTGACCCATGACGCTGGCACTTGGACAACAAGTGGCACAAAGAGCACACCAACAAGAACTGGGACACTTTCAAACAGGACTTCTTGGCGAGATTTGTGCTTAAGGATATGGCACTCATGATCATACGCCAAGTAAAGAATCTAACCCAGACAGGCACCATCAAAGAACTCACCCGCGCCTACGAGGAACTCCATCTCTGCGCCCCATTCAACATGGCCTTTGACACTCCAGCAACACACCCCATGTACTACGACACTCTCAAGCTGCACGTAATGAGACATGTGAACCTGGACCAAGTTACCAACCTACAAAGCCTGTACCGTGAAGCAGAAAAAGCGGAGCAAACATCCAACGCTCTGCACAAGGCACAGACTGGAAAGCAAGAGAGACCCAAGGACTCACATTCAAGTGGGCGTTCCTCTCAACCACCTCCTGGAGGTAATGGTAACAACAACAACCACAAACCCACAGGATTGAATGGGAATGGGAATGGGAACGGAAATAACGGCCAATCAAATCATACCCATTTCCGTGTCACCACTACCCAATGCAACCAAGATGAGGGAAAAGCCCGGGGAGAGCACTAAGAAAGCCAAGATCTCCCCACGCAACTCCTGACTTGCCCAACAATGAATACCAACCCAAGGACGTGGACCAATGCCCAATGATCCAAGTGCCCTCGGAAGACCCAGTGCTATGCACCATTGCCAGACATCCCAATAAATTGATGTCTTACCCTTTCTGCTTTTGCAGTTACACAGGCTCAGCTCTCTTGGACTTGGGCGCAGATTGAACCTTAGTCAACAGCAGCTTTGTGAATAAATTCAAGCTGGCCACTAATCCTTTGTGGATTAAAAACGTGGTCCTGGCTGATGAACATCACATTGCCATGACAAAGGAAACTGCTCCCTTCTCTGTCATGCTTGAGAACCTCCTCTCTACCATCTAAGGTCCCGTCATTGACTTCCCTAAGTTTGACATTGTACTGAAACTAGACTGGTTACAGAAAAACAACCCCCATGTGGACTGGGCAACCTCAGTGTTGACCATCAAACGTGAAGGAGTCAACCACCAAATCTACCCAGACTCTGTAGACCAACTCCTACAAGACCATGTCTTTGTATGCATCATGGAGACCTCAGATGAGAAGAAAACCTGAAAGCTATTGATTGGGACTCCTGCCAGTATGAAATCATACACTTCAAGGATCATCAGGACACCTTCACACCGCAAGATTGCAATATTGTGGCCCGTCACCCAGAAATCTTTAAGGAAGCGTTACCTGGTCTACCCCCTGAGAAGCACATCCAAAACTCCATCCAACTCAAGGGGGCCGTACCCAAGGCACGCCCCATTTACAGGCTGACCCCAAACAAGGACAATGCCCTGAGCACCTATCTCAAGGAAGCACTGGAAAAAGGACTTATCCGCCCCTCACAGTCTCCCTTTGGGGCCGCCGTATTCTTTGTGGCCAAGAAGGATGGTACCTTACGCCTGTTCACAGACTACTGCGCCTTGAACAAAGTCATCATCAAGAATTGTTACCCCTTACCACTAATTGACAATCTCTTTGACGCCTTGGGAGGAGCCGCTGTCTTCTCCAAGATTGACCTAACTGCAGGTTACAATCAGATTTGTATCAAGGAGGAAGATATCCCCAAGACAGCCTTCCGCACCAAGTACAGTTCCTACAAATGCGTGGTACTCAACTTTGGCATGACCAATGCCCCGTCCACCTTTGTAACCTTCATGAACAAAGTGTTTGCACCACACATAGACCAACACGCCCTTGTGTACCTGGACAATATCATCATCTACAGCCCCTTGGTAGAACAGCATCATAAGGACCTGGAAGAAGTCTTTGCGACCCTGGCACAAAACAAACTGAAGGCCAAGCCCTCTAAATGCCAGTTCTTCTGGGAGCAACTACCCTTCTTGGGACACATAGTCTCAAAGGACGGCATCAAACCCAACAGTCAGAAGATACAAGCCATCTGCAAGATGCCACCCCCCAAGGACAAGTCAGAACTACACACCTTCTTGGGAATGGTGGCCTATGTACGGTGCTTCATCCCCAACTGTGGCATCTTAACCGCCCCTATGTCTGCCATAACAGGCACCAAGTCCAAGTTTGTATGGACCCCCTAACGTGACCTCTGTTTTAGATGCCTCAAGGAAAAACTCACAACAGCTCCCATCTTACAATACTCCAAACAGGATGGAGAATACCAGAAGGAAACTGACGCCTCAGATGCATCCATTGGGGGAGTACTACAAATTAAGAATAGTGATGGTGACTTCCTGCCAGTAGCCTATGAGTTGCACAAACTGACAGATGGCAAGTGTTGATACCCAATTCATAACAAAGAACTGTTGGCCATTGTACACTGCCTAATCAAATGGCGCTGTTACCTGGAACGGCAGGAAGAATTCACAGCATTAACCAATCATAAGTTGCTCATCTATTTCAAGACAGAAAACTTGTCACACCGCAAACGCGGTGGATGGAAATCTTAGAAAGGTTTTACATGCTCATCCAATATAAGCCCAGGGCCAAATTTGCCATGACAGAGACCTTGTCCCGCCTGTATGTCTGCGCCTCTAGGGGAGAGAATGGGCTCAACCCAGACTGGCCTCTCCTAGTGCTCTGTACAAAAGATGAAGGGTTCCCCGCAGGCACAACCAATATCACCAAAGAAACAGTCATCAAGAATGAGCACCTCTTTGCTGATGTATACAGGACTCTTCACAGAAATATGTCAGATGGCACAACCATTCCCTACATCCCCACACATCAACAAGTCAATACCATTCTTTGCTACCACAGAGATCTTGGACATACCAAGAGCCGGAATCTATACAAATTCCTAAATCATAAAGCCTGGTGGCCAACCTTCTACTGCAATGTCCAGAAAGTGCTAGAACAGTGTGAGGTCTGCAAAAAGTTTGCCAGAAGCAAAACCCCGCCTAAGTCTGTACTCCCCATTCAAACCCAACTACTGTTCAAGGAATGGGCTCTGGACATTGTGGGCCCCATGCCAGGAAAACACAACAACAAAAAATACATCATTACAGCCATCAATTTTGCGACAAGGTGGCCGGTAGCCCAATCATTAAAATTGCACACCAGTAACAATGTCTGACAATTCATTGGCAAAGAAATAATCAGCAGGTTTGGAAATCCAGAACTCCTGATAACCAATGGAGGCAAAGAATTGACCTCTGAAGACACCAATGTGTACCTTGCCAAAAATGGGGTCAAACACACTGTCACTACACCATACCATACCATCCACAGGCCAATGGACGCGTAGAGCGGCTCAGTGGTAGCCTTGTGCAAGCCCTAGCCAAACTCACTGCTGGGAGACCTGAAGACTGGTATAAGCAGCTACAGACTGCGTTACTTGTGTGCCAAACCCAAGTGAACAGATCCACAGGGAAAAGCCCATTTGAACTGGTATACAGCACACAGCCTAATATCATTCAAGCATTGACAGGACCCAAACTGGAAATCCCAAGTCAAGTCCCCCTTGTTCTGATCCTCAAGTAATGGAGGCCAACAGCAAACAAGAAGCCAAAGAAAAGGAACACTTACAAAAGACCTTCATTCCCATCCGTCAAAGACATGAAGTCGGGGACAAAGTCTGGGTCATGAATGTTGACAAGAGCAAACTACAACCCAAAATAGTAGGGCCAGTGATAATCCTAAAGGTAAACAACAATAACACTTACCTTGTGCAAGGGCTCAGGTGACGTAAGCAAGACAAGACGCTACATCACAACTGCCTACCACCTTGCAAAGCAAGACAGAAGCAACAAGAAACTGCCCTGACTGTCACTGAACAACAACTGGTTCAATATGGCGCCCGGGCTCCTGACAACCTCCCCAACAACCTGCCTCCTGAGGAGGCCAACTTTCAGCTGGGGGGTGTTGAAACCACAGGCTCAATCCGCCAGCAAGGTTCCAACCAAGCAGGTTTGTGACCCGCAATCCAATTACCAGGCCACTTGAAGCCAAACCCGGAAGTCAACTTGGATTACCAAATCAATCAACATGAACAAATGATGATCCTTCACAGTAGATACCTCACTTTGGCGCTTGACTCATTAGCAGGATCAAGCCAACCCTCTTCCATCCAGCCGTGTGATCACCAATCATGTTCCTTCTGTCCATTGATTCACAATAGCTATATAATCACTATCTCACAATAAAGATTATTATCTATCCTCTAAATATTTTTCCCCTTGTAACTCTGCTAAAACAGCACAGTTATGACATTCTCAGTAGTTCCAGTTTGATGGATATTGACCCATAAAACTCTATAATCTTTAAGCTTATAAAAGAGAGGGAAATGAAAACTCAATGATTTAATCTTCTTGTCCTATGCCAATATTTATTCAGATATCCAAGACTATGGAGAAAAGTGTATCCAATCTTACGTTTACAAGTGCAGCCCAATTTTATATAAACTTGTCAGAGTTTTACTGGCAGTTTCCCCATTGGGTGTCAATTATTACTCAGCAATATCAAACACTGCAGATGGTTATGCATACCAGACAGAGCTCAAGGCATGCTGGAGGAATGGGCCACCTAATAAGCTGTGTACACAGTTGTAATGAGTGCTGAGATGGAACAGCAGGAATGGGCTTACAAGAAAATTATAGCTATATGGCATATATGTTGATCCTACTCCACCAACCACACTGAAATGCATCTTGTAGATGTATGTCTTTACAATTTTAGTTCAGCTCTCAGGCGCTTAAAGCCTGCCACATACAATTAACTGTGCGCCTAAATTAAGAAGGGGTATGAGCTTTCCCCTTCTATATTTGCCCAGGACTTATCAGATTTTGTAATATTCTATGCAAGTGATAGTGATAATTCCATAAATGACTCCTGCCTCCCCTCACACATAAAATTTTAGTTTTTCAAGCCCACATACACAACAGAAGAAGAATTTGAGCAATTGAATCAATCAGCTCTTGCCACCTCTTCCCAGTTAACAAACCAAGCCTCCCCAACTCCCCCATCAACACCAAGCCATCCGCCTTCCAACCCTGACTCCTAAACCACCATCCATTCCCTCCCCACTACCTCTGATGCTGTCCCTTTTACAGGTGCAGATGATTACAACATACATTCTGCTCATTCTCTTCCTTACTTGTCCTTTGATAAGTGAAATAAAACTTTTCTTTGTGACTACTTATTGAAATTGATATTATTTCTTCAAATTCATAATAATTAAAATATTTTTTATATTACTGACATTCCCTATAATTGATAAAATGTTGTACATTTGATGTGGTAACATAAAATTAGCTGCATAATAATTTTATCATTATCATTAATAAAGTAAAGACCTACAAATTTAGATTTGCATCAGAATATTGCAGGTAGACATTAAATCTTTATATTTAGATATTATATGCATAACTCAATGCATTTTTTATAATAAAATTCATTTTAAACTTGGCACTTTTTATTGTAATTTTATAGTTAGACTGTGTCTATATCTAGGAAAAATTAACACTTATTAAAAATATTAATACAAAGTGCATTTTAATGCCTGAATATTTACCTATTGATAATGATTCTATAAAATTTAATTCAGATTTTGTGAGTTAGTAATAATTCAATGGACCAATCAATCACTATTTATGACCATTAATTGGCTGATTTTCTTTGCTGTGGCAATTGTGCATTTTCTGATAATTATGTGCAGGTATCCCATTGGTTGGTTTCACATCCCATTGCATAGACAATAGGAAATGTGGTTGCCATCCCAATACCCAGTGAGGCCAGGGTGGCAACCATGCTTCCTATAAAATAGGCAATATAATGGGAAAGCACCCAACTGGATGAAAGCACATAAATTCCAGAAAATGCACAATTGCCACAGCAAAGAAAATCAGCCAAATAATGGTCATAAACAGTGATTGGTTGATCCATTGAATTATACTGACTCACAAAATTTGAGTTAAATTTTACAGAATCATTATCAATAGGTAAATATTCAGACAGTAAAATGCACTTTGTATCAATATTTGTAATAAGTGTTAATTACTCCTGGATATAGACACAGTCTTATTATAAAATTACAATGAAAATTTCCAAGTTTAAAGTGAAATTTATTATAAAAAATGAATTGAATTTATGCACATAAAACTGAATTGGCATTGCTGGAAATACAGCCCAGTATAGGTAACATTCAATAAAACAATCACAATTCAATGAAATATCAATAAAATACTAGTTTCAAATAAAAAAGTTACATAATGAAAAATATAATCTACATGTTCTAATTCAGATGGCTAGTTTAATGCAATTCTTGTATATTTTTTAGTGTATTAGTGTTTTTTGTATAATTGCAAGTTATTTGTACTATTTGTAATAATTTTCAATAAAATGTACTATTATCTATAAATTCATGATCACATGTTGATGGTGGTACTATAAAAACCAGTTTTTTATGTAATTCAAACAACATGTCTAAAATCTATAGCCTTGTACATGAATTGAAAAAACACCTTCAGAAGGTGGTTGAAATTGAAAAGAACATTAGGGAAATGGTCACAGGAACACTAGGAAACAAGGGGCGTTCAATTATTCAATTAAATGAAGTTGCCCTAAGTAACTTGGGGGCAGATATTCAAGATGATCACAAGGAAATATTACTCAATCTTCAAGGAAAAAATGTTAAGAAAAATTGAGCTTTGATGATTGTAGTGATCTGAGGAGCCGCACAGAGCTACAACAGGAAATCCTAACCTTAGGATTGGATTTGTACTAAGTCTTGGTTAGAATGGCAGGGAAGGCTATGCAATTACCTTGTTGCCCTAATTGAATAATATCTGCTAGATGTGGCTAGAGAGGCACCAAAGTACGTGGAGACACAAAGACAAAAATGTAAATAGAACTTAATTTAATTGGATAATATGAAATGGATTATATAGTGGGTGACAGTACCATAAAAAAATACACAAACCATAGGATCACTTGCCACCAGAATGAGTGGGGCAAGGGAGTTATGCAGAATCAGGAAACTGAACAATTGAACTTCCCAATTCAGAGCCAGACTCATTTCAAAGGCAAAAGTGAAAGAGAGAGATCTGTCCTCAAAATAACCCATTGATGGCAAAATCAAAACATGGTGAATGGCGGCATTAACAACATTTCACCCCTCTAGACTGGCCTTGGTGGGGTGAAACTTGCAGAGGAACTTTGCATGCATGCGAGCAAAAGGTCAACCACTAGAGTTGAGTTTTACTGTATACTCTGACCCTTGCTTAAAGGTCACTTTAAAGGGCCCAATCTACTACAAGTTTGGCTTAGAGCTCGTCCTCCTACTCTGTGTTGATAATAGAGAATGTGGTCCCTAAGGTTGAACTCAGGCATGGGGGATCTCCCAGCATTGTCAGGTGAGAGCTCAAGCAGCATGGTCTTATAGCCGGACGTGTAAGCAGTAGCCTGTATATCAATGATGCGGTTGACTAGATCTTTGATATGCTCATCTGGGTTCATAGCCTTATCAGAAGAGAGTAGGAGGTTCCCAAGAGCAACAAAGTGGTGGCTTCACAACCATACAGCAAGGCAAAAAGGGGGATAACTGGCAACACAATGTTTGCTAAGGCAATAGGCAAAGAGAGCAGCGAGTAAGTATAGATCCCAGTTGGCAGCGTCAGAATAAGTAAGCTCCTCATGATAGAAACCAGAGTTGAGTTTGCGCGCTCAACTGCCTCATTAGTGGAAGTATTATAGGGGGCAGAGAAGGACTGATGAGACCCCAAGGCTTCAACCACAGAGGTTACTAACTTATTGTTAAAGTTAGTCCCATTGTCAGACAACAACACTTGAGGGCAACCATGGCAGAAGAATACATCTTGCAGCAGGAAGGCGGCAGTTGTCTTGGCAGTGATGAATTTAGTAGGGCAAGCTTCTACCTACTTGCTAAAATGATCAAAAGCAATTAGGATAAAGTGGCAACCAGAGCAGGAGCAAGGGAGAGGCCCCACAATGTCAATACTGACAGTATAAAATGCATGTTGAGGGTGGACTAGCTTGAAATCATGAGCAGTGGCTTTAGGTTGTTGGAGTTGGCAATCATGGCAACTAGCAATAACATCTGGGATCACCAAGCAAAGATTTTCCCAGAATCAATTCTTCTGGAGCCAGGCATGGGTCTTGCCAACGCCTCCGTGTCCCGTCTCTTTATGAGCTTGGAGCACCAACAAAAGGCAAAGACTAGGCCTTACATAGGGCAATTATTGGTCTTGTACTTTCTTAAAAAGCTGATTGTCACAAATGAGGGTGTCTTTGGATAGCTTAGAAAGGGCAACTCAAACTTCCTCTGTCTTTCTCTCCCATGACAAAGGGTATCCAATTAGTTCATACAACCGGTCAGCCTCACCAGGGTGTAGGGCAAGGATGGGCATTCTGGACAGTCCATCAGCATTCTGATGTTTAATCCTGGGGCAGTGCAGCACAGTGAAGTCATACCCTTGCAATCAGAGAGCCCATCTAGCTAGTTGTCTTTCTGGTTTCTTGAGTTTTTGTAGCCATTTGAGCAAAGCATAGTCAGTAACCACAGTGAAATGGGTGCCATACATGTAACAGCAGAACTTCTTGACGGCATGCAGCACAGCAAGGCACTCCCTCTTGGTCACACTGTAGTTTTTCTCATGCTTATTCAGGACACAATATGTATTGGCTACAGGGTGATCCACACCTTCATCATCCATTTGAGCCAAGGTAGCCCTAATAGCCAGGTCACTAGCATCAGTATATAGGATAAAATCATTATTGTAATCCGGATATACTAAGATAGGAGCCTCTTTGAGTTTTTGTTTGAGGGTTTCAAAATCTTGTTGTTGGCTAGCGGTCCATTCAAAAGGGACGTTACACAGCAGTTGGACCAAGGGTCACTAGTGTCCGCAAAAAAGGAATGAATTGTCTATAGTATCCCATCATGCCCAGAAAGACTTGGACTTCTTTCAGGTTGGTGGGTAGAATCATTTTTCAATGGCCTCAACTTTCTTAGTCATGGGGCAAATTTCTTTCTGAGTCACCTCATGCCCCAAGAACTAAGGTGTTCATTGAAGAAGGCACACTTAGATGGTTTTAACTTAAGTCTAGATTCACAAATCTTTATGAATACTTCCTTGAGATGGTCCAGGTGGTTGGTAAAGGGAGCACTGAAGACAATTATATCATCTAAGTACACTAAAATGCATGAGAGCCTCAAATACAGAGGATGGAGTCCATGGCTTATTGGAAAGTAGCTGGAGCATTGCAGAGCCCTTGCGTCATTTGTGTAGGCTCAAACAATCCTTCAGAAGTGATGAGGGCAGCCTTCTATCTATCTTTGGGAGAGAGGGCAACTTTGCCAGTAACCAGAAGACATATCCATGGCAGAGAAGAACTTAGATCCCCCAAGGTGGCAGAGAGCATTGTCAATGTGTGGTAAGGGGTAGAAATCCTTTTTGGTTAAGGAATTCAAGCATCAGTAGTCTATCACCATACAATGACCTCCATACTTCTTCTTCAGTATGAGCAAGGGAGAAGCCCATAGACTTTGGGAAGGAGCAAGCAGTCTAGCGTCTAAAAGTTGCTTGAGCTCTTTGGAAACCTGAGCATCCTCTACTCAACTACAGCGGTAGGGTTTAGCACAAAAAGGGGGAGAATCACCAGTATCAATCTGGTGAATGAAATCTTTGACTAACCCATAATCTGTGCTATCCTTAGCAAAGATATCCAAAATCTGATCCAGTAGGTCAAGAACCTCTTTCTGTTGAACCAGAGATAGCTGCAGGAAGTCTTGGGCAGTGAACAATGATAGGACTTATGGCTCATCCTCAGATAAGTTAAAGTCCTGAAACGTACCAAAGGGGTGTAGTGATAGGAAGTCAGGAGCATTCAATAACATTCCATAGTCAATAACCTGCCCTCTAGACACATTTATGGGGGGAGCAGTCAAGTTGGCAACCAGCAGTTGAACAGGGTCTTTATGAGAGACGTCCAATATTCCTGGGCAGAGATAGTGTTTGTTGCGTCCTAGCAAGGGAGGATAGTACAACTCTAAGAATGTACGCTTGGGCAGCTCATACAATATTTGGGAGTCTAGGATAGCCTGATGCCTGGGAGGAATAGTCACAGCAGAAGTGGCCAGGAGAGGAATCCCCTCAGACGCAGGATAAGCCATGGGAGGGCACTTCATGTTGGAGCAATGGGTAAGGGTTTTTATAGTGAAAACACCAGTGGGGTATTCCAAGGTGCATGCCTTGAGGCTCTTCCCAGGAACTTTAGCCGTATCTTCAAAGATCAAAGGGACCTTGTATCCTGAGATAGAGAGGTAGCTGTCCTTTAAATTGATAATCACATTATATTCCCTAAGGAATTGAGTACCAACTAACAGGTCATAGCTCTCATTCTTCAAGACAACGGCAGGTGCAGCCAATAGTAGCTTGCCAAATTGCATGGGCAGAGCAGAATAAGCTCCTATAGTGCAAGTCATAGACAGCTAGCTATGCCATAAAACTGATGATAGTTAAGTTTGGGGGAAAGTTTAAGCTTCTTGACAAGCTTTGAGGAGACAATATTAATAGGAGACCCTGTTTCTAAGACAGCCTTAATTTTCACCTTTTGGATTGATATTTCCACACAAGTAGTGGTACAAGCAAAGGAAGGTAGGACAGACAGAATGTCTTGGGCTTCTGCTAGTTCTTTGTCCCACTTTTTTAATCATGCATCTTAGGCCCAGGAACTCCTTATAGATTGTCTGGAGAGGGAGCAAGACAGAGACGTTCTTGAACACAGCGTCAGAAACCTCAGCAGCTTCTTCAGAAGATTTGACAAGCACAGGAGATCTCTTGGATTGGGTGAGGTAAGGGCAAGAGACAACTTCCTTGGCTTCAGGCAGAGGGTTGGCAGTTGTTATAGTTTTCCCAGAACATAGCTTATAAGGGACTGCATTAGTTTTAGGGACAGTCAGGAGTGGAATACCAATAGGCGTCAGGATTTTATATATCAGAATCATCCATGTCAGAGTCATCATATATGTTGTGGAAAGCAGAAAAATGGGAGGAGCCTCAGCGTCAGCAGGCTCAGAGTCAGAAATGGAGGGGGGGATTGGAGGAGACTGGGAAGAATTATCAACCAAGAGCGTCTCTGCCTCTGGGTTGACTGTTCTTTTCCTGCCTGTTCCTTGGGATCAGCTCCTTCAACTCAAGGATTGGTGAAGACCTGGAAATGGTGACCTATTTGTCAACAGTTATGGCAACTGTCGTGAATACCTCTATTCACCATGTATCAATTTTGCCTTTGGTGGGCCATTTCAAAGACAAATATCTTGTTTTTGCTTTCACCTCTCAAAATGAACTGGCTTCCGCTTCAGGAAATATGATTGTTTGGTTTCCTGACTCTGCACAACTCACTTGCCTCACTCATGCTTGTGGCAAGTGACCCTACCGTCCTGGTAGTGTTTTGTGGTATTCTCAACCACTATATATTCCATTTCACATTCACCAATAAAAATTAAGTTCTATTTACATTTTTGTCTTTGTGTCTTCTGTACTTCTGCGCCTCTCTCTAGCCACAACTAGTAGAGATTATTCTTCCAGGGCCGCAAGGTAAACACATAGCCTTCCCTGCCATCTAACTGAGACTTAGTACAAATCCAATCCTAAGGTTAGGATTTCCCGTTATGTGTCTGTGCCGCGCCTCAGAACACGACAGCAACCCTGTTGTTGAGGAGGATTCTGCAAGTTCATGGTAAGGATACACGGACCACGTGAAGACAAACCAGAATTAGAGGTGGTACAATTATCCTGCATAACTGCCCAAGAATGGGTAAGGTGCATATCCTGCAATAGTGTCTTTATGCTCTTCATGGAAGAAAGAATGGCTTTATGGGCCTTGAAGTGAAGACACAGGTGCTGGTTAACCTTGAGGGGTTGAGCACAAGCCATGTATGCTTCATGTGTGGTCAACTGGCAGCTTGTGATCAGTTGTTGTCCTTCCATGTAGAATCTATCTGAAAATTCAGCTAGTGTCTCCTTTGGCTTGAAAGCAATGTGCATGAAGGCGTCCTTCTTCACTTCCAAACTAAGGTCACCATGAAATTTGTCAATCAGAAGTTGCTTCATATCTTCCCAGTTTTCAATGGTGGGCAGCTCTGGCACTACTACCTCTTGGCAGGTTGGGTGTAGAAAGATCAGAATGTGTTCCTTTTTAACCTCATCTGAGGCCCTTCTCATGGCAGTTTTGTAGATAGTTAGGAAAGCTGCAATGGTTGAGGTTTTGGGGTCAAAGACTTGCTTAAAGATATGCTTGAAGCGAGCTTCTGGAGTTGGGCCACCATTTTTGCTATTGAGTATATTTATGCGTGGGGAGAATTCTGCTTCTGACTTGGTGGGGGGCTGACTGGCCCACAACTGGCAAACACTATCTTTAAGGGTAGTTAAGGTTTCAGCAGTGCGGGTGCCTGTATTATTAGCTAGGGTGGTCTGTTGCTCAGTAACATCCAGGCGCTGGCCCTGTGCTGTAACTACCGAGGACAGTTCAGCCAGTCAGGAAGTAAGAGACAGGCCTACCAAAAGGCAAGGGACAAACCTGTCATTTACTGAATCAATCACTTCACTTAGTTCTTGTACGTCTTTATCAAGCTCAGAGTGATCTCAATTCTGGAGGTCCACTTCATTGGCTAGAGACATCAGCTCTCTAGCGCAATGAATGTGGAGGGGTCCTGAAAAGTCAGGGCAACAGCCATCTTTGCCCACAACTTTAGGTGGACTAACAACAGACGCCATTGCCTCACACAATGTAGCAACCTCTTGTTGTAATTCAGCTCCTGAGCTGTCAGAGCAAGCACTTGAGGGTCAGGCTGAGGGGCTTTGGGGGGCAATACTGACTGCAGGTAGATGCTCTTAAATCTCAATTGGCATCCCAGAGCCTCTTTTCTCTATCTGCTAACTCATCAGATGGAGGAGAAGGCAGGGCATCTGCTTTGGAGGCAGACAGTTCATTTACTTGAGTCTGGAGTTTGGCAATGGTAGCAGCGGTAGCAGCCCTTTCTTGATCAAAGTCCTCACCAAGTTTGCAGAGGCCCTTTGCAGCATGGACCACTACTTGCTGTAATTGGTCAAAGGAATAAGCACTGAACTTGTTGAGTTGTTGCACAAGTTTTTCAAAGTTGGTGAGATAGGGGGTTTAAAATAGAGTCTAATTGGACAAGCCAGTGTTGTTCCAGCTAGTGGAACTCATGAAGGAGCTCTCTAACATACTCAGGGATGAACTGGTGAATTTTTTGATGGAGTTGACCAAGCAGGATTGGGAGGTGACAGAGTTGTGCTTATTGTCTGATACTAAGGAAAACAGGGAGTGGATCCACTGCTGGTAGGCCACAAACTGACCCAGTGATGAGTGACAGCAGCTTGCAGCAATGAAATCTCCTGAACGTGGAGCCCTAATACAATTTGATGATGGGCTAAGTGAGGTTATACAAAGGAGGACAATAAATGCTCAGCAGAGCCAGCTGCTGAGAGGAGACGCTGTGGAAATTGTGGGGCTATAATCAATTTTTAGTATTCTGCTCAATTGAACTGAATCTAGAGGCAAGGGATGGCCCCATCACAGCTATCCCAAGGGCTACTGCCATGACTTGTTCTAAGTCAGGAATACCAAAAGGGTAGGCCACTAGGTGGAGACCACTCCTAAGGTTCAGCACAGTAGGAACAATAGGCAGGTTAGCAATTTCTTCCTCAATAGGAGGACTGGTAATTTCATACAAAGTCAGCTCTTGTATGGGCATAGCAAAGGTCCTGAAAACGCTGTTGCAAAAGGGGTAACTGAGGGGCTTAAAGCCCCTGTAGTGAGCACCATTTTTGTTGTGATCTGAGGCGCGGCCCAGAGTCACAACAGGAAATCCTAACCTTAGGATTGGATTTGTACTAAGACTTGGTTAGAATGGCAGGGAAGGCTATGCAATTATCCTAAGGCCCTGATTGAATAATATCTGCAAGACGTGGCTAGAGAGGCGCCAAAGTGTGTGGAGACACAAAGAAAAAAAATTTAAATAGAACTTAAATTTATTGGGTATAGAAAATGGGATTATATACTGTGTAGCTTTATCACAAAGCAGTACATGGACGGTAGGATCACTTGCCACAAGCATGAGTGGGGCAAGTGAGTTATGCAGGATCAGGAAACTGAACAATTTTATTTCCCAAATTAGAGCCAGCCTCATTTCAAAGGGCAAAAGCAAAAGAGATAGGTTTGTCCTCAAAATAACCCAACAAAGGCAAAATTGAAACATGGTGAATGGCGGCATTTACGACAGTGATGCAGCTTATAATTTTTAGGAGTTTTTGAGAAGCAAGACAATAACTAATAAGATGATCAAACTAATAGAAGTAAATGAATAATCAACAGAAATTAACAGAAATGAAGAGGAAACAAGTCAAAAAAAGAAACAAAAATATGGAAATAGAAATGGAAATGAATGAAGGAAATGAAGCACACTCAAGAAGCAGAAGCACTTCAAGAAATAATGAAAATTTATCAAATGAACAAAATCAAGAGGAAGCACAAGGCTCACAGAGAATAAGGAAAATCAAAGCAAGTAAATCAAATGAAGAGCAGCCAAAGCTCATGAAGTTTGTCAAAGGGGCCGCAGGGGAAAGGATCAGTAAGTTTATTTTTTTACTTGCACTTACTTTAGTCAAATCAAGGAATGTGGAAGAGGTTGTTGAGGTGGCAGCCTACACTCCCATTGGTGTATATGGGGGTTACCAATCATTGGTAGCTCCTGTAATTCAAAGAAATTAAAGTTAAATCAATAAAATCATTAAAAGGAACATGAATCAATGTGCAAATAAGGAAGCAATAAATAGGGAATTCAAAGCGCCTGAAGGAAGTTCAACTTGGGTCAGGGAAACCTATGAATTAGGCAGAATAATTTTTTTCAAAGGAATGAATGAAATTCAAATGAATTTCAAAATGAATCTCAATGAATACATTTATGAATGTCTTAAAATTTTTATTTTTTAACTATGATCTCATATGAACTAAACCCAAAAAAGGACAATTTCAAATACCACACAAAAACATCAAAGTAGCAATTTTCAATGGATAGATCAAATCAATATCAAATCAAATAGGAGATGCATTTTTAATCAACAATATGAAACTTTTTATATTTTTTTTGCAGAGGCATGGGGGCCAATCCCTCAAAAATTCCAAAAACACCATTAATCAGGATTTCAAATACTTTCTATACAAACAGATTATTCATTATATATAAGAAATTCATCCTATTTGTGGAAAGCTATACATCCCAGAGACTGCACTTTGCTGTTTACCTTGGGGTAATCATCCACTGCATCATGAAAGCCAATGTGAAAAAGCTGGAGGATGCCCCCTTTCAAATGGACGTCTGCTGGCTGGCACTGGACAAAATGAAGATGCCAAAGGGCTACTGAACCGTAGAGCATGTCCTATACAACTGTTTTATGTTAGCTTTGTTGTACGGATACACAATACCTCCCAAGAACCAACTCCTAATCAATTTGCTTTTGCAACTGCCTTTTATAAGATGTTCAGCAATCACCAGGGTGCAGAGCACCACCCCTCTTGCAATTGCATCCAGAGTTTTCCGCCACGTACAGAAGAGTATGTGGTCCCAATTAGACACATTAGCAGACAATTTAATTTTGGGGTATAATTCCCCAGAATAATTGCATACCCCTTGCAACTTGTATTACATAATAAACCTTTTTCTCTTGCAATTTATATTTTTATTTATTTTTTATTAATTATATTATAGTAATAATATATAATTAGGTTAATAATAAAGAGTCAGCTTTAATAAAGCAAACATGTGTAATAGTAAAAAATGATTTATAAATTTTTTTATTTAGTTGCTTGTCAAGTACAGGTTCATATATTACATAGTTAAACAACAAGGGCTCTATTTACTTACATCAAACTGCCCACTTTACTTATGTTTTAAATAAATGATTGCTTAGAACTCAAATTACATTTCCCTTGTAAAATGATTTGATAAACATATTCAATATACTTGACCTGCATCCTAAGTACAAATTAGTAATGAATACATAAAAATCATTGGCTTTTGTGTCGTGTGGCTATAGTGGCACTGAAATAATAAGGATCAGATGATGACCTGCAAGATTCAATTTGTGGCTTAGAAAAGCCAAAGTACCATCAAGGATTCAAAATTGTTTAAATAAACTAATTTATTTCTATCTTTTTTTAATTTATTTATTTGTTGCTAGCTCTACCATCAATATAATGTTTGGTGCATTATAATAAAAATAAATGTTCTCTTGCCTAGTATAATTAATTTTACTTACCTTTTCTATGTATTCTTATATGTCTATAATACAATCAAACGTCATGTCATTATATATAAATAATAATTTTTGAGTCCTGATAAAAACAAAAATAAATAAAAATAAAAACAAATAAAACCCAGAGCGCCCTTTTAGCTGATTGGCTCAGAGGCAAGGGCTTTGGGAAGAAAGGATTTAGAGTGTTTGTAAAAAGCTACCACCACATCAGGTGGCATTAATAATTGGCTGACCTCAAAAATATTGAAGAGATCTTTAGTGTCATGTGGGAGGCCTTTCTTCACTTTATTTTTTTACAACCAAACACCTCCTTGATTGTATTCAGAAATGGAGAATATGGCAGGAGGAAGAGGAGTCTCGTTGGACAATCAGCAAGCTGGCGGCTGGAGGTGTGGCTATTTTTATCAATTAGTGGGAACTTGGACACAACCAAATCCACTTTGTGGAGCCCAAAATTATCAAGCACAACAATGTTGGTTGTTCTGTGGTAATTAATCTGAAGGTACTCATTGACAGTTTGGAGAATATTGTCAAGGGTCTGGATGTACAAGTATTCCAGATATTGTCATCACACCTAACATCCAGTCATCGCCCAATTTGGTGCCTTTCTAATATACCATTTGACATACTGAAAACAGCAGCAAATTAATATCACATGACTGTCCAGGTATCCAGCAACTTGAATCCATCCAGCACATGACCAGCCCCTGGGTTTGATCCAACTAAAATCCCTGCCACAGCTGAAGCTATATAAGTCTAAAGTATTATCCAATAAAATATACTTCTTCTCTTTCTAATTTTATATTTGAAGCTTCCCCAAAAGGCACTCCTTATCAATATCAAGAAATGCCCTGCTATTATGAGAGCCCTTAATCATTTGATATTGGTCCAACCCACGGGGACCAAGAAGCACTACCATAGACTTTTTTGGAACAGACAGCTGCACAATGTGCTATACCATCCTTGGATCCTTTCTCAACCCACCCATGCCTAGATCTGATTGAGGAAGAAAACAATGATTCATCTATACAGAAGAACAGTATTTTGCCAGTCTGCTTTAGAGCCAGATAGGTCTTGGCATAAATGTAGCAATCCTTGATGGTCTTTTTTCTGTTTCTGTTGTACAGAGAAATACTCAATACTTTCCAGGAGAAGCCAAAATCAACCACTGTTTTTAGACAAGGGTTTTGGAGACAAAAAGCCTGAATTCTGTGGCCAGAATTGATTGGAAAGCAATTGAGTCCAGGTGACAATCCTTAGATACCCACTGCTTGATTGCATTGATGTACACAGGTTGAAGTAGTTTTGGCTGCCGCCTAGACATGACAGATTTGGCAATTCACCTGGTATTGCCGTATTTTTTGTTGATGCTACCAATAAATCTGGCTTTGACGCCAAATTGTAACAAAATATCCCAAACTGCTATTCCTTTTCTCAATCAGTTGAGGAGAGCTTCACACTCACTATGCGTCAACCAACGCCAGCCCTTGGTGGGTACCACGGCATCTGGTTATCAGGATCAACACACAGGACAGGGACCTTTGTTTAAAGTGGGATCACTCTTAATTGCAGTGCCAATGTCAATAGTGGAATAGATTACAGGCGCAAATGGCTCTTCAGTGGTGGCCAAGCTCATACAAAGTGCTGAAAACATGGGGGCAGGAAGTGGAAACTCTTGGATTCAGAGTGCAAGTCCAGGTGACAACTGGGTACATGGTAGAGGTATATGTAACCTCATTATACCCATGACCTTTATATGGGAGACTTTGGTGGCAGGCCTTGAGAGCATCTTATGTCTGGGATTCAATCTGGTAGTTCTGGCTTGTGACGCAGGAGGTGGTTGACTGGCGCTGAGACCTTGGAAGGCCTGTATGTTGGCATTACTCCCCTTGAATTGTGTTCTGGGTATATTCTTGGACCCTCTGGGACACCCTTGTGGACAGACTACCCCGTGGGCTGGTGCAGGAGCTGGTTAGGAATGGGATTGTCTATTTTGGAAATTGAATAAAAAATATATATTAGATTATATATATTTAGATTATTGGTTTAGTTTTGAGTAGATATTTCTCTTGATTTAGCCTTGAATAGTAACAGAATTTCTATATCTGTGATTTGAAGTGTATAATATTGTATTCTTTCCAGTTTTGGATAATTTTAGAGTTTAATAACTTTTTATGTCTAAACATGGTTATCAAGATTGAATTTTCCATTTGATTTTAGTTGTGGTGAAGCTTCTTGATTTGGGATGGTGTTTCCTAGAGTGCTTAATTTACATTAAATTTGGATTTCAGTTCCTGCAATTAATATTTGAGTTTACTAGTGGCATTCAAAAAGGTATTTAAAATTTGGTTCATGGATTTGACAATCCTGCAATTTCAAAAAACATAGTAACTTAATGAAAATGCTTGATGGATTTGAACACTTCAAATCTGATTCCAGTTAATCTATTTTGTATATTGGAAATATGCACTTTTACTTGAAATTTGCAAAGTGTCTATGAGTTCCTGCATTTTTTAAAAATTAAAATAAAAATGAAAAAATGAATTTAATTAAAAAATGCCATCTTGCAAAAGTGATTCAAAATTTGGATCAAGGATTAGGCAATCCTGCATTTTTATGTGTTGAAAATTGTGCCATTAATGCTATTTTTATATGGCCTTCAAATAGTGATATGCGCAAAGATTTGGTTGGTTTTGATTTTGACTTTGAATATTCCTTGCCTTCCTTAAATGGGTTGTCTCCAATGTCCACCCATTCCAGATTGCCATATGTCAGAAATTGCACCATTAATGCTATTTTGATATGGCCTTCAATTAGTGATATAAGCAAAGATTTGGTTGATTTTGCTTTCAATTTTGGAAATTCATTGCCTTCTGTTAATGGGTCTGTTCCAATGTCCACCCCATCCGGATTCTCATACCTGCCCCTGACTGATCCTGGTATGTCTTCACCCCAATGTGACCCCCTCTTCCACTCTGTCTACCTAATGAGTGATCATTGACCCTTGCCTACTATTTAAGTAGAATCATTACTCCTAATAAAGACAAGTTTATCCACATTTGTGTGGCTTTAATAATCTTCAAGCTTTTTCCTTTCCTTTTTGCCAAAAGGATTTTTCATCTTGTATTCCAGGAAATTAAGGTATGTGCCCTTAATTTTGACCTGGAGACTAACCCAAGGCTAGCTTTGAACCTCAAATCTTTTGTTATAAAGATTTCCCACTGTGTTCTTCTTGATGTTGTCCCCAGGAGCCAAATACAACAAAATGGTGCTCACTACAGGGACTGCAAGCCCCTTGGTTACCCTGTTACCATGTGCATTCTCTGGTCATTCCCCCTTTGTTTATGAAGTACCCAAGCAACCTAAAGTTTCTAGTCCTCCTCTAGAAGAAGATATCATTAAAGCCCCCTCAACTCCCATGGTAATGGTGTTGTCTCCCGGGCCCTCTTGGGCCCCCTTCCAGCTTTCTCATTCAACTATGAGCAAGCTTGTGCCACTGCCTGCTCTCTTCTCCACACAGGTGCTGTGGCAATGCACACTATCCCTGGTTTCTGTCCTGGGTATGCTTCCAAAGATCTATATTCCTTCCTTTTGGACTTTGGTCTTCCCCCTGCGCTAATGGAGTCTATGGAGACTATTGGTGTGTTGGTTAACCAATTCCTCCAACCTGTGTTGGTCCATTATCAGTTGGCTCTGGGGTTGCAAAACCAACTCTTGACTGCTGTAGCCACCACTGTTTCCAACAATAATGCACAAAATATGGCCTATCAGGAATGGTCCCATAGTCTATTTGCTTGCATTTCAGATAACCATTGTGACTGCTAGCTTCACAAAATTATTTGACCTTGTCCTTAAACTCCCTTTGCTCCTTGCTCCCTGGATATATCAAGGATTGAATGTGCAAACTGGATGACCACCAAGCTACCTGGCGTGGCCAGATAGAATTGACTCTTTTAAAATATTGTCAAAATTTTGAGACTCTAGTTGCGGAACTTAATCAGTTCTGAGAGCATGTTAATTCCCAGCTTGAGTTAGTCAGGAACCACGTCAATACTTGGGGCCAACATCTACATTTACAGTAGGCTTGGACAAGGCCACATTGGGAAACACTCTATGTCAGGTTCAAAACTACCTTGACAATAGAGTGGCTTCCATTGAAGTGACCCCGCCTGCTCCTTTGGTTGATGTCCTGTCTGCCTTTGAAACTAAGGTATGGGAAGCCATATACAAGCTCAAAGCCACTACTTGACGTCAATCCTCTGTCCCTAACCTCTGCTTTTCAAACCTACGCCTGGTCCTTGCTTTGTCTTGCTAACAGACCAAGTAGTCACTTTACGAGGCAAGATTGAGTATTTGAGACAACGCCTCTCTGATCCTGATGATTTGTCCTCTGACTCTGATGGCAAAAGGGAGGCTGAGGTCACTGGTACTCCTAACCACCTTGATCATGGGTGTTGCCCTGGATTGAAAGGCCAACCCTGAGTCAACTGTGCTTTTGCCTTGGATAAGGGCAACCGCCAGAATTAACTCATTCTGCAAGTTGACTTACTGAATGTCAACAATTTGTCGGCATTCAGTAAGTCAACATTATTTTGGTATTTATCCGCCGGAATTGGGCATTTCCAAAACTAAGCTAATTTTTCAAAGTGAATTATTAAGTCAGAATTGCAAAATTAAAAAATAACAGACATAATGTTGACACCATTTAAACAAAGGCTTAATTTTAAGCCAAAAAACTAATATAATTTACTATGAAAATGTGAGTTTCTTTGTACTTTTACATTAAGGCCAACTACAGTAAGTAATATCTGGATGTTGACCCCAAATATAAATCCATAAATTTCTTAATAAAATACACAATATTCTAAAAATAACTACTTTTTATATTTTATACTACTGTTTTAATTAAATATATATTAAGATAAGCAATAAACAAAGACACATGTCAACTTTCAGAGCATTCTTTGTATTATTTAGATATTTACTGTTATTTTAAACTCACTGGATAAACTAAAGCTTATTTCCAGAAGTCCACTTAAGCCAACACACATATGTTAAAAATAGAATTTATATATATAATTATAATGTCAACTTTGTGTCAAATTGACATGTTGCCTAAATTGCAACACAGGGGTTTGACTAAGAAAACAAAGTGACATAATTTAAGCAAGATTTAATAGGAGAGTTGCTATTAAATAACACTGACTGCCTGAATGTTAACATCTTCACTTATTTATTAGTAAAACACTGCTGCTTAACAAAAAGCACACATACAATGGTATGGTAATTCAGGCCAAAGTACCCAGGGCAGTACTTCAGACTTCCCTCTACAATCCTTATTATTTAGTTTTCATAAGATACATATACAACTCTTTAATTTTTTCAAATTTAAAAATAATCAATTTTGGCCTTAAAAAACCAACTCCAAAAAATATTAAACAAGCTTTATTAGTGATTTATATAGTGTTTTTCCACTTTAATGCTGACTGTCAGTATGTCATTGTCAAAATTAAAGCGTTTTTTATGCTGACAAACTAAATTAAATATTTTTGACTACTGTGACTACCAGAATGTTGACTTTTAATTTAAACATGGGTTTTTTCCATTCTTTAATAATAAACTAGCTCTAAAATTACTTTCTATACTTCTATAAACTATTTAATTAATAATAAAATTTAAAACAAGTGATTATTATTTAATTTTATTCATGTCTCACATGATTATTCTTACTTTATGAACTTTACTCTAATTATTGTAGGACAAATCTTCCAAGAAGTCACAAAATAACCCCAAGTCAACCAAGAAAGTAACCAAAGCCTCTGGAAAGGCCCAAAGTCCCTACCCCACAAAAAACCAGCCAAAGAGCCCTCAACAAAACAGAAGACAAAGGAGAAGACCCCAGACCCTGAAAGCAAAGAGCCCTCCCCTGCCCCCTCCTCTTCTCCAAGCTGGTACCAATCAGAAGGAGATAAGGTTCCACTAAACAAGCAAGAAAGAAAGAAGATACCCAAGAGTCCAGAGCCCCAGTCAAGCCCAGATGAAGCAAGCTCAAAGGAATCAAGTCCCAAGGAATCAAGATCATCCCAGTCCAATAAGCGCAAAAATCCAACTCCAGATAATTCCCCTCCACCTCCAAAGGAATCTGCACCTCCATCCTCCTCATCAAGTATCAATAAAGAAGATCCTGATGATTGAATGTCTTACTATCATCAAGCACCAATTGGCCCATGATATCCCCTAAAGGTTCACAATATGTGTAATGTCAAATGAGAGTTTAAGCTCCCAAAGAAGTTCCCTTGGTTTTCCCCTCTAATGTATGTCAAAGGAGGTGCAAGTTTAGTCTTTGATGGCTATGTTTTTAATTGCGTCAATCAAAAGAGAGCAGGAAAAAGCAAGCATTATGTGTAAAGATAGAAGTTGCACTTCCAGAATCAACACAGAAGGATGGGATAAAGTCACCAGTGAAAAAGGAGAGCACACATGTAATGCTCCTATCAATCTGATTGAAAAGCTTCTAAAGAGGTACCTCTACCATATGGTTTCAGTTTCCAAAGACGTCAAGGCTTCTGATCTGGTAGTAAAGGCTACTACACTCCTAAGTAATGAGAACCTGAAGCTCATCCCTGACTGCAACTAGTTAGTGAAGTACATATGTGACAAACGCCGTGATCTATTCCCCCATAAAAAATTTGCCATGGTTCAAGGAGAGTTAGTATTGACAGAGGAGTTAAATATGTTCAATTGTGATGAGGTGTTCTTTTTTACATTATGATGGGCCTACAGCAGAGAAAAAAATTATATGCTATGCTACACAACAGAACATAGCGCAGTTAAGAGATTCAGAGACTTGGTTATGTGATAGTACCTTTGTGGTATGCCCCCACCTTTTTTTACCAAATATGGGTTGTAAATTCCCTTATTGAAGGCAAGTTGCTCCCATTTGCCTACTTTCTGCTTCCTGGGACAACAGAAGAGATCTATAAAAGGGCCAATAAAATCCTTCAGGAGGGCATCAAAGCCCTACCCAGTAATAGAAAGAGTCCCCCTGGCCATAACACTAGAGCCAATCCAGATGATGATGAAAAGGATGAAGCCACCATTTGCTGCAGAAAAAGAAGCTCATGATAAAGCACTTGGCCCCTCAACTATAGTCATGGACTATGAAACTGCCCAGTATAACGCTTTTAAAAATACCTTTGATGGAGAGTTCCAGGGTTTTTTATTATTGACAGGCTGTCAACAGGCAACTAAAGGGTCTACCTGAGCTCAGCAAGTTCCACTGTCTAGATACATCAGGAAAGTGCAAGTTCTTAATTCAGCAGTTT
Source organism: Entomophthora muscae (assembly GCA_014839935.2). Lineage (NCBI taxonomy): Eukaryota > Fungi > Entomophthoromycota > Entomophthoromycetes > Entomophthorales > Entomophthoraceae > Entomophthora > Entomophthora muscae. The sequence goes on from QTSX02003560.1 coordinate 317,251, forward strand.
GTAGCACTATCCTTTGTAAAGCCAGAGCATGCTGGGCAAGCCTTTGAGCTCCTATGCCAGGATCCATATGCCAAGAAACATGATGGTGCCTTCTACCCTTTCATTAAATATTATGAACCACAGTGGATTGGATGTAAGGTCACTAAGCGCCAGAGCAAGCCCAGAGCCAAAGCCAACTGGAACTGCTACCAGGCAGTTCTTAAGAATGAGATGAAAACTACTTCATCTTTGGAGGGCTGGCATAAGCATATAAAGTCCTCATTTGGAATCAAGCCCAGATACAACACCTTCTACGAGCACCTCAAAGTCCAACAGGGGAAGACTGCTGCATCCATCAGAGATATTGAGAACCGCCCATCTAAGAAGAAGAGAACCTCCAAAGAGAAACAGTATCAAGAGAAGATCAAGGACGTTGTCAAGACCAAATATAAGCTTTCAGAGATTGGATAATACATCAAGAAGATTGCCACAGTTCTTAATGGCAACAAGGTTATTACAGTCTAGCTTTTCATTAATTTTTTGAGTATTGACTATTTTTTATATAGTTCTTATATATTAATTATAATATTTTTAAATAAATAGTTATTCTAAATAACTCATTAATAATTTATGGTACTGTTTTTATAAAATAATTGATTTTCTATTGATAGTTTAGTGCTTTAGACTGTATTACATGGCCTATATTGGTATTTTACTAGTAAATTATATGTTTTTTGTAGTTTTTAATATAGAAAAAACTTTATATTCCTGTTTCTGATTGCTATATTTTGCTATAATACGTTAAATTTTATGTAGTACCTTTTTGTATATTAGATTTATTTTGTTTTTTTATAAGCGGGAAAAAATTTATTATAGTAAAGATAGCTAATTTCATAGTAAAATAAAAAAAAGTGTCTTTTTATGAATTTTTTTATAATCATGTATAATTTTTATGGACTTTTTAAAATCTATGTTGTCACATTACCCTAAAAAGTTTCTTGAAGCTTAATTTAGATTAAGTAAAATGTTCAGGAAACAGGTTTCTGCTTATTAAAAAAGTGTTGACATTTAGTAGTCTGCATGAGTTAAAACTTAATTACGACTTTTCAATGCTGTTGACATTAAAGTATTTTTAATTCTGATTATTGACATATAGTAAGTTGACTTGCAGAATGAGTTAATTCTGGTGGTTGCCAGAAGGTTGGGGTGTTGGAGCTGGCACAAATGACAGGAGGCAAGGACATCAGGGATTAGAAGGCACATGTTTTCCCAGTAGAAGTTTTTGCACAACCATTCATGAGTCTTGGCTATGCCTCCATGGCAAGTGTCAATGTGAGCTTGGAGGATGATGGCTATCCTCATGCTAGGGCAAACGTAGGGTAGGTATGCATTATTGACCTTTTTGAATATTTGTCTATCACAAATTACAGTGTCCTTGAATAGGGTCTGTAGTGCCAAGCGGATGTCTTTGGGCTCAGTGGTCCAAGAGTCAAGATACCCTATTAGCTTGTATAGTCAATCAGCATTAGCGGGATAGATAGCCAAGATTGGCATCCTTGACAGGCCATCAGCATTCTGATGTTGGGATCCAGGACAGTGTATCACAGTGAAATTATACCCTTGTAGACGTAGAGCCCAACGCGCTAGTCAGCCTTCAGGTTCCTTTAGCTTTTGTAGCCATTTGAGGGAGGAGTGATCTGTGACTACTGTGAAGTGGGTTCCATAGATGTAATTCCAAAACTGTTTCACTGCATGCAGCACTGCCATACATTCCTTCTCATTGACACTGTAGTTCTTCTTGTGCTTATTGAGGACTCTTGATTAGTAGACTATAGGTGGATCCACACCTTCATTGTCAAGTTGGGCAAGTATAGCACCCACAGCTACTCCACTAGCATTGGTATACAAGATGAACTCTTTATCATAATCAGGATTGACTAATATAGAGCCTCCTTGAGCTTAGCCTTCAGTGCTTCAAATGCTTATTGTTGGCTGTCAGTCCATTCAAAGGGGACGTTGCAAAGCAGTTGGACAAGGGGTTTGCTCAGTTCAGCAAAGTCAGGGATGAACTGTTGTTAGTAGCCCATCATACCAAAGAAATACTTGAACTTCACAAAGATTTGTGGGAGGTAGTATCTTGTTGATAGCTTCCACCTTATTATTCATGGGGCGGATTCCAGTTTGAGTGACTTCATGCCCTAGGAACTCAAGACGTTCCTTGAAGAAGGAGCACTTGGAGGGTTTGAGTTTCAAGCCAGCCTCACAAATATTGATGAAGACAGCCTTGAGATGGTCCAAATAGTTGGTAAAGGTAGCGCTGAATAGAGTGATATCATCAAGGTACATGAGGACACAAGAGAGCTTTAGATCTCAATGGATGGAGTCCATAGCCCTTTGAAATGTGGCAGGGGCATTGCAGAGTCCCTGGGACATGCAAGTGGGTTCAAAGAGGCCTTCCAAAGTAATAAGTGCAGCCTTTTCTCAATCTTCAGGAGATAAGACAACCTTCTAGCACACCAAAGCTAGATCTATGACAGAGAAAAACTTGGAACCACCCAGCCATCTGATAGCATTATCAATTCTGGGCAAGGGGTACAATTTTTTTAGTGAGAGAGTTCAGGCGGCAATAGTCCATTACAATGCAGTGTTCCCCATCTTTCTTCTTTGGAATCAGTAACAGGGAAGCCCAAGGACTTTGGGAAGGAGCCAGTAACCCAGCGTCCAGAAGATGCTTGAGTTCTTTAGACACTTGAGCATCTTTCACCCTACTACAGCGGTATGGTTTAGCACAAAAAGGGGGCACATCCCTAGTATCAATCTGATGGATGACTCCTTTAGCTAGGTCATAGTCCGTAGGTCCAGAGGCAAAGATATCACTGAACTGATTGAGCAGGTCCAACACGTCTTTTTGTTGAACAGGAGACAGTTGAGGGAAATCAGCAGCGGTTAACAAGGAGAGAACTTGAGGATCATATTCAGGTAGTTTGAAAACACCAAAAGTTCCAAAGGGGTAGAGGGAGGATACTTGTTCTGCTCCAAGTATACGGCCATGACCTACAACCTGGCCTCTGGTCACTTGCATGGGCAGGGCTGTCAGATTAGCAAGCAGTAATTGTACAGGATCTTTGTGGGTTTGGTCTAAAATCCCAGGACACAGGCAAGGCTCAGTACAACTTAGGGATTCAGGTGAGTAAAGCTCCAAGAAGGACTTTTCAGGTAGCTCATAGGAAATCTGGAAGTCAATCATCACTTGAGAGCCCGGGGGGATGGTGATAGCGGCTGGCGCTAGCAGAGGTACCCCTTCTTCCGCAGGGAAGGAAGGAGGAGGGGTACACATGTTGGAGGAGTGAGTCCTATACTTGAGGGAAAAGATACCCATAGGGTACTCAAGCACGCAAGTTTTAAGACGTTTGCCTGGAAGGCGCGGAGGTTCCTCAAAAATCAAAGGAACCTCATATCCCAAGAGCAAAAGGTATTCATCTTGTAAGTTTACAATTCTGTTATATTTGCGGAGGAACTGAGTACCAACCAAGAGGTCATAGCTTTTGTTCTCTAGGACCACAGCAGGGGAAGCAATAAAGAGTTTCCCAAACCTCATGGGTAGAGCAGAGTAGGCACCAATGGCTTGAGTTTATGGCCATGCCAGCTGTGCCATACAACTGTGTATAGTTGAGGTCAGGGGCCAACTTAAGTTTCTTCATTAGCTTGAAAGATACCACGTTGACAGGGGAACCTGTGTCCAAGATGGCCTTGATCTTGACCTTTTGGATTGATACTTCCACATGGGTTGTATCTTTCCCAAAGGGAGGCAAGACTGCCAACACGTCTTGCGCAGCCTCTAGCTCTTTTTCCCATTTGGACAGCATACACTGTAACACAGGAATTTCCTTATACACAGTCTGTAGTGGGAGAGATATGGTTATATTGTGGAAAAGAGCTTTGGCTAGTTTGGCTGCTTCCTCAGAAGAGTCAACCAAGACAGGAGGTCAGTGGGCTTGGGCTAGGTAAGGACGAGCCACCATGGACTTAGCTTCACTTGTAGGTACTTGGGAAGTGGTGGTAGTCTTCCCAGAGCAAAGCTTGTATGGTACAGGGATGGTTTCCAGGACAGCCAGAATGGAATAGCCATAACTATAAGAGTCTTCACTATCAGAATCTTCAGGCTCTGAATTACTGGAGAGATTGTGAAACAGATGAAAGATAGTTGGGCCAGAGGAGAAGAGAGCTTCTTCATCAGAAGGAGGATCAGGAGGAGACGGGGGAGACTGGTCAGCAGAGAGTGTCTCTGTTTCTAAGATGACCTCTCTTTTCCTGCCTGTTTCTTGGGATTGCAACCTTCCACTTGGGGATTAGTGCAAGTGTGTGAGTGGTGTCCAATCTGACAACAGTTATGGCAGCCTTGTCTCTTAGCCTGCCCACTAGTACCCAGAGTCATAGTGTGTGGCATACAAGAGATAGTCCCAGCATTATTGGCTTTATTCTCACGTACCACCGTAACTCCATGTGTCAAATGCATGTCTTGCAAGAGCGTCTTAATACTCTTCATGGAAGTGAGTGAAGCCTTGTGTGCCTTAAAGTGTAGGCATAGAAGCTGGTTCACCTTCAAAGCATTTGAACAAGCCGTGTAGGCTTCCCAGGGAGTTAACTGTTGACTAGTAATTAACTGTTGGCCTTCAATGTAGAAACAATCTGCAAACTCAGCCAGGGTCTCCTTGGGTTTGAAAGCAATATGCATAAATGTATCCTTCTTGACTTCCAGGCTGAGTTCTCCTCCAAATTCCTCAATAAGGAGGTGTTTCATATCCTGCCTAGTGACAATAGACGGGAGCTCAGGGACCACAACTTCCTGGCAAGTAGGATGGAGGCAGGTAAGGATGTGTTCCTTCTTGAGCTCGTTGGTAGCCCTACACATTGCAGTTTTGTAAATGGTCAGAAAAGCAGCAATAGTAGAGGTTTTGGGATCAAATATCTGTTTGAAGGATGGCTTATAGTTCAGGTCAATAGAGGAGCACAAGGACTGGCTGTTTTAAAACGTGTTGAGGACATTAATATGAAGGGTTGCCCTCAAACTTGGATTCAGCAGCAGGTTGTCTAGCCCAGAGGAGTTGAAGGCTTTCCTATAAAGTGTCCAAGGTAGAGCTGTTTTGCCCACTAATGTCTCGGGCAGTGGCGGCAGCAGTCCCAAATTCATCAATCTTGATTTTTTGTACTGCCAAGGTTCCAGCAATCCCATTGACACAGGTAGTCAGAGAGGTGATCTGAGCAACCAAAGGGGCAACTTTTCCATTTAGGATCTCTGTAAAGCGGGAGAAGTTTTGGACCTCTCTTTCCAATGTGTCTTGCCTATCAGCTACATCATTTATCACTTTGGCAAGTTGATAGAGCACGTGCACAGTGGACCCAGGGTTGACCTTCTAGACCAGGGCAACAACCATGATTGTCATGAGCGTGAGTATTAACAACTTCACTGTCTTCTTCATCTTCATATTCAGATGACTAATTGTGACCGTACTACAGTCACTGCTGAGTATTTAGCCAAATAAATGCTCCAAAATATAAATATGTTCTGTTTTTGCTGATTATTACATATAGATAGGCTTGTTTGGAATTCTTGAGGGAAAGGTTCCTAGAAACTGGATATCTATGTTTAATAAAAGAACAGAATATGAATGTTTAGTTAGGTTAGGCTAACTAAAAGAATTGAGGCAAGATTGGCTGAGTCAATCTTGGAGACTAGGTGTCTCAAAAATGGGTTGATTAATCAGGAAGATCAATTATAAATATGGGATATAATTAATGATGATTTAATTTTATTAAAATGATCTTGACTTTGTCAAGAAGTTTGGTTAAGGTTAACCATGGGAAAACCCCCGTAATTAGTGTTAAAAGTGCTGTGTTGGCAAATTTATTGGATTAGAAGCGCTGCCGCGCCGCTATCAAATTTTCTCAGGCGCTGGGGCACCGCAGCGCCGCCTGGGGAAATTGCTGGGCGCTGCAGTGGCGCCTGGTTCAAGTTTCAAAGCAGTTTAATGGGTTTTAAAGGCAAAAAACCATTAAATGCAAAAATAACTAAATAAAGGCAAGGATGCCTAGGAATTCAGGTTTGATCAGCTGGTTCCCAGTTGGAACACTGATAGCTGAGTTTAGGATGTTCAATCCACAGGGTTTTGGCACTGGGAGCTAGGGAAGCTCCATGCCAAATTGGCACATTGGGTTGAATGGAGTCATGTGACTTCTGCCCATTGTAGGTCAATTCTCATAGGTTGAGAATTGTTGGTGATCTTTCAGGTAAAGATCTATGTTGGATGACTCAAATGTCATAGACCACGTGACGCAAATCATTGGTTGATTCAGGAACTGGAGGAGTTTTCAGCCGTGTATGCCCCAAATGGTATATAAGCAAAAACAGTTAAACATTAATAAAATATATTCATTGTTGGGTTTGATGCTTTCCCTCACCTATTTTTCAATTTTCATGCCTTCTTTGTTGAAATTTGAGAGAGCCAAGTTTGGAATCCTTTGTGTGGAAACCGCTGCCGCAAGAAAGGAGGTTCCTACAAGTACATTGGAAGAAGCTTGGACCAGCCTGGAGGTCACTAAGACTGTTCCTACAAAATCTTTAGTAGAAGTAAAGTCTGCATTCAAAGAGCTGTATTCTGATTACTTTGCAAATGAAGGGACTCCTGTCCAAGGGAACCAAGTTTGTGCTTGGGATGCTTGGAAATTGTTGGTAGGATAGGATTAAATCTTGCAACAAGTAAAAGAGATGGCAAATTGTGAAATTGAGGCGTTGAGAGCACGAGAGGAAAAAAGCGTTGAAATCATGGCTTGTTGGCAGGATGACAATAAATTATTATCCAAGAAAATTGCCTCCCTGGAGGCAAAGCTCTTCAAAGCTTTGTCCCAGGAAGATAACAGCAATAATAGTCAAGGGCAGGATAATGGCAGGATGGACTGGTTAGGCCTGGATCCTTCACACTAATCTTCAGAATTAGAGAGGCACTGTCTTAAGTACTCAATTTCACCTTGTAAGGTAGCCACCTGATCAGTGAGGGAGGCAATACAAGGGTCAGGCATAGGTTTAACTAGAGGGGGGTTCTGCACAGAAGCTTGGCGTTGAGTGGTAGCCTTGATCTTGGCAATGGCCTCCCATACTTTGGTTTCAAAATCAGATGGGGTCTTGACAGGGGGAGCGGGAGGAGTCACCTCAATAGAGGCTACCCTGTCATCCACATAATTTTGCACCTGGTATAGAGTGTCGCCTAGTGCAGCCTTATCTAGACTGTGTTAATGCTGCAGGTGGCGGCCCCAAGTATTGACATGAGCTCATATCAATTTGAGTTGCAAGTTGACATGCTCTCTGAATTGATTGAGCTCACTAACCAGAGTCTCAAAGTCCTGCCAATGGTTTAGCAGAAAAGCCTCAATTTTCACACGCCATGTAGCCTAATGTTCATCTAATTTACATAGTTGATCCTTTATGTAACCAGTTAGCGAGGAACAAAGGGAGTTCAGGGAGGCATTTAAATACTTCTGTGATGCCAACAAGCCGCGCTAGTTGTCAGAAATACAGGCAAAGAGACTATATGACCATTCTTGGTAGGCCATATTTTGAGCGTGGTTATTTGAGACGGCAGTGGATACAGCATCTAACAGTTGATTTTGGGATCCCAAGGCGAGTTGATGGTGAACTAGGGCAGATTAGATGAACCAGTTGACCAACACGCCAATAGCATCCATGGATTTCATCAACGCGGGGGAGACCAAAGTCCAAAAGGAAGGAGTACAGGTCTTTGGAGGTGTACCCTGGACAGAGGCCAGGGATAGAGTGCATGGCTACTGTGCCAGAGTGAAGAAGGGAGCAGGCGGCAGCACAGGCTTGCTCATAGTTGAGAGAGAAAGCAGGAAGGGGGCCCACAAGGGCCTGGGAGACAGAACCAATATCATAGGATTTGCAGAAGCATTGGTGATGTCTTCTTCTAGAGAGGGAAAAGAAACTTTAGGTCAATCTGGTACTTCAGAAACAAAGGGGGAATGACCAGAGAATGCACATGGTAACAGGGTAACCAAGGGGCTTGCAGCCCCTGTAGTGAGCACCATTTTGTTGTGTTTGGCTCCAGGGAACAACATTCTGGAGGATACAGAGGGAAATCTTTATAAAAAAAGATTTGAGGTTCAAAGCTAGCCTTGAGTTAGCCTTCAAGAAAAAAAGTAAGGGCACATACATTAGTTTTCTGGAATACAAGATGAGGAATTCCTTTTGGCAGAAAGGACAGGAAAAGCTTGAAGATTATAAAAGCCAACACAAATGTGGATTAACTTGTCTTTATTAGGAGTAATGATTCTACTTTAAATAGTTGACAATAGATGGTGATCACTCAATAAGAAGACACAGTGGCTGAGGGAGTCACACTGGGATGAGATCATACCAGGATCAACCACAGACAGGTATGAGAATCTGTAATGGGTGGATATTGAACCAGACCTATTTAAGGAAGGCAGGGAATTTCTAAACTCAAAGGCAAAACCAGCCAAATCTTTGCAACTATCAATATTCAAAGGCCATTTAAAAATAGCATTAATTGCGCAATTTACAACAGCAGACACCAAGTGACTGGCCAATCTCCCTTTGCCATGCTGTACGGGCGTGAAGCCACAACTCCCTTAATCTTGGGAACCCCTTTGATCAAAGTTGATGTGTCTGCCAATCCTGAAGCCTACGTCAAAGACTTAACTAATTGTATCATTAACATTCAGGCTACGGCATATTCAATGGCCTATAAGATCAAGACTTTAGAGCGTTTGCCGTCCAATGCCTCTAGAGCCCCAATCCCTGAGTATCAAGTAGGCAACCTAGTCCTCTACTATCAGAACTGTACTGGAGGCAGAGCCCATAAGCTAGACTCCCTCTGGGTTGGACTTTGTGAAGTCACCTTCAAGCAGGGAGTTGATTATACTGTGAAGCTGCTGTCCTCTGGCTGTCCTTTTGCCTGAGTTCACTCCAAATTTTTCTGCAAATATCAACTCTCTGTGTCCAATCTTGAGGGGGGAGATATTGGAAATTGTGCCATTAATACTATTTTGTATGGCCTTTAAATAGTGATATGTGCAAAGATTTGGTTGGTTTTGCTTTTGACTTTGGATATTCCTTGCCTTCCATAAATGGGTTGAAATTAATGTACACTCATTCTGGATTGTCTTACCAACCCTCAACTGATCCTGGTATGACTTCATCCCAATGTGACCCCTCTGCCACTCTGTCTATCTAATGAGTGATCATTGACCCTTGTCTACTATTTAAGTAGAATTATTTCTCCTAATAAAGACAAGTTTATCCACATTTGTGTTGGCTTTAATATTTTTCAAGCTTTTCCCTTTCCTTTTGACAAAAGGAATTCCTCATCTTGTATTCCAGAAAATTAATTTATGTGCCCTTAATTTTTTCTGAAGGCTAACCCAAGGCTAGCTTCAAACCTCAAATCTTTTGTTATAAAGATTTCCTGCTGTGTCCTTCTGGATGTCGTCCCCAGGAGCTGGAAACATACCATACCATACCATTCCTCAACTGATTCTGGTATGATTTCAACCCAATGTGACCCCCTCTGCCACTCTGTCTATCTAATGAGTGATTATTGACCCTTGTCTACTATTTAAGTAGATTATTTCTCCTAATAAAGACAAGTTTATCCACATTTGTGTTGGCTTTAATATTTTTCAAGCCTTTTATTTTCCATTTTGACAAAAGGAATTCCCTATATTGTATCCCAGGAAATTAAGGTATATGCCCTTGATTTTTCCCTGAAGGCTAACCCAGGGCTAGCTTCAAACCTCAAATCTTTTGTTATAAAGATTTCCTGCCATGTCCTCCTGGATGTTGTCCTCATGAGCCAAACACAACATTATGTTTAGGTTCTGAATTTACAGTATGCTTTATTTAGTTTTCTGTTAATACTTAGCCTAAAAAATAATGTATACTGTAAGTTTGGAACCTAATGGTAGAAATTCATGATTGTCAAATCCTAGGTTCATATTTGAATCAAATTTGCAGGCAACTCAGTCAAGTGAAAACTAGAATATTTATTAAATTCAACTATTAAATTTGATTTTTCTTTATTTAAATTTGCAATTTTGAATTTCTACTGTAGATAAAGTGATAGCTAAAGACAAAACACATTAAACAAATGTGGGGCAAATAAATCAGAAATGTAAGATTATAATATACAATTTTGGTATTTCCTGTAAGTTTAACAAATTATAGACTGTATGAAAAAATTACCAAACAAAAAATTCAGGATTTAAAAATACAAAAAACCAAATCCATATAAAAATGAGGTGAATTTGAAAGTAACTTACCTAAGGAATATAAAAAATAGAGGTTAAAGAATTTATGTGGATTTATGCTGATTCTTTTGAAAACTACAGGAAATCTAAAATCACCCAATTCTGTTTTAATTTGGCTAAAATTTAAACATTAATATTTACTAAACTAGACGTACTTAATAATAAAATTATCTAAAATATAAGAACCTCTTACAGTAGTTTTAAAAGCTATGGTGACAACCAAAAATACTTCAGATTTAAACAAAATAATTGCAGATTCAAGCAAAATTCAAGTTGCGCAAGATTCATAATTGAAATAATATAAAAAAATCTGTTAACAAATGAACTGACAAACCAAAAACAAAATTCCACTAGCCCATTATACAAAACTATACAAATATCAAGTGTTGTAGTTTAAACCACAAACAAAATAAACTGAAGCAGCAAGTAAGATGGATGGATTTTGTTCTAGAGTATATTATAATACAATCAGGATTCATATGAGTCACCAACAGAACAACTAAAATGAAACAAAATTTGAGCAATCTAGAAGTGAGATTCCACAAACACAAAACAAAATGAAGTCACATAAGATGTGTAGTATGAGTAGCCTAAAATAGAAAAATAACAGTATAACAGCCAATCAACAGCTATCTGATTTAGGAACAGAGGCATTTTATTCATTTTATTCATTTTTATTGCTCCTGATTTATGTAAAATGATTTTGAGAACTTTCCAAATATGGACTCAAGATTACAATAAAAATAAATCTTAAAGTTTTAAACTTCTACTTTTGGTGATTTTATCATAGGTTTTTTACAATGGTTTTTACTAGCAACTTGTTTGACAGCACCAGCAACCAAGCCAACAGCAGCCAATCCAGCTTCAATGGAGGCAAGGCTCAGAACCTGAAGGCACCCATTTACACCCAAGCCTTTGATGCGGGTAATGAGGAAGCTGACCTGTACCTGACCACTGACCCCTATGGCTTTGACTTATTCAATAGTCACTTTACGCCCAGCTCTACCCCTGCTCCATTACCTACCCCACACAAGCTGCCAATCAACCAGCCAATTATAATGACAACCCTGATTTGGAACAACTTCCTTGCCACCAGCCAACCTGCCCCCCCTGAGCCAATCAGGCTTCAGCTCCTGCGGCCCAGCGCCTCAAACGCAGAATCAAAACTGCTCAAATCCTCCAAGAAATTGTGGCACTCAACCTGTGGGGTCTGTCCTGAGACTAGATTGCAACCCAATTGCAATCTACTTGAGCCACCATAATGTGAGAATTCAATAACCTGATGAACAATGGGAACCTGATTGGGACAGCCAAGAAGCCAAAGAAAGCTCCAGAGTCCCAGATCAATGAGACATACCCAATCATACTTGATCTCCTACAGCAGGACCCCAAGCTTCCCCTGACCCAGGTCCAGAAGCAGTTTGTGCACCATGGCATTTGGGTGTCTTAGCGCATGGTGCAGCTCTGGATACAGGGGAAAGTGGCATCAGTTTGTGTGTTGACTAATGTTTCCAGCAACCAATGGGATGACAGTGAGGATTCCCCATCAAATTCCGCCATTGAATCCACCCTGGTCTGATGCTTGACCAGTCTAACAGATGTCATCATGTTCATCTCCTACTACAAGCTTTTGATAGCTTTTGACAATTTTAGCAAGCAAGGAAAAGCTGATACCCAAAAAGGAAGGAAGAAAGTCAAGAGGGGGACTTTTATTGGTGAGTTTCTGGCTGTTTTGGCCAAGGATTTTGTCTACTATTGGACAAACCCTTATTTCACCAATGGTTCCAAGTATAGCCACATCCTCAGCAAATTGCTTGACTCCTGAGATAGCTCAAATTCCACTCACCTGGTTTTCTTGAGCCACCAGATAGAGGGTAGCTCACTGCCCTTGAGGCAATCCAGGGACGCAGGCACCAGGCCTCTGTGTATCCAGCTGACCATGCAGACATCCATCTTGATGATGTTATTTTCTTTAACATTGGAGATACACTCCATGAGTGCCGCCCTCAGACTTTCAACGGCCTCTATCTTGGGGTCCTTGACCACAATTTTCTCTTTGGCTACAAAATAGTGGCTGACTTGTTTGCCAAAATTGTCTTCCATGTGAACATGAACAACCAATCATGGAAGGACAAGCGCCTCCCACCTTGTTCCATTTCCACCTACCAGCCCATCCAGCCAATGACAGACAAGGAATACCAACAACGGTATATGGCGGCCATCACACGCAATCCTCCTACCCCTACCCCCGCCACCACCACCCCCCACCTTCCAGCCCCACCCAATCCCAGACCCCCCAGGCCAGCACTTCCTCAACATCTTCCTTCTCACACTATTATGCCTACTAGGCATCACTCTTCCCCGCCCCAATAAACCCCATGTTGTCAAAAATTTTATTTTTTATTATTTTTATTTTGAATTTTAATTGTTCATGTTCTCTTTGTTTATAGTTGGTTTTATTATTTATGTTCAGCTTATTTATATAAAATCACTTATTTTCTATGCCATGTATCTAGATCCAGAACACAGTTATTTTTAGTACCCAAACACAGCCCCTTGTGAAAATATTAAAATCAATTTGGTAATCAGCTAAATTTAAATTAGAAAATTATAAGTTTATTGTGTTTAGATAAAGTTGTTGCTGATCCAAATTCAAAACCTTAATGGTAAACTTTAAGCCAATCAGGAGCCGCGTGATAAAGTGATTGTTGTGACATAAAGGGTCAGTCAATAATTCTTTGATGTATGTGCAATAATTAATATGATTGGCTGGATCTTTTGCTATTGTACACCATTGTTGCTGTGGCAAGTTGTTGGTGGACTAGTGCTAACCCAGCAGCTGATTGGGCACTAGTCCACCATCAACTTGCCACAGCAGCAATGGTGCACAATGACAAACAACCAGCCAATCCAATTAATTAGTGCACATGTATCAAAGAATTATTGAATGACCATTTTATGTCACAACAATCACTTTATCACACAGCTCCTGATTGGCTTAAAGTTTATCATTAAGGTTTTGAATTTGGATCAGCAACAACTTTATCTAAACACAATAAACTTATAATTTTCTAATTTAAATTTAGCTGATTACCAAATTGATTTTAATATTTTCACAAGGGGCTGTGCAAAGCGCCAAAAATAATATAGTAATTAAGGAAACAATGCCAACACAAAGCAAAAAACACATATTGAGAATAGCGTAAAACATATACACAATGGGACAAAAGATGGGATAATGTAGTAAATTGGAAAACAAAAAAATAAACAAAGAGGCAATAGTATCAAAATAATACAGAATTTATTGGGGCAAAAGCTATAAAAACATATGAAAAGATTGTAAAAAATCAATGAGAGAATTAGAGAAGTTTTTGAAGGATCTTGACTCAGCAATTGCTGAAATTAAAAGAGATTGACCACAAGGTCAAAGCAAGAGTTAAGTCTGCTGTCCTTGAAGGGGAGAAAATTGAAAAGGTGTCTGCCAAGGCACTCATGGCCAAGATGCCAGACACCCCCAAAACAACAATTGAACCACTTTTAAATTTCCAGAAGCACATTGTGGAAGGCCTTCAATTCAAGTCCTTTGCTCTCTCTGTGCTGTCCATCTAGGTTGACAACCCTGAGATGTATGAACATCTCAAACCTGAAAATTGCACAAGAACCATGAACACCAAATTGCCAGCACAATTACTTGCACTAAGAATGGCAAAGCCTACTGAAGCTGCTGGCAAGGAGGAAACCTGCAAAGGTAACCTAAAAAAATAAAATTAATAACAATTTAAAATACCATCCTTTTTTTAGAGAACATAGATGGTGAACTCTGCCAGGTCCTGGTTCCTTTGGTCCTGCCCACCTTCTATTTGAATTTTGCCACACATGTGGCAAAACAGCTCTATCTGTCCCCCTGTCTTTCAGGGCTCAAAGACAGGGTCCATGGGTCTTTTCTGATGTTGTGGGAGGCGTTGGCTGAACTTAAACATGCCAAGGGGGCATCCAAGTGGGCAGTTACTGCCTACAAGGATGCCCAATTGGTCTGCATTGACTCGGTGGTCCTCAATGGAGTTTACTGTGTAAACTCCATTGAGCTTGTTTAGGACGTCCTGGCAACGCTCCCATTCAATAAAGTACCAGAGATGGGCTGGGCCCATGCGGCTGCTTGCTTCTGCTACCCCTTGGAACACACAATCTCTTATCTGCTGGACAACTTTGGGCGTGCAGTGGGAAAAATGGCTGTTGCAGACACAACAGCTGTCAAGAAAACCAAAATCCTCTTTGCAGACTGTAGGCTGGCATGGAGTGCCAATAAGACGGGGGTCCCTGCAGCCATGGAGCTGACCTTTGCAAAGACCAAGCATGAAAAGAAGAGCAGTGCAGTTTTTAATAAATTTTGAGAGTTTAAAGAAGCCTTTGCTAGGCAAAGTCTTCACCTTGTTGTTTATCTTGGGTATCTTTTCTTCTTTGGGTTGAACGCCAGTGTAAAGGTCCTAGACAGGGTCCTTCTTGGGGTTGATGAGGCCAGGCTCTCCCTGGACGGGAAGAAGTTCCCCCCTGTGTATGACTTGGTGGATCATGTTATCCAGGACGCCCTAAACCTGGCTGGTATCTATGGGTTTGCAGCCCCACAAGAGAAGCCGCTCCTCCATTTGCACCTAACCCTACTCCCTTTTACAAGCCGCTGTGAATATTTTAATAAGGGTGTATCCACTGTCTACAGTGTGGCAGTGGAGGTTGTGCGCCACCTCCATTGCGGGGTGGCTACATACAGAATAACTCACTACAGGCGCTCTTAATAAGTTCTCTCTTCCAATAAATTTCATTACAATTCATATTATTTTATTATAATAAATTTTTATAATTCTTATTTCAGAAAACTAGTTTTGCAAAATATATTGTGGAAATGGGTTTCATAAAGCATAAAATTATACGTTAATAAATTAAATTCTAACTTGTACATTTTACGTTTAATTTTTATAAGACTATTTTTATATTTTTTTGACAAAAGTGATATAAATCTATTCAAGTAATCCAGTATAAAGCGTTTGGGATAACCTCAGATGGCATAATAAAATAAATACATTACTTACATCTATTGATGGATCTTCTGAATGTGATTGCGGGTGTGGAAACATCTAAATATAAAATGATTTTTAATAAATCTTGAAGAAAATAAGAGAATAAAAAAAAGTTGGACAAGCTAAGCCTTTAATTGATTGGTTGTTTGGCAAGGCAGCAGGGATGAACAAATCAGCGTGGCCATAGAATTTGGCCACGGTCTTAGCTGGGAGGGTGTGGATCCCAGCCTGCAGCAAATCAAACAGGTCGTTGGTCCCAGTTAGTGTTCCTTGCTTGACAACTCACTTGAGCCACCCAAAGACTTCCTTGATGAGATTTAGGAAGGGCAAATGAGCTGGGAGGAATAGAAGGCACAAATTTGCCGTGGCTAATTGCTGGGGGCCCACAGCAATGCTGGTATCAATCATTGGAAATTCCTCAAGAATTTCAGCCACTTTATGGAGACCAATGTTGTCCAAAACAATGACGTTGGTAAAGCCCGGGCTTGTGCGCCTCAGGTGCTCCTGGACCAATTGGAGGAATGATAGAAAGGTCCTGCTGTTATGCAAACCCAATATCATTTGGTATAGCTCAACCCCCTTTGGACCAAGGAGAGTCACCATTGAATAGGCTGTGGTGCAGACTGCAGTATGCCAAGCCATCCTGTCATTTGAGCCTTTGGGGACATAGCCATATGCATTGCGCATAGACAAGGCAAATGCCAATTCATCAATATAGTAAAATTTGACTGTCCTCTCGGCTTTGAGGGCAGTGTACGCATCTGCGTATTTTTTCCAGGTCTCAATGTTGGTTGGGATATTCTGATTGTATGAAGATACCCTGAGTTTTTTCCAGGAAAAGCACATCCCCTTCAGCAGATGGTAGTAAAAGGAAATGGAAGCCTCAACCCCAAAAGTGGACTTGATTATTGCCTGTATATTTGCCAGTTCAAGATGGCAGTCCTGGGTGATTCACTGGCAGATTGCCCATTTGTGCTCCTTGGTGAGCATGGTGGAAATGCGCATGGATTTCTCTGCGGCAAGAACTTGACCTGTGTTAATGAACTTGTTGAAGGTCTTGGAGGCGTACTTGGGATCCACTCCAACAAGGGCCATGGCCGCCTTGTAATTGCCCAATTCACGCATTAGCTTAAGCAGGATGATGCATCTAATGTTGGGGATGCGCTTCTGAGCGGGCTTTGTGCAAGTTGGTGAATCTAGATCCTGATTGAAGACTGGCTTGCAAGGCATAGGCACCTTGGTGTAAAATGCAGCAACTTTCTTTAAAACTAACTGTAACTCATCAGTTCTGAAGAACTCAGGCTCCTTGTCCTCTTCCTGATTGCCATCACTGATGTAGGGCTTGTAGCTAGTATCAAGTACAGGCTTCACCTTCTCCAGCATGGCTGACAGGACTGACTCTTGCCAGTACACAAAGGCAAACACTTACAGGGTAAGTTCTACCTCCTTGTTTTTAACTTTCTTTGTAGTGGTGCTATTAGTGGGCTTCCATGTCAGCTTAAGACCTGAGGGTTGATGCTCCACAGCTTAGCAGCTTGTGCTCCTAGAACCGGCTGTGTCAGTGTAGCGTCACCATGGAACTCTCTCTCCTGTCTCCTCCTTGAGTAGGCACTTGTGTTGCACTAACTCTGTTCTTTGACCCACGGGGGCAACTGCAACCGCGGCGCACAACAGGTGCATTGGTACTCTGGTGTTGTGTTCCTTCCATTTTATAATTTAATAAAATATTAAATAAATTTTAATTACGTTACTTCCTAATTTTATTTTTTGCTTTTATCTGAATATGGATATTTAATTAGAGTTTTTCCCACCTAATATCCAAATTATAGATTTTTTATTTCTTAATTAGTTGTTTCTGGTTTACAACGCCCATTTTTGAATGCCCAAAATAATTTCCACCCATTTTCCCAGATTTTACGCCAAATTAAGCACCCAACACAGTATTTTTAAAAATTATGTTTCAGATCTCATGTCTTATTTTGGTTACCTTGGTATGATTGATGATTAAAACCCATTGTACACACTGAGTGAGATATTTTGTTTAAATAGTGAGTCGTTATTGTGTTTTGTTTTTGGATGTAGTTTTGACTCACCTTGCTTGGGTGTATGTTGTCACCAATTCACATAGTAAACATATGTACACCAAAAGTCAACTCACACTATTTTGTTTGTGAAGCAATGTATTTTGGATTGTATTTTGAATAGTTTTGCTTTGCTTGTGAGCCCTTTGTTGCTGTGTAGATTCATTTTGCCCATTAACACCAATAAAACCTGTTAACAGAGTGTATATTTTTATCTGAAAGTTGGATTTTGCTTAAATCTGAAATCATTTTGTTTAAATCTGAAGTATTTTTGGTTGTTGCCATAGCTTTTAAAACTACTGTATGTCCACAGAATAATAGTTCTTTTTGCATTAATTTATATTTGGATGATTTTGAATATAATTTATACTGAGCTTGTCAATTGAGTGTCTTGTGCACATGCTTAATGTGTTTATGTTCTGTTTTTGAAAAGATGATAATATATTAATAAATTAAATTGTGTTAAAATTTATTTAGGGCTTGATTTGTCATTTATATAAATATGGCAAGGGCATTGGTCATGCCAAAGCTCAAAATTGCATTAAAAACCCAGAATGAGTGTGGAATGATATTCTTGGTATCTTTTTTCTTTAACCTATACTTGTTTGTATCCAGATGTGAGGTCAATTTTGGAAACTACCTTTGTGCCTGAGAGGTGGCCAAAGAGGTCCTCAATTAGGGGTAGATGATATATGTTCTTTACAATGATTGCATTTAGTGCTTGTTAATCAGTTACAAGCCTTAGGGTAGATTATTTTTTCGACAAAGAATATGGCAGCTCCCTGGGGAGTCTGATGATTGTATGAATACTTTTTTAATATTTTCATCAACATATTCTCTGGGGGCTTTCATTTCTGCCAGGGGAAGTCTATAGAGAGGGGCTGCTTTGGACACAGCCCTTTGGAGGTCAATTGACTGTTTGAATTCTCTTTCTGTGGGTAAGTCTGTGAGAGTTTTCTTGAATATGTGTTTATATTTATCAAGGAATTCTTTTAACTTTGATGAGTCTGAATCTAGTACAACTTAATTTGAATTGTTATCTTTTGTATATTATTAAGTGAATAGAACTGTTTTTTATTGGTTTTTCAGAGTCATCTTTGTTTATGACCTGTAAAAATATGGTGTCTCTCAGTAGGAGAGTATTTTAATTCTTTAAGATATTAAAGTTGACCCCATTACAATTTATTGTAAGGGTTGAATTTTCCAGTATATGCTGGGGTTTACCCTTATAAATCAGTCCATTATGCTACAATATCATAGTTTAGTTTGTCCATAACTAAGCCTTTGATAGTTGTTTGAATGCTTTTCAAGTCCAGCTTGAAGAGTTCTGACTTTTCTTTTAGGAGTATCATGGAATTTTCTGTCATTCTTGTCTATTTGAAATTTTTTTAACTACAGGGAGTCTGTAGGTTTTTACAAAGTCCTTTTTTGACCATGGAGTGTTGTGCTCCATAATCAAACATAATTTTTGGGGTTTGGAACAGAATGTAAATAGGTTAACTAGAAGTTGGGATCTTTCTTTCATTTTTTGGGACATAAAAGTAGTGAACTGGGGGTTTGTGAAATGCATCAGGCTGCATTCCTAGTGGTGTGATTCAACTTTTTTTGGTTGGGAGAGGACAGCAGTACTCATTGCTGGCTCCCCTGTTCTTTTCCCTCCTCTTTATCTTCAAAGAGTTCAATGTCTGAAATAAAGGATTCTGAGTTGCAGTGTTCAGTGGTTTGAATGCTGTCACTTTTATAGTATTGGTTGAAGTGGAGTTGTTGGTTCTGGGAAAGCCATTGTTTTGATGTTTGTTTTGGTTGCTGTTTAAGTTACTGTTGCCATTTGAGCATTTGTTGGCGTTGTTGGAACCATTTTTTGTTGTTGTTTTATATTAGCATGTGTGTTTGTGTGCTCCATATTCCATGTTTGCATGCTTTTCTGCACATTTGGCCTCTGCAATAAGGACAGGCATGAAGGTATTTGCCTCTGGGCGTATGAGGTTGGTAACCAATGGTTTCATTCTGCCTAATAATGGGGCTCTTGTGTGATTATTATCAGCTTGTGCTGGGCTGATAACTTTGCGGCATATATACTCAAATTCTTGGGCATATGCTGCAATATTGTTTTTGTGGGGAAGATTTCTTAGTTGGAACCCAATGTCTTGGAGTGTTTCTACTACCTTAAATGCATTGGAGAGGACATTCTTGAAAATTTACCAATTATCTAATTAGTTGCCAGGTCTGCTGTCCACCCGGGTGGCAAACCAATTAGCAGCAGCCTCAACAAGGCGTTTTCCAGCTTCTTGTACCCAAATTTCCTGGGGGTTCTCTTTTTACTGAGTTTAGATTCTGTGTGTTGTAGCAAGTTGCTTAAATTTTATCCTTTTTCCTGAAAACTTTTCAATTATCAATTATTTAGTATTGATGGGACCTTTTAGGCTGCTGTTGTTTTGTACTTGTGAGGCAAACATACCCAGAAGGGTGGTTGTGTGGCTTAAGGCACGCGTCATGCCACAGGGCATGATGTAGTTGTTATATAGAGTGTAGCCTGTGGGAATATCTGTGTGAATTGTGAAAGGTGTAATTTTTTACACTTCTTCTGTGTTAAACGTGTGGTTGATGCTGGTTAGTACTACTTTGTGGTTTTCAGAAGTGGGGTGTGATTGTTATCTGTTGACATGGTGTAGTAAATTGTCATATATTCTTCTACCAGTGACAAGGTAATTATGTGGGGAAGCAAGATAGAGAAAAGAAATGATAAATCTGTTAAATTTTGAGTGAAAGCCTTATAAGGCAATTGTAGAGCTTAAAGAGGATCAGGATGCTTCCAGAAAAGTGAGAGAGAATCCAGAAGGTATTATGGAAGTGGGCAAGTTTGGAATTTTGGAAATCATGCAATAGTCATATTTGGATTTTCAGAGTTGTCAATCTTGACAAGAGCACAGATCACAAAATAAGAAAACATAGGGGGTGAGGGTTTCTACTACAGTACCAGGATCAGAATAAATCATGTGATGTACCCCAGAATTTATGGACATTAATAAAGCCCCATTTAAAGAAATAAGGCTGTTATGAAGTCAACACAAAAACATTTATATCTTTGCAGGGATCACAATTCAATAGTGATATCAAATTAGCATTAAAAGTGCAGTTTATGGCATAAGGTGCAAGTCCTTGGGTCTTATCCTGACAAGTTATGCACACTTAATAACTTCCTTTGGGAAGGGTAAAACAAAAACTCAAAGAAAACTATAGTTGTATCATATTTGAAAAAATCAGTTTTTGGAAAAATAATTGACAGAATATAATCCTGTCCCAATTCTTAAGTCTAAAAAATATTTTTTTGCTGTTTTTTATGCTCACAATGTTTATAATGCTTTCAAAGTGAGGTTCTTAAGACAAAAGAATTTTTAACTGCTTCCATCAATCACTGCTTTTCTCTAAGGTTTCTCACACTGTGTAAAGTTTAATTTTTCTTGGTTTTTCTGTTTTAATAGAGTCATTTTTAAAAAAATATCCAAATTTTTATTTTCAATCTTGAAGTTCTTCAAAACTTTCAAAGGTTTTCAAATTTCCCATTTTACAAGGAAAAGATTGCTTTACCCCCTAAAAATTATATAAACAGTAAAATTATTAAAAATATTTATGTTTTTAATTAGTTGTTTTGTTTTTGATTATGTAAAGTATGAAATTATAAGTAAGTTTAAGTATGGCTTTTATATGAAAGCGCTTAAAAAATTTACATAACCGCTGTTATAAATTTTATTGGCTAATTTAGGCTAATATCTGTTATCAGCTAAAATATTTTGGTCTCAACATTAAAGTTTATATAAATTCATTGTTTAAGCCTCCTAAAATTATTTTAGTTATTTATAAATGCTTGATTGTAGGTTATCCTAGCTTAGTAGATGAATTTTCTATAAAAGTTTAAGTAATTTTAGTGCATATATTGTTGTTTGTTTAAATTACGATAATTAAGTCTTAATTTTAATTTATTTTATTTAGATTAAACTTGTTTCATTGAGTTCTTGGCGTCCTCAAAGGCCCTAAGCCTGATGCTATATTACGACAAAATAATAGGGGAGATATTCTTTTAAAAGACAATATAAAGTCTGTTAGTCCTTAGTGGCTACTACGTTATGTGGGGGACTATTTTTTTGATATTATTTCTAGAATAACCCTGTCGAATGTGCATGTAGTTTCTTGGTGGCATCAAACCAGAGAAAGCACATTATTTGTCTGTCATAAAAGCTTAAAGAATATGTTGGTACCTATGGCTTGATGAAGCCTCTCCTTTCATAAAATGAAATCATTCCAAGCTCTGTTGGTAGTTGTAAATTGAAATGAAGTATTTTTTATACATGATTTTGAATTCACTCTATGTGACAACCCAATTTATGAATGATACATATTTTTCAACAAGAACTAGTGTTATAATCCATAGTTTTTTAAAAAGCACTATTGCTATATAGGCTTATGGCAAATGCTCGAAGGAGTTCACTCCTGGAACTGAGGAAAATGTTGATTTAAGTATTCACCCGCTCTGTCTTCAGCAAAACAATATTTCTCAAGACAAAATCAGTATTACAATATTGTTCTTTGCCAGAAACATAATTAATAATCCATCTTTACTAACACTTGAAAACATCTGGTAAAGTTACAAAAAAACACTGGGGAAATCAGACACCCACTGAAACAAACCTAGATATTATTGCAAATTAGCTGTAATATCTTCACGTTAAAGTTTAAAAGGCTGCGTCAGACTCAGATTAAAAGAGCTATACATTCTAAAAAAATCATCAATATAATCATCAAGAAACTAAAATGGAAAAGTAGCAGTTAGATTTACACTTCATTAATATTTGGCTTTCTTATTTGTACTTAACAAAAAGCATGTCTTCAAAAAGTTTAGGAAAGCAGTTTGGCTCAATTAAAATAAACGAGATAAATTAAAAAACTATGGCATAATAGACTACCATATGAAAGTTTTTTATAAAGCTGAATAACCAGTATTTGATTAAAAACAATGTTTCAGCTATAAAATCATTCCCTATGGCATCAAAAAACATTCAAACGTACAGTAATATAATATTGTTCTCTTCAAATCAACTTTTGCTGTAAATATATATATTTAAACGTTTTAATATAACTAAGGCATTAACCACTGGAATGAAAATGAGGTTATATAGAAATATAATAAAAATAATGTTTATTTTTAGTTGTGAAATTGGGCTTCAAGGTGTTTTCTTTCTTAAAGCATTTCACATTAGATATATAAGAGCCTTTAACATTGCTGATAGGAAAGAAGTCTGATGAGTATAATGCAAAAGTTAATGCAACATAAAAAGTATCATTTTTTACTTTAGGCAAAGGATATATTGTTTAAAAATTCTCTTAATTTTAGCACTTTGGTTGAGCCTTATAAATTAAGGTAGGGCATTCCATTTCAAAAACTGCACTTTGATTTACGCCATCTCAAATTAAATTTGATATGGTGTTTTTTGTGTTAGTGATTTTGAATCACAAAAAAATAAAATAAACAATAAAATAGTTAAAATTTACATATATCTTTATAATTCAGCATTTCAAAAGTACACCATCTTGATTTTGTCATTTAGAGTCAAATTAATTAAATCTTATTTTGCTAACTTTATTTACATATGAAATCACTTAGTGTAGAGTGTGTTCACACCATCTTGATTTTACGCCATCTCAATTTACAAGATTTATCTAAAACTAAAATAAGCTTATTCCAACACTAAATCAAAGCCTGTTGTATAAAATCAGAAGATGCTCCTATAGTATTAATCCAAGACACTTATACTAAGAGCAACTTAAAATAATGCCACTATGGTTGTGGTGCAGGGCGCCGCCTGCAGATATTACCATATTGAGACTACTACCCTATAAAGAAAAGTATAGGGGAACTGCTGCCCTTTCTTGTGTTTTGATTGGAGAGTTACCCATCAAAACATAAAGATCAATTTCCGATTAGCCACTAATCAATGTACCTGCGGCTAGCTGCAGATGCATTGGAGAGTGACCCATTGTGGTGACTTTCATTAAGGCAATTAGTAGCTCGTCAGTTTCCCCAGTTTTTAATTTGGTATAGAGACCTTCTGCTTCTTATCAACAAGTATGACCCCCCAGATGAACATTCTGAAACCAAATTCTAGACCTAGTTCCCAAAAATTGGCCCTACTTTTGCTGCAACCACCTGACTTCAGTCAGGATGACTTACCCTTTCTTTTCCCTCCCCCATTTCCAACTATATAAGGCCCTCAGATAGCCCCAATAAATACATCATTGAATAGAACATAACAACCAACTTAACATTCTTAGATTACTTACAGAGCTCAAATAGAGAAGTTCTATTGTTTAAGGAGATAATAGTCCTGTTGTGTTCCCCCAGTTGCTGCTCAGCTACTCCAACCTTACCCTTAGAATCCTTGAGCACTACAATGGTAGTTCTACTTGTGATTGTCATTGCTGGGTAAAAAACAGTTTTTTATATGTACTTTATAACTTATCTATACATGGATACGTTGATAGGAGTTCTCTTAATAAAATATTTTAATAGTGATTTCAATATAAAAGAAAGTGATTATGCCATTTCAATTTATGTCACTTCAAATTCCATCAAGTTTCACATCACCCAATTGATTCAAGGCGCACAATGGATAGGGGAAAATAAGGGAAAATTACTTATGATGCAAGGCTACACTATATCAATTCCCTCACCGCAATTCTTGCTTTCCACTTTTCAGAAGTATAGTTTCACTTCAAAACCAACATTAATAAAAAATGTAAGAAAACATATAAAAATTTTCAAATATATATTTTTTTCATCTCCTCTAAACAACTGAGTCCTTTTTAACCCCAGTAATATAAGCTAGTTTTTGAGAAATTCAAGTTTTACTCTTTGTCCCGGTTGAGGTAGCTCCACTGTAAATTTGTTAATTTAATATAAAAAATGCTCAAAAACACTATGTTTTTGAGCTACAGCACCTCAATTACGTCACTTCAAAAACACCATTTTGACTGCAAGTTTTCAGTCAAAACTCAAAGTTTTGCATAATTGCGTTACTAATAAAAAATATTTTTACAAGATAAAAAACATTGAAATTTTGATAGTATATATTTTTTAATCTCCTCTACATTTCTATGTAAAAAATATTACTACTTTTATATTAAAAACATTCTTATTTTTCTCTTTAAAAACAACCCCCAAAATTCCCATATTTTGATGCTAATTCACTTTTAGATGCCTCCCAAGTCAACTGCTAAAGCTGCGCCCAAGGCCTCTAAGGTCTCAAAGTCCAATACCACTCCTCCCAAGAGCAAAAATGCTAAGAAAACCCCAAAGAAGCAGAATGCTAAGGATAAAGCTCCTCCCAAGACACCTAAGCCCTCACCAGAGCCTGAGGAAACAAGCCCAACCCCTCCCCACTCTCCTTTTGTTTACTTCCCCTCTGATCCTCAAGAGAAGTTATTCAACTTCATTTGCTATTCTGGCCCCACTTCAGAGCCTGAGGATGAAGAGGAGCAGGAGCCTGAGCCTGGTGCTCCTGCAGATGAGCCAATTAAGCTCTTGGATCTTAACTCAATCCACAATGTATGCAACCAAAATGGCACCTTTTCTGTGCCAACAACGTACCCTATCAGCTATCCAATTATGACTAAGAAAGGGGGTGCCGGCTTTGTCTACAAGGGCTACAGCTTCAGCTGCAATAACAAGAAGAACCCATCTGTCAACACCACTTCAAATGTGATAATTTTGGCTGTCCAGCTAGACTCACCACCTATGGATTCACTTGGTTTAAAGCCCTGACTATTGGGCATGACTGCGCCAAGCCTTTTGACCCTCTCTATCAACTGATCCGCTGGTTTCTTTGCCAGGTGATCCCAACCACAAAGGATCAAACTGCAACTGAGGTTGTCAACAATGCGCTCCTTAATCTAAATGATACCCAACTAGCAACTGTTGGTGGCGCCTCAAAATTACAGAGATATCTCACTGATCAGAGATATGCTCAGAGCACTGAAGGCGTCAGTGCAAGCTCCATTGACCAATTGATCATTACTGGGGAGCAAAAACTATCTTGCCATGAGGAGAGATTCCTTCTTCATGATGATGGTCAACATGCCCCAGAGCGTATCATCTGCTTTGCCACAAGCCAGGATCTGTGCAACCTTTTAAAATGCAAGACCTGGCTTGCAGATGGAACATTATCAACCTGCCCAAAGCTCTTCAGCCAGCTTTGGAATATCCATGGGCAGGTTGGTAATCTAGTTCTTCCCCTTGTCTTCTTTTTCCTTCCCAACAAGAAGCAGGAAACATATATCTGGGCACTCACAATTTTAAAGGCCAAACTTGACAAAATCCTCCCAACTATCAAAGAGGAGCCCAAGGAGACTAGAGGGTGCAAGAAGAAATCCATCTCCGAAGAAGAAGACACTCCCACCCCAATCAAGAAAAAGCCAGAAAGCCTTCCCTACCACAAATATCTGGTAGTGGATTTTGAACAGGCTCAGTCAAATGCCTTTATTTGAGACTTAAAGAGCTCCCCTCAGGGATGCTACTTCCACTTCTGGCAGGCACTCTGCCACCGCCTTCAAAAGTGCTCTGAACTTCATGAGCTGGTCTACACTGAAGGCACCAAAGAAGCAAAGGACGTTTTTAATTGCTTTGCTGCCCTTGCCCTTGTGCAAAAGGAGGAGACCAATGCCTTTTATGATGCCCTCCTCTGCTATCCTTACATTATTGCCAACCAGGAAGTCTTTGCTCCGTTCATTGAGTATTTTGAAACTCAATGGGTTGGAGTGTTTCAGGGAGCACGCCACATTAGAAAAGGCGGTGACTCAATCACCTGGAACTGTTTCAAGCAGGTCAAAGACGGCCTCATCAAGACCACCTTTTCCCTTGAAGGGTGGCATAGCCAGTTTGCTACAAGGGTTAGGGTTCATCAGCCCAAATTCAATAAGATCATGGTCCATTTAAAAAACCAGCAGGCCATCTCTGCCCGCCTCTTTAAGACTGGTATGAAGACCAAAGGCAACCCCCCAAGCAGACCAAAGCAGTGAAAAAGTATACAGAGATTAGCAAGGTGGTCCTTGCCTACTATCCCAAGGATAGCAAGCTTGAGCATCTTCAAGCCATCTCAGTTGCTTTTTCCACTAATGTTTGAGCCTATTTGTAATAAACTATTCTTTACATTCTCTCTTATTTCCTTTGATTTTACCATTATTTGACTTTCTTTGGTATTTGGTACAATTCTATGCTTATTTTAAAGTATAGTTTGTAGTTAAAATAGATGAAAATAGTTGTTTTTGGGATTATTTTAACTTTTTGGGCTTTACCCAACTATGTTGCTACTAATTGACCTCATTTTTTATTGCAGATTTGGAATTCTGAGGCTTTTTCAAGCCTAGAAATGTTTTTTAAATTTTATTTTTTGAGAATTTTTGGGTTAATTTTGAAGCTCAAAAAATTTAAAATTTTAAAACTGTTTTTCCTTAGTTGAAATGCTGTAAATCAAAATGGCGTTTTTACTATAAAATTGAAATAGCTGAAAATTGAGATGGCGTATTTCAAGATGGCGTTTTTTGAGATGCAGTTTTTGAAATGAAATGCCCTACCTAAATTAAAAAGGATAATAAATGAGCTATTCAAGCAGAAAAATGATTATTTATAAAAATAGTAAATACCAAAGCATGAACAAGGTTTCTAATATGAAAAACAGATAAAAATTAACCTTCTATCATATATTCCAATCTAAAATGCTTATGACAATAAATAATCACTTATGAATTTAAATTGTATTATATGTAAAAATAGCATTGAAAGGTTTTATCTAATATAATATATTATAACTCAATTTGATAGGATATAGTAGATGTTGGTATTAGACATTTGGATGCCTAAAATTTTCTCAATATGAGAAAGAACACATACTTCAAGAATAAAAAACATTTAAAAATTTCTAATCATAGTTTGCTCCACAATATTTATCATTTTTGTTAAGAAAATGTGTGTTTAGGCACTAAATCAAAAATATTAAAGGAATTTACTAATAGTTTAAAAATTAAACTTAATTTATTTAATATGTTTTGTTTTTATACATAAAACATATCTTAATAAATCTCCTAAAAGGATAAGTAGTAATAAATTTTAGGTTCAAAATTTTAAGAAGGCAAAATATTGTATTTTTAATAACCTTGAAAATAAGACAAATTTTACTAATCAAATAACTAAATGGTAGGTAGATATTATGCTTATTAATTTTAGTTAAACCCTATTTAAACATCCTTTTGTGTTAATGTAATTTTTTAGCCATCTAGTAAATTATAAATATATTTTTCTTAATTGAAAATGTAATCTGAATAGCTAATAGGTTATTACCCTCTTGATTTAGCAGGCCCTGGTGTGATCTTTTATCATTTTAAAAGAAATTGTGATTAAGTTTTCTACCAAAGTGATAAAAAATTAAATATTTCAAAAAATATTCCATGAAAAAAGCCTACTTGTATATTAAGATTATTTTATAACTGTGAAGATTAAAAATGTACTTATGGGGTTATATTTTGATCATAAACTGAAAAAAGTTAAATAAAACTAATTGATAAACTATTTTTGTATATAAAACTTTTATATTTATACTATACAATACAAAATTTCTCCTTGTCTATGATCAGTCTCAATGAATCTTTACACCAAGAATCTTAATGAAGCCTTTAAATTATGAATCTATAATTTTTAATATAAAGATATTATAAAAATATCAAGTTTCTTGAAATTATATATCTGTGGCAAGTCAAAGCAACTAATTTTCTTTATAAAGTTTATATTTGGCTAGTATTTACAGTAGTTCTCAATTCTGTTGAGATAAAACAAATCTCAGTATAAAAACAAAATGAATCAGTCTAAAAACAAAATAAAAAATCAAGCAATTTATATTAAATTGCAATAAATTTTGAACTCACTTTGATTTTGCTTTTAGACTGAGTTGTTTTTGTTTTTAGAAAGATTTTTTGTTTATCTCAACAGGTTTGCTAATTATTGTAGCAGCTATTCATTCTATAATTTCTAGAAAATCAGAGTAATATTAATAATGTGATAATTAACTTTTCAAAGCTGTTGAGATGGACAAACAAAATCAAGTGCAGAGTACACAGAAGTTACACACAAAATTAAATTATTTAGATGGTCAAATTATATTTTTACTTAATAAAATGCATCATTTTATTTTTTGTAAGAGACTTCTGAGTGCTCTGAGCTTTCTTTTGTTTATCCATCTTAGCAGCTCTTAAAATTAAATTTATAAAGTAAACCTTTTTTGTAACAAAAAGCATAAATAAACAGTAGACTACTCACCTTTAACGTTTAAAAAACCAATTTTTTGAAATAATTTATATGTTATTACATTTTTTATACTTTAAATTTAATTTGTCTCTTAAATGTACAATTAATTTCTTAATTTCAATTTATTTTCTAAAAAATGAGGTTATAGAAATTGGTTTAGTATTACCACCAAATTCAACCTACCCATGACAAAAGCCAGCTTATACCTTCAAATAAAGCTTTTAGAAGTTGTATGTTTTTATAAAGTAAAATCCTTTGCCTTGATATTTTAAGAGCTCTCAATGTCTCTTTGAATTATTTGATTATATAAACTTTATTCCTTTATCTAAATAAGTTTTTCTTTAACTCCATCCTAAAAATATACCATTTTCAATATAAAATTTGATTTAGCTATTATTTTTACCACTACTTTGACTGATCTTTTTATGGAAAAAATTGAGTTAAATTCCTAGAGTTGTATTAAAACCTTTAAATTAGTTTTTAATAACTTTTATATTCTATAAAAATAGTTTTTATTTTATTTATGTTCCTCTTTCATAGTAGATTAAAGGAATAATTTTCTAGAAAATCCAAAAAAATATCTGATTTTAAAATATTTTGGTTTATTTTTATAGATAAATAAAAAATTACTACCATATATTTACTTAAATACTATACAATATAAAATTAATGTTAAATGTTAACCTCAAAAGAGATATTTATACTTAAAATCATCATATTTTATATCCAATATCAAACAGGATCAAGTTGATGAGGGAGAACCTATATAATTTTAATACAACTATTGGAAGGAAAAAGAAATATATACCATTACAAACCCTCAAAAAGCATTTAATACATGAGACTATCCATTAAAAACTGTTTGCTATTAATATTGGAGTAATGACCATAATACAGTAGTTTTAAAAGTAATGACAACAAGCAAAAAAACTTCAGATTTAAAAAAATAACTCAGATGTGAATAAAACAAAAAATAAAAACTCTATTTTAAATTGATGTAACTTTTTATTTTTATTTTGTTTAAATCCAAAGTTTTTGGCTTTTTGCCATAGCTTTTAAAGCTACTGTATTATAAATTTTTTGGCTGATAACCATAGAATATAAATCATTTACTTTTATGAAGACATCAAAAATATCACTGTTCTATATTACTTATATCTAAACTATCTTTCAATACATTGAAAATTCTGCAAAAATTAATAGTAATTTTTATCCTCATTCTTCTTTATTTTTAATCATTTTTTGATTTACTTATTATTTAAAAATTAACACAAAAATACAGTAGTTTTAAAAGCTATGGCGACAAGCAAAATTAACTCAGATTTAAACAAAATTCAACTAGCAGGTTAAAATATACACTCTGTTAATAGGGATTTTTGGCGCTAATAGGCAAAATGGGTCAACACAGCAACAAAGTACTCACACGCAAAGCAAAACCATTCAAAATACAATCCAAAATACATGGATTCACAAACAAAATGGTGTGAGTTGGCTTTTGGTGTACATATGGGACATTATTTTTCTTGTTATGCCTAGGCGCCAGATTGGTTATTTTATAACTTAATCACATTATTCATAACTAAATTATTCAGAAAGAGTAAAATACAATCAATCCCAAATATTTAATTGATCTTGGGCTTGGGTGATTTTTTAAAAAATAATTCATTGATTTTATAATTGAAAATTGCAACTTATAGTACTACTGAAAATATCTTAAGTGCCACTACAAACCAAAAATATTTATGATGAGTTGCATGGGAGAGTAATAGCAGCCCCAAAGCTATAAATGCTATTACCCTATCTTTGGCTCATTATAAATATTCTTAGTTTGTTTCAGAAAAAAAGGTTGTTGTTTTTGAAAGACTGATAACTCTATTTAAAATACACCCTCTAGTAAGCTGCCCTACTTCATGAACTTGCCCCAATACACTGCTAGCATCTTCTGATACTTTTGTTTCTCTGGTATCATCACGTGATTTCAAATGATAATTTATCTCAGAATATTCTGAGAAGCTTTCAAATGTTAAAGGTGAAGTATATAACTTCCCATCTTTCATCAAATATGAAAGATTAATGCACAGATTTTTAACTTCAAGCTCTCTTTTTATAGGCCTAAATTTCCTTTCATAAATATAAAAAATGCTTTTTGAGAAACAATTGAACCAGTTAAAGCTGAATTGTATAATTCCTTTCTTCTTTCTTCTTTCTCGCAAATATTTTTTAGATCATTAATGTTGTTAATATAAAGTACATTTTCTTTTTCCTTTAAAATTTTTGATATTACACCAAAGTGACCATCAACAATGCTTTTTCCATGGCATTCAACAAAACGGTTATATTTTATAGAACCCTTAATATATTTAAGTGCCTCTTTAAATAAGTAATATAAAAATTCATATGATCTAAAATGATTTCCATTATCCATCCATACTTTTATATTTTTTATTTTTTTAAATCTATCTAATTTAAGAAGACTTATTAGACATTCACCTGAAAATAAAGAATCATGTGATAATATTTGAGACAAAAAATCATGATATTCATATTTAATTTTATTGTTTTCTTTAAAAACTAATGCAAACCCTAATAATGAGATTGGTTTTTTTGAATAAAAACAATTATTGGTCTCAATTGGACCACCTTCAACCTTTAAGTTTTCTTTATAATCTATAACTACAACACAAGACTCATCATCTAGTTCATTAATATCTTTTTTATATTCACAATTTTGATGAACATAAAAGTCTTGGTGCTGATTAATAGTCTTTAAGTCATTGTCTATAGATTCTGGTAATGGTAAGTTTTTACTTTCACATTCTTCCTTCTTTTTTTCTAGTGAATTTTTTAAATTACAAATATTGCACATATCGGTTTGTTTTTTACTTTTTATTATATTTTTAGGGATTAATTTATAGTAAGTGGAAATTGAAACTGAAATTTCATTTTTTATTTTCATATTTTCATATATTTCTTTTTTTGTTTTAAGTAGAGAGTATTTAATTTCAGTTGAGTAATTACTCATCTCTTTTTCTATATCTTTATAAATTTTTTCAGGCACTTTTTTGTAAACTGGCTTGTTTCAAAAGAATTTTCCAGCAATTTTTTAATTATTTTTTTAGTTATTTCTTTTTTTAATGAATAGTTATTATTTTTTGGCTATTTTTGTTTAAGCTTACATTTTTATTTATTTTTCTTGAGTATTCAAACTCACTTTTGGTTATATTAAACCCCATATTGTTAAGCTCTTTTAAAGAGTAACTGGAAGTAACCAGAGATTGCAAGGCTGGGAGATGTTTTTGGGAAGAAGATTTCATGAGATCCTTTAAGTTTTCAATGAACTCATTGCCTTTTTGATTTTGAATAGTTGACAGGAACTGAGCTTTCCCAAATTCAGTTTGAGTAAGGAAGTGCTTGATGAAATTATCAAGATCATCACCAGCAATAAAGAGGAATGCCTTTTTTAACATTGCAATTCTCTCTTTTTTTGTTGAAGCTCCCAAGGGAAAAAAGGGTAGCATATAAGAAGTAAATTTAACTGAGGACATGGTAGTATTTTGAATCTATAATTAGGTCAGATCTCTGATGTGTGCCTTAATGATGGAGTATTTATGATCAGAATGTGGTCTTTGAATGGGGTCTTTTGGATTAGAAGCTTTGTGGTACTTTAGCTCTTATATACCAAGCTAAATGACACCATTCTGAAAGAAATGGTGTGATAGCTTTTATTATAGTTTGAACTTGAATTTATGTTTGCAGAAATTAATTAAATACCCAGTTTTCATGCACAAGTGATATATGTGAAGCAGCTAAGCATTATTATTACATCATATCCTCTTTGTAATCAATGCAAATCAATTAAAATGATGTATTCAGTTAATTGTAACTCTTCCGCATATTTTTAAAATGATAAAATATTAAATAATTCCATTTAAAGAATGCTTAAGTTGAGGTTCGAAGCTCACTTGAACCTTAAAATCAATCTAAACAGTGATAAAACATCCTAACTTCAAACTATCATAAAATCCTAGAGAATTGAGCCTTTTAAATAAAATAAAATGCAAAAATAAAGCTCTCAATCTTATCTTTAATTTTGTCAAATAAAAAACATCTGTTGTATATTGAAAAAAGAGTATTTATTAGCTTTGAAGTGATCTACTTTATATCATTAGATATAATCATATAATAAAATCTGGATTACGCTCTTTTAAATTACTTTTTCTTTAATATTCAGCATAGTAAACATATTAAAAAATTTTAAACCAATAGAAAGATAAGATTTTTAGCTTCATTTTAATAGTTTACAGTTTGAAAAAATATTAATTTTTCATTGAGTTATTAATGTTTTAAATATAAATTGTGTAATTAATTACTTTTTCAAAATTGAACTGTGTTATGCTGCGACTTGAGCAGCATGTGCATTAGAAAATGGCCTAATCCCTAAAATAATGACCCATATGTTTACTATGTGAATTGGTGACAAAATACACCCACACATGGTGTATCAAAACTCAATCCAAAAACAAAACACAATAGGAACTCAAACCACAAACAAAATCACTCACATAGTTTGTGCAATGGATTGTAATCAAGAATGATACCAAGGCATCTAAAATAAGACACAAGATCTGAAACATAAATTTTAAAAATATTGTGTTGGGGCTTATATTTGGCATGAAATCCGGGAAAAAGGGTGGGAATTATTTTGGGTATTCAAAAATAGGCGTTGTAAACCAGAAACAACTAATTAAGAAATAAAAAATCTATAATTGGGATATTGGGTGGGAAAAACTCTAATTAAATATCCATATTCAGATAAAAGCAAAAATTAAAATTAGGGAGTAACTTAATTAAAATTTATTTAGTATTTTATTAAATTTTGAAATGGAAGGAACACAACACCAGAGTACCAATGCACCTGTTGTGCGCCGCGGTTGCAGTTGCCCCCGCGGGTCAAAGAATAGACTCAGTACAACACAAGTGCCTACTCAGGAGGGAGGCAGAAAAGGAGAGTTCCATAGTGACGCTGCACTGACACAGCTGGTTCAAGGAGCACAAGCTGCTAGGGTGCAGAGCATAAACCCTTGGGTCCCCAAGCTGACCTGGAAGCCCACCAAGGTCACCACTACCAAAATGGTTAGAAACAAAGAATTAGAACTTACTTTGTATGTGTTTGACGCTGTGTACCGGCAATAGTTGGTCCCGTCAGCCATGCTGGAGAAGGTGAAGCCTGTACTTGATACTAGCTATGAGTCATACATAAGCAATGGCAATCAGGAGGACAACAAGGAGCCCAAGTTCTTTCAAACTGATGAGGGACAACTGGTGCGCAAGAAAGTTGCAGCCTTCTATAATAAGAGGCCTATGCCCTGTGCCTTGCCCAATGCTGATGAGTAAATCCCCACTGCTAAAAAGCCCGCTCAGAAGCGCATCCCTGACATCCAACGCATCATACTGCTTAATCTAATGTGTGAATCAGGCAATTACAAGGCGGCCACAGCCATTGTTGGAGTGGATCCCAAGTACCCCTCAAAGACCTTCAACAAATTCCTCAACACAGGTTGAGTCCTTGCTGCGGAGAAATCCTTGCGCGTGTCAACCATGCTCACAAAGGAGCACAAATGGGCAATCCACCAGTGGATAACCCAAGATTGCCATCTTAAACTGGCAAATATACAGGCCATGATCAAGTCCACTTTTGGGGTCAAGGCCTCAATTTCCTTCTATTATTATTTGGTCAAGGGAATGCAATTTTCCTGGAAAAAACTCAGGATATCCCCATACAATTGGAACAGCCCAGCCAATATTGAGACCCAGAGAAAATACACAGAGGCGTATACTGCCCTAAAAGCCAAGGGGACGGTCAAATTTTACTACATTGACAAATCAGCATTTGCCTTGTCAATGCGCAATGAGTATGGGTATGTCCCCAGAGGCTCCAATGACGGGATGGCTTGGCGTGCTGCAGTCCGCGCCACAGCCTATTTGATGGTGGCTCTCCTTGGTCCAGGAGCACCTGAGGCGCACAAGCCCGGGCTTCACCAACGTAATTGTGCTGGACAACGTTGGTCTCCACAAGGTGGCAGATATTCTTGAAGAATTTCCATCAATTGACACGTGCATTGCAGTGGGCCCCTGCAATTGGCCACGGCAAATATGCGCCTTCTCTTCCTCCCCACCTATTTGCCCTTCCTAAATCCAATTGAGGAAGACTTTGGGTGGCTTAAGCGGGTTGTCAAGCAAGGAACCCCAACTGGGACAGAGGACCTTTTTGATTTGCTGCAGGCTAGGATCTATACCCTCCCAGCTGAGACTGTGGCCAAATTCTATGGCCACGCTTATTTGTTTATCCCTGTGTGCCTTGCAAACTAGCCAATCAATTAAAGGCTTAGCTTGTCTGACTTTTTTATGTTCTCTAATTTACTATTCAAGATTTATTAAAAATCATTTTATATTTGATGTTTCTAAGCCTGCAATCACATTCAGAAGATCCATCAATAGATGTAAGTAATTTATTTATTTTATTGTATATCATTTTATTATGCCATCTAAGGGTATCCCAAATGCTTGATACTGGATTACGCAAATGCATTAATATCACATTTGGAAAATAAATATAATAATCAAAAAAAGTTAATGTAATGTGTCCAAATCAGAAGTATATTTTATTGAAATATATTATTATGCTTTTATTAAGACCTTCTCTGGGATATATTCTGCAGATCTTGTTTGCTAAAATAAGAATTATAAAAATTTATTATAATAAAAATATTATAAATTGCAATGGAATTATTTGGAAGAGAGAATTTATTAAGATCACCTATAGTGAGTTTGGCGGTATGTACCCACCCCACAATGGAGGTGGCACACAACCTCCACTGCCACACCGTGGACAGTGGATACACCCTGGTTAAAATATTCTTGCCTGCTGGTAAAAGGGAGGATGATGAGGTGGGAGTGAAGCAGCAGCTTCTCAGGCGGGGCCGCAAACCTGTAGATTCCTGCCAGGACCAGGGCGTCCTGGATAACATGGTCAACTGAGTTGTAACCTGGGGGGACTTTTTTCCTGTCGAGAGCAAGTCAGGCCTTGTCAATCCCCATAAGGACCCCTTCCAGGTCCTCCACGCTGGCGCTCATTCCAAAGTAAAACAGGAACCCCAGGTAAACCACCAAGTGAAGCTTTTCCCAGCAAAGGCTTCCGTAAACTCACACAGATTATTGTACACTGTGCTTATTTTTTTCTCGTGTTTTGTTTTGCCAAAGGTAAGATCCATAGCTTCTGGGACCCCTGTCTTGTTGGCACTCCAGCCCAGCCCAAAGTCCGCCAGGAGGATTTTAGTCTTCTTCACGGCTGTTGCAGATGCAACAGCCAGTTTTTCTACCGCGCCCCTGAAGTTCTCCAGCAAGTAGGACAGGGTGTGCTCCACTGGGAAGCAGAAGCAAGCAGCCGCATGGGCCCAGCCCATCTCCGGTATATTCTTGAATGGGAGCGTTGCCAGGATGTCTCAAACAAGCTCAATGGAGTTTACTGTGTAAACTCCACTGAGGTTAACCGGGTCCAGGTGGACCAGTTGAGCATCCTTGTAGGCAGTAACTGCCCACTTGGATGCCCCCTCTTCATATGTTAGCCCAGCCAATGCCTCCCTGGACATTGGGAATGCACCGTGTATCCTATCTTTGAGCTCCTGCAAGTCAGGGGGGACAGGAAAAGCTGCTTTGCCACATGAGTGGCAAAATTTGAGTAGAACATGGGGGGAACAAAAGGAACCAGGACCCAGCGGAGTTTGCCATCAACTTCTTCTAAAAAAGGTAAGTGTTTATGAATTTTTATTAAATTTATTTTCTTAGGTACCTTCTTTGGTTTCTTCTTTGCCGGCAGCTTTGGCAGGCTTTGCCATCCTTGGCGCAAGCAGCTGTGCGGGCATCTCAGTGTCCTCCTTGCGGGCCCTCTTGGCGGGTTTGAGATGTGCGTACATCTCAGGGTCATCTGTCCAGACAGACAGCACAGAGAGTGCAAAGGACTTGAACTGAAGCCCCTCAACCACTGTTTTTTGTATATTAAGTAGGCGCTCTATTGTCTTTTCAGGTGTGTCCGGTATTTTGGTCATGAGTGACTTGGCAGACACCTTTTTGATTTTGTCCCCTTCAAGGACGGCAGACTTCACCTTTTCCTTGACCTTGCGGTCAATTTCTTTGATTTTGGCAATTGCCAAGTCAAGGTCTCTTAGAAGTTTTTCCAATTTGCTCATTGATTTTTTACTAACCTTTTCATATGTTTTTATA
Source organism: Entomophthora muscae (assembly GCA_014839935.2). Taxonomy (NCBI): domain Eukaryota; kingdom Fungi; phylum Entomophthoromycota; class Entomophthoromycetes; order Entomophthorales; family Entomophthoraceae; genus Entomophthora; species Entomophthora muscae. The sequence goes on from QTSX02003560.1 coordinate 354,351, forward strand.
GCTCTTGCCCCAATAAATTCTGTGTTATTTGATACAATTGCCTCTTTGTTTATTCCTTTTTGTTTTCCCATTTACTACGTTATTCCATCTTTTTACCCATTTCATATATGTTTTACATACATCTCAATATGTGTTGTTTGCTTTGTGTGGCATTGTTTCCCTGGTTACCATATTATTTTTGGAGCTTGACACAGCACCTTGTGAAAATACTAACAACAACTTGGTGATCAACTGAATTTTAATTAGAAAATTATAGTGTTAACTGTTTTTAGATAAAGTTGTTACTGATCCAAATTCAAAACCTTTTTGATAAACTTTAAGCCAATCAGAAGCCAAGTGATAAAGTGATTGTTGTGACATAAAGGGTCATTCAATAATTCTTTGATGCATGTGCACTAATTAATTGGATTGGCTGGTTGTTTGTCATTGTGCACCATTGCTGCTGTGGCAAGTTGATGGTGGACTAGTGCCCAATCAGCTGCTGAGTTAGCACTAGTCCACCAACAACTTGCCACAGCAGCAATGGCATACAATGGCAAAACATCCAGCCAATCATATTAATTAGCGCACATGCATCAAAGAATTATTGAATGACCCTTTATGTCACAACAATCACTTTATCACTTGGCTCCTGATTGGCTTAAAGTTTATCATTAAGGTTTTGAATTTAGATCAGTAACAACTTTATCTAAAAACAGTTAACACTATAATTTTCTAATTCAAATTTAGCTGATCACCAAATTGTTGTTAATATTTTTTACAAGGGACTGTGTTTGGGTACTAAAAATAACTGTGTTCTGGATCTAGATACATGGCATAGAAAATATATGATTTTATATAAATAAGCTGAACATAAATAATAAAACCAACTATAAACAAAGAGAACATGAACAATTGAAAATTTAAAATAAATATAATTAAATAGAAAATGTTTGGCGGCAGGGGGATTATTGGGGCAGGGAAGAGTGATGCCTAGGAGGAAGAATAGCGCGGGAAGGAAGACATAGAGGCAGTGCTTGCCTGGGGGGTCTGGGATTGGGTGGGTTGGGCTTGCGGGTTAGGGGTGTTGGTGATGGGGGTGAAGGCATGATGATTTCACGTGATGGCTGCCATATACCGCTTGTTGTACTCCTAATCAATCATTGGCTGGATGGGCTGGTAAGTGGCAGTTGCCCGAGGTGGAAGGCGCTTATTCTTACGTGATTGGCTGCCCATGTTCACATGGAAAACCATTTGCGCAAACAAGTCAGCCATCATTTGGCAACCAAAGAGAAAATTGTGATCAAGGACCCCAAGATAGAGGTTGTTGAAAGCCTGAGGGCGGCGCTCCTGTAGTGTGGACCCCATGTTAAAGAAGACCACATCTCCCAGATGGACGTCAGCATGGCCGGCAGGGTAGACTGAGGCCTGGTGCCCGTGTTCCTGGATGGCCTCGAGGGCAGTGGAGCTTCCCTCCATCTGGTGGCTCAAGAACACCCGGTATTTGGAATTTGAGCCATCCCAGGAGTCAAGCAATCCACCAAGGATGTGGCCGTAAGAGTACCCATTGACAAAATCAGTGTTTGTCCAATAATAGACAAAACCCTTGGCTGACACAGCCAGAAATGCATCAATAAATGTCCCCTTCTTGACCTTCTTCCTTCCTTTTTAAGTGGTGGCTCTTCCTTGCTCACCAAAGTCATCAAAAGCTAACAATAGCTTGTAGTAGGAGATGAAAATGACATCATCTGACAGACTAGTCAAGCAACAGACCAGAGTGGATTCAATGATAAGATCATACAGGGAATCCTCAGCGCCATCACATTGGTTGCCGGCAAAATTAGTAAGAACCCGTACAGAAGCCACCTTCCCGTACATCCAGAGCTGCACCATGCTCTCAGAGACCCAAATGCCATGGTGAGCAAGTTGCTTCCGGACCTGGGTCAAGGGAAGCTTGGGGTCCTGCTGGAGGAGGTCAAGCATTATTGGGTATGCCTCAGTTATCTGGGACTCTTGGGCCTTCTTGGGCTTCTTAGCCGCCCTGATCCAATTCCCCCTGTTCATCATGCTGTTGAATTCCCGCATGACAGTAGCTCAGATAAATTGCAATTGGTCAGCAATCTGATCCCAGGACAGACCCTGCAGGTTGAGTGCTAAAATTTCCTGAAGAATTTGGGCGGTGATGATTTGTTGCTTGGGGCGCTGGGCGGGGGGAGCTGAAGCCTGATTGGCTGAGGGAGGGGCAGGTTGGGCAATGGCAGGAAGTTGTTCCAAATTGAGGTTGCCATCCTGACTGGTTGGTTGATGGGCAGCTTGTGCGGGGGTGGGTGTGGGAGCGGGGGCATTACTAGACACAAAGTGACTCTCAAACAAGTCAAAGCCATATGGGTCGGGGGACAGTAACAGGTCAGCTTACTTGTTACCCGCCTCAAAGGCTTGGGTATAAACGGGTGCCTCCACGTTCTGAGCCTTGCCTCCATTGAAGCTGGCTTGACTGCTGCTGGCTTGGCTGCTGGTGCGGTTGAAGATGTTGCTATTGAAAAACATTGTAAAAAGTTTAGGATAAAATCACTAAAAGTAGAAATTTTAAAATTTAATGAATTATTTTTATTGCATTCTCAAGTCTATATTCAGAAGGTTCCCAAAACCATTCCATACAAATCTGGAGCCATGAAAATGGATAAAATGCCTCTGTTCCTAAATTGGATAGCTGTTGATTGGCTGTTATACTGTTATTTTTCTATTTTAGGCTGCTCATACAACACATCTTATGTGACTTCATTTTGTTTTGTGTTTGTGGAATCTCACTTCTAGATTGCTCAAATTTTGTTTCATTTTGGTCCTTCTGTTGGTGTCTCATATGAATCCTGATTGGATTCTAATATACTCTGGAATAGCATCCATTCATTTCACTTGTTGCGTCAGTTCATTTTGTTTGTGGGTTGAACTACACCGCTTGATGTTTGATATAATTTTGTATAATGGGCAAGTGAAATTTTGTTTTTGGTTTGACAGTTCATTTATTAACCAACAATATTTAAATTATTCGAATCCTGAATCTCGTGTGACTTGGATTTTGTTTAAATCTGAAATGATTTTGTTTAAATCTGAGTTCATTTTGCTTGTTGCCATAGCTTTTAAAACTACTGTATTAAAAAATTCTTTAGCTAAAAATTAAAGAGCTGTTTCTAAAATTATTAAATATGAAAATTAAAAAAGAAATCTGGTAAAAAAGCATTCCTTATTACTTGATAAATAAATCAGTATTTATACAGAGAGCTAAATTATGAAGAATTTAGACTTATACAATGATGGCTAAACAGCTTTACATTCTTTTTATCTCATTAAAACAAACTCCTTAAAATATTAGCTTTACCATTCAATAATTTTTAAATTTGATTTATTAATCTTTAGTTAACTTTAAAAAAAGAGAGATAAAAACTTAAGTTTATAACTTTCAGAATATTTTAGACGCTCAGTTTGCTATAAGAATAAGTCAAAATCATGCAGATCAAAAAATCAAAAAGTAAACAGAAAGTTGAATCATTATATAAGTTAAGTTGATAGTAAAGGCATTGAAATAAATTACCTGTAAATCAAAAAAGCCTAAGTCAAATAGTATAAATTCAACAACCAGTTAGTCCATCTGATACTAGAATGGCAAATTTTCTGAAGAATTCAAAGCCTATTGTTATAAAGAAGATCATTAACACTACCAATATTCTCCTTGATCATTATTATTACCAGGAAATCCTGATCTATTAGGATTGACTGATCCATATTCCTATCACTAAAGCTATGGATTAAAAATAGACGGGACACAGCCAAATTGAAAGGTCTATTCCAGAATAAGGAGAAACTATATCAAGAATGATATAGGTTGAAATTGAGAAGACACCTGAGACATTCTGGGCCTCAGGTCATTGGTTAATCCAGAAGCTTCTTCTATGCATTCTGGATCCCAAAATAGACGCAAACCAGACCTAGAGAATAAAGGCAGTGAATTACAACATCCTGTTTCACCAAGAAATGAGACAGAAGACGGCCCATGCAAATTTTGTACATTACACCAAGCGTAAGACAGATCAGCATTATGGATGTTAACTTTGTTACCTCAACTAAGTCAAGGAGTATCTAGGCTGGAGAGGAGAAATCAGCAGCCTAGAATATTACCTCATTCTAAAACCTTATTCAGGTTTAGAATCCAACTCTGGGGGTGAAACTAGTAGCTTGGGGATGATAGGCTAGCTAGTAAGAGTTGTCCGCAGCTAGACGCCAGTCTGGCTGCTAGCTTGACACTATAAAAAGTCCTTACAAGATCACTTGGAAACAGAAAAAAACCTTACTACTAAGCCAAATAGTAGTAGTGTCAAGTACAATAAGAGTGTATTATTGTTACTTCATAATCCTGCCAAACCACCACAGACAGTGTTGCATCCCAAAGACCACAGGACTCTCCTATCTCTTGGCTCAAGCAGCAATGGAACTCAGCCCGTTGCAGCAACCATCCACACCAATTGGAAACACATCTGTCTTCATACAGATCTTCTCATCCCAAAATTCATAATACACCTAATAAAAACTACATCTCTTCTTCAAGAACACAAAATCTTGACAGTGGTGCTCACAACAAAAACGAGGTTCTATTGGTGTCAAGTCAAGGCGCTGCCTTGCCCTTGCTGACCCCTGGCTTTGTTGATAAGTACAGGGGATACATGGAGACCAGCAACACAGAGCAAGACCAATCCTTCCGTTTAGAGCTGACTTCATATGAAGCACCCACGCTTCCGCTGGATATGATCCAGCTAGACATTACAGGGACTGCCATTGCCATGAACCAACAACAATACAACATAGAAAGGGTACACTGTGGTGAATAGTGCAACTCCTCAGTAGTACCATGGTAGGACTCTTTCTTTGTTTAGAAAAATATAAGGGGAGCTGCTGCCCTTTTTTGTTAATTTACGTTAGAGAGTAACCCTCCAAATCACATAAGGGCATCACCAATTAGAGACTAATTGATGCACCTGCGGCTAGCTGCAGATGCGTCAGAGAGTGATCCATTGGAGTGGTTTTGCTATAGGCAATTAGTGACCAATTAGAGCATCTGCAGCTAGCCGCAGATGCATCAATGATTGACCCATTGCTTGTGCCCATTATGTAAATTGGTATATTGACCTTCTGCCTCCTTTTTTTGCCAAAGTGTGAACTCCAAAGAGAGTAGTCTGAACCCCTATTTTACACTCAATTCCCCAAAGACGGCCCTACTATATGCTGTGACCACCTGACTCCAGGTCACATGTCTAAATGTTCATTTCTTTCCCAATCTAACCCATTTCCCTCTGAATATTCCTCATTATGTTTTAGTCCTCCAAGAATAAGCTCATTGCCTGACAGTCTAGACCCTAGTCAGCATGAATCACCCTTTCTTTTCCCTCCCTTCCTTCCAAGTATAAAAAGACCCCCAAGAGACCCCCAATAAACAGAATTATTTACCATACAAACATAACCAACAACTTTCATTTCTTAGATTACTTGCAGAGCCCACAAATAGATGTTCTGTTGAGCAAGAAAATATTTGTCCTGTTGTGTTCTCAGTTGCTGATCAGCTACACCCATCCTACCCTTAGACCCTTGAGCACCACATATGCGCCATCTTGCAAGCTTTGCAACATGGTAGACGTAACCTCACCAATCCCCAGGGCGACATCAAATTCAATTTGTTCCAGATTGATGAAACTACCAACAATCTGAGTAAAAATTTCCACAGATACCAGGATGTCACTTGCACTCAACTGGGGCAGCTCCTCTAACTAGATCAGAGCATGGTCCAAGAAGTGCTTGCATATTTTGTGCACCCAGCTATCAAACATCTTCAATGACTGGTTGCCAGGCAGGAGCTGGAGTTGAACAAGCTCAACTGCTATTGCTCCAAGCTACAGTTGGCCAACTTTAATTTGGCCAGTTGACTGAACATCAGCTTCACAACTGTAAATGTAATGTCTTGCCCAATAAGGCGCAGGATTATAAACTATACTGTGTAAAGCATTTGGATTTTAGTTTAAAAGATAAAGGAAAGTAGGTACAGTTTGAAGAAGTACTTTTAAAAGACACGCCAAAAACTTATGATTAGACACAAAAGGTGTCATAGAGTTAACTAGTCATAAACAAACTATATAGAACAAAGTATTAAATAAAGATTTGTTTGTAACCAAAGGTATATCTACGTCAGGATATTCCCCATGGGAATATCTCAACATGAAACTAGTCAAGTTATCCATAATGTTAAAAAATGGTGACAACAAGCTAATTGCTTGTTGTCTGGCTATCTCAATTCTAATTATGCTAGCTGTTTTATCTCTGGAAGCAAATTTAGAATTAAAAAAGTATTAATTTACTATAAACCTAAGTTCTTTTATAAACAATATTACCTAAGTAAATTTCAAAGTTAGTATTTGAAGATTTGAAAAAGGAAAAAATAAAAATTGAAGTAAAAACCTGTGACAGTGATTTGGGAAAACCACTTAGAATTTCAGCTTAAAAGCCTACTCTTCTAGTGTCTTTATTTATAAGGTAGAAAAAAACCAAGTCCTGTGGGAGATCTGTGTGGCAGAGGGATACTTTATTGGCATGTGGTTTGATAACCAAAGGGAAAGACAAATGGTAGTGGGGAAGCTATTGTCAGCATGAGTCAAAGATCTACATGAAGCAAGAGAAGACAGTGGTTGCGTATGCAATTAAAGTGGAAGAAAAACCTATTTTAAAGTAGAAATTATAATAAAAAGTGAGTAGAACAGTGCGTAAAATGCAGAAGCAAAGCAAAAAACAAGAGCAAAAGCAAAAATCAAAGCAAGGGAAAAAACACAAGGTAACTGCTTTCAATTTAAAACTGACTAATAAAATCTATTTAAATTTAGATTTGAAAACAAAATCTAAACTTAAACAAAAGCCTGCCCTTTGGGGCAGGGCACAACAGTACAGACCGTTGTGACAGATATATGTGGCTCACTGCCTTTGCCCATGGTAGGGTAGACAAGATAGTCAACCAATTCAACAACCAGGTTGGCCAGCTTGTGGGCCGTGTCCTGGATAATTGAGGCCTGAGTGCACAATGGGGTGCAGATGTAACCAACTATTGTGTAACCTTAAGCTGTCACGTGCAGATGTTGCTGAGCAGCCAAGATCATGTAGATCTTGTTACCCAGCAGGAGGACTTGTGTCAGTCAATTAGAGACAAATGCACCAAGCAGGACGCCTGTCACTCTTAGGCAGTCAATTACGTCAACAGAATTGTGGAAATGGTCAATAAGATGAAGACCACTAGCCGTAGCCAGCATGCCATTCATGATGAACAGGAGGACCATCAGTGTTGCCTGGATCATGTTGAATACGCCAAGGACCAGAAGAAGCTATGGGACACAGTAAAAGATGCACATAATTTAGCATCTGAGCTGCATAAAGACATAGCAGGGATCCACTGTTATCTTGCCGCTGCTGAGTTCCAGACCAAGGAACTGTTAAACTGTCAGGATCTTTTAGCCAGTACGGTTTTAACAGCAGATAGAAACTACAGTTCTCTACTAGAGTGGGTACACAGAAACAAAACCTCACGTAAGGAATTTGAAGCTAACATGTTAGCCAGGCTGGCTAGATTGAAAAATATAGCATCTTATGAAAGTAGCCCGTCTTCAGGCAGAAGAGCGTCACCTGTACTAACATCAAGTCCAGAGCAGCAGAAAAACTCTTCATTGCCTGATTTCTTTGACCTCTCTTCTGACCACGTGATTAATGATTTGAGTGACACCTGTAGAGTTCCTTGAGGAGTGGCAGCCTTGCCTCCTCTTACTCCCTTATCAGTACCGCGTGCTAGTAATACCCATGCCACTATAAAGAAAGTCATGAAACCAACTGTCCCTGATCATAAGTTTAAGCCGCTTAATCTGCCAAAGTTTGATTGAAATAAAAACATTCAACCTTTCATCTGCCTCTTCAAAATGTCCATGAGAGGTGCAAGTGACCATATGAAGGCAACCACTCTCATAAACACTCTGGATTCCATCTGCGTGGACGTCATTATGCCCTGCCTGCCACTAGACAGTTGGACTTATGAAGATGCACACCAGGCCGTTATAGAGGAATTTGGTAGCGAGACCAGATTGCAAGCTCAAAAGGCAGAGTTTAGCAACATCTTGTTCAAAAAGTACGAGTCTATGCAAGACTTTGCCAACCGCTTCTATCATGAAGCACAAGTTCTTCTAGGTGCCAGGGTCCTTTCTGAGTTGGACTGCAGAATCACCATGGGCCGTGCACTGCAACCATACCGGGAATTAGCCAATGTCATGTTCCCCGTATTGGATCAATCCAGCTCAACCCAACGGATCACCAGTTACTTGAGCCGCCTTGGGGCCCAATTTGGAGCTCCAAATAAAGGAAATAATAATTGCTCATCTACCCCTACCAAGGACAAACCCCGCAGACCCAAGCCTGACTAAGCCACTTCCGACTCCAATGTTAAATCAGGAAGTGACTACAAGGCCAAGGATCCACCAGGCCCTTGCTACAAATGTGGTAAGAAAGGACAATGGGCCAGCGCTTGCAAGGGAAAAGGGTGTGATCCCTCAGTAAATGTGGTGGTCAACCAAAAACAGGATGACCAGGGAAAAGCCAAGGCAGGCCAGTAGAGGAATATACTGAGTCTGCCACTTCTCCAATTCCAAAAGAACCAGACTGCCAGTCTCCAGAGGTAGCCGGGTTCAATACAGCCCCTCCTGAGACAACAACCCAAGAGGCATCAATATTTGATCCGCCTTTGGCCACTCAGCCGTCCCACTTTGCCCCCAAACAGGAGTTCAAAGAGGATTCTCTACACATGCTTGTGTCAGACGACGTTTATCTTATTCCTGCTAGAGGTAGGGGACGCCCAAGGAAGATCACACCAAATGCTGTAGAGACAGTTTCCAAAACTGTACACAGCTCAAGTACAAGAAACTTGCCTTGCTTCAGAACCCAGTGTAGCCAGTGACCTACCTTCCTTGAAGGGAGTTCAATTCTCCTTTCCCATTGAGACAATTGAGGCCAACTTCCCTGAGATTGGCCAAAGTCTCAAGCAGCACTTCAATACTCCGGCACCCTTGGGTGTACACATATTAAACTTACACTCTGAACTCTACTCTGAATGTACTTACGCAGATATGTCTGTTAATAAAGTCAAGATGCGCGCCATAATAGATAGTGGTGCCCCTATTAATATTGTGTCCACCCGCCTTGTCAGGAAGCTAGGTATTGCCCCTGGCATTGCACACAACAGGGTATATGATACTGCTGAAAAACATATCACCACATCTGAAGGAGCTTACAGCGCCCTGCTAATGTGCTTTGGCTCCATTGCAGTGTTCTCTCCTGCAGTGGTCTTTCCTGGTGAAAGTTATGATGTACTCATTGGTACTGCATTTCTACCTAAATACAGGGTCAGATTAGACATGAAAGACAACACTCTGACTATCCTTTTCCAGACCATCCCACTGTACTACACACAGGACGCAAAACCACCAGCTAAGGTAAAACCTAGCATTAATCTTGTGTATAAGGACTGTGTGGTGGCACTTCCCTATACCTGTATAGGGAAAAAGGGGAAATGGTTGCCCACTCAGATCAAGGAGCACAAAGAAATCCCGCTTCGTTCACAATCAACTCTTACACTTGGATCTGGCCAATAGCAGATTGTCAACACGGGTTTAACTTTAGACATCCCCACAGGATTATATGGTGAAGTTCATCAGCCATGGAGACGTTCAAGATTTCAACCATGTATTGCCCCCAGAAAATCATTCCTGGCCATGGCAAAATTCATGTTCTACTGGCCAATCTCCAAGGGCACAACATCCACATCAAGAAGAACCAAATTGTAGGATTTGTCCATCTTCTGCCAGTTAAAGAACTGGACAGTTTCAAGTGTATTAGAGACTTGTCAGAAATTGGATTGCCTGTTTAAGTTGAAGCCGCAGACTATGTGATCACACCATTGGCCAACCTATCTTCTCTCAATGATACTGAACAGAGCAAGCCAGTGCCCTCTTTGAAAAATACTGTTGTATATTTGCGTAGAACAACTTCAATCTTGGGTGTGCCAATGAGGTCACTCATCACATAGACACAGGAGATAAAAAACTTGTCCACCTCTGATCAATTTGACGCTCAAAGCCAGTGAAGAGACTGTGAGTAATGAAATCCAGCAACTTCTAGATAGAGACATGTCAATCCCATCCAAGAGTCCTTGGGCGTCACCCATCCTGATAGTAAAAAATAAAGACAAAGTAACTGGGTAGTCATAGACTACCAACGCCTGAACTTGCTTACAAAGAAGGACTCATACCCACTGCCTAGGATTGACAACTCACTAGATTGGCTTGGAGGAGCCAAGTACTTCTCCGCCATGGACCTTATATTGGGGTACTGGCAGATCAAACTTCCACCAGAGGAACAAGAGAAGTGTGCAATAATCACTTCTCAAGGCCTCTTCAAGCCAACTCAAATGCCACAAGGGTTATGTAATGCGCCTGCAACCTTCCAACAGGCCATGGACACTATTCTAGGTGATCCCAAGCTCTCCTGCATCCTAGTTTATCTGGATGATATCAATGTGTTTTCATGAACTTTCACAGAGCACCTTACACACCTGGAGGCCGTCTTTAAGAGATTGGCAGACCCCAACTTGAAGATCAAACCCTGAAAATGCCAATTCTTTAAGGATCAAGTTGGAGTAACTTAGATTGTAGGTGGATACAGCTGGACTCCATCCCCAGCCAGCCAAAGTAGAGGCAATCACCAAGATTAAGCAGCCAGAAAGCAAACGCAACATCCAGGTCTTTTTGGGGATGGTAAGGTACTACTGTCATTTTATCTCCAATTTTTCTTGTACTGGCAAGCCCCTGTTTCATCTACTGAGAATGAAGTCCCCTTCCTATGGACAACAACATACCATGACGCTTTTGATGCCCTCTGCACCAACCTGTCTTCCAGCCTGGTATTAATGTACCCAGACTTTAGAAGACCTTTTGTTGTACATATAGATGCTTCATTATCTGCCCTAGGGGCCGTCTTTTCACAGTTTGATGACACAGGGGCAGAACACCCAGTGGTCCATGCTAGCTACTCTCTGAACATACATGAGTGGAACTACATGGTCACCAAAAGGGAATGCCTTGCTGTGATATACACCTTTTAAGCAATTTAGGGTATACTTGAATGGGGTACACTTCACTGTGGTCACAGACCACGCTAGTCTCAGTTGGCTACAAAACCTTAGAAATCCAGAAGGACGCCTGGCTCAATGGGCATTAAAGCTCCAGGATTTTCATTACACTATAGTCCACTGCCCAGGCGCCAACCACCAGAACATGGACTGCTTATCAAGACTACCAACAGTTGCTATAGTAGCAATCCAGGCCAACATACTGTATGATAAGATGTTCAACAACCAGTTCAAAGACAAACCAGAAAAAGTACAGGTCATCCTCCAAGAACTTTGAAAAGACTGTAAGGTTGAGAATCATAAATTGTATAAGTACCACAAGGGTGATAAATACATATTTCCAAGGCCTTCAGAACAGCCAGACCTGATAATGGCTGCCCACAAGGCAGTGGGCTATGGTGGCTTAAGAAAGACAGTCCACCAACTTCAACAACACTACTACTGGGAGTCACTCCTCTTTGATGTAAAAGAGACCCTGACTTATTGTAAGGAGTGTCAACATGAGAAATCTTTTACTGGTAAGCATCAATACAAAGCATTAGAGCCCAAGTTTGCTTGACATACTGTTAGTATAGACGTGGTTGGGCCTCTGCCCATGTGTGTTGGTTGTTTGCGCTACATAATTGTGGTAATTGATCACCTTAAAAAATGGGTGGAAGCCAGAGCTCTCCAGCGCATCAGCGCCAAATCAACAACCAGGTTTATGTTGGAACAGATCATTCATCAAAATGGCTGCCCTCAGTTCATTCTTACCAACAATGGAACAAACTTCACTGCTCATGCAACTCCCAAATTAAATGAGCTCATGGATGTGAGGGGAGTGCTCTCCACACCATACCATCCAGAATCTAATGGAATGGTTGAGAGAGCCAACATCACCTTGATCAACATTCTGTGTAAATTGGTAGACACCCAAAATTTAGAATGATATCTCTTCTTGCCTGCCTTTGTATTTGCATATAAAATTTCAATCCACAGCACAACTGCTTCTCTCTGTTCCAACTGACGTACAGACAACATCCAGCCATCCAGCTAATTCTTTTTTCAGTAATGGGAGATCTAGGCAACATCACATATCCTCAATAAATGTCTAGATTAGCCAAACCGCTTATCAAGCTTCAAGCCAAAGCTTTCATCAAAACCTCCCTCACCAGGAATAAGGGACGCAAGACTGACAACAAGAATCATCACGCCCTAGCCAAATTTTAAATTGGCACCCAGGTTTTGTATCACAACAGAGTTGTGGGACGGGCTCATAAGCTTGACAGCATTTGGAAAGGCCCTTTCAAAATCATTGAGAAGACCTCTCAGATTTTTATATAATCAAGGATCTGGCTGATTGAAGACTCTTAAAAAGAGTCCATGCCAGATTCCTCAAGCCATATTTCTCTATCACAAATATTGGCTCACAATAAAGTTTACTAGAATATATTCAATATTCAAATAGGAATAAGAAACTTTATTGCAGGGGACTCAAGAATCACTCTCCCAATACTCAGGGTCCTCTTCATCCTCTTTGGGATCAGCCACTTGGGCGCTACCTCTCCAAGAACACTGCACCACCTGCTGTAGTGTGATGCTCACAGAAGATGGGTGTAGAGGATAAAAGAACCTCATGTAAACTTCTTTAGTGAGAAGCTAAGGGGAACTACTAGTACTGGGCTGCAGTGGCAGGGGACAGTACAGTGCACTTTGATCAGGCCTAGGGTACTAACTCTAAATTGTTAGCACAGCAGGGAGATCTTCCTGTTACCTGTAGTAGTGCAGGCAACAAGAAAGCAGAGTCTGATAGAGTCTGGTATAAAGCTTGAGTCTTATTAGAAAGTAAGATCAAGCTAAAAGTGCAGAAGTAGTATGGGTAAAGATGTGTTTATTAATTAAAAAGAAATTCATTATATACTTGTGTTATTCCTGCACATTAACAAATGTGCAGGAATGAAGAAGGGACCTGAAAAGAGGCTGAACTACTTTTCATCCAGTAGAAACCAGGATCATCCCAGTCAACTGACAGAACTATACCCCATGTTTCACCTCATGAGTGAGTGAGGGTAAGATGCACAGTCATCACACATCCCCCCTCTTGATAAGACTACATAAGGGAGGAAGAAGCTGATGACTGGTGCATGTCTTCCTATTGTGTCAGGTACCACAAGGCAGCTCAGGGCATCAGGGATAATACACTTGAGCTCAAGGTACTTCTGGAGGAGCTACTGCAAGAGAACGCCTACCTCAGAAGAGAGAACCAGAAGAATAAGGAACTGGTGGACAAAGCCAATAAGATCTTCTCAATGGTACAAGGTTGGCAAGGTCTAGGCACCAGAAGAGGTCCTGTCATCAGCAGAGTCATAACTGACAGCGCCCAAGTAGAATTGCCTGACCTGATGGATGAGGTGGTCATGGAACCAACAGATGAGACTGGCACCAACCAGGGGGATGGAACATATAACCAGGAGCAGTCTACAACTGAAACTTTGGAAGGAAACCAAACACCCATTTTCCTGACACCTGGAAAGGAACAACAAGAAGGAACAAGTAGAGCACTCAGCCCTGAAATCACCAATGACTGGGAGGTGGTTGTCAACCTGGCAGGAAAACAAGGCAACCAACCAGGAAAGGAACATAACCAACCAGCAGAGAAGACCAACCAACCAGAAAAGAGCAGCAACCACCAACCAGAAAGAAACAGCAACCAAGGCGGCCAACCAGGGGAATCAAACCCTGGTAGCCAGGGGAGGAAGCAAAGAGCTGCTGCATAACGGCAGCAAACTGTTACACAGCAAGGATGTGCTACGCAGTGAGACAACTACTGCAGCGTGCAAGGCTGTAGTAGGGTACCAAGGTAAGCATCAATTTAGTTATTTTTAATTAATCAATTATTTCTTCTTCTAGGTACTTCCAAAGACAGAATGTGGGCTAATCCAAGTGAGAAAATTCAGTAGCAGCCTCCAATAAATCAAAAGGTCTCAATAAACTTCCCAATCATACCAATAGAAATAGAAATTCAGGGAATTCACCAAGTTCACCCAACAACCATGCTAATGAAAGCTCTGGGAATTTGGAGGTGATATCTTCAGATGAAGAGGTAGTCCCTGAAAAATATGCTTAAGGTACCAACAACTAGGACCCCAACTCTGGTTACCTACCATGAGGAAGAAGAGGTTCCCAACCAGGTGGTGAATGCCACTCTGAAAAATGCTCCTGACCAGGTCAAGCTTGCAAGGATGAGATTCAGCTCCTTGGGCCTGAAGGATAAATTTAAGATGACTTTGAAAGTCCTTCCTCCCTTCCATGTAAGTAACCAGCTTATCTTCCTCTAATATTTCTTAGCCTTCCAACCCAGTCACTCACATAGAGGCATTGGGTTCACTGGCTTGGGAGCACATCAGCTTGGAGAATAATCATCTGGTTCTAGATGACAAGCCTATGGAAGAAACATATGCTAAAGCCATTGTCATGGCCAGTAACTAGTACTATCATGTTACTGAGGAAGGTCTCTTGGAAGCTCTGAAAGGGGAGTTGCTTGTTTGCCATCTTACGCAATTCCATCCCAGGGAGGCCAGCACCATCATGGAGGTATTTAAGGCCATAGCCAGCACTATGGGAAAGGCACCCATAAGATCTATCTTGGATAATCTATGTATAGAAGGGGAAGAAGGACTGAAGACAACTTTTTTTTCGCCCAAAACCTGGTCCTTGATGGATACACCAACCCAGAAGTCTCCGCAGATGACTTCCTTCTGCGCCTTCATAATGGGGGGTCCATCCGGTTCTATGCCATACTTCCTGGTCCAAAATTGAGGCAGAGGAAGGGCGCCCAGCCAATGTGGCACTTGCTTGCAAGATCCTGATAACTAAGACTGGGAACAGGAAAATAGCCAAACTCCTGCTATACTGACAACTAGCAATGGTTGCACTTTTTGGAACCTCCTTGTCAGGCGCCAGGCTCATAGGAGTGCAGTGGCCACAATTATTTGTAAACATCCATACATCAGTGGCCCTGCTCCATAGGGACCTCAACGTGATAGGAGTAGCTGCTACCTACCTAGGCCAGCTACATAAGCAGTTGGTGTGTGCAGATCTTCTATGCACCAGAGCCAAAGTTCTTTCCCACAAGAAATAAACTGTGTTTTCTCTTTCTTACTTTCTTTTTATGTTTTTTCTCTTTTTTATTTACTCAATTTTTTGTCTTTTTTATCTTTTTCTTAGTATAATAAAAGGAAACTCTCACCATGAATATATGTCTTAGTTATCCCTATGAATGGGTGAAGCTAAAACTGCCTCAATAGGCAGTTCATTCATAGGGGCCCTCTTAAGGTACTTGGCATTTACCCTATTAAGAATGTTCCCATGCATGAGGTCCTTAAGAATTTATACGTCCATACCAGTCTTTTCTAGGACCTCATGAGGTTCAGTCCACAAGCTTTGTAGCTTGTTAGGTTTCCTACCCAGGCATTCCCTCACATGAGGACTCAGTCACCCACCTCAAGCTGTGGTAGAGGGAGCAAAGCATCCTGGTCCCTAAGGAAGGACTGTACACAAGAGTTAAAAAGGTTCTTAAAAGCTTTGTTCTGTAGAGAAGCAATGTGTCTTGTGAGCTCAAGGACGTCTTTGAATACTTCACCTTGTTGGCCTTGTGTGGGATAGGGACTAGATAACCTGGAAGCGCAGCTTGTCTGTCATATAGAAGCTTGAAGGGACTCTCCTTAGTTGCTTTGTGTGAAGTGACCCTGTAAGCCATGACAGCACAAGTAAGTTAGTCATCCCAGGAAGAAGGCTTATCTGCTGCCAGCTTCTTGAGGATGCCTACCAGGGTGTCATTAGCCCATTCAACCATATCATTGGTTTCTGGGCAGTAGGGGGCAGAAGAAGAACCTTCTATCCCCATAAGTTCATTCAATATTGGGAGGATAGAATGGACAAAGTTTTTTCCATTGTATGTTAGCAAGACACTTGGGCAATCATGACGGGCTATGATGTCTGTCAGGACAAACCTAGCAGTCCTCTGTGAGGTTGGACCTGGGACAGCAGCGCACTCAATCCACTTAGTTAGGTGGTCTATGGCTACCAGGATATACTGATTTTTCCTGGAGGTAGGGCTAGGTCCCATGGGTCCAACCACATCTATACTCACCGTGTGGAAGGCATAGTTAGGTAGAATCAAACAATAAGAGTGAGGAGGTGGCTTCCTATGGAACTGTGCGCACCTTGTACAAGAGTTGACGTAATTGTCCACATCAGAAGCCAGGTTCTCTCAGTACACATAGTCTTTCATGGTATCATACATATGTCTGTTACCAGTGTAACCTGTGCTCTTGTAAAAGTCAGCCAGCTTCTCCAGTCTCTCTGAGGGTCTGACATATGATAGGTAGACCTCTCCACATTGTTTATAGAGTCTGCCTTTCTCTACCATAGTCTTTCTTGAGAGTTTCTCAAGAACAGCCTTTAGTTCTGGAACCAGGGCAGTCCAATTTTCTGGCTGACCTATGAGCTCATAAACTGAGTCTAACTCAACCTGGAGAGCTGCTACTAGGGGGAGGCGTGACAGGGCATCAGCGTTCTCATGCTTATTGCCTGGTATATGTACTACCTTGAAGCCATAGTTCTGCAGCTTAGCTACCCACCTGGCCAAGCGCCCTTCAGGATCCTTCATGTTCTTGAGCCAGGTGAGAGAGCTATGGTTAGTCACCACAGTGAATCTGATACCATGTAAGTATGGCCTACATTCTGTAATTGCATACAGAACAGCCAGACATTCCCTCTCTGTTGTGGAGTAGTTTCTCTTGTGCTTGTTGAGGGTGCAGGAATGGTAGGAGATAGGATGTTCCTCCCACAAAAGTATTTCTGGGACAACACCGCACCAACAGCCACCATAGAGGCATCTGTATGTAAGACAAAAGGTTGCTCAAAGTCTGAATATGACAGCAGTGGTTTGCTGGTTAGGACTTCCTTCAGCGCTGAAAATGCCTTGTCACACTCATTAGACCAGATGAATTCTGTGTCATCCTTTATTAAGTGGAACAGGGGATGTGCTATCTCAGCAAAGATGGTTATAAACCTTCAATAAAGGCCAGCCATCCCCAGAATCACTTGTACCCCATGTACGTTGGTGGGGGGTGGTAGCTTGGAAATGACCTCAACCTTTGCTGGTACCAGAGCTATTTCTTCAGCTGAGATGATATTCTTAAGGATCTCAAAACACTCCTTGAAGAATGAACACTTGGATGCCTTGAGTTTGATGCCTTTATTGTGTATCCTGGTGAACACCTGCTTCAAATGCTTGAGGTGTTCCGTGAATTTCCTTGAGAAAACATTGATATCATCCAGGTAGATGAGAACATAGCTCAGCTTGAGGTCTGCAAAAGTACTATCCATCATCCTCTGAAAGGTTACAGGCGCGTTAAACACTCTTTGAGGCATCCTTGTAGGCTGAAAGAGACCTTCAACAGTTATGATGGCACATTTCTGTTGGTCCTCTTCAGACATGGGTACTTGCCAGTATCCTGACAGCAGGTCCATGGCAGAAAAGTACTTGGCCCCACCTAGCTTTTCTAGGGTTTTGTCAATCCTAGGCAGGGGGTACTTGTCCTTCTGGGTGATGAGATTCAGTTTCCTGTAACCTATCACCACCCGGTTGGTCCCATCTTTCTTCTTTACTAGGAGGAGTGGGGAGGCCCAAGGGGACTTGGATGACACCAAGAGTCCTGCAGCAAGAAGTTTATGGATCTCTTCACCTATTACTGCATTTTCCTTGGGAGAGTGCCTGTAGGCTCTCTGCGAGATAGGTTCTGCATCACCTACATTAACCTTATGGAGTTCTCCATCCGCACAACCCAGGTCTTTGTTGGACGCGCAAAAATGTCCTTGAACTCGTCCAAGAGGGCCTCTACGGAGTCTTTACTCATCCTTGGTTAGACCCACCATTTTGTCTTGGGGAATGATAGCTGCCACCAAGGGCTTTTCAGGAAGGCTGATTCCCAATTTGTCCAGACTGCCCAAGAAGTGGACAGCTGACAAATCCTCATTGTGACCTATCCTAAGGGTAGCCATGTTCTATCCCTTAGAAACCTTCATCTCAGTACTTAGCAGATTAAGCAAGAGAACCTTCTGGCTTATTGTGCAGCTGAATCACATATCCCAGGTTCAGCTAAGGGTTCCTTGTGCAAGACACCATTGATGCTACTGATCACAAGGTGCAGGCCAGGTGGAAGGTCAAGGTACAAGCCTGTGTTCACAGCAACTTGGGTCTTTGGGGGAATCCTGACAAGCTGTTTTGACCTCAGCTTGAGACCCTTTTAGTTGTTGCCATATGTTAGTAGAGGCTTGAAAGAGGCGTTTGCTACTCTGTAAGGAAAGCCCAAGACACCATGTGGGTACCAGAGGCAAGTATGCCGTCTACCCATCTCTTCTTTGGATACCAGAAACAGATCTAATGAATCCTTAAAGAGTAGGAGAACAGTATATCCCAGGATAGAGTAATTTCCATGTAGGTGGCTAATCTCAGTCTGGTAGGTCCTGAGGAGGTCTGTACCAATGAGCATATCATATGACTCACTCTCCAGTACAACTGCTGGGTAAGTCATCACCAGTTCACCAAACCTCAGGGGGACACTGGAGTAGGCACCATTAGATTTGATGGATTCTACACCAGCTGTGAAGAAGGATTCTGTGTATGAAATATCAGGTAGAAATCCTAACCTCTTCACCAGACAGAGGATATGATGTTGTTAGGTGTACCTGTGTCTAGTACTGCTCTGATGGGTGTATCAAAGACAGTAACTTCAATCCAGCTTCACAAACGTGAGATAGGGTTGTGCAGCTCCATGGGTAGAGTTGTGTGGACACCCTGAGGGTTAAGAGCCTCTCTTAGTGAAGATAAAGCGGACTTCAACCCAGGTACTACCTTCAGGATGGCATGTAAAGGCAGAGAGACACTAACATTCACAAATATGCTGGGACTATCAGTGTCATTCTTAGGTCAGTGTCTTCAGACTCTACACTCTGAAGAAGATACGGGTTTGTTGTGGGGTCTCAATTTTGGTGCTTATGGCTTGGGCCAGAGCTTGTCTAGCCTGTAGCCTCTCAGATCTTCTAGGAGGATCCTTTGTACCAGGGACAGGTGATGACAGTATGGCAAATATGCCCTCAGAACTGGTAACTTTGGTAGGGGGAGGTTTAGGTTCTGGTGATGGAGACTCCCTGCATCCATCACCCTCTAGTTTTTTGACTCCTCAGAGTCAAAACCAGAAGATCCTTCCTGATCCTCTGGCTCCTCCTCCTGAAGAACCACATTCACACCAGGACATTTCTGCTGGAATTTAGAAATAGAGCTTCTTGTTACCCATATTCTGCATTTGTTGGAACACCTTGACATAGGGGCAGTCCTTAAGAACATGACCCTTTTCCTGGCAGGCAAAGCATCCATCATACCCAGGTCTCTTGTGGTAGGGTTTTTCCATGGAGGCACCTTAAGGGGTAGTGTAGAACACCTTGTGCAATGAGGAGCCCTCAGTCCTGTATTTGGCTAGTTGAGCCTGAAGATTAGGGAGGGTGTATACCTGATCCACTATTTCTGACAGGTCATTTAGCCCATTTACCTGGCCAGAAAATTCATCCCAAAGCTTGGGGAACTGGGACAGGAGGGAGTGGCTGAGAGATTGTCTGGCATCATTGACATTTATGAGGTCCTTCTGCTGCAGGCAAGCTACCATCTGTTGGAACTCATCTGGGAAGTCTGCCAGATTCTTGATCCAGTGCTTGAGGAAATTGTCTCTGTCAATGTAGTCCTTGGCCTTAGAGTCAAATACCTTCAGCAACGCCTTCTTTACATCTGAATACTTTTAGGGTTGGGGAAAGTACTGGGATATAGCTGCTAGGACAGGATTCTCCAGGAGGAAGATGCAATCCAGCCCCAGTTTGCGCTTATTCAACCCTTGGTTAGCCAGCTCAAAGGTGGACAGCCACATCCTAATGTCAATAAGGGAGTTCATACCAAACTTGGTCTTGAACATAGAGTTAGTTCAAGGCCTGGAGCGCGAAAAAAACAAGCCACACAAGTAAAGAGAGTCCTCCCTGTTTGTGAAGAGGGCTGGTTGGCAACCTCTAGGAGGTTTGGCCTCTGACAGATTGCTAGAATCAGTAGAGGAAGTATAATAGTATTTCTGTCTACAAGTAATCCAAGCTTGAGGGGGATTGCTGCATGAGGCAGGATATTCCTTGTGGGGAGGCTCTCTCTTAGGTGGTTGGGAAGTTAGAGCAGGACCCTCAGGGCTTGAGGAACAAGTTCCCAAGGGGATGTGGTTGGCTCCTGTGGCCTTGGAAGTACTGTTGTTGAGGATACTCCCTACTATTGAGGGCTCATTCACCTCAGGCTCATGGAAGTTGAGCCTGCTAAGTCTGTCACTGAGAGCAGAGATGTTCTGTCTCAAGTCTCTTAGTTTGACCTGATGACCATCCCCTTAGACAGCTAGGCAGGTAATTTCATTGGTATTCTTTGTGAGATTGGAAGAATTCTCCAAGGTGTGTGTTGCCAGATCAGTGAGGATACCCATTGTAGTATATTCTGCTGCTGACACCCAACCCAGTGTATCCTCAACTTTCACCAGGTTAAGGTCAAGATGCCCCAAACTTTTTGATATGTTTTCAGGACCCACTGTTGCTCCTTACAATACTGGCCAAGACTTTGCAAGTCCGGAGTCTGGCCTTGGGAATGGTGGACTAAGGACTGGAGAACCCTTTGGTGTTCCCCCAGTGTCTCAGCCACTCTGGGAAGGTCCAACTGAACCACCTTGCAAACTGTGTGGTATAAGGGCTCATAATTCTGCAAAACAAACCTATTTGACTGGTCTGCTAGCAGAGCTACGCCACGCTGTACCTCTTGGTAGAGGGCTGCAGTTTGTGCCAACCTAGAGTTAATTCTATCTAGTACTGAACTGTGGTCAGCAACCGCTGCAGATGTGTAATTTCTCACACTCTGGATAGACTCAGCCTGAGAGCAGACAGAATCAGCCAGGTCAGCTACCTGGTTAGATAGAGTCCCCAGGCAAGGGTGAACTACCCCAGTCAGGTAGGAACCTACCCTACTGGGGTTGTTGATCATGTGTCAATCTAGGGGCTGCCCGTGGTTAAGAGCATCAAGCATTGCCCTCACGTCAGCCAGCTGTACAGGCGTCCCTTCTGGAGTCTCTGTTGATTCTTGTAAGACAGGATATGACACATGGACGGTGGAAGCTCCTGGTGAAGATTCCCGTCTTGAAGAACAAACAGGTCTGGATCCCCTACTAGGGTAATACTAGTACCACTATTGTAGGTAACAGGGTCAACCTCAGGCATTGGTTGGGGCACAAGGCATTTTTGCAGAGCCCATTTGGAGTTCAAAAGGGGTGTGAGCCTTGGCAGCTCAGGAAGAGGCTTGCTGGCAAGCTGCTGGACAGGTTGCTTGGATGGGGTTGACTGGTTACAGGCTCTCTGGTCAGTCTGGCTGGCATGGATGGCCTGTAACATCAAGGAGCCTGGGACAGAAGCTCCCCAGGCTTGCTCATTCTGAGGATATTCCTCCTCAGAAGCCTGTCTCTGACCTGGTGGGTCCAAGGCAGGACTTGGGTCTACTGCAGGAGAAGAGCCAGCTCTTGTTCTGGCGGCAGGTTGAGAGGGTCCACTTGGTAGACTGTAGGTGTGACCAGATCTCAAGGTTACCATGGTGCTGATTAATTAAGTATGGGGGTATAGACAGGAACTTCCTGCTAATGGAGGCTAGGTTGACGTTGACAAAGAGGTTAGCAAGCTGGCCCTCTGTAGTGAGCACCAGCGTTTGATGCTCACAGAAGATGGGTGTAGAGGATAAAAGAACCTTGTGTAAACTTCTTCCAGAGAAGCTAAGGGGAACTACTAGTACTGGGCTGCAGTGGCAGGGGACAATACAGTGCACTTTGATCAGGCCTAGGGTACTAACTCTAAATTGTTAGCACAGCAGGGAGATCTTCCTGTTACCTGTAGTAGTGCAGGCAACAAGAAAGCAGAGTCTGATAGAGTCTGGTATAAAGCTTGAGTCTTATTAGAAAGTAAGACCAAGCTAAAAGTGCAGAAGTAGTATGGGTAAAAATGTGTTTATTAATTAAAAAGAAATTCATTATATACTTGTGTTATTCCTGCACATTTGTTAATGTGCAGGAATGAAGAATGGACCTGAGAAGAGGCTGCACTACTTTTCATCCAGT
This sequence comes from Entomophthora muscae, assembly GCA_014839935.2. Classification (NCBI taxonomy): domain Eukaryota; kingdom Fungi; phylum Entomophthoromycota; class Entomophthoromycetes; order Entomophthorales; family Entomophthoraceae; genus Entomophthora; species Entomophthora muscae. The sequence continues at coordinate 376,794 of QTSX02003560.1, forward strand.
AGTAATCAGGATCATCCCAGTCAATTTACAGAATTATACCCCCATGTTTCATCTCATTAGTGAGTGAGGATAAGATGCACAGTCATCATATGTAGGCTCCAGATAGACACAAAAGGGAATTTTCTCCCTTCAGCAAACCAGTAAGTTGCAACCTGTAACCAGAGACGGTGCTCCATTGGAACTATTTGTTAATACCAAACAAAAAGATTAGGAATTTCCCCAGAGATAGCATCAACCTGCCAGAGCCCAGCGTCAAAGGGGAAAGCACACAACAATACCACACAGTCCAACATAAAGTCGGAAATATACCAATAGCATTAAGGCAACAGCGCCTTTAGTCTGCTCAGCTTATTATGGACCTTCTTCCATTGCACCGCCATAACATCAGCATTAGCCATTGACAGGCTAAGATCATGGGTAAGTTTTATGTCCCCACATAACACCAAACTGTGAACTGCCTGCTGCTTAGCCACACTGTTGATGGTGGCATACACACTACAGACAACACAACAGATACAGCTGTCCTGCGCATCTGAGTTGTCAACACCCAGTGATGGATACAGCAAAGGAAACCCCTTCAGAGCGCCAAACCAAGAAGAAAACACCCATAAGCCAAAGCTCAGAACATAGCTTTGGCAGGCCTTTTCCACCCCGCCAGCATCACCAGTCCCCACTAAGAGCTCCAATAACTGCTCCCCCAGCCGTTCTGCCAGGTCTTTGTCATCAACACTATGAAAACCCTTGCTAGAATGGGTAATGTGCTGCTTAAGATTGTGGTGCAGACACTGGGCCATCACCACAAAGAGAAATTGAGGTATTATATCCATCCCCAGATAAAGTTGGGAAATTGAGAAGCCCTCTTCACCTAATTGGAGCAAAGGCACAGAATCAAGGTCAGGCAGATTACCATCCACTGAGCAATAAGTAAAGGTACCAGAATGAGGGTCCACTACCAAAGGTTCCCTCTCCAAGTTACAAGGGCGGGTACACACTGAGCTAGCTTGGGCCTCACCAAGGCGCTTTTCACCACCAACAGAAGAACACCAAGTGGCTGAATCCTCCACAAGAATCTCATTGCTGCTCTCACCAGGTACTGAACTTTCTAATCCAGACCATAGCAAGCCAGTATCCAATTGGAAAAGTCCACAAAGCAACGCCACTATGGCCTCTATGGAGATCCCTCAAAAATGATGACAGTCTGCTTCTGACATCTGCCCCACCATCTGACAGGCGTCAGTCTTATTGCTGATACCTGAATAATTGGAGTTGCTACTCATATTCCTGTGCTTAAGATGTTCTCCAAGACTATATAGCTCAGTCAAGTGGAGGAAATTTCAGGAAATCCTGATCTATTAGGATTCACTGATCCATATTCCTATCACTAAAGCTATGGATTAAAAATAGACGGGACACAGCCAAATTGAAAGGTCTATTCCAGAATATGGAGAAACTATATAAGCCTGATATAGTTTGCAATCCAGAAGACACATGAGACATTCCAGGTCTCAGGTCATGGTTAATCCAGAAGCTTTTCCTATACATTCCAGATCCCAAAATAGACACAAACCAGACCTAGAGAATAAAGGTGGGGAATTAAAACATCATTTTTCAGCAAGAAATGAGACAGAAGACTGACCGCGCAAATTTTGTACATTACACCAAGTGCAAGACGTGATCAGCATTATGGATGTCAATTTAGTTGCCTCAACTAAGTCAAGGGATATCTAGGTTGGAGAGGAGAAACCAGCAGCCTATAATATCACCTCATTCTAAAACCTTATTCAGGTTTAGAATCCAACTCTGGGGGTTGTTGTGAATGCAGCTATTCACAGGATTTTGTTTTCGCCTTTGGTGGGCCATTTTGAGGACAAATCTCTCGCTTTTGCTTTTGCTACTTGAAATGAGTTGATGACCAATTCAGGAAGTACAATTGTTTGGTTTCCTGATCCCTGCGCAACTCACTTGCCCCATTAATGCTATTGACAAGTGATCCTACTGTCCATGTACTGTTTTGTGGTAAAGCTAAACAGTATATATTCACAATCTTTATACCCAATAAATCTTAATTTCTATTCACATTTTTGTCTTTGTGTCTTCTGTACTTCTGCACCTCTCTCTAGCCACAACTAGTAGAGATTATTCTTCCAGGGCCACAAGGTAAACACATTTGCCTTCCCTTTTATATAACTGAGACTTAGTACAAATCCAATCCTAAGGTTAGGATTTTCTGTTGTTTTTCTGTGCCGCGCCTCAGAACACAACAAAAAATGGTGCTCGCTACAGGGGCTGTAAGCCCCTTGGCTATCCCCTTTGCATCCACGTTTTCAGGTTCTTTGCCTCCACCTATACAAGAGTCAACTTCACCTGAAATTAACAGTCCTCCTATTGAAGAGGACATTGCCAACCAGCCTATTATCCCCACAATACTGATCCTTGGAAATAGTCCAAGCCTAGTTGCTTACCCCATGGGTACCCCTGACTTGGAACAAGTCATGTCAGTAGCCCTTGGGATAGTCCATGAAGGAGCCATCTCTTGCCTTCAGTTGCAGTTCAGTTGGGCTTAATAATACAAATTAATTATGCTCCTCAATTTCCACAACATCTCCTCTCAGTGGCTGGCTCTGCTGAGCACTTACTATCATCCTTTGTGCAGCCTGCCTTAGCCCACCATCAAATGGTGTTGGGGCTCCACGTCCAAGAAATCTTGTCTCTGCAAGCTGCAGTTACTCATCTCTGGGACCAGTTTGCTGCCTATCAACAGTGGATCCATTCCCTGTTTTCATTGGTATCTGACAATCAACGCAACTCTGTCACCTCCCAGGCCTGTTTGGTTAATTCTATTGAACAAATGCGCCAATCTATCCCCAAATACGTGAGAGAACATCTACACAAGTTTCACCAGCTAGAACAACCCTGGCAAACTCAGGTGGATTCCACCTTAAATGCTTATCTCACCAACTTCAAGCTCTTGTGCAACAGCTCAATGCCTTCAGTACATATTCCTTTGAGCAGCTACAGCAGGTAGCGGACTTTGCTGCTAGTGGCCTTAATAAACTCAGTACAGCATTTGAGCAAGAAAGAGCGGCCACTGCTGCTACCATAGCCAAACTCCAGAGTCAAGTAAATGAACTATCTACACCCAAGCCAGATGTTCTGCCCTCTCCCCCTTCTTATGACTTGGTGGATAGGGAGCAGAGAATATGGGACGCCATTTGAGAACTACATTTGACTACTCGCAGTCAGGGACGTCCTGCTGAGGCACCTCAACCTGACCCCCAGGTTCTTGAACTGACTACTCAAGTTGTGGAGCTACAGCAAGAACTTGCCACCTTACATGAGATGATGGCAACTGATGCTAGTCCAGTTGGGGTTGTTGATGAAGATGGCTGCTGCCCTGGTTTATCTGGAGCACCTCAAATCCAATGCGCTAGGGAGTTAATAGCCCTAGCCAACAAGGTGGATCAGTTGAAACGGGACCACACTGAGCTGGATAGAGATGTACAAGAAATTAATGAAGTAATTGAATCTGTAAATGGTGGATTCGCCCCCTTGCCCCTCAGTGGGGCCATCCCTTAATTCACGTCTGACTGAACTCCCCACAATAGTGACCACCCAAGGTCAACGCTTAGATACTACTGCACAACAGACCACTCAAGCTGTCAATACTGGGGCCTGTGCTGTTGAGACTCTTAACACCCTTGAAGAAAGTGTTTGCCAGCTATGGGCTAGACAACCCCCCTCAGAATCTGAGGCAGAGTTTTCCCCGCGTATCAACGTACTTGATAGCAACAATGGTGGCCCAACTCCTGAAACTCACTTCAAGCCTACCTTTAAGCAAGTCTTTGACCCCAGAACCTCGACCATTGCAGCTTTCCTAACTATCTACAAAACTGCCATGAGACAAGCTTCAGACAAAGTTAAGAAAGAACATATTCTGACTTGTCTACATCTGACCTGCCAGGAGGTGGTGGTGCCTGAGCTACCCACTATTAAGACGTGGGAAGATATGAAGCAGCTTCTGATTGATGAGTTTGGTGGTGACCTTAGCCTGGAAGTGAAACAGGATGCCTTCATGCATATTGCTTTAAAACTAAGGAGACACTAGCCAAGTTTGCAGACAGATTCTACATGGAAGGACAGCAACTGATTACAAGCAGACAGTTGAAAGCCCATGAAGCCTACATGGCTTGCGCTCAAGCCCTCAAGGTTAGCCAACTTCTGTGCCTTCAATTCAAAGCCCATAAGGCCATGCTCTCTTCTATGAAGAGCATAAAGACGTTGTTGCAAGATATGCACCTTACCCACTCTGGTGCCATTGTTAGGGAAAGTTGAGCTGCTTCTAACTCTGGTTCATCTTCCTGTGGTCCTTGCATTCTTACTATGAACTTGCAGAATCCTCCTCAACGCCAAGGTTGCCACAACTGTGGTCAGATAGGTCATCATTCTTGAGTCTTCACCAATCTGTGGGTTGAAGGAGCTGATCCAAAGGAACAGGCAGGAAAAGAGCAGTCAACCTAGAGGCAGAGACGCTCTTGGTTGACAATTCTTCCCAGTCTCTTCCAATCCCTCCCTCTATGGCTGACTCTGAGCCTGCTGATAATGAGGCTCCTCCTATCCTCCTCTTGTTCCACAATATCTCTGATGTCTCTGACCTGGATGACTCTGATACTGACAACGCCAATGCATATAGGTACTCCGTTCTGGCTGTTCCCAAAACCATTACAGTTCCCTATAAGTTACGCTCAGGAAAGACTACAACTACCGCTAAGCCTTTGCCTGAGGCCAAAGAGATTGTCTTGTGCCCTTACCTCACTCAGGCTAAGAGGTCCCCCGTGCTAGTGGAGTTGTCAGAAGAAGCTGCTGAGGTTGCTGATGCTGTCTTCAAGAATGTATCTGTCTTGCTCCCCCTCCAGACTGTTTATAAGGAGTTTCCAGGGTTAAGATGCATGATTGAGAAGTGGGATAAGGAACTAGCAGAGGCTTAAGATATTCTGGCTTTCCTTCTTTCTTTTTAGTTGTACTACCACTCAAGTAGAGATATCCATTTAAAAAGTGAAGATTAAGGCTGTTCTAGACACTGGCTCACCAGTCAACGTTGTATCCTCCAAGCTTGTGAAGAAACTCAAACTTACCCCTGACCTTAATTATCACCAGTTGTATGGCACGGCTGGACTTTCTATGACCTGCGCCATAGGGGCTTACTCCGCTCTGCCCATGTGGTTTGGCAAGCTTCTACTAGCCGCGCCAGCAGTTGTCTTGAAGAGTGAGAGTTATGATCTCCTAGTTGGCACCCAGTTCCTTAGGGAATATAATGGGATAATCAACTTGAAAGATGGCTACCTCTCTATTCTGGGATACAAAGTCCCCTTAATCTTTGAAGAGCCAGTTAAAGTTCTGGGGAAACGCCTCAAGACTTGTGCCTTGGAATATCCCACTGGGGTTTTCAATCTCAAGTATTTCACCCACTCTTCAAACATGAATTGTCCTCCCATGGCTTTTCCTGCGTCTGAAGGGATCCCCCTACTAGCCACGTCTGCTGTCACCATCTCACCTGGCTACCAGGCCATCCTGGACTCCCAGATATCTTATGAACTACCTGAATGCATCTTCTTGAAGTTGTACTCTCCCCCCTCCTTAGGACAAAACAAACCTTACCTCTGTCCTGGAATCCTAGATGTCTCTCATAAAGACCCTGTTCAGTTGTTGGTAGCAAACCTGGCTGCAATCCCCATGACTGTATCTAGGGGGCAGGTTGTTGGATATGGCAAGCTGTTGGGCGCTCCTGACGTCCTATCTCTTCATCCCTTTGGTACGTTTTAAGATTTTAACCTACCAGAGGATGAGCCACAAGTCCTATCTTTGTTCACTGCACAAGACTTCCCACAACTGTCCCCAGTTCAACAGAAAGAGATGCTAGATTTACTAGACCAATTTTCCAATATCTTTTCTAAGCACAGTACCAATTATGGGTTAGCCAAAGGTGTTATCCATCAAATAGACACTGGCAACACCCCCCTTTTGTGCTAAATTATATTGCTGCAGCCGTGTGGAAGACGCCCAAGTATCTAAAGAGCTCAAACAACTGTTAGACGCTGGGCTGCTGGCACCTTCCCAAAGTCCTTGGGCTTTCCCACTACTCATCTTAAAGAAAAAGGATGGGGGTCATTGTATTGTGATGGACTATTGCCAACTGACTTCTTTGACCAAGAAGGACTTGTACCCCTTGCTGCGTATTGATGATGCTCTCTGACAACTTGGAGGCTCTAAGTTCTTCTCCACCATGGATCTGGCGTCTGGATACTGGCAAGTTGACCTATCCCCCAAGGATTGTCAGAAATCCGCACTCATTACTTCTTACGGGCTTTTTGAGCCTACTTGCATGCCACAGAGACTTTGCAACGCCCCAGCCACCTTCCAGAGGGCCATGGACTCCATCCTTTGTGACTTGAAGTTGTTGTGCATCCTAGTATACTTGGATGATATAACAGTTTTCAGCGCTACCTTCACCAATCACCTGGCTCATCTCAAAGAGGTGTTCATAAAGATTTGAGAAGCTGGCCTCAAACTGAAGCCCTCCAAGTGCGCCTTCTTCAAGGAACGTCTTGAGTTCTTAGGCCACAAAGTAACCCAGACAGGGATTTGCCCAATGACTAAAAGGTTGAAGCCACCAACAAAATGCTTCCGCTCACCAACTTGCGAGAAGTACAAGTCTTCCTGGAGATGATAGGCTACTAAAGACAGTTTATCCCTGACTTTTCCAATACTAGTGAACCTTTAGTCCAGCTGTTACGTAATGTTCCTTTTGAATGGACCGCCAGTCAGCAGCAAGCCTTTGAGACTCTTAAACAAAAACTCAAAGAGGCGCCAATCCTAGTGTATCCTGACTATGATAAGGAGCTCATCCTGTACACCAATGCTAGCAATCTAGCTATTGGAGCCATTCTGGCCCAACTGGACAACAAGGGTGTAGACCATCATGTGGCTTACACTTCCTGCATGCTAAACAAGCATGAGAAGAACTATAGTGTCACAGAGAAGGAGTGCCTTGCTGTGTTGCATGCAGTCAAACAGTTTTGTCATTACATATGCAGCACCCACTTCACAGTTGTAACTGACCACGCTTCTCTTAAATGGTTACAGCAGCTTAAGAAACCTGAAGGGCGCCTGGCTAGATGGGCTTTACGTCTGCAGGGATATGACTTCTTGGTGCTCCATTGCCCTGGAATTCAACATCAGAATGCTGATGGGCTCTCCAGAATGCCTATTATTGCTTTGAATCCTGAAGAGGCTGATCAATTATACGAACTAATTGGGCATCCTTCTTCTTGGGAAAGTGAGACAGAAGAGGTACAACTGGCCTTGTCCAAGCTATCCAAAGATACCCTTATACGCAACAACCAGCTCTTCAAAAAGGTACAAGACCAGTATCTGCCTTATTTACAGCCCAAGCTTTGCCTCTCGTTGGTGTCACAAGACCATAAAGAAACTGGGCATGAAGGCATTGCCAAGAACTTTGACTGGCTTCAGAAGAACTACTTTTGAGAGAACCTTTGCCTTCTGATCCCAGACGTCATTGCTAGCTGCCACAACTGCCAGCTACAGAGGCCTTGAGCTGCTGCCCACAAGTTCAAATTAGTTCCCCCTCAACATGCCTTTAACACTGTTAGCATTGACACAGTAGTTCCTCTCCCCCGCTCTCATTCTGGGTGTTGCTTTATTCTGGTTGCTATTGATCACTTTAGCAAATGGGTAGAGGCTTGCCCTACATAGGACATCATGGCTAAGACAACTGATGCCTTCCTGTTGCAAAGTTGTTTTCTACCACCATGGCTGTCCTCAAGTGTTGCTCTCTGATAATGGGACTAACGTTAATGCCAAGCTATTAACCTCTGTTGTCAAAGCTTTGGGATTGCACCAATCCTTCTCTGCCCCTACAATCCTTCCACTAATGGGGCTTTTGAACGTGCTAACTCAACACTGGTCTCCATCATGAGGAAGCTCACCTACTCGGACGCTGCCAACTGGGACTTGTACTTACCTGCCGTCCTATTTGCTTACCGCCTTAGCAAACATTGTGTCACTGGGTACTCCCCCTTTGCTATGCTGTATGGGCAAGAGGCTACTATCCCATTGCTCTTGGGGGGCCCCTGCTTACCTCGGATAAGGCCATGAATCCTGAAGACCACATTAAGGATTCAGTCAACCAAATAATCAATATTCAAGCCACTGCCTACACTTCTGTGTATAAGACTAAGATGCTTGAGCTCTCTCCCAATAATGCTGGACGCTCCCCACTGCCTGAGTTTGATGTTGGCAACTATGTCCTTTACTACCAACACAGAGTAGGTGGTTGCACACACAAGTTGAACTCTCTGTGGATTGGCCCTCTAGAAGTAACCTTTAAACGAGGGTCCAAATACACTGTTAAGCTCCTGTCTAGTGGCTGTCCTTTTGCTTGAGTGCACGCAAAGCTCCTTTGTAAATACCACCCCCCCCCCCTAAGGCCAATCTAGAGGGGGACAATGCCATGAATGCAGCTATTCACAGTATTTTGATTTCGCCTATGGTGGGCTATTTTGAGAACAAATCTCTTGCTTTTGCTTTTGCTACTTGAAATGAGTTGATGACCAATTCAGGAAGTACAATTGTTTGGTTTCCTGATCCCTGCGCAACTCACTTGCCCCACTAATGCTGGTGGCAAGTGATCCTACCGTCCATGTACTGTTTTGTGGTAAAGCTACACAGTATATATTCAAAATCTTTATACCCAATAAATCTTAAGTTCTATTCACATTTTTGTCTTTGTGTCTTCTGTACTTCTGCGCCTCTCTCTAGCCACAACTAGTAGAGATTATTCTTCCAGGGCCGCAAGGTAAACACATTTGCCTTCCCTGGCATCTAATCAAGACTTAGTACAAATCCAATACTAAGGTTAGGATTTCCCATTGTGTGTCTGTGCTGCGCCTCAGAACACAACAGGGGTGAAACTAGTAGCTTGGGGATGATAGGCTAGCTAGTAAAAGAAGTCTGCAGCTAGACGCCAGTTTGGCCGCTAGCTTCACACTATAAAAAGTTCTTCCAAAAACACACAAAGGTAGACAAAAATAAGAAACATCAACCTTACTACTAAGCCAAATAGCAGTAGTGTCAAGTACAATAAGAGCATATTATTGTAATTTCAGAATCCTGCAAACCACCATAGGCAGTGTTGCGTCCCAAATACCACAGAACTCTCCTAGTCTCTTGGCTCAAGCAGCAATGGAACCCAACCCGTTGCAGCAACCATCCACATCAATTGGAAACACATCTGTCTTCATACAGATCTCCTCATCCCAAAATGCATAATACACCTAATAAAAACTACATCTCTTCTTCTTCAAGAACACAAAATCTTGACAATTATATTTTTAAAATTTTTCTTTTTTAAAATATATAAACTTAAATCCAAAATATATCCTAAGTAGAATTTTACATCAAATTTTTTATATTTATTAAAGCATATACTACAAGCTAAAAATTAATTACTAAATTAAAGTGATACAGTAGTTTTAAGATCTGCTGGGATAAACCAAATCAGGTCAACCTAAAGCAAAATCATAACAACCAAGAGCAAAAATAAACTCAGATTAAAAAATAGAAGATAATAGTTACAGTAGTTTTAAAACCTATGGCAACAAGCAAAAATAGTTCAGATCTAAACAAAATGAACTCATATTTAAACAAAAATAGCTAATCTGTAAACAAAATCTAAATTAACCCAAACCTATTCTAAATTAATATAAATTCATTGAGTTTTAATTTTGTTTATATATTAGATATTTTCATTTATAATCTAAGTTCACTTTGTTTAGATCTGAACTATTTTTGCTTGTTGCCATATGTATTAAGACTACTGTACAGTAAACTTAGAACCTAATGATAAAAATGTGGGATTGCCAAATCCTTGGTCCAAATTTTGAATCACATTTGCGGGCAACTCAGCTGAGTGAAAATTAAAATATTTAATAAAATCAAACATTTCATTTGAATTTTTTGATTGATTTAATTTAGAAATTTTTGAATCTCTTGAGAAGATAACTCAACTAATAAAAGACAAAACACAGCAAACAAATGTGGGATACACAAATAATAAATGCTATATTATAATGTAAAATTTGATATTTTCTTTATGTCTAACAAATCATAGACAACATGGAAAAATTAACAAATCTGAAATTGCGGGATTGTCAAATCCAAGAACAAAATTTCAAATCATAATTGAGGTTGATTTGAAATAAATATAATTCATGGGTGTCTCAAAAAGTATGCTAAAGGATCTAGAGTAAATTTGTTTTAATTCTTTTAAGAATCACATGCACTCTCAAAAATCATCATATTCCATTTTAGGACAGCTAAAATTTAGATCCTAATATTTACCAACTTAACATACTTAACAATAAAATTGACTAAAATTTGCACTCCTATATTAAAGTTTATTTTTTAATAAAAATTTATTATGTCTTCTTTCAATAACAACCAAGTAAACAGACTGTTCCCTGGTCTTGACAAAATCATGCAGGGCTATGCTGGGACTTCCAACAGTGAAGGCTCTGTCTATGATTACTCCTAGTCTGCAGGCCCCTCTGCAAGAACTACCCAGGAGTGTGTTCTTTCTCCTGCGTCCTACAGCATGGCCCTTTTTGCCCATCACAAACAGGCAGCTGCTAACCCATATCATGTATCAACACTAGCATCTGGAATTGGCCAATTTAGCCAAGAGGTCAACCAGGAAAGCCAGAATCCAGAAACAGCCAATCAGATGACACCATCTGGTTCCCAAGATGGATAAATCTCTCCTCCAGCCAATTAGCCTGCAAGATGTAGAAGAAAGCTAATTACCACAGAAGTTGTTCTCAAAATGGTTGAAAAAGGAGGGATGCTTATGTCCCTTGGGAAAATTGCGGCTGGAATGGGTTTTGCAAAGTCCACTGTGGCTGCAACACTGTGAGCCCACGCCAACTGTGCCTCCCTCCTAAGAAACCCCCAACTGGAGCCTGTACATCAACTGATGGTGAAAAATCTCATCCTCTTATGATGGCCATCATGGAACATAACCTGCAGATGCCCCTGATCCAAGTTTGTCTCTAACTGGGACTCCACAGCATTTTCAAAAATAAGAGAACAGTCAATTTTCAGATGCACTGAGTTGTGGTTGGTGCTAGAATCTTGTCCAATCAAGTTCTCGGCAGTCCCAGTTTGGTGGATTCCAACCCCTAAAATTCAACCATCATTAAGTTTATAAAATGGAGGCAATGAGGATGCAGAATGATTTAATCTTCTTGCCATATGCCAAGATTTTTTTAAGTATCCAAGACTATGGAGAAAAGCGTATCCAATCTGACGTCTACAAGTGCAGCCCAATCTTGTATCAATTTGTTGGGGTTTAGTTGGCAGTTTCCTCATTGGGTGTCAATTGTTACTTGGTAATATAAAACATTGCAGATGGGTATGCCTAGCAGACAGAGCTCAAGGACATACTGGAGGAGTGGACTATCAAACAAGCTGTGTACACAGTTGTACTGAGTGCAGAGATGGAGCAGCAGGAATGGGCAACCAAGGAAATTAGGGCTGTGGGTCATACCTGTTGATCCTACTCCACCAACCACGCAGATATGCATCTTGCAGATGTATGTCTCTACAATTTTGGTTTGGTTCTCAGGCGCTCAAAGCCTACCACCTACAATGAACTGTGCACCCAAATTGAGAAGGGGTGTGAGCTGTTCTCTTTGATATTTATCACAGACTTATCTGATCTTGTCATATTCTATTCAAGTGATAGTGATAAGTCCAGAAAGGACTCCTGCCTCCCCCCACACTCATCTATTTGGTTTGTCAAGACTGCATATATGACAGAAGAAGAATTTGAGAAATTGAAGCAATTAGCTCTTTCTTCCTCTTACCAGTCAACAAACCCTTCCTCCCCAACCCCCCATCAAGATAAGCCACCTGCCTTCAAACCCTGATTCCCAAGCCACCACCTATTCCCTCCCCACTACCTCTGATGCTGTCCCTTTTACAGGCGCAGATGATGGCAAAGTAAATTATGCCCATTCCCTCCCCTTCTTGTCCTTTGATCAGTAAATAGATATTTTCTTTGTGACAACTTATCAAAATTGATATTATTTCTTACAATTCATATTTAATAATGTATTCTTTTTACACTATCAACATTTCCCATAATTAATACAATATTGTACATTTTACAAATAGCTTAAAATTATGAGCATACATATTTTTCATCATTAATAATAAAGTAAAGACAATAAACTTAAATATTTCATTAAAATATTGCAATCAGACGTCATCTCTTGATATTTTGATATTATGTACATAACTCAATGCATTTTGTTTAATAAAATCCATTGTAAACTTGGCCTTTTCCATTATAATTTAATGAAATAGACTGTGTTTACATTAGAGCCATTAACAGTTAGTACAAATATTAATAATTAGTGCATTTTACAGCCTGTATATTTACCTATTGTTAATAATTCTGTAAACTTCTTAGTCAGATTTTGTGAGCTAAAATAATGTAATGTATTAATAGATTACTGTTTACTGTCATTAATTGGCTGATTTTCTTTACTGTGGCAATTAGCATTTTTTGATATTTACAAACTAGTATCCAATTGTTTGGCTTCACATCCAATTGCACAGGTGATAGGAAAACAAGCCGCCACCCTGACCACATCCAGTCTCGGGGTGGCAGCTTGTTTTCCTATTGCCTGTGCAATTGGATGTGAAGCCAACCAATTGGATACTAGTGCAGAAATACCAAAAAAATGCTAATTGCCACAGTAAAGAAAATCAGCCAATTAATGACAATAAACAGTAATTTATTAATAAATTACATTATTATTACCTTGCAAAATCTGACTAAGAAGTTTACAGAATTATTACCAATAGATAAATATACAGGCTGTAAAATGCACTAATTATTAATATTTGTACTAACTGTTAATGGCTCTAATGTAAACACAGTCTATTTCATTAAATTATAATGGAAAAGGCCAAGTTTACAATGGATTTTATTAAACAAAATGCATTGAGTTATGTACATAATATCAAAATATCAAGAGATGACGTCTGATTGCAATATTCTAATTCAATATTTAAGTTTATTGTCTTTAATTTATTAACAATGATGAAAAATATTCATGCGTTGAAGATAGTACTATAAAAACCAGTTTTTTGATGGAATTCAAACAAAATGTCAAATATCTACACACTTATCAACAAATTAGAGTCAGCCCTCCAAAAGGTTGTTGAGCTTGAATACAACATAATGGAAATCATGGTAAATCAACTGGGAAATGAGGGAAGGGTCCTGGTCCAGCAAAAGGAAGCAACAAAAAATAGCCTGGGAACAATAGTCAATGAAGTTCATAAGGAAATAGTTTTAAATCTTAAAAAGGAAATACTCAAGCAGTTAGATTTCAAAAGTGAAAGTTACAACTTGTGGAAATTCTCAAAAACCAATAGAAAAAATACTCAAAAAATCAAACTAATTGATGGAAATGAAAGCTCAAAAAAAATAACACAAATGAAGAGGAAACTAACCACATAGGAACAGATGAAAATAAAACACAAGCAAGAAGCAGGAGTGCTTCAAGAAATACTGAAAAATTATCAAATGAAAATCAAGAGGAAGCACAAGTTGCAAGAAATATAAGGGAAATAAAAGCAAGGAAATCAAATGAAGAGCAGCCAAAGCTCATGAAGTTTGCCAAAGGGGCGCCTGTGGCTAAAGGGGCCGCAGGGGAAAGGATCAGTAATTTTATTTTCTTTACTTATATTTACTTTAGTCAAATCAAGGAATGAGGAGGAGGTTGTTGGGGTGGCAGCCTACACTCCCAGTGGTGTATATGGGGGTTACCAATCATTGGTAGCTCCTGTAATTCAAAGAAATTAAAATGAAATCAATCAAATCATTAAAAGGAACAAGAATCAATATGAAAATAAGGAAGCAATAAATGGGAATTTGAAGCGCCTGAAGGAAGTTCAACTTGGGTCAGGGAAGCCTATGAATTAGGCAGAATAATATTTTTCAAAGGAATAAATGAAATTCAAATTAATGTCAAAATGAATCTTGATGAATACATTTATGAATGTCTTGAAAGATTTTATTTTTCAACTATGATCTCATATGAACTAAACCTGAAAAAGGTCAATTTCAAATACCACATGAAAACATCAAAGTAGCTATTTTCAACGGGTTGATCAAATCAATATCAAATCAAATAGGAGATGCATTTTTTGCCAATAAAATGAAACCTTTATTTATATCTTTTGCAGAGGCATGGGGGGCCAATCCCTCCAAAATTCCCAAAACACCATTAAATAGATTTTCAAATACTTCCTATAAAACAGATTAGTCATTATATATAAGAAATTCATCTTATTTATGGAAAGCTATACATCCCAGAGACTGTGTCTTTCAGTTTACCTTGAGGTGTTAATCCACTGCATCATGAAAGCAAACATGAAGAAGCTGAAAGATGTCCCCCTTCAAATAGACGTCTGCCAGCTGGGACTGGACAAAATTAAGAAGCTGTGGGGCTACCAAAATGTAGAGCATGTCTTATACAACTATTTTACCTTAGCCTCATTATATGGCTATACCATATATCCCAAGAATCAACTACTAATTAATTCCCTCTCTCAACTGACTTTTATAAGACGCTCAGCCACCACCAGAATGCTGAGCGCCTCTTCTCTAGCAATTGGTGCCAGAGTTGTCCACCACATACAGAAGAGTATGTGGTCCCAATTAGACGCATTAGCAGAAAATTTAATTTTGGGGTGTAATTCCCCAGAATAATTGCATACCCCTTGCAACTTGTATTACATAATAAACCTTTTTCTCTTGCAATTTATATTTTAATTAATTTTTATTAATTATAATACAGTAGTTTTAAAAGCTATGGCAATAACCAAAAATACTTCAGATTTAAACAAAATGATTTCAAATTTAAGCAAAATCCAACTATCAGGTTAAAATATACACTCTGTTAACAGGGTTTATTGGTGTTAATGGACAAATTGAGTCAACACAGCAAAGAAGTGCTCACACGCAAAGAAAAACCATTAAAAATATAATCCAAAATACATGGATTCACAATCAAAATGGTGTGAGTTGACTTTTGGTGTACATATGTTTACTATGTGAATTGGTGACAAAATACGCCCAAGCACGGTGTGTCAAAACTCAATCCAAAAACAAAACACAATAGGAACTCACTATGTAAACAAAATCACTCACTCAATATAAGCAATGAGTTGTAATCAAGAACAATACAAGTTATCTAAAATAAGACACATAATCCAAGACATAAATTTTAAAAATATTGTGTTGGGTGCTTAATTTGGCGTAAAATCTGGGGAAATGGGTGAATTTATTTTGGGTATTCTAAAATGGGTGTTGTAAACCTGAAACTACTAATTAAGAAATTAAAAATCTATAATTAGGATATTGGGTGGAAAAAATATTAATTAAATATCCATATTCAGACCCAAGCAAAAATTAAAATTAGGGAGTAAATTAATTGAAATTTATTTAATGTTTTATTAAATTCTCAAAATGGAAGGAACACAGCAACAGACAACCATTGCACCCATTGTGCGCCATGGTTGTGGTTGCCCCTGCAGGTCAAAGAACATAGTTAGTGCAACCAAAATGCCTACTCAGGAGGGAGGCGGGAGAGGAGAGTTCTATAGTGACGCTGCACTACACAGCCGGTTCAAGGAGCACAAGCTGCTAGAGTGCAGAGCATAAACCCTTGGGTCCCAAAGCTGACCCGGAAGCCCACCAAGGTTACCACTACCAAAACAGTTAGAAACAAGGAGGTAGAACTTACTTTGTATGTGTTTGACGTTGTGTACCGGCAAGAGTCAGTCCTGTCAGCCATGCAGGAGAAGGTGAAGCCTGTACTTGATACTAGCTATAAGCCCTACGTCAGTGATGGCAATCAGGAGGATGACAAGGAGCCCCAGTTCTACCAAACCAATGAGGGACAGCTGGTGTTAAAGAAAGTTGCAGCCTTCTATACCAAGGTACCTATGCCCTGTGTTGTGCCCAATGCCAACAAGTCAATCCTTACCTCCAAAAAGCCCACCCAGAAGCGCATTCCTAATATCAAGTGCATCATCCTTCTCTGGCTCATGCAGGAATCTGGCAACTACAAGGCAGCCGCAGCCATTGTTAGAGTGGATCCCAAGTACGCCTCCAAGACCTTCAACCAATTCATTAACAGAGGTTGAGTCCTTGCCGCAGAGAGATCCTTGCGCGTGTCAACCATGCTCACAAGGAGCATAAATGGGCAATCCACCAGTGGATAACCCGGGACTGCCATCTTGAACTGACAAATATACAGTCCATGGTCAAATCTACTTTTGGGTTGAGGCCTTGATTTTTCTTTTACTACCGTCTGCTCAAGGGAATGTGCTTTTCCTGGAAAAAGCTCAGGGTATCTCTGTACAATCAGAATAGCCCAACCAAGATCAAGGCCTGGAAAAACTACGCAGAGGCGTACACTGCCCTCAAAGCCAAGGGGACGGTCAAATTTTACTATATTGACAAATCAGCATTTGCCTAGTTGATGCGCAATGAGTATGGCTATGTCCCAAAAGGCTCTAATGACGGGGTGACTTGGCGTGCTGCAGTCCGCGCCACAGCCTATTTGATGGTGGCTCTCCTTGGTCCAAAGGGGGTTGAGCTTTATCAAATGATATTGGGTTCTCACAACAGCTGTACCTTCTTGTCATTCCTCCAATTGGTCCAGGAGCACCTGAGGCGCACAAGCCTGGGCTTCACCAATGTGATTGTGTTGGACAACGTTGGTCTCCACAAGGTGGCAGATATTCTTGCTGAATTTCCATCAATTGACACCAGCATTGCAGTGAGCCCCCAGCAATTGGCCACAGCAAATTTGCGCCTTCTCTTCCTCCCTGCTTATTTGCCCTTCCTAAATCCTATTTAGGAAGTCTTTAGGTGGCTCAAGCAAGTTGTAAAGAGAGGAACCCCAACTGGGACCAAGGACCTGTTTGATTTGCTCCAGGCCAGATCCACACCCTACCAGCCAAGACCGTGGCCAAATTCTATGGCCACACTGATTAATTCATCCCTGTGTGCCTAGCCAAACAGCCAATCAATTAAAGGCTTAGTGTGTCCAACTTTTTTTATATTCTCTGATTTATTATTCAAGATTTATTAATTATTATTTTATATTTAGATGTTTCCACACCCGCAATCACATTCAGATGGACCATCAATAGATGTAAGTAATTTATTTATTTTATTAAATATTATTTTATTATGTCATCCAAGGTTATCCCAAACGCTCAATACTGGATTACGCAAATAGATTTATACCACTTTTGTCAAATAAATATAAAAATAGTCTTATAAAAATTAAATTTAAAATGTACAAGTTGGGATTTATTTTATTAACATATTATTTTATGCTTTTATGAAACCCATTTCCACAATATATTTTGAAAAACTGGTTTTCTGAAATAAGAGTTAGAACAAATGAATTATTTTAAAAAGTAAAATTTAAAAGTGTAGAATTATATTTAGTAAAGAGATTTTTTATTGTGGGTGCCTATAGTGCATTCTTCTGTATGTAGCCACCCTGCAATGGAGTTGGCGCACAACCTCCACTGCCACATCGTGGACAGTGGATACACCCTGGTTAAAATACTCCTGCCTGCTGGTGAAAGGCAGAATGGTTAGGTGGGAGTGAAGCAGCAGCTTCTCAGGCGGGGCCGCAAACCTGTAGATTCCAGCCAGGACCAGGGCGTCCTGGATGACATGATTCACTGAGTCATACCCGGGGGGGACCTTCTTCCTGTTCAGGGAGAGCCTGGCCTCATCAACCCCAAGAAGGACCCTGTCTAGGTCCTTTACACTGACGTTCAACCCAAAGAAGAAAAGATACCCAAGATAAACAACAAGGTGAAGCCTTTGTCCAGCAAAGGTATCTGTAAACCCACAGAGTTTATTATACACAGCACTATCTTCTTCTTGTGCTTGGTCTTGGCAAAGGTCAGCTTCATAGCTGTAGGGACCCCCATCTCGTTGGCACTCCAGGCCAGCCCAAAGTCTGCCAGGAGGATTTTTGTCTACTTTATGGCTGTTGTGTCTGCAAAAAGTCAATTTTGACACCACACACCCAAAGTTCTCCAACAGGTAAGATATTGTGTGCTCCACTGGGAAGCAGAAGCAAGCAGCCACATGGGCCCGGCCCATCTCTGGTGCATTTTTGAATTAGAGCGTCTCCAGGACGTCCCAAACAAGCTCAATGGAGTTTACTGTGTAAACTCCATTGAGGACCACCGGGTCAAGCCAGACCAGTTGGGCATCCTTGTAGGCAGTAACTACCCACTAAGATGCCCCCTTGGGATGCGTAAGTCCAGCCAATGCCTCCTGCAACATCAGAAAGGACCCGTAAATGCAGTCCTCCAGCTTGCGCAAGACAGGGGGAGAGATATAGCTGCCTTGCCACATGATTGGCAAAATTCAAATAAAAGGTGGGGGGAACAAAAAGGAACAGGACCCAGCGGAGTTCACCATCAATGTTTTCTAAAAAAAAAGATAACTATCTCAGAATTTTTATTAATTATAATTTTTTAGGTTACCTTTGTGGGTTTCCTCCTTGCTGGCAGCTTCAGCAGGCTTTGCCATTCTTGGCGCAAGTAATTGTGCTGATAATTCAGTGTCCACAGTTCTTGCGCGCTTTGCAGGTTTGAGATGCTCATACATCTCAGGGTTGTCAACCCAGACAGACGGCGCGGAGAGGGCAAATGATTTGAACCGGAGACCCTCAACTACCATTTTTTGAACGTTAAGAAGACGCTCAATTGTTTTCTCCAGGGTGTCTGGTATTTTGGTCATAAGAGCCTTTGCAGACACCTTGTCTATTTTGTCCCCTTCAAGGACGGCAGACCTAACTCTTGCTTTGACCTTGTAGTCAATCTCTTTAATTTTGGCAATTGCCAAGTACAAGGTCTTTAAGCAGCTTCTTGATTTTTCTCATTGATTTTTTACTAACCTTTCCATATGTTTTTATAGCTTTCACCCCAATATAATCTGTGTTATTCTGATACTATTGCCTCTTTGTTTATCCATGTTTGTTTTCCCATTTACTAAATTATCCCATCCTTTTACCCATTGTGTATATGTTTTACGCTTAACTCAATATATGTTGTTTGCTTTGTGTTGGCATTGTTTCCTTGATTGCCATATTATTTTTGGTGCTTTGCACTGCCCCTTGTGAAAATATTAACAACAATTTGGTGATCAGCTAAATTTGAATTAGAAAATTATAGGTTAACTGTTTTTAGAAAAATTGTTACTGATCCAAATTCAAAACCTTTTTGATAAACTTTAAGCCAATCATGAGCCAAGTGATAAAGTGATTGTTGTGACATAAAGGGTCATTCAATAATTCTTTGGTGCATGTGTGCTAATTAATATGATTGGCTGGATGTTTTGCCATTGTACGCCATTGCTGCTGTGATGAGTTGATGATGGACTAGTGCTAACCCAGCAGCTGATTGGGCACTAGTCCACCAACAACTTGTCACAGCAGCAATGGCGCACAATGGTAAAACAACCAGCCAATCATATTACTTAGCACACATGCATCAAAGAATTATTGAATGACCCTTTATGTCACAACAATCACTTTATCACTTGGCTCATGATTGGCTTAAAGTTTATCAAAAAGGTTTTGAATTTGGATCAGTAACAATTTTTCTAAATACAATTAAACTATAATTTTCTAATTCAAATTTAGTTGATCACCAAATCATTGTTAATATTTTTTACAAGGGACTGTGTTTGGGTACTAAAAATAACTGTGTTCTGGATCTAGATACATGGCATAGAAAATATATGATTTTATATAAATAAGCTGAACATAAATAATAAAACCAACTATAAACAAAGAGAACATGAACAATTGAAAATTTAAAATAAATATAATTAAATAGAAAATGTTTGGCAGCAGGGGGATTATTGGGGCGGGGAAGAGTGATGCCTAGGAGGAAGAATAGCGCGGGAAGGAAGACATAGAGGCAGTGCTGGCCTGGGGAGTCTGGGATTGAGTGGGTTGGGCTTGCAGGTGAGGGGTGTTGGTGGTGGGGGGTGGAGGCAGGAGGATTTTTTTTAATGGCTACCATATACCGCTTGTTGTATTCCTCATCTGTCATTGCCTTGATTGGCTGGTAGGTGGCTGTGGCACAAGATGGGAGGCGCTTATCCTTACGTGATTGGTTGCCCATGTTCAAATGGAAAACCATTTGGGCAAAAAAGTCAGCCACCATCTGGCGGCCAAAGAGAATTGTGGTCAAGGACCCCAAGATAGAGGTCTTTGAAAGCCTGAGGGCAACACTCCCAGAGTGTATCTCTAATATTAAAGAACACAACATCAGCCAGATGGACGTCAGCGTGACCAGCTGGGTAGATGGAGGCCTGGTGCCTGCGTTCCTGGATGGCCTCAAGGGCGGTGGAGCTACCCTTCATCTGGATGCTCAAGAAAGCCCGGTACTTGGAATTTGAGCCATCCCAGGAGTTGAGAAATCCACCAAGGATGTGGCTATATGAGTAGCCATTGATGAAATCAGGGTTTGTTTGATAGTAGACAAAACCCTTGGCTGAAACAGCCAGAAATGCACCAATAAATGTCCCCTTCTTGACCTTCTTCCTTCAATTATTGGTGGCAGCTTTTTCTTGCTCACCAAAATTGTCAAACACAATTGATATCTTATAGTAAGATATTAACATTACATCATCTGACAAACTTGTCAGTCATTGGACCAGGGTTGATTCAATGTCAAGATCATACAGGGAATCCTCAGCGCCATCCCATTGGTCGCTGAAAAAAATTTGTAAGAACCTGTATTGAAGCCATCTTCCCATGCATCCAGAGCTGCACCATGCTCTCAGACACCCAAATGCCATGGTGCACAAGTTGCTTTTGGACCTGGGTCAAGGGAAGCTTGGGGTCCTGCTGAAGGAGGTCAAAAATGATTGGGTATACCTCTGTGATTTGGGACTTGTGGGCCTTCTTGGGCTTCTTGGCTGCCCCAATCAGATTTCCCTTATTCATCAGGTTGTTGAATTCCTGCATGACAGTAGCCCAGGTGAATTGCTATTGGCTGGCTATTTGATCCCAGGACAGACCCTGAAGGTTGAGTGCCACAATTTCCTGAAGAATTTGGGAAGTAATTATTCTGTGTTTGGGGCATTGGGCTGGGGGAGTAGAAACCTGATTAGCTGTAGGGGGCAGGTTGGCTTGTGGTGGGAAGTTGTTCCTAATCAAGGTTACCATCCTGATTGGTTAGTTGATGGGCAGCTTGTGCAGGGGTGAGTACAGGAGCAGGGGCAGAGCTAGACGTTAAGTGACTTTCAAACAAGTCAAAGCCATAGGGTTGGTGGTCAGGTACAGGTCAGCTTCCTTGTTACCCGCCTCAAAGGCTTGGGTGTAAACAGGTGCCTCCACATTTGGCAACTGTGGTAAGTTTGACTCCCTTAAAATCAACTCCCTGGTGATTGACTCCCTTAAAATTGACTCCCTTGAACTCAACACTATAGTAAAGTGAGAATTCAGCTTTTGCCCTGATCAACAACTGGAAATCAACACTTTTTTAATTAACAGATCTTGATGTACTGAAAAGTTTTTAATATAAAAAATTAAGCTATACAGCTATGGTATACTAATGTGACTCCAGAGAGCTCACAAATGCATTAAAAACAGTATCTTAATTAATAAAAATAAGGAGAAATAAGCAATTATTTCTCATTTTACTATGTAATTTACACTCTTTATTATAAAAATATTTTTTATTACCATAAAAATTAAAATTCCAATTGCTCAAAAATAAAGATAAACACAACAATATACTTCATTCAAAATATAAAGAAATATTAATATTTATTTGATATAGTTCATATAAGCACAACTGTGAATATCATATGTTTTATTTGGAAATTAACAAAAATTAAGATATTTCACTTACTTCCAACTATAAATATTCATCTCAAAATTACCATGTATATATAGAACAATTACTGCTAACTAATTAAGTTAAAAAACTTAAAATAAAAACTAAAAACTAAATGATCAAAGCTAATAAGTAAAAATTAAAGTTAAAAGGTTAAAAGTTAAAAGTAAAAATCATATAACCGAACAAGTAAGCAAGTTTATTCCTCATCATTCTTTCCCTGTTTCATCTTGGCCCCTTCCAGGAGGGCAGTGGCAATAAGCTCAAGCTGCTGCTTAAGCTCAGAGGCCTTGTATTTGTGCTTGGCCACACCCTGGATGGCCTTGTTGAAGAGGGTACAGCGGGTTGTTGGCTTGGTGGGGGACGCAGTTGGAGAGATCCCACAGCTTGGAGATGTTTTTCTCCTGCTTGTGCTGCAAGAGGAAAAAGAACTTATTGAATTTTGGGTGGAGCCCAAAGTTGGCCTTGAGGTGTTTGTGGTAAGCCTCTAGCGCTGAGGTGGTCTTGAGCTCACCATTCACTGCCGCCCGGTACACATTCCAGCTGGCCTTGGCACAGGCCTTGCCTCACCTCTGCGTGACAACCTTCCCAATCCACTGGGGCTCAAAGTACTCAAGGAAAGACTTGAACTCCAGCTGCTTTGCTATGTAGGGATCCTTTGAGAGCACCTCAAACCCCATTGCAGTGTGCTCTGGCTTTAAAAAAGCCAAGGCACTAAATTGTGCCAGCACAAATCTGCAGGTGTCCCTAGTATCCCTCCAGTTCAACCTAAGCTCTGTGTGGGCCTGCAAGTTACAAGCAAAAGCTTGGCAGAAGTGGAAGTGGCACCATTGCACCTCCCCGCTAAACAGCTGCTCAAATGCATTGAACTGAGCAGGCTCAAAGTCCATAATGTATATGCAAGGCCCAAGAGCTCTTAGCCTCGCCTTTTCCTCCGAGTCCAGGGTGGCCTGGTCCTTGTCAGAGGCAGGTGGGTTGGCGCGGGTGTGGGGGGGAGTCTTCTTGGATTCATCATTGTCAGCAGGAGGAAGGAGGGCAATTTCTTGGCAGAGGATGGAGAACGCGCGGGTATAGATAGCCTCAGTGGCCCCAGGAAGAAGGAAGAACGCGAGTGGAATCACCCAGATGTTAATCTGGGCATGAACCATCCAGAGCTGCTTGAACATCCAGGGACAAGTGGCAAAGGCACCATCAACTAGCCAGGTTGACGCCCTTTTCAACTCCATCAGGTTCTGCTGAGTTGAGTAGCAGATTATACGGTCCTTGGCTGCAGGCCTGTCATCATGAAGCAGGAAGCGCTCCCCACTAGGAAGCTTCTTAAGCTCATGAGTGAGTGTGAGCTCAGAGAGGACGTCAGAAGCCTTGGGGGGAGGAGGATTTGCAACAATACACTTATTGCTGATGAATTTGACCAACTGCTCCTGTGTTGGTACCAACTTGAGATTGTTGGGTTTGAGATGTTGGAGGGCCTTGATGGCCAGATATGATGCGCAAAGATGAGAGGATGTGGGTATTACTTGCACAAGGTATCACTTTAACATCTGAGTGATTAGATGATTAGTGGGCTCACAAGTGTGCTCCCCCTTCTCCAACGTTACTCGCTTCCAGCCCTTGGTGTTCAACCGGGCCCCACAAGTCTTATCCTTGCAGACAAAGTGCTTGCTTTTGATCTGCTGCTTTTGGTTGTTGCAATTAAAGATATAATTGTTGGAAAAGTAACCAGGTTTGCCCTTTACGGACATGATCTGAAAGTACCGAGGGAAGCGCTTGGGAACTTTAAACTCTCCATCCATGTTGCAAATGTTGTGAATAGCCAGTGGATCCCAAGCCACATGACCAGAAGCTTTAAACTTCTTGGAGTAATCCTCTGGCTCATCTTGGGGGTCAGATGAAGAAGGAGGGGGAAAGCCATTGGGAGGGGGGAGGGGAAGGATTCTTTAAGGCCTGCTTGGATGCCTCCTTTTTCTTACCAGAAGAAGAGGTGGGCTCCTTGGCAGCCTTTGCCTTCTTGGTCCGGTGCTCCTTGGTAGGCTCGGAGTCAGCCTCTGAGTAATAAAATGAGTGGTTGGTAAGATCACCATCAGATTTATTGGGGGAGGATTTTGGGGGGGGAAGGTGAAGGGGATGTAGAAGATGAGGGTGGAGGGGGGGAGGAGATGGGGTTGGAGACTTTGCCTTTGCAGGCTTCTTGGCACGCTTGGGGGTGGAGGCAGTTTCTTTGGAGCCTTTGGAGGCTTGGCGCTTAGGCTGCGGGCTGTTCTTGCTTGATTTTGTCTAAAGAAAAGTTTAGCATTGTAAATAAAATGATTGAGAAGATATTGCAAACACAAAGAGGTAAAGCAAAGCAAAAGTTGAATGAAAAGTGTGCAAATAAAGTTTTATTTATAAAAAACATAAAAAAGTAAATAGAAGCAAAATAGAAACTCAAAGTGTATATATAAAGGTTAAAACATAGAAAATAAGTGAATTTATGATAAATCATCAAAGATGTTAGGTTCAGCATAACATCTTAGTGTTAAATTGATGTAAAAGTTTAATTTAAAATAAATATATATATGAAAATTATATGGAGAGCAGCAGAAAAAGTATTAGATTATAATAGCAAAAAAAAATATTATGTGGAATTTTTTTATTTAGAGTTGAAAATTCAAAACATAGTAAAGTGTCAAGTTTAGCACTGTCAAACAGCCAAAAAAAGCTGAATTCTCACTGTTGAGTATGCCGGAGTTGAGCAAAAACATCAAATTTACTATGTTTTTTACATATAAAACTTGCTTAAATTTAAACCGGGTTTGAAAGTTAACCCAAAAGCAAGGCAGTTTTGTATGCTCAAAAATAAAAAAATACAACATAAGTTAAAAAAGTAAATGAATGGGAATGTGTTTATTAGTGTTTAAGTTATGCTGGGAGGAGCTGGAAGTGAATTATTTGCCATAGTGTTGGTTAAAACGTTAAGAAGCTCTCTGTACTAATCCCCAAGTTAAAGTGTCAAGTGGGTGAGTGTCAAGTGGCGCTCATAGTGCGTCACATTAATTTAGCCTTAATTCCAAGCCTTTGATTAGTTAAATCTGAAACCAATCAGGTGTCAAGTGGATAGAGTCAAACAAAGAAAGTGTCAAGTTTCAGTTTTTTTATAAATTACATATGAAATCTCTTAATAAATTGGGCTTAATTTATGTGGCACCACTTAATCCAAAAACCTGGAAATGACATAAAGTAAAACAAGTGGGGTATTTGATTAATATCTGTACCACTAAATCCAGTATAGTGGTGCTTGGGAGCTTAATCAACAACTATGGACACTAATAATAAAAATATAACTGTAAATAACAATTTTTATATAAGCACATAAGTATTTTATTAATAAAATTAAAATTTGGCTTAAAAAGTGTTGAACTGGTTACTTTTGGGTTTAGAGTGTCAAACACAGGTTTTTTCATTTCTATTAGTAAATTTACTTATAAATTGCCCCTTAAATTGGTATTTTAGCTAACCAATTTATTAAACAGAGTTGATTTCAAGTAAATTTAACCTTGGTTTTTGGTTTCAAACCCCTAAATTACTAGTAAAAATTAGCTTAAAATTGGTTAAGCCAAAAATACTAATAGATTCACATATGCGGCACTCAACTCCCTGGTACTCAACAAAGTGTCAAGTACCAGGGAGTCAAGTTTAAGGGAGTCAAACTTACCACAGTTGCACAGTTATCCAAGAGACAAAACCTTTCTGAGCCCAAATTGGAGATGTACAAACAACAATTAGCAGCCCCATCATACCAATCCCCAAGTATGATGTCATACTTGGCCTGGACTGGATGAGAAAGACAAAACCTCACATCAACTGGGACAGTGCCACCCTCACTATCCAGCAAGGAGAAGTCCACCATCATGTATACCCGACACATCTTGACACCCTCATGAGGGACCACATATTTGTAAAAATCATGGAAACGGAGAAAGAAACAGACATCAGCAAAATCAATTGGAGCACGTGTATGTATGAGGTCATACACTTCAAAAACACAGAAACTCAACACAAACAGAACTTAATTAGAGACCAGCTAGTTAATGAATTTCCCTCCGTATTCCAAGAAACACTACCCGGGTTGCCCCCTGATTAGGGCATACAACACAAGATTGACCTAAAAGGTAGCATGCCTAAAGCATTATCCATCTACTGCCTCACACCACAAGAAGACAACACCCTAAAGGCTTATCTTGATGAAGCACTTGAGAAAGGCCTCATCAGACCCTCAAAATCACCCTTTGGTGCTGCTGTCTTCTTTGTGGCAAAGAAAGATGGAGGCCTCTGCCTGGTCACAGACTACAGGGCCCTCAACAAGGTCACAATAAAGAACAGGTATCCCCTGCCCCTAATTTATGACCTTTTTGATGCCCTGGGGGGTCCCAAATCTTCACAAAAATTGATTTGACAGCAGGATATCACCAAATTTGTGTGAAACCTGAAGTCATTCCAAAGACTGCATTTTGAACAAATATGGTTCCTTTGAATGTGTTGTCCTCAACTTTGGCATGAAAAATACTCCCAGCACTTTTGTAACCTTCATGAATGAAGTATTCAAGGAACACATTGGGAAAAGAGCAATCATCTATCTGGACAACATCATCATTTACAGCCCCAACCTGCAACAGCACTGGGAAGACGACCAAGCAGTCCTCTGTACCCTGCAGGAAAACCAATTGATTGACAAACCGTCCAAATGCGAGTTCTTCTCAACTGAACTTCCATTCCTTGGCCATATCATCAGCAAAGACAGTATCAAGCTGGATTCAGAAAAAATACACACTATAACAGAGATGCCAGCCCCAAGGAATAAGAGCGAACTCCACACTTTCCTTGGAATGGTAGCCTATGTACGCAGGTTCATCCCTGACTGGGGTGCCCTGACAGCCCCCTTGTCAGCCATCATGGGGAAAACAACCCAATTTGTTTGGACACCCTTACAAGATCAACACTTCTGCCAACTAAAAGAACGCATGGTTACCACACCCATCCTGCAATACCCAAACTGTGAGGGTATCTATGAGCTAGAAACCAACGCCTCTGATTATGCCATAGGTGGAGTCCTCTGTATCCAAACGGCCCAAAAGGACTTCCTCTCTGTGGCATATGAATCAAGGAAGCTATCAGAAGGCAAAAAAGATACCCTATACACAATAAGGAATTGGTTGCCATCATACACTGCCTCATGAAATGGCAATGCTATTTGGAAGGCACCCAGACGTTCAAAGTACTCACCGACCACAAGTCACTGATATTCTTCAAAACACAACAACACCTGTCAAGAAGACAAGCCAAATGGATGAGTCTCATACAGAGATACCCCATGCAAATTGAATACAAGCCAAGCAAGGAGATGCTTACTGCAGACGCCCTGTGGGGTTCCTGGTCACCAGTCCCCATAGTGTGTCCTGGGTCATAGCCAGGGACCGGCTTGGAGGAGTTGTCATTCTCCAACAGGGGTGAAGGGTTGGTGAGGAGCTTATACTTGGCTTGCATAAGGGCAAACTCCTCCAGTACCTTCCCAATAACTAGGCAAGCGTCTCCACTGTACACTTGTACTTAAGCAGGCGCCAGCCCTTCTGTAGGCCAATACCAATCCTGTAAAAGTCTTGCAAACTCTCCCCCAATGAACTCTCCTCCTCTATTTGTCATTTCCAAATGCCTTGTCACCTTCTCCCACTCCTCCTGGGCAGATTTACTAGAGGCAAACTTCCTGCATCCTAGGCAATAGGATTCCTCATCCCCTAGGCTAGGATAGAAAATATGGGGCAATTGACTCATGAGACTTATATTCTCTTTTTACACGGGAAATTTGGATAGGGGTCATAATAGGCGCTTTATTCACTGTCAGAAGGAAGATCTCCTTAGAAACCTTCTGAGATATAGCCTTGGGATAGGGAATAATAAAGGGTTTGTGCCAATACTTGGAATCCTTCAACAATCTCTTGAACTCCTTGTGATTGGTCTTGGGCTCCTGCACTTTAGTTGTGGGCTCTGGTATCTTAATCTTAAGCTCCTGCGGTCTGACCCAGCTCTGGCTTCCTATCCTTGGTTTTCTGCTTCTTCTGTAGCTTTTTTGGCCTTTGTAATCCACTTGATCCAGTCCCTGAAGAGTCTCAGATAGCTCTCCCTTTTATAGCCCCTTGTTTCAGACCAAAAACCTCTCTTAGAACTCTGGTTCTTCAAAGCTTAAACTATCCTGTTTTTCTTCTTCTATAATATATTAAACCTTTAAACTTACTTCAGCCAATGAAAGCCCTGAATTTTCTGCTTCTGCTCCTCATTTTTTAGGCTTTAACTCTTAAGTTAAAGTCCTTAAAAAACTGATCAAGTAGACTCTGGTTTTCAGCCAATCATACACCTTGCTTCAATGGTTTTGCCAAAACAGTTTACCTGGATGACCCGTCTTTGACCCTGGTTCAAACCCAAAGCTGTCTTGCTCCAGGTAAATAACTGCTCTGCGTTTTGAACAGTTTCACTGTAATTCCTGTCACGTTTCCCCGGCAAATCTTGAGCGCTTCCACATATGTTTTACTTAGGCAAATTTTGACCCTTTAATTTTTCAATGTTTCTCTGCGTTTCTCTGTGTTTCTTTCAACGTTTCACACCTTCAAACCTGCCTGTTGCTTGTCCTTTTGCCTTTCCTAGTTATTCTTGGCAAAATTTGCTCTTTTGCCCTTACAGTTTCTCTGTTCTTCTTCCAGCTTCTTTCTGGCCCATTTCCTCTTCAATCCTTCTTTTAAAAATAACATATAGTTCTAACAAATTATATGATTTTCAATCCTTTTTTAATCATAATCAGGCATTATTTAATTATTCTTTAACTGCTTCTTTATATCTACATTTCCTCTCAAAAGTCACTAAACCAGCTCTTCCAGCCTCTGCATCCAGTCCAGCTAGTTCATCCTCTCAGCTCTTCAGTTCTTCATCACCAACTTCTGGTCCTTTGGCCATCCTGCATTATGATCCTCTAGTCTTGCATCATAGTCTTCTTGTCCTTCCGCTTATCCTTAACCAGTTTCTCACCAAATCCTCACTAGGAACCTCCTTTGTTCCTTTAACACACTGAACCATATTGGTTCATTCTATTCAATATGAATTAACAGTCCATCAACTAGCCTTCACTGTGACCAAACAGTCCCTCTTGCTAGTTTTCTCTGTTAATTCCGTGAACCACCTTGGTTCTTTATCTCAGCCCCCATTACCAGAGCTCGTAGACCCAGACATGAGTCTACATTGAACTGGCGTTTGACTGGGCCCTCGCAAGTGGCAGTCCACTTAGGCCATTCAACCATAGATCAATATCTATGTGTTGTCTTTACTCACCCAGGTGATTAAGTCTGGGCTTTCAGTCGCAGAGTAATCAGATCTACTTCCCAGAGGCCTGATCACACCAAGTTCTGCAGCTTGCTTCCCCAAGCAAGCCGCCTTGGTGACACCTCTGAGAAAATCTATACCCTCCAATTCCCACCTTGGGTTTCCCCAAAGCTCCCATAGGGGCATAAACAAGGACACCCTACCAGTCCGTTAGGTAGGGTGCTTGCTCACAGACCTCCTATAAGTGTATTAGGGTACGTTGAGCCCTCAGAGCTCTTCCCCTCCCTGGCAGCCTGTGTTACCTGCCAGGGGTCCAAACCCTACTCCCCCCAGACAGACAAAGTTCCCTGCTTTCTATTTCAGTCTTCACCCTCCCGCAGCCATGGTTCCCTGCTAGATGAAGCACTATATCCCAAAGCAGCCAACATCTTCTGCTGGGTGGAGGCAACCTCTGCCTCTGGTAGTCCTTTGTTACCTACCAGCCAGGCCTTACTTACCCTAGTAGACCATGTTACCTACTAGGCTCCCCTTACTTACCCCTAGCAGCCCTATGTTACCTACTAGTTTACAGCGTCACCAGCTAACCACACATTGTCACTCTTCAGCATATTGTCTTTATTTGAAGCCAAATCAACCCTTGCCTGCAAAACAGCACACATGTGGATCACCACACGCCCTATCAAGGCTATACAATAAACACATCCTTTGCACTGATGGAGACCCCAACTGGCCCATGCTAATCATGGGGAATCTCCAGGAAGGGTTCCCACCTGGCACACCAATGGACATCCAAGAGAAAGTCCTCAAGAACAAACATCTGTTCAAAAATGTATATGGTACCCTTCACCAAATACTTCCAAATGGTGACACTGTACCCTACGTCCCGTCAACACAAAAGATTGACACAATCCTCCGATATCACAGAGACTTGGGACACACCCATAGCAGAAACTTGCATGAATACCTCAAGACACGCTACTGGTGGCCCAAAATGCTATATGATATCAGAGAGGTACTGGAGCAATGTGAGGTCTGTGAGAAGTACACACAAACCAAAGCTCCACCCAAGTCAGTAGTACCTGTGTCCATCACACAACCCTTCAAGGTATGGTTGTTGGATATTGTGGGACCTATGCCTGGTAAAAGCAAAGGCAAGAAGTACATTATCACAGCCATTGACTATGCAACCAGATGGCCCGTAGCACAAGCCACAAAAGAGCACAAAGGCAATGACGTGAGACAATTCATTGTCAAAGAGATCATAGCAAAGTTTAAAATCCTGACCTCTTAATCACAGATGGAGGCACTGAACTCAAAGCTATTGACACCAATGTCTTTCTTGCCAAAAATGGAATAAAACACGTCACTGCCAGCCCATATCATCCAAAAGCAAATGGACGAGTAGAACAACTAAACGGCTCTCTAGTTAGAACCCTCAGTAAGTTGTCTGCCAACAATCAAAAAGCCTGGGTTGACATGCTACCAACCACCCTTATGGTCTGCAGAACATGAGTCAACCACAATACGGGCAAAAGCCCTTATGAACTTGTCTATGGTCAAAAACCCTCACTTGTCAGTACAACCACAGGACCACAACTTCTGTTTCTAAAGAAGATACTAGACAGTAATGACCCAAAAGTACTACAAGCTAGAAACAACCAAAAAAAGATGGAACAACAAAGGGTTCAGCAGGAAGCAATCCCACTGCAACAAGAAAGGTTCCAAGTTAGAGACAAGATCTGGGTTGTCAATTACAACCAACAAAAACTAGACCCAGGGTTACGGAGACCAGATATTGTCATGGAAGTTAAGCCCAATAACACCTACCTCATAAAAGGAATTGGAGCTCAAACTGAACTGAAACGTATGCATCATGACCAACTTTGTTTGTGTAAGGCAAGAGCAGCCCAACAAAATTCAAGGCTCCCTGTACCCAACACCAAACTGGATCAATACCAAGCCCACATACCAGATACTCTCAAGAAGGTCCCCAAGGCTCCGCCTTCCAGAACCCCAGGGGGAGATGTTGCAACATCTTTGATTACTCCCCTCTCGGGGAATTAATGCCCCAAGTAAATCACTGAGCGGCTCACCAAGTGGTTCACCGCCCAGCCAATAAACTGGTGGCACCATTATCAGTTAATCATCTATGACAGGGATCACTCAATCCAGGTCCTAAATGGAACACAACTTGATTAAGCCTTGTGACTCAAGAGGAACATTACTCAGATAAGCCCCATGACCTCCATGTCGTACATGGACGACATGTGGCTTGTCATGATACTATATAATATCCTATATTCATATTCAATAAATTATCATTCTCTTCTAAATCTTCCCCTTTATTTTGTTTATTATACTTCCCAGAAGTATAAACTTGACACAGCAAATAAATTAAGGTCCTAACTTCAAACTGCCATTAAATCCTAAATAGGTATACCTTTTAAATAAAATAAAATGTGAAAATAATGCTATTGATCTTATCTTTAATTTTGTTAAATAAGAGTATATATTAATTAATGAAAAATTAACTTTTTTAGCTTAAAGCAATATATTTTATTTAATTATCAAAATAATATAATAAAATCTGGCATATGCTCTTTTAAATTGCTTTTGCATCAATATTCAATATAGTATACATACTAGTATTTTAACACCAATATAAAGGTAAGATTCTTAGCTTCATTCTGGTAGCTTACAGTGTGAAAAAATATTAAATATTTGTTGAGTTATTACTGTTTTAAATATAAATATTTGTATTTTGATTTTTTCAAAATTGAACTGTGTTATGCTGCGACTAGGGCAGCATGTGTATTAGAAAACGGCCTAATCCCTAAAATAATGACCCATATATTAGATTCAATTTTGTATGTCTTTAGACAGGGCAACACTATTATTGTGATGGTTTAAAATTTTACATTTTGAAGGTCAAGTGAAAAGATGTGGCTTAAAATTTATTTAAATAAGCACTGCTGCAAGAAGTACTGGCAAATTTGGTTGATTGAAAAGGTTATCACTAGCAGATGCCAGCAAAACCTTTTATCTCTATCTAGAAGTAGAAGCTGATCTCATGTAGGGCTGTGTTGGATTTCGGACGGGTGGCTCCTTTTCTTAAAAGAAGCACCCATCCGAAATCCGGAAACGATTTGAGAGAATCTTCTTTGAGAAGATTCTTTCGGAATTGTTTTCTTCTTCATCCACAGAAGGATGAAGAATTTTGGATTTTTTTTTAAAATAAAATTATATTTTTTTGAATTTCTTAATTTTAAAAATTATTTATTACTCTTTGAAATTAAAATTATTTCCTCTGAAAATAAAATTTCATTATGTATATTTATTAAAAAAATCTTAAAATCCAGAAAGCAAAAAGCCTTCCATCACCTTCTTTTATTTTAGTGATTTCGGATTCCCCTAAGCTGGGGGAATCTGAAAGAAGAGGACGGGGAAGGGAGGACTGGATGATTACGGCAAATGCTGTAATCGTCCCTTTTTAAAGCCAACGCAGCCCTAATCTCATGGCAACAGTGGCCACTGTTGGCTCACTTAAAACATGGGATTCTATTTTTAACTGCACTAAAGTGAAACACAATTACAAAGCTGCCCACATCCATCCAATCACCACCAGAATTGTGCCTCAGCCTGAACGCCCCAAGCTAAGGATGTTGTAATGCCGAATTACAGATTTGTGATATTTAGGAAATAATAGAGTGAGCTTTATTGCAATAGATTGGGGATTATATAGTGGTTTCGAAAATGTGTTAATATTTCATATTCGATGACGAATCAAATTCGGCATCACACTGGCACCTCAATTTCCGTACATCAGACTCAACCAATCACCAACATGAATGCTACACAAGTGCTAGATCACAGCAGCTGCAGCAATTATTCAGGGAACATGTTTTAATCACATCCGTTTAAATTAGTTTAGCTTTTATTATTACGCGATTTAAAAAATGCAGATCCATTACTAGAACTGCATGATGCATTGCATTATGTAAGTCAATTCTGACGACCTTTTTCCTCAGCTGGGGCCTACGCTTTGATTTTACTGCAACCAATAAATTTGATTGAGAGTTTGTAAAGGGCTATTGGCTGTAAAATCAACATAAGTAGGGCTCCCGCTTTTCAATGTATGAAATATCAATACTAAATAAAATAGACTTGATGTAATCATGAAATTCCAGAAGCAAGCTTTGCTTGAACTTAAAGTATAAATGCTGTGAAAATGCGCCCTTGAAGAAACAATATTATTTGTGTTGATCAATGAAGTACGCTGTATTGTTGTCATCTTTTTTGGCAGTTTGTGCCCCTCAGTCCACATCCCACCAGAAGCAGAAGATTTTAGATGAGTTCCGCTATCCAAATGGTGTCCCTCCCGAGGTTCCTCAAAGCTATGGCCCAAACACACTTGCTGTTTCGCCTGGTGGGATGTTTGAGTTTAACATCACAAGCAACCAGCCTGCAAAAAATGTATCACATCTAGTAGCTGCGTGTCAAATTGCAGGTGGCCTTATTGAGAATGCAATTAAATTTACAAATCAGATCAAAGTTCAAGTCATTCATGGAGACAGCGACAAAGGATGTTTGGAGGGTGATTCAAACTTAGGTATGATACTTAATTGTCACTAACATACAAGCGTGTTGCGAACCTAGGGTTAAACGAATCAAGGATGATAATGCCAAAGTTGGGTATCCTTATGCATTGATCCATCAGAAACAGACTAACAGAGAGATTGCTGAGGATATGAAGATGTACGTTATAGATTTCGTTGATTTTGTAAAGCCTGAAGAATACGGCGGCCATTACAACAAGAACAGCGGCATTATTGAAACTATTGTCCATGAATTATGCCATGGGCTAGGCATTTTTTCTCGTATTGAAGATTACGTTCAAGAATACCATACAAACTCCAGTGGCCAATCACGTGATAGGGAGGCATCAAAATTCCCTCCACCAAGCCTCTCTTTGACACTTTTATTTACTTCCACGACATATCAGGGCATGACAAAACCCATTATTCCTATAAGACAACTAAAATTCTTAACATCTCAACCCTTGAACAAAGGAACTCACTCTACTTCCAAACCAAGTACAATTCCAAAGTCAACCTAGCCACCGGATCCGAAACCATCGGCCCATCGCATTATGACCCAGACTATAGTAATACCACTGATTTCCTCATGTCAATAGAACCCCGTCCCCATGAGTATTTCTTGGTTTTCCGGAACATTGCTAGCTGGAAAACCTCCCCAATTGGCCCCATGACTATTGAGATCCTTGAGACGCTTGGCTGCAAGCGAAACCCTAACCCAAGCCGCGCAAAGTCATTGCTAGGCTTTTATGAAAAGATGCGCCCCTTCAATAAGAAGAAAGGTGACGAGAAG
The DNA here is from genome assembly GCA_014839935.2 of Entomophthora muscae. Lineage (NCBI taxonomy): Eukaryota > Fungi > Entomophthoromycota > Entomophthoromycetes > Entomophthorales > Entomophthoraceae > Entomophthora > Entomophthora muscae. The sequence continues at coordinate 411,570 of QTSX02003560.1, forward strand.
TATTTAAAGTATTTCAAACCTGTTGAGATGAACAAGAATGGTTCAGTTTAGAATGAATTGGTTAAATCACATAGTAAATTCAGATCCTAAAATTAAAAACGCGGGATTGTCAAATCCTTAGTCCAAATTTCAAAATCACTTTTGTGGTATGGCCTTTTTTAATTAAATTGAATTCTTTGTACTTTTATTTGAATTTTTAAAAATGCGGGAACTCATAGACACTTTGCAAATTTCAAGTTGAGCTGCATATTTCCAATGGACGAAATGAATTAGCTGGAATTATATTTAAAGCGTTCAAATCCATCAACCATTTTCATTAAGTTTACTATGTTTTTTGAAATTGCGGGATTGTCAAATCCAAGAACCAAATTTCAAATCACTTTTGAATGCCACTAGTAAACTCAGTTATTACTTGCAGGAACTGGAATCCAAATTGAATATACAGTAAGAAACTAGGACAAATCAACCCAAATCAAGAAACTCCACTCTGGATAAAATCAAATGAAAAATTCAATCTCAATAACCATGTTTAGACATGAAATAAAGTGAAATGTAAAATTGTCTAAACTGGAAATGATGCAATATTCTGCACTCTAAATCCCTAATATTGCAACCACAAACCATATAATGATATATGAGCCACCCTCCTTTCTTCCTTGAATTTTTTTTAAAAGTTTGCTGGCCTTTGGCGTAGCTAGGGGCCAACAAAACTTAGAAAAAAATTCAAGGAAGAAAGGAGGGGGAAGATAAACCATCAGTTTACTACAAAATGTGTTAATGTATTGCTATTAAGGAACTTGATTACAGTAGATTTCAGAAAACACTAATAATAAAATAGAATTAGATATTACAATCTCTTTTTATCATGTTGCCTTTTCTTTGGTGTGTTGATAGTTCATTTGCTGTTGATAAGGTGTTTGCATTTAATTGGATGGTTTCACCTCCAGTTGCCTTGGCAATAGGAAATCAAGTTGCCTCTGTGAGACCAGCTGTGGTCGCAGAGGCAACTGGAGATTAAACTATCCAATTAAATGAGGGTACATTATCTAAAGCAAATGAACTATCAACACACCAAGGAAAAGGCAACATGATAAAAATAGATTACAATATATAACTCTATTTATTACTAGAGTTTTCTGAAATCTACTTTAATCAAGCACCTAAATTTAGCCATCCTAAAATAGAATAGGGAGATTTTTGAGAATGCCTATTGTCAGGATTTTGGTATGTTGACTAATTAATGGATCCAACCAATTATTGTGGGCCAGCTGGCAATCACTCTTTGGAATGGTTTTAACAGAACAATGCAGACTGCAGGCTGCAGAATCTATGAATTGATGACCAGATCATATCCTGGTATTAAAAAATTCATAAATTGCAATTAATGAATGAAACATGTAATTACTGCTCATTAATTAGTCCCCTTAATTAAGCACCTCAATATGCACTTCATAATAATTACTATTCTAAACTTAAATTCTATCCTAGAATAAGAGGGCTGTCATAAGAACCGTCATCTGCATTATGTCTAGCAGAGTCCAACACAGAATGGGCCGCCAGGCCAAACACTCTAAGATAAAAGGCTTTAAGCCTATTGTATTAGAGTAGCTCTGATTAGTGTAACAATCATCTCGTTAACTAGTAGCCAACCGCTGGCTAGCTAGCCCTGGATAGTGGCCCAGGCAGGCAGCTGAAAAGAGATTCAGTTGTGCAGCGTGTCTAGAACAAACACAGTAAGCTAAGGAAGTTGTCAAGCGAGCTTCCACAAAATTCACCCAGAAAAGGCCAGGCCTCCTTCCGTGTTGACCTAATGCTACTTCATTCTCTTCCTAGAGTTGTGAGCTAACTTGGATAAAACGCAAACAGGCGGGCCACCTTAAAGCCAGTTCATTAGAATATAAGACTGATGGTTCTGTATTGACTTGATGATTGATCCAAGTCATATTTCCTTAATATGATTCTCTCTTAGGCTTTATTAGTAGAGCAAAAGATGATACTGTTGTCATACAGTATTAATTACTATAGTAAAATGTAGAGACACATATGAACAGTATCCAGAAGTAGGAAGAACCATCCCAAATCCTCTGGGCCTTGGGCCTTGTCAGACTTGCTACTTCTGCAGACAACAAAGTATTCCGGGCCAGAGATTACGCCAAAGTCACAGGTTCTCTGTACTTTCCTAATGTTAGAAGACTTAGGATATCATCTGGGGGATGATAAAATACCATGGTCTGCAGATTTTCTGACAACTATGATTCCTAAAAGAATTAGCACAAAATCACTCTAGATCCCCTGATATCCTTTTTGAGACACCCATAAATTATGTTTATTTTAAATTCACCTCAATTGTGATTTGGAACTGCGTTCTTGGATTTGACAATCCCATAATTTCAGGTTTCTTGATTTTTCCATGTTGTCTATGATTTGTTAGACATACAGGAAATACCAGCTTGTACATTAGAATCTAGAATTTCTGATTCATGTATCCCACATTTGCTTGTTGTTGTAACTGTGCTGTTTTAGCAGAGTTACAAGGGGAAAAGTTTAGAGACTAGATAAAAAAATTTATTGAGAGATATGGATTATATATTCATTGTGAATCAAGGATAACAGGAATATGATTGTGTTGATCACACGGTTGGATGGTGAAGGGGGTAGCTTAATCTTTGTAATGAGTCAAGCGCCAAAACAAGTCACCCAATGAGAGTGATCAGCTTTTGTTCATGTTGTTATATTTGGTAATTCAAGTTGTCTTCCTAACTTGGCTGCGGGTGGACAGATAATTGGATTGCGGGTCGTGAACCTGCTTACTCAGAACCTTGCTGGCAGGTTGAGCCTGCTGTTTTGACACCCCCCGGCAGAGAGTCGACCTCCTCTGGAGGCAGGTTGTCAGGGAGGTTGTCAGGAGCCCTGGCGCCATACTGGATCAACTTTTGTTTGGTGACAGGTAACACAGTCTCACGTTGTATCTGTCTGGCCTTGCAAGGTCTGAGATAATCATGGTGGAGGACCTTGTCCTGTCTGCGCTTCCCGAGCCCTTGCACAAGGTAATTGTTATTGTTGTTTACCTTTAGGATAATAGCAGGGCCCACTTTTTCTGGTTGTAGTTTGCTTTTTTCAATGTTCATGACCCAAACCTTGTCACCAACTTTGTGTCTGTCCTTGATGGGGACAAAAGTCTTCTGTAGGAGTTTCTCTTCTCTTTCTGCCTGGTTGCTATTGGCCTGTATAACCTGGGGATCTGAGCAGGGGGAACCTTTTTTTGTATCTCCAGCTTAGGTCCTGATAGAGCCTGAATAATATTGGGCTGTGTTCCATAAACTAACTCAAAGGGGCTTTTTCCGGCGGAGCTTTTCACACAGGTTTGGCATACAAGTAGAGAAGTCAATAGCTGCTTGTACCAGTCCTCAGGTCTCCTGGCAGTGAGCTTAGCCAAGGCTTGCACAAGGCTGCCATTTAGCCGCTCTACGCGTCAATTGGCCTGAGGATGGTAGGGGGTTGTCACTGTGTGTTGTACTCCATTTTTTGGTAAGGTATATGATGGTCTTTTCAGACTTCAATTCTTTTGCCTCCGCCAGTTATCAGGAGTTCTGGCTTTCTGATATTGCTGATGATTTCTTTTCCTATGAAGTGTTGTACGTCGTTGCTGGTATGTGTTTTAACTGCTTGGGCTACTGGCCAGTGTGTGGCAAAGTTGATGGCGGTAATAATATACTTTTTGTTGTTATGATTTCCTGGCATGGGTCCCACAATATCCAGCACCCATACCTTGAATGGTAATTGTGTGCAAATGGGCAATACAGACTTGAGGGAAGTTTCACTCTTTGCAAATTTTTCACACACCTCACATTGATCCAAGACTTCCTGGACACCTTGGTATAAGGCCGGCCACCAGGCCTTGTGTTTTAGAAACTCGTAAAGGTTTTGACTCTTTGTATGGCCAAGGTACCTGTGATAGCGCAGGATGGTATCAACTTGCTGGTGTGAGGGGATGTATAGTATGGTTGTGCCATTGTACATTTTTTGGTGTAGGGTTTCATAGATGTTGGCAAATAGATGTTCATTTTTGATAACAGTTTCCTTTGCAATATCTGTTGTACCAGGGGGAAGCCTTCATCTTTGGTGTGTATTACCAGGAGGGGCCAGTCTGGGTTGAGCCCATTTTCACCTCTTGTGGCCCTGATATATAATCAAGACAGCTCATCAGCCATGGCCAGCTCTGGGCCCATCTTGTACTGTATGATCATGTCAAATCTCTCCAAAAGCTCCATCCATCTGGCTTGTCTGCAGGATAGATTTGCTTGGGTCTTGAAATAGATGAGTGACTTGTGTTCTGTCAAAGCAGCAAACTCTTCTTGTTGCTCCAAGTAGCAACACCATTTGACTAGGCAGTGCACAATGGCCAACAGCTCTTTGTTGTGTATGGGATATTGGCACTTGCTGTCTGTCAGTTTGTGTGATTTGTAGGCCACGGGGAGAAGTCACCAGTATTGTTTTTGATTTGTAGTACTCACCCAATGGATGCATTGGAGGCGTCTGTTTCCATTTGGTATTCCCCACCACATTTAGGGTACTGGAGGATGGGTGCTGTTGTGAGTTTCTCCTTAAGGCGTCAGAAACAAAGGTCACGCTGGGGGGTCCACACAAATTTGGACTTGGCGCCAGTTATGGTGGATAGAGGAGCAGTCAGGATGCCGCAGTCGGGTATAAATCATTGTACATAAGCAACCATGCCCAGGAAGGTGCAGAGTTCTGACTTATCTTTGGGTGGTGGCATTTTGCAAATGGCCTGGATTTTCTGACTGTCAGTTTTAATACCGTCTTTCAAAACTATGTGTCCCAAGAAGGGTAGTTGTTTGCAGAAGAACTGACATTTGGAAGGTTTGGCCAACAGTTTGTGTTGTGCCAAGGTCGCAAAGACTTCCTCCAGGTCTTTGTGGTGTTGTTCCACTGAGGGGCTATAGAAAATAATATTTTCCAGGTATACTAGGGCATGCTTGCCAATGTGGGGAGCAAACACCTTGTTCATGAAGATTAAAAAGGTTGATGGGGCGTTTTTCATACCAAAGTTAAGTACCACACACTTGTACAAGCTGTACTTGGTGAGGAAGACTGCTTTGGGGATGTCTTCTTCCTTGATGCGGATCTGATTATAGCCTGCTGTAAGATCAATCTTGGAGAAGACTGTGGCGCCACCCAGGGCATTAAAGAGATTGTCAATGAGTGGTAGTGGGTAACAATTTTTGATGATAACCTTGTTTAGGGCTTGGTAGTCTGTAACTAGGCGCAGGGTACTGTCCTTCTTTGCTATAAAGAATACTGCGGCACCAAAAGGGGATTGTGAGGGGCAGATAAGTCCTTTCTCCAATGCCTCTTTGAGGTAAGCACACAGGATGTTGTCCTTGTTTGGAGTGAGGCAGTAGATGGGTCATGCCTTAGGTACCGCTCCTTTGAGCTGAATGGAATGCTGGATGTGTTACTCTGGTAGTAACCCAGGTAGAGCTTCCTTGAAGATTTCCAGGTGTTGAGCTACAATTTTGCAATCCTGTGGTGTGGTGGTATCCTGGTGTTCCTTGAAATGAATAATCTCGTATTGACAAGAGTCCCAGTCAATTTTCTTGAGGTTCTCCTTTTTTCCAAGGTCTCTGTGATACGTACAAAGTCATTGTTGCGCAGGAGTTGGTCCACTGAGTCGGGGTAGATTTGGTGGTTGACTCCTTCACGTTTGATGGTCAATACTGAGGTTGCCCAGTCCACGTGGGGGTTGTCCTTTTGCAGCCAATTGAGTTCCAGCACAATGGCAAACTTTGAAAAGTCAATAACGGGACCTTGAATGGTGGAATGTAGGTTCTCTAGCATAACAGAGAAGGGGGCAGTTTCTTGTGTCACGGCAATGTGATGTTCATCAGCTAAAACCACATTTTAATCCGCAAAGAATTATTGGCTAGCTTGAAATTGTCAACAAAGCTGCTGTTGACAAGGGTTTGGTCTGCACCCAAGTCCAGGAGAGCTGAGCCCATGAAACTGCAAAATTGAAAAGGATAGGACATCAGTTTATTTGGGTGTCTGGAAATGGTGCACAGTACTGGGTCTTCTGAGGGTACTTGAATCATTGGGCATTGATCCACACCCTCTGGTCATTACTCATTGTTGGGCAAGTTGGGAGTAGTCTGGGGAGAGCTTGGCTTGCTTAATGCTCTCCCCGGGCTTTTCCCTCATCTTGGTTGTCTTGAGTGGTTGCAACACGGAAGTGGGTTTGGTTTGATTGGCTGTTGTTCCCGTTTCTGTGTCCATTTGAACCAGTGGTTTTGTGATTGGTACTTCCATTATTGTTCCCGGGGGGTGATCTGTTGGAGCGCCCTGCTGGGTGAGAGTCCTTGGGTTGTTCTCTCTTTCCTGACTGTGCCTTATGAAGGGCATTGGATTTCTGTTCCACTTTCTTGGCCTCACAGTATAGACTTTGCAAGTTGGTTGCTTGATCCAGGTTCACATGTCTCATTACATGCAACTTGAGGGCGTTGTAGTACATGAGGTGAGTGGCTGGGGTGTCAAAGGCCATATTGGAGGGGGCGCGTAGATGGAGTTCCTCATAGGCGCAGGTGAGCTCCTTCACGGTACCAGTCTGGGTCAAGTTCTTCACTTGGCAGATAATCATGAGCGCGGTGTCTTTAAACAAATCTTGCCAAGAAATCTTGTTTGAAAATGTCCCAATTCTTTTTGGTGTGTTCTTTGTGCCGCTTGTTGCACCAGTTGTCTGCGTAATGTGTCAGTTGAATGGAGATTTCTGAAATCCAGAATCTCTGTAGGCATTCCATCTGAGCTAGCTTGCTTTAGGCAGATTGGATCCATGCCACGGCGTTATTGTTGTTGGCTCCTGCAAAAGGTTCCAAGGCAGCACTTCAAAGACTTTGAGCTACATAGTCTGGCATGGTATTTTTGTTGGCTGGACAAGGCATAGTGGGGGTAGCCTGGAAGAACCCTTGGGCAGACAAGGCGTTGAAGGCGGAGAGTGGAATCACTGTGTGCTGGTACAGGACAAAACCTTTGGGTATTTCCATACCAGGTGTGTATGGGGTCCAGTTCAGCGGGAGGCCAGACATGATTCTATTGAGTATTTGTTGACCGCGGCGGGTACAAGCAACAGTTGGAATTTTGTAAAATAAAGTAGGATGGAAACCCTACTTCTGCTACCAATGTTGTAACTGTGCTGTTTTAGCAGAGTTACAAGGGGGAAATAATTAGAGACTAGATAATAATCTTTATTGAGAGATATGGATTATATAGTTGTTATGAATAATGGATAACAGTAAAATTATTGTGTTGATCACACGGTTGGATAAGAAGGGGATGGCTTGATTTTTGTAATGAGTCAAGCGCCAAAACAAGTCACCCACGGAGAGTGATCAGCTTTTGTTCATGTTGTTGTATTTGGTAATTCAAGTTGTCTTCTTAACTTGGCTGCGGGTGGACAGATAATTGGATTCCAGGTTGTAAAACCGCTTACTTGGAACCTTGCTGGTGGGTTGAGCCTGCTGTTTTGACATTGTTGTGTTTTGTCTTTAATTAGTTGAGTTATCTGCTCAATGGATTCAAAATTTTGCCAATTTAAATAAATCAAAAAAATCAAATTAAATAGTTGATTTTATTAAATATTTCAATTTTGACTCAGCTAAGTTACCCTCAAAAGTGATTTGAAATTTGGTTTATGGATTTGATAATCCTGCAATTCCAAAAAACATAGTAAACTTAATGAAAATGGTCGATGGATTTGAATACTTCAAATCTGATTCCAGTTAATTCATTTTTCCACTTGAAACATGCAGTTCAACTTGAAATTTGCAAAGTGTCTATGAGTTCCTGCAATTTTAAAATTCAAATAAAATAAAAAAGAATTCAACTTAATTAAAAAAGGCATCCCAAACATGTGATTTGAAATTTGTACCAATGATTTAAAAAACCCACATTTTTACATTTAGATTTGGAATTTACAGTAATAATACAATGAATCAATCAATCACTGTTTACTACCATTAATTAGCTGATTTTCTTTTCTACTGTAAGATCAGAACCTAAAGGTAAAAATGAAGGATTGTCAAATCCTTGGCCCAAATTTTGAATCACTATTGCAGGATGGCCTTTTTTTAATTAAATTGGTTTTTTTGAGTATTTATTTGAATATTTGAGAATGCAGGAACTCATAGACACTTTGCAAAGTTCAAGTCAAACAGCATATTTCCAATGGACAAAATGAAATAACTGGAATGAGTTTTGAAGCATTCAAATCCATCAACCATTTTCATTAAGTTTACTATGTTTTTTGGAATTGCGGGATTGTCAAAACCAAGAACCAAATTTCAAATCACTTTTGAATGCCACTAGTAAACTCATTTATTGATTGCAGGAATTGGAATCCAAATTTAATGTACAGTAAGCACACTAGGAAACACCAACCCAAATCAAGAAGCTCCACCACAACTAAAATCAAATGAAAAATTCAATCTCAATAACCATGTATAGACATAAAAAGTGATTAAACTTTTAAATCATCCAAAACTGGAAAGTATGCAATATTATTCACTTTAAATCACAGATATAGAAATTATGTTACTATTCAAGGCTAAATCAAAAGAAAATAACTACTCACAACTCAACTAATAAATCCAAATAAATACATATTTAATCTAAAAAAAATTATTTTTTTTATGGACCATTAATTGCATTCTCAACCAGCTCCTGCACCAGCCAGCAGGGCAGCCCATCCACGAGGGCGTCCCAGAGGGTCCAAGAATAGACCCAGAACCCAACTCAAGGGGAGTCATGCCAACACACAGGCCTCCCAAGTGTCAGGGCCAGTCAACCACCTCCCGCGTCCCAAGCCTGATCAACCAGCCTGAATCCAAGACAAAAGCTGCTCTCAAGGCCTGCCATAAAAGACTCCTATACAAAGGTCAACAGGGATAATGAGGTTACATACACCTCCACTGTGCACCCAGTTGTCACCTGGCCCCGCACTCTTGATCCAAGAGTTGCTACTTCCTGCCCCCTTGTCTTTGATACCACATACAAGCCATTGGCCACCATTGTTGAGCCATCTATGCCTGTGTCTTATGCCACCATTGACAGCACCAGTGCAACCAAGCGTGATCCCACCTTCTACACAAAGGTCCCAATCCCCTGTGTCAAGCCTGCTAGCCAGGATGCTGCGGTACCTGCCAAGGGCTAGCGTCAGTTGACAGATAATGAGTGTGAAGCTCTCCTCAACTGCTTGAACTTGGAATAGCGGTTTGGGATATTGCGTCACAATTTGGTGTCACAGCCAGATACATTGGCAACATCATTACCAAATATGGCAACATTGGGAACATTGCCAAATCCACCAAGGCTAAGCGGCAGCCCAGCCTACTTCAGCCCACCCATCCTGAGGCAATCAAGCAGTGGGTTACCAAGGATCCCAACTGGACTCACTTGCTGTCCAATCAATGCTTGCCACAGAGTTTGGGCTTTCTGTTTCCAGAACCCTCTTATAAAAAGCAATGGTCAAATTGGGCTTCTTGTGGAAGGTACTCAAAGTTTCTCTGTACAATAAGAACAGCAAGACAACAATCAAGGATTGATGCATTTATGCCAAGACTTATCTGGCCCTTAAGGAGACTGGCAACGTACAGTTCTTCTACATCAACAAATTGTTGTTTTCCTCCTCACTCAGGTCTAGGCATGAGTGGGTCAAGAAGGGGTCCAAGGACGGTGTAGCCCATTGTGCAGCTGTCCGTTCCAGACCTATTTGATGGTAGCGCTTCTGGGTCCTCACAGGTTAGACCAATACCAAATAATCAAGGGTTCCCACAATAGCAGGACTTTTCTCAATTTTCTCCAAGCCGTCACAGAGTATCTCTGGATCAATTATTGCAGTACAACCAACATTGTTGTGTTGGATAATGTTGGGCTCCAAAAAGTGGATCTGGTTGTGTCCAAGTTCCCACGCATTGATAAAAATAGCCATTTGGCCAGCCACCGCCTGGCTGACTTCCCAATGAGACTTCTCTTCCTCCCCTCATATTCTCCATTCCTTAACCCAATTGAGGAGGTCTTTGGGTGGATCAAGAATAAGGTCAAAACAGGGCTTCCACAGGACAACAAAGATATCTTTAATATCCTTGAGGTCAGTCAATTTGCAATGCCACCTGATGTGGTGGTGGCTTTTTACAAGCACTCAGAATCCTTTCTCCCCAAAGACCTGGCCTCTGAGCCAATCAGATTAATGGGTGATCCAGGCCTTATTTGTTTTAATTTTTTTTATTAGGACTCAAAATTTATTAATTAAATAATGAAGTGATGTTTTATTGTATTATAGACATATAAGAATACATAGAAAAGGTAAGTAAAATTAATTATACTAGGTAAGAGGACATATATTTTTTTATAATGCACTAAATATTATATTGACTGTTGCGCTAACAAATAAATAGATTAAAAAAGATAGAAATAGATAAATTTCATTTAAACAATTGTATCTTCTTGTTGGTACTTTGGCTTTTTTAAGCCACAAATTGGACCTTGCAGGTCATCATCTGATCCTTATTATTTCAGTGCCACTATAGCCACACGACACGGAAACCAATGATTTTCATGTATCTCTTACTAATTAGTACTTAGGACGCAGATCAAGAATATTACAAGGGAAAGTTAATTTTAGTTCTAAACAATCACTTGTTTAGAATATAAGTGGAGCAGGCCCCATGATGTGGATAAATTCAATTCTTGTTGTTTATTTACCTAATAAATGAGCCCATACTTGAAGAGCCTGTATATAAAAACATTTTTAACTATTTTGTATTATTTGATGTGTTTGTGACTATAAATAATGTCTTATAATATATTAAGATATATTACTAGTATAATTTAAATATTATAATTGTAATATTTAAATTTTAATATTAAAATTATTATACAGTAGTTTTAAAATCCATGGTGACAAACAAAATGAACTCAAATTTAAAGAAATGAATTCAGATTTAAGCAAAATTGAAATGAACCCAAATCTATTGTAAATCATAATAAATTAATTGATTTTTAATTTTGTTTAAATCTGAGTTCATTTTGTTTAAATCCGGATTGTTTTTGCTTGTTGCTATAGCTTTTAAAACTACTGTACTGTAGATTCAGAACCTGAACATAAAAACGCAGGATTGTCAAATCCTTGGTCCAAATTTTGAATCACTTTTGCGGGCAACTCAGCTGAGTGAAAAATAAATATTTAATGAAATTAACCATTTAATTTGACTTTTTTTGGTTTATTTAAATTGGCAAATTTTGAATCTCTTGAGCAGATAACTCAACTAACAAAAGACAAAACTCAGCATACAAATGCGGGATTCTAATGTACAATTTGAGATTTACTGTATGTCAAACAAATCATAGACATCATGTGAAAATTAACAAATCTGAAATTGCGGGATTGTCAAATCCAAGAACCAAGTTTCAAATCATAATTGAGATGAATTTGAAATAAATATAATTTATGGGTGTCTCAAAAAGGATGATAAAGGATCTAGAGTGGATTTGTGCGAATTCTTTTAGGAATCACAGGCATTCTCAAAAATCACCCTATTCTATTTTAGGACGGCTAAAATTTTGATTGTAATATTCACAAAATTAACATATTTAACAATAAAATTGACTAAAATATACATTCCTTTTCTCGAGTTTAAAATTATAATAAATTTTTTATTATGTCTTCTTTCAACAACAACTAAGTCAACAAGCTGTTCCCTGGCCTTGACAAAATTATGCAGGGCTACACTGGGTCTCTTAACAGTGAAGCCTCTGTCTATGGCCACTCCCAACCTGCAGGCCCCTCTGCAAGCCCCACACAGGAGTCTGTTCTTTCCCCTGCAACTTCCATCATGGCCCTGTTTGCCCACCATGCACAGGCAGCTGCCAACCCAAATCCCTTATCAGCAATGGCATCTGGAACCAGCCATTTTAGCCACGGGGTCACCCAAAGAGCCCAGAACCCCAAAACAGCCAATCAGATGGCATTGTCCAGTTCCCAAGATGGACATATCCCCCAGCCAATCATCCTGCAAGACGCAGAAGAAAATTGATCACCCCAGAGATTGTTCTCAAAATGGTTAAAAGCAAGGCAAGCTTATGTCCCTCAGGGAAATTGCGGCTGCAATGGGTTTTGCAAAGTCAACTGTGTCTGCAACCCTGCGAGCCCACGCCAACTGTGGCCCCCCACCAAGAAGAACCCAACTGGTGCCCGTACCTCAACCAAAGGTGATACATCCCATCCCCTTATGATGGCCATTATGGAATGTGACCTGCGGATGCCCCTGATCCAGGTACGTCTCCAGTTGGAACTCCACGGCATCCTCACCACCAAAAGAATAGTGAATTCATGGATGCACAGAGTTGTGGTTGCCGCCAGAATCCTATCCAATCAGGTTCTTGGTGGCCCCATTTTGATGGATACCAACCCATACAATGCAACCATTATTAATTTTATTAAAGGGAGGGCAATGAGGGCCCGTAATGACGTCATCTTCCTATCATATGCTAAGATCTTGGCCAGTATCCAAGACTTTGGAGCGAAGCGCATCCAATCTGACGTGTACAAGTGAAGCCCAATCTTGTATCATTTTGTTGGGGTTTTATTGGCAGTTTCCCCATTGGGCGTCAATTATTACTCAGCAATATCAAACACTGCAGATGGGTATGCCTACCAGACGGAGCTCAAGGCCATACTAGAGGAGTGGGCCACACAAAACACCGTGCACACAGTTGTACTGAGTGCGGGGATGGAGCAGCAGGAATGGGCTACCCAAGAAATCAGGGCTGCAGGGCATACCTGCTGGTCCTACCCCATCAACTACGCCAACATGCACCTTGCAGATTTATGTCTCTACAATTTTGGTTCCGCTCTCAGGCGCTTAAAGCCTGCCACCTACAATGAACTATGCACTCAAATTGATATGGGTTATGAGCTTTTCCCTTCTGCATTGTCCAGGACTTATTTGATCTCATCATCTTCTATGCAAGTGATAGTGATAAGTCCAGAAAGGACCCCTGCCTCCCCCCCACGCAACTCCATCCATTTTGTCAAGCCCGCATATGTGACAGAAGAAGAATTCTTGAAATTGAAGCAATCAGCTAATGCTGCCCCTTCCCAGTCAACAAACCCTGCCTCCCCAACCCCCCATCAAGCCATCTGCCTTCTAACCCTGACTCCCAAGCCACCACCCATTCCCTCCCAACTATCTCTGATGCCGCCCCTTTCACAGGTGCAGATGAAGGTGACGTCCATTCCGCCCATTCCCTTCCCTTCCCGTCCTTTGATTAGTAAATAAATCTTTTCTTTGTGATAACTTATTAAAATTGATATCTCTCTTTCAATTTACAATTAATAATACTTTCTTTTTACATTATTGACATTTCCCATAATTAAAACAATATTGTACATTTTACAAATAGCTTAAAATTATGAGCATACATATTTTTCATCATCATTAATAAATTAAAGACAATAAACATAAATAGTGGATTAAAATATTGCAATTAGACGTCAACTCTTGATATTTTGATATTATGTGCATAACTCAATGTATTTAGTTTAATAAAATACATTGTAAACTTGGCCTTTTTTCATTGTAATTTATTGAAATGGATTGTGTTCATATTAGAGAGCCATTAAAGCTTAGTAAAAATATTAATACATAGTGCATTTTACAGCCTGTATATTTACCTATTGGTAATAATTCTGTAAACTTCTTAGTCAGATTTTGCAAGGTAATAATAATGTAATTTGTTATAAATTGCAGTTTACTGTCATTAATTGACTGGTTTTCTTTGCTGTGGCAATTGTGCATTTTCTGATATTTCCGCACTAGTATCCAACTGGTTGGCTTCACATCCAATTGCACAGGCAATAGGAAAACAAGCCGCCACTCTGAGACTGGATGTGGTTGGGGTGGCGGCTTTTTTTCCTATTGCCTGTATGATTGGATATGAAGCCAACCAATTAGATAATAGTGCAGAAATATCAGAAAATGCACAATTGCCACAGCAAAGAAAATCAGCCAATTAATGACAGTAAACTGTAATTTATAACACATTACATTATTATTACCCCGTAAATTTGACTGAAAAGTTTATAGAATTATTACCAATAGGTAAATATACAGGCTGTAAAATGCACTATGTTTCAATATTTGTACTAAGCATTAATGGCTCTCTAATATAAACACAATTCATTTCAATAAATTACAATGACAAAAGCCTTGTTTACAATGAATTTTATTAAACAAAATGCTTTGTGTTATGCACATAATATCAACATATCAAGAGTTGACGTCTAATTGCAATATTTTAATGATATATTTACATTTATTGTCTTTAATTTATTAATGATGATGAAAAATATGTATGCACTGAATATAGCACTATAAAAACCAGTTTTTTGATGGAATTTGAATAATATGTCAACAATATATAGCTTAATCAACAAATTAGAAGCACACCTTCAAAAGGTTGTTGAGATAGAAAGAAATATCAGGGAAATAGTGACAGGGAAGCTGGGTAACAAGGGCCAGCCACTGATACAGTCAAAAGAAGATGCTCTGGATAAGTTGGGAAATATTATAGATGAAAAGAATAAAGAAAAATTACTTAATCTACAGGGAACTATTTTATCAAGTATTGAATTCAACAACACAACCTACAATTTGTGGGAGTTCTGGCAGGGGGCCAAAGAAAACAATAAGAAGATCAAACTAATTGAAGGAACAGAAATTCAAAAGGAAATCAACACCAATGAAGAGGAAACCAACCAAATGGAAACAGATGAAAATGAAACACAAGCAAGAAGCAGAAGCGCATCAAGAAATACAGAAGCTTTATAAAATGAAAATCAAGAGGAAGCACAAGTTGCAAGAAAAATAAGAAAAATTAAGCCTAAGAAAATTAATGAAGAGCATCCAACACTCATGAAGTTTGCCGACATGGCGCCTGTGGCTGAGGGGGCCACAGGGGAAACAATCATTAAGTCTTTTATGTTTAACTTATATTTATTTTAGTCATCACCAGGGATGGGGATGAGGTTGCAGAAGAGGCAGCTTTTACGCCGAGTTGGTTTTATGGGAGTTACCAGTCACTAGTGGCCCCTATAAAACAAATAAATAAAAATCAAATAAATAAAATAGTTCAACAGAATATGAATATGTTTTTTAATAGTGAAGCTCAAGATAGGGAATATCAACCACCCACGGGGTGCTTGCCATGGATAAGGGAAGCCTACAAATTAGAATCAGCAATTAAAATAAAAGAAATGAATGAAATTTGTGGGGATTTGAAACTGAACTTTGATGAATACATATATGAAGGCGTTCAAAGGTTCCCCTTCACAAATATCAATGAATACAAAAAAATTAATAAAACTGACTTACAGTTAGAAATGAATATTTAAAATCTGCAATTTTTAATGAAATTTTTAAAGCTCTATCAAACAAAGTTGGGGATGCAGTCCTCGTGAATAATTTTAAGCCTTTATTGATATTGTTTGCCAAGGCCTGGGGGGCTGATACAAGTTGGGCCCCCCCAGAACCCTCTTCAAATTTAACCAAATGTCCTATATTAATAGGTTAGTACAAACTTTCAAAAAATTGTGCATGTTCTCAGGAAAGTATACCTTGCAACAAATCCACGTTGCGGTGTACCTGGGAATCCTGCTCCACTGCATATTGAAAGCCAATGTGAAAAAATTAGACAATATACCTATACAGATTGACATATGCTGTGTAGCCCTCAACAGACAGAAAATACCATGGGGATACAGGACAGTTGAGCACGTCCTCTATGACTCATTTGCATTGGCAACGCTATACAGGTACTATGTGCCCCCCCAAAAATCTCCTAGTCAATTCTCTCACCCAATTGCCTTTTATAAGACGTTCAGCCAACACCAGGGTGTTGAGCGCCACCCCTCTAGCAATTGGCGCCAGAGTCATCCACCACATACAGAAGAGTATGTGGTCCCAATTGGACGCATTAGCAGAAAATTTGATTTTGGGGTATAATTCCCCAGAATAATCACATTCACCTTGCAATTTGCATTCCCCTAATAAATCATTTTTCCTTGCAACTTAAATTTTATTTTTTTATTTTAAATATTTAATTTTAATACTAAATACTTCACTATTAAAATTTTACTGGTAAAATTTTAATTGTGAAATATTTAATATTGAAATATTCACTGTTAAAATCTTTAATATTGACATATTTAATATCAAATATTTTGATGTTGAATTAATCACAATTTAATAAAATTGTTATATTTTGATTATTTAAACTTTAATATTTAACTTTTAAGATTTATAATTAATATTTTACTTTTAATATTTTAATTTTAATTTTAAATTTTAGTATGTAAATCATAATATTATTATATCTAAGTATATTAAAAGACATTAGTTATAGTTGCACATCAAATAAAAAAAAGAATTAAAAATGTTTTTATTTACTACTTGTCAAGTACGGGTCCATTTATCACAAAGATAAACATGGAGAATTAAATTTGTCCACATCATGCAGCCTGCTCCACTATTGTTCTAAACAAATGATTGTTTAGAACTTGAATTACCTTTCCCTTGTGATATGATTGGATAAACATATTTGATATACTTGAACTGCGTCCTAAGTACAAATTAGTAAGGAATACATAAAAATCATTGGTTGCTGTGTTGTGTGGCTATAGTGGCACTGAAATAACAAGGATCATATGATGACACGCAAGGTCCAATTTGTGGCGTAAAAAAGCCAAAGTACCATCAACAATTAACAATTAACAATTATTTGAATAAAATAATTCTATTTATATATTTTTTTAATTTATTCATTTGTTAGCGCAACAGTCAATACAATATTTAGTGCATTATAATAAAAATATATTCTTCATACCTAGTATAGTTAATTTTACTTACCTTTTTTACATATTCTTATATGTCTATAATACAATCAAACGTCACATTATTATATATAAATAATAATTTTTTAAAACCTACTAAAAACAATATAAATAAAAATAAAAACAAATTAAACCCGGGAGCCCATTTCTCTGGAAGGCTCGGAGGCCAGGGCTTTTGAAAGGAAGGATTCCGAGTGCTCATAGAAAGCTGCCACCACATTGGGTGGCATCGCAGATTGGCTGACCTCAAGAATATTGAATAGGTCCTCTGTGTCCTGAGGAAGGCCTTGTTTCACCTTATTCTTGATCCAACCAAACACCTCCTTGATTAGATTCAGGAATGGGAAATACGGCAGGAGGAAGAGAAGTCTCATTGGACAATCAGCAAGGCAGTGGCTGGAGGAGTGGCTATTCTTGTCAATGGGGGGGAACTTGGACACAGTCAGATCCACTTTGTGGAGCCCAACATTATCAAGCAAAACAACGTTAGTTGTGCCGCTATAATTTATCCAAAGGTACTCCTTGACAGTTTGGAGAAAATCAAGAAAGGTCCCACTGTTATGGGAGCCTTTAATCATATGGTATCAATCTAACCCGCAAGGACCAAGAAGCGCAGCCATTGAATAGGTCTGGGAACAGACAGCTGCACAATGGGCTACACTGTCCTTGGACCCCTTCTCAACTCACCCATGCCTGGACCTGAGTGAGGAGGAAAACAACAATTTGTCAATGTGGTGCTCAAGGGTTGGAGGGATGGTTTGAGAGTAGCTGAGCAACTGGAAACACAACAGGACTATTATCTTCTTACTCAACAGAACCTCTATTTTTGGGCTCTGCAAGTAGTCTAAGATGTGTAAGTCAATTGCTGTGTATGTGTATAATTCTTGTTTATTGGGGACCCCTGGGGGTCTTTTTATATTTAGAGGGGATGAGGGAAAAGAAAGGGTGAGTCATGCTGGCTAGGGTCTAGACTGCCAGGCAATGAGCTTATTCTTGGAGGGCTAAAACATACTGGGGAATATTTGGGAGGGAATGGGTTGGATTGGGTAAGAAGTGAACATTTGGGCATGTGATCTGAAGTCAGGTGGTTACAGCACATAGTAGGGCTTTCTCTGGGGAATTGAGTGTAGAATAAAGTTTCAGGCTACTCTTTTTCAGGGTTCCCACTTTGGCAAAAAGGGGGGCAGAAGATCACTATACCAATTTACATAGTGGGAACAAGCAATGGGTCAATAATCAATGCATCTGCGGCTAGCCACATATGCTCCAATTGGTCACCAATCACCTATGAAAACCCATTCCAATGGGTCACTCTCTGACGCATCTGCAGCTAGCTGCAGGTGTTTCAATTAGTCTATAATTGGAGACAACACTATGTAATTTGGAGGGTTATCTTCCAATGGTAATAACAAAAAAGGGCAGCAGTTTTCCCTTAAATTTATCCAAATAAGGAAGCATTCCAAATAAGGCAATACTAGGAAGTGGCACCCAGCACCACATACCCCCAGATCAGGATGGGGCTCCATCCAAAAAAGGAAATTTGAGGCCCTCATAATGATAAGTGGATGCACACCTGAAACCAATTTAAAACAGCCAATCAATTGTCAGGTGGCCTAATGATATTTGGTGAATACACTTAGAGGGGTGAGTCATGATGAATCAACCAATGATCATCAAGCCAAATTAATTGGGTAAAATCAGGTATAAATAGAGACGTCCTGAATGGTTTTCCTTAGTTAAAAATGTCATTATGTTCTGCCACCCGCCGTGTCTGCAAATTATCCGCCTCACTACAGGCCACGTTAAATGCTCTTTTTCAAGCAAAGCTTGAGGCCCTTGAACAGGGGGTGGGCTCCATAATAGGACAGGAAGAACACATCTTGGAAGACCTCCCAGAGGAGGACCGCAAAATTGTACGGGCCCCACTGACGTCTGTAGCCTTTGCCATTGCGCCCAGTTGGGTGCACACTTCCAAGGGGCATTGCTACCTTCAACTGGACAAGGAAGATGAGCAGTTCAAAACTACCAAGTCCAACATGCTCAAGCCTTCAGGGCCTGAGGCTCAGGAGGGATCAAGTTCACAACCTGATCCTAAAGATTGCAGCCCCCTAAGTCACCCTGCTTCCCCGGCTACTCAGCGCCAATGTCTTTGCGACCTGGCCTGCAGGGTGGGGATGACTTCACCAACCAGCGGCAAACAGGCCTTACAGGAGGTGATGGCTCAGGCTGCTTGAAACACAGCCACCATGCAAGCAGCTTCTGAGGCTCTTGTTGATGAGCAGCGGCACGTAGCTCTGGAGGCGGCCAATTGTTTGGGTGCGGATAATCCCGCTGAGAACACCCTGGTCCCTTGGGTGGCCATCAAAGAAACCTTTACTGATATGGGATTGGATAATGTGGCTATTACCCATCATGTGCCTGATTGCTCCAAGCAGGTACTTGGTCCCTATAGCCAGATGGCTATCAATGTGGTCCAGCTGGATGAACAGTCTGAAAACAACTACCGGGAGGTTAGGGCCGCCCTTCAGGTCAAGCTCATGGCGCAGATCCTGGAGCTAGTCCAAAATGAGGATTTGGTGTGGTTCTGGAACTCCTTGGTAAACGCCTACTCACGTGTGCCTCCAGTGGGACGCCTTCCTTCCTTGTCAAACCTTATTGACATTGAACAGCTTGGGCTGGGATGTCAGGTGGCCAGGCCCGTTACCGCCTGGGTAGGTCACTTGGTGGAGAACGCCATGGCTGTTGACACCCGTCATGCCCTTTTGTTCACCTTGACAGAATTTACCCAACTGATTGCAACTCGTCCTTGCAAAATGATGGATGTCACTTTTGCCCGGAACGCCCTAATCTTGGCGGTGGAGACTTGGGGTGTTGAGCAGGACGTTTGCCCCATCCTGTCATACAACGGGTTTGATGGGGCTTCTCAGAGCCAACAGTACCGCCTATTTGCCAACCGGGTTGGGGAGTTGGACCCTAACTTGTATCACCAGCAGGTACAAGCTCTCATTACTCTGGGCCTGTCCTTTAACCTGTCATGAATGACATTTCAATACTTGTATTGAAAACTCAAGAGTTGAGCCCCAGTTCCCAAAGTACAGATTGAACCCTCCAGGACAGTCCAGGATCTGCCAACCTGTTAAGTCACAGACTCAAATTGATGAATTGCTCTGCAACCTGCCGGCCTACTACGGAGAATTCCCTGAATAGTTGCCAGTCTGCTGTCAAACTGGTGCCAACAAAGACCCATATTGACAAAGGAGATGTGACCTGGCTAATGGAGGTTGGTGAAGGACCCGCTGCCAACCTGCTCAACGCCAATACTGGAGTTTCAAAACTAACATTGGAAACCCTGGAATTGAACCCTGACCCTCCAAAGACTACTCAAGTTACACAAAGTGGACAGGAGACTGCCCACTTGTTAAATTGCAAACCCGAGTTAACAAGTTACTCCAAGACCTACCAGCCTCCCAAAGACAATTCCCCAAATGTTCATCAGATTGATGCTAACCTTGAGCCATCAAAGACCCAAACCTATGCAGAGGTTGCAGCTTGCCTTAAGGAGGTTAAAACAAAACCTATTTTTAACTTTGCCAATGACCACCAGCAACTGCCAGTCTTCTGCCCAGAAGGGGTAGTACAATTGGACTACTCAGGTGACATAGTGAACAGTGGCGGCGGAACAAAGCATTGCCATTCCTATTTGCCAGAGAAGGCACAACCTGGATCTGCCGCCCTTGAGACCCCAAGCCAAGACCCACGTCCCGCCAGTGCCTTGTCTGCAAACCTGAACCCTGTAAAAATTGAAGAAGCAAAGTCCCAGGGTATAAAAACCCTGGCAATACAATGAAGACCCCATTGTCATTTTTGAAAATAAAGTTTTATGGACCTTTGGTTTGAAAAAATCTTACCCTATCTAGTCTTAGTGATCTTCCATCTTAATTCCAGTCAAGTAGACAACCAGGTTGCTTCCCTCTTCAGAGCCTAATCTACTGAATTGCCCCAGGCATTATACCGCCCCCGGGAGCTCCCTTTGGACCTGTGCACTTTACCAAGTACCCCCCCCCCAACCTGGCCTATTCAGAGTACAACTTGGAGACCATCCTCATTGCCAAACCCTTGGCCAGGACTAGAGAAACCAAATACATAGGACACAAAGGAAAGTGGTACAAAAGGCTGCCAAGATTGTTCAAAGACAAGTACAATTATCTGCCAGCGTACTTTTTTCCATGACTACACCATTAACCCCAAGACCAGACCGCCCCTTGGAACCCGCCGCCGCCAAGACCACCTCTACCTAACTGTTTGGAGTACTCTATATTACTTTGACAGGATTGGTGGATTCTGTGGTCCCCAACTCTGGACCCTGGTCCTTGTTTGGCCAATCTGTATCTTATATTATCAAGTTAGCACCCATTCTATGGTGGGCCCTACCCGCCAGCTCAACCGCCCCTCACCCTGAGCCGCCCAACGCCTCTACCTATGACTGGTTTCCTGACATAACCTGTCAAATTGCGCTAACCTGTCACACAAGAAGGTGGCCACTGCCATTGACAGCATGCACGCTCAGCTGTCTACAGGTTGCCCTGCAAAGGGATTTGAATCATAAAAGTATATGATTCAGGATGTGCTTATCTTGGCAGCCATCTACACCAGCCACCATCCTCCCAAAAAATGTTGTATGTACAACTGGATGCTGCAGGCTCCCATCAGCAACTGTGTGGTAGCATATGACAACAATTGCATGTTCCCTTTCTTTGTGGCTGTCAAGGTCACTAATCATTATATGGGGTTCATGACCCCTCATCCACTGCAAGAATAAACCCTTTTGCTTCTTCCATATTTTTATATATATATTATTTTTTTCTTTTCTGGGATTAATCCCTTTTTTATTTATGCAGGCTATACCAACAATTGGTCTCTTCAGCCTGATCCTATGAAGGGGTAGTAGGATACCTTGCTTTATCAGTTTTTCTATATTCCTACGTAATGTTTCCTCTGCTGCCCTATATAGAAGAGATAATAGCAAGACTGGCAGAGGTTGTATAAGACCGCATGGCCTTACTGAGGGGTGCCTATGTAGGCAGAAGTTGGCAAGGGGCAAGGGGACTCCTTGTCAACTACTGGGGCTGCTTTCATAAACTTGATGTGTACTCTCTGATAAGTTCAACCAGAGCCAATATGTCAAACTGTGTATGCATCAAAGCTACTTTTCTCAATTACCACAAATGGGCCTGAGAATATTGGAATGAGCTTGTGGGGACGTCCAGAAGTACAAGCCCTGGAGACAAGTACATGTTGGCCAATCTCAAAAGATGCTAGTTTGGGACAATGCTTTATGTTGCAGGCAAACACAGCAAGCTGATTTGTCCCATAGTGTTATATGCTTCATGATGCAGAGTTATTAATCCTTTGGTGAGGGCTCTCAGGTGGTCATCAGGGGATCTACCTGGTTCTAACTGATAAGTTTCCAGAAAACCTGGAAAGGAGGGTTGTTGCCCATACACCATCTGGAAGGGGGAATGACCAGTAGCGGTATGACTAGTTACTTGGTACACCATAAGTGCCAAAGGGACTAACGTATCCCAAGACAAGCCTGAATCTAGCATGAGCTTTTTGAGAATAGTCTTAAGGGTGCTGTTGACTCGTTCAACAGAGCCATTTGTCTCTGGGTGATACAGAGTATATTTTGCGTCCTTAATTCCTATGACCTTGTTTAATTCAGACAGAAGTTTGCTGGTGAAGTTGGTTCCATTATCCTTCAAAGTGGTGTGTGGACAGCCATGATTGGCAATGATGTGTGATAGAACAAATTGGGCAGTGTGTTTGGCTGTAGGGGCAGGAATAGCCTTGTCTTTGACCCATTTGCTGAAATGGTCAATGACTACAATAAGATATCTATTCCCACAACTAGTCTTATTTGGGCCTACTGGTCCTACCACATCAAATCTAACTGTGTGAAACACGTGGGTAGGGGGATGCAGTCTATAGCTAGTGGCCTTGGGTAGGGGGCAACACTTGGAGCAAGTTATGCAACTTTGACAATATTCTAATACATCAGTGTACATACCTTCCCAATAACAATGTGATGCAAGTGTTGTCATCATGCGTTTTTTGCCTGTGTGCCTGGTGGCTAGGTTATTAAATTGTTGTAATATAGCTAGCCGCTGAGAAGGGAAAATATATGGCAGTTGATGTTCCTTGACTTCCTTATATAGACAGCCGTCTCTAATCATTGTGTTATGAGCAAGCGTGGCGAGGGTTTTCTGAGCCTCAGTAGGGATATTGTCCCCTTTGGAGGGAAAAGGAATGAGATCAAACAAGGCATCTCCTTTGGGGGCAAGGGCTGCTACTAGTGGAAGTCTAGATAATCCATCAGTGTTGGTGTGCTTGGCTCCAGGGCGGTGTACAAGCTCGTAGTTGTATGCCTGCAATCTTACTGCCCAACGAGCCAATCTCCCTTTGGGGTCCTTTAGGTTAGCTAGCCACTTCAGGGAGGAATGATCAGTCACAACTTTGAAGTGGGACCCATAAAGGTAGGGGCGACACTCTTCAATACCATATAAGACTTCTAGGCACTCTTGTTCAGTTACTGAGTAGTTTTGTTTGTGGATATTCAGGGTTCTAGAGAAATATCCAACAGGGTAATTGTGGCCTTCATCATCCAATTGTGCGAGGACCACTCCTACTGCTACTAAGCTGGCATCTGTGTACATAATGAACTCTTTAGAGAAGTTGGGATATGCCAAAACCAGGGATTCTACCAAATCTTTCTTGAGCGCCTCAAGCCCAATTTGGCAATCATGGTTCCATACAAATTCTACATCCTTTTTTAGGAGGCAAAAAAGGGGTTGGGCCAGATTGGCAAATGCTTCTATAAACCGGCAATAGTAACCAACCATGCCAAGGAAGCATTGTAGGTCCTTGATGGTGGTGGGGGCAGCAAGTTTGGAGATAGCTGTTACCTTGGCTGAGATAGGGGCAATGCCTTTCTTATTGATGACATGGCCTAGGAACTCAAGGTTTTCTTTAAAGAATTGACACTTCTTTGGCTTGAGTTTCATCCCTATCTTGTCTAGCCTGATAAAGACCTGCTCTAGGTCTCTAAGATGATCCTCAAAGCCTTTTGAATACACGTTGATGTCATCCAAATATACAAGGACGCAGATGGACTTTAGGTTGCAGAAGGTGGTGTCCATAAGCCTTTGAAAGGTGGCCAGGGCGTTGGCTAGTCCTTGCGGCATCTGGGTTGGTTGGTACAGACCATCTGCAGTCATAATGGCACATTTCTCCTGGTCTTCAACTTCCATAGGTATCTGCCAGTAGCCTGCTATAAGATCCATGGCTGAGAAGAACAGCACGCCTCCCAGCTTGTCCAGGGTGTCATTGATCCGAGGTAAGGGATACCTATCTTTCTTGGAGATGGCGTTCAACTTCCTGTAGTTGATTACCACTTGATTGGTTCCATCTTTCTTTTTTACTAGGAGCAGAGGGCTGGCCCAGGGACTATTGGATGGTACTAAGAGACCTCCTTCCAATAGTTTGTCAACTTCCTGTTGGATTATCTGATTAACCATGGGGGATTGATGGTACGCAGTCTGGAATAGGGGCTGTGCTTCCCCTGTGTTGACTTTATGGAAGCAGTTATTGGCGCAGCCCAGCTTGGCGTCAGAGTTAGCAAAAAGGTGCTCGTACTTCTTGATGAGCTCCAGAAACTGTTCCTTCTGTTGCAAGTCTGTGTCCCCAATTTGTTTTCCTTGTAGGATGGGTGCTATTAGGTCATGACCAGGGTCTGGTAATCCTAGCTCATACAGCAATCCAATGGAATAGGCAGAGGAAATAGATTTATTTGAGGCAATTTTTAAGAAGGCTACCCCAGAGTTGCAACCAATTTCCAGAGTAGAGGAGTGAGGGTTGGCTACCAGGATAGTGAGCTTATCAGTGGTCTTTCCTGTGATAAGATGGGTTGCAACCGTGGGCAGCCCGGGACGTGGAAAACCTAGTGCCAATATTTCCCCATGCAACCCTTTAGGTATGCGTAGCTTGATACCTGTTCCTATGATGGCTTGGGATTTAGGAGGGATACTTACACTGTCCTTTGATTGAATCAGTATAGGGTTGTTGTAGCAAACAGTGTTTGGCAGCTTACTTATTTGAGTCAAGGTGGTTTCATAGGGGATTCCTATCATCCCAGATGGGCAGGCCAGCAAGATGCATCCTCTAGGGTTCATGCCTTCAGGAGGGACTCTAGGCCGGCCATCTGGTGTCAGGAGGGGGAATTCCTGGCCTAGAAGGTGGAGCGTACCAGTCTTATGATCTATGGTGGTCCCAAACTGGTCCATAAAGGAGGAACTAATTAATACGTTGTAGCTCTTGGCTTCCAGGACTATGGCCGGGCAGGTGACCACAGTATCCCTGAACTTCAAAGGGACCAAAGAGTATGCGCCTTTGGATCTGGCGGGATTGCCACCTGCTGTACCAAAGGTTCTACTGCACTCAACTTCTGGTGGGAAACAAAGCCTACAGGTGAATTGGGAGGATAGGATTAAGGTCAGTGCACCACTATCCAGGACGGCACAAATTGGGATGCCAAATACCTCAGTTTGCACCCATGTGCTTGAACCAACTGAGAGGCCATTTCCGCCTTCTACCCAGCAGACAAGGGGGGGTCCTTTTTCTAGCTTGTTGATGGCTTTCTGTAGGATAGGAAGGATGTGGACAATATCATTTAACAGAGTAGTGATCACAGCTTTTGAAAGGGCTTCAGTTATGTTGCTGATAGTGGGGTGGGTTTTCTGGAGGTTCTGAGCCTGAAGGATGTATGGCAAGGCGGGATCAACCTTCAAGGAGTTTATTTTGTGGGGGGTACTTCCTTGTGGGTTGAGGCTTTTGTGCGTGTGTGATCAGCCAGGCCATTATTAATGAGTTGGGGCTAGGGAGATTGGGAGAGACCTTTTTACTAGGCGGAGACACACTGGTCCCGTGTGCTCCGCTTAGTAGTTTTTTGGCCCTTCCAAGGCACTATCCTCTTGCAATGTGTTGGGCAAGGCGTGCACACTGGATTTTGAGTCAGCAGGCTCTTCTTTCACGTCTAGTTGGCGGTGTGGGCAGTTCCTTGCAAAGTGTCCTTTCTGTCCACACTTAAAACATTCTTGTTCTTCCATGGGGTGTCTTTCCGCATAGAGGACTCCGTCATTGTCCTCTTCATAATCCTCCACCACATTCATTACCCGGTGGGATGGGTACACAGGGCAGGGAGCCTGGCATAAGGTATGTTGTTGGAGGGAGGCGGCTATGTGAAGCACTGCTTGGGTTGAATTAGGTGTCAACAGCTGTGGATGGAAGACAGACAAGTGTGGGAAGGAGCAGATTGCATGTAGAAGAGCTGTTGCTGCTTCTTGGGGGGTCAGGAAGTTGATAGACATTAGGGTTTGAGCCTCAACCCTAAATCTTCTACCAAATTCTGGAAGCAAATTGTCTTTCTTCAGTGAGATTGTCTAGAAATTGGCCTTCTTGTCTTCTAGCTGTTCAGGGGAACCATAGGTATCTTCAAGGATATTTTTAATTTCCTTGTAAGACCCCTCCCCTCCACTAAGAGAGGCAACCACAGTGGAGAAGGCGGTTTTATCCAGGCTATTTAATAGTTTAGCGTGGGCGACTGGTTCTGGGCTGTCCCTGGTCATAAGCTTGAATCCTTTGAGAAAGACATGAATATTGATGGGCCCTCCTGGTTTAAACTTGGTGTTTAGCTTGAGACTAGGGCCAGAGCTTGCACAAGAGTCCCATGAAGGCAGGACGGGGTTGAAAGAGGCTAGTCCTGGAGGTCTGTAGGGCGGTCCTGGGGGCCAGGCAGCGGCCCTGGTGGTCCTGAGGGTTGTCCTGGTGGGGTTCCTGATGGCCCTGGGGGTCCTCCAGAGAAAGCTCTAGGGTAGCCTTGAGGTGGAAGCAACGGCCCAGCAGGGGTGTAAGCCCCATAGGGGTAACTTGATTGGAAGGAAGACCCCTCTTGTGGATATGGTTGGGGGTTAGGGCCTGAGTACCTGGAAGGGGGAAGCCACCAAGGGTATTGCTGAGGATGTGAGTGTCCAGGATTTGGGGGGGGGGTCTCCCAGCGTGCGGTTGCAGGGTCTACCCTAGGATCATTAGCAGGAGCCGGTGATGGAGTATTGGGAGGTGCTCCCCAGGGGCTTGATTGGCAGCAGTTGGTACTGAGGTGGGGCAGGGAGTCAAGATATCTGGGATAGGCGGGAAGGAGGTTGGCATTGGGGCGGAGACCCCTTGGGTAGACTGGTGGAAACTTCAATATGTCTCTCCAGCCAGGTGAGCACTGAACAAGGTTGTCGTGGTTTCTACTGACTCAAGGACAGAACCTACTACTTCTTATGAGGCCAAGGCAGAGGCAGATGTTGGGCCTGGTTGAGTGCTACCTGATCCTCCTAGGTTCATTGAGTCAAATCTTTCAGTCAGGTTGGAGATCAGCAACTGTAGACTAGTGTCCTTCTCCTTAAGGGTGGAGAGTTCCTTGTTGTAAGTGGAGGCGTGGGTTTCCTGCTTCTGAGTCAGGATGGTCAGCTCCTGTTGGACGCGCTTAAGTTGGTTGTCAATTGTTGGATGAGGCCAAGGTGTTTGGTTTGGTTGGCCTCAGGTTCCGTCTTGAAGGCAACCTGGTCTGCCTGTAGCGCTTCTACCTTAGCATAGGTTGTGTTGTCATCAGTTCCCACAACGTCCAGGTCTTCCTGTGTTTGCGCAAGATCATTTTAAAGTAAGTCAAAGTCAGGCTTCAGGACCTCTAGGTCATCCTGAGCCTGGTTGACTTTAGACGCGGCGTTCCCAGCCTACTGGTCGCAAGCCTCTCAGATATCAGTTAGCTGGGCCTGTATATCACTGATGTCTACGTCATGTTGATTTGAGTGACCTTTAAGGTTGGCCACTTCTTCAACCAAGGGTTGAACTACTTGCTGTTGGAGGGTGGAGTGGTCTTCAGTTATCTTCTAAACAATGGTCACGGTGTCTGAGTACATGGCTCCCAGAACCTCATGCTTGTGTCTGATCTGGTGAAGACGGTCTTGAAGGGGGTTTACCGCTGACTCAGTGTAGTCCCTTAGTTGATTCAAAGCCATGATGGTTTGTTCACTGCTAATACGTTGTTGCTCCAGCCAATTTACCAGTGTGGTTACCATAGAGTGGTTAAATTGGATCAGATAGGCCTTGATCCTCCAGGTGTTGTCTATGGCTGTGGAGGTGAGAACATCCCCATTTTTGCTCAGAAACTGGCGGACATGTTCCATATTGGATATGATGGGGTCATCAGAGAGGCCAGGGTGAGAAACTTGGTGCATTGGTGGAGGAGGAGCACTAGGGATGGACTGGTAGGATGGAGGAGCAGTAGGGACAGGAAGAGGCTCTATACGTGAGACAAACAGGGCACGGGAGCTAGTTTGCTTGAGGGTTTGACGTCTTTGGGGAGGGGGCGCGGGATTTCCAGACAGAGCCCTAGGGTGGTGGTGGTCTCCACTTGATGTAGATGACTGAGATGGAGTCTGAGGAAGATTGGCAGGAGGTTCCTCATCCACCTCAAAGAAGTCCTCTACAGGGTCCTCGTCTGAGGCAGGGAAGGGGCTTTGTGGGAGGGCTGAGGCAGGGCGCCGTCTTGTGGGCTCAACAGCTTGGGGAACGGAAGGGACAGAGGCAGGCGGGCAAGGTCTAGGTTGGGCTTGTGGGGGGAAGGTCAGAGATTGGGGCAGCAGGTTCCTCAACCTCTATAGGCAGTTGGGAAGATCCTGTGCTAGGGGCGGCTTGACCCTCAGGGTGAGGGACTTTGGTGGGGGTTGAGGCCTGTTCAGCATTGCAGGGCCAACCCTGGTCTCTGTGTGCTGGAGTTGGGCAGGCAGGGCGTGGTGAGCTATTGTTGCGTCAAGCGTAGTTGGCAGTGGAACGGTGTGGGCGGTCCATGGTTTTGAGGTCACAGGTTTGGTCCCTGGACTAGAGGTCTCTGGCAGCGGTGCAACGGGCAGTGGCAGATACCCCTGTAGTGAGCACCAGAAAATGTGGTGCTCAAGGGTTGGAAGGATGGTTTGAGAGTAGCTGAGCAACTGGAAACACAACATGCCTATTATCTTCTTACTCAACAGAACCTCTATTTTTGGGCTCTGCAAGTAGTCTAAGATGTGTAAGTCAATTGCTGTGTATGTGTATAATTCTTGTTTATTGGGGACCCCTGGGGGTCTTTTTATATTTAGAGGGGATGAGGAAAAAGAAAGGGTGAGTCATGCTGGCTAGGGTCTAGACTGCCAGGCAATGAGCTTATTCTTGGAGGGCTAAAACATACTGGGGAATATTTGGGAGGGAATGGGTTGGATTGGGCAAGAAGTGAACATTTGGGCATGTGATCTGAAGTCAGGTGGTTGCAGCACATAGTAGGGCTTTCTCTGGGGAATTGAGTGTAGAATAAGGTTTCAGGCTACTCTTTTTCAGGGTTCCCACTTTGGCAAAAAAAGGGGGCAGAAGATCACTATACCAATTTACATAGTGGGCACAAGCAATGGGTCAATAATCAATGCATCTGCGGCTAGCTGCAGATGCTTCAATTGGTCACCAATCACCTATGAAAACCCATTCCAATGGGTCACTCTCTGAAGCATCTGCAGCTAGCTGCAGGTGTTTCAATTAGTCTATAATCAGAGACAACGCTATGTAATTTGGAGGGTTACCTTCCAATGATAATAACAGAAAAAAGGGCAACAGTTCCCCTTAAATTTATCCAAATAAGGAAGCATTCCAAATAAGGCAATACTAGGAAGTGGCACTCAGCACCACAGTCAATATAGAAGAACTGGACATTCCCAGTCTCCTTTAGTGCCAGATATGTCTTGGCATAAATACGTCAATCCTTGATGGTCTTTTCACTGTTTCTATTGTACGGAGAAACTCTGAGCATCTTCCAAGAGAAGCCCAAATCAACCATTGTTTTGTAAACAAGGGTTTTAGAAACAGAGAGCCCAAACTCTGTGGCAAGCATTAATTGGACAGCAAGTGTGTTCAGGTGGCAATCCCTGGCAACCCACTGCTTGATTGTGTTAATGTGTACAGGCTGAAGGAGTTTTGGCTGTCTTTTTGCTTTAGTGGATTTAGCAATTTGCCCGGTATTACCATACTTGGTGTTGATGTTGGCAATGTACCTGGCTGTGACAAAAAATTGGGACGTAATATCCCAAACCGCCATTCCCCTGTTCAAGCAGTTGAGGAGAGCTTCATGCTCACTATCTGTCAACCAACGCCAGCCCTTGCAGGTACCACAGCATACTGGCTACCAGCCTCAACACAGGGGATGGGGACCTTTGTGTAGAAGGTGGGATCATGCTTGCTTGCAGTGGCGCTGTCAATAAAAGCATATGACACAGGCACAGGTGGCTCATCAGTTGTGGCCAATGGCTCATAGGTGATGTCAAAGACGTGGGGGCAGTAAGTACAACTCTTGGGTCAAGGGTGCGGGGCCGGGTGACAACTGGGTATACAGTGGAGGTGTAAGTACCTCAGTGTTCTTGGTGACCTTTGTGTATGAGACTTTGGTTGCAGGCCTTGAGAGCGGCTTCTGTCTTGGATTGAGGCTACCTTTCCTGGCTTGAGATGCGGGAGGTGGTTGGCTGGCAATGACACCTTGGGAGGCCTGTGTATTGGCATGACTCCCCTTGAGTTGGGTTCTGGGTCTGTTCTTGGACCCTCTGGGACGCCCTTGTGGACAGACTGCCCTGCAGGCTGGTGCAGGAGCGGGTTGGGAATGCAATTGACGGTCCATAAAAATAAAATAAAAAAATATATTTTAGATTAAATATGTATGTATTTATTTTGATTTATTGGTTGAGTTGTGAGTAGTTATTTTCTTTTGATTTAGCCTTGAATAGTAACATAATTTCTATATCTGTGATTTAAAGTGAATAATATTGCATACTTTCCAGTTTTGGATGATTTAAAAGTTTAATCACTTTTTATGTCTATACATGGTTATTAATATTGAATTTTTAGTTTGATTTTAGTTGTGGTGGAGCTTCTTGATTTGGGTTGGTGTTTCCTAGTGTGCTTAGTGTACATTAAATTTGGATTCCAGTTCCTGCAATTAATATCTGAGTTTACTAGTGGCATTCAAAAGTGATTTGAAATTTGGTTCTTGGATTTGACAATCCCACAATTTCAAAAAACATAGTAAACTTAATGAAAATGGTTGATGGATTTGAACACTTCAAATCTGATTCCAGTTAATTCATTTTGTCCATTGGAAATATGCAGCTCAACTTGAACTTTGCAAAGTGTCTATGAGTTCCTGCGTTTTTAAAAATTCAAATAAAAGTACAAAGATTTCAATTTAATTAAAAAAGGCTATCCCGCAAAAGTGATTCAAAATTTGGACCAAGGATTTGACAATCCTGCATTTTTACGTTCAGGTTCTGAATTTACAGTATTAAAATTATAATTATAAATCTTAAATTTATCTATTAAAAGTTTAAATATTAAAAGTTAAATTTTTTAAATATTAAAATTTATATATTAAAGTTTAAATATTTCTATTTTAATATTGAATTTCAAATGATTTTATTTTAATAGAGAATCATTTAATATTCAAATATTTAATATTAAACTTTTCATATTTAAAATAAAAAAATTAAAAATTAAAAATAAAATTTAAGTTGCAAGGGAAGATGATTTATTAGGGGGATGCAAGTTGCAAAGGGGGATGTGATTATTCTGGGGAATTATACCCCAAAATTAAAATTTTGGCTAGAGTGTCTAATTGAACCCACATACTCTTCTGTATGTGGTGGACATCCCTGGATGCAATTTCTAGAGGGGTGGCGCCCTGTACCCCGGTGGTTGTCAAACGTTTAATAAAAGAGAGGCGGGTACATAGTTTTAAAAGCTATGATAACAACCAAAAATACTTCATATTTAAACAAAATAATTTCAGATTTGAACAAAATCTAAGTCGCGCTAGATTCAGGATTCAAATGATTTCAATTATTTGGTTAATAGATGAACTAAACAAAAAACAAAATTTCACTAGCCCATTATACAAAGTTATATCAAACATCAAGTGGTGTAGGTCAAACCACAAACAAAATGAACTGACTCAACAAGTGAAATGAATGGATGCTGTTCTGGAGTATATTATAATCCAATCAGAATTCATATGATGCACAACAGAAGGACTAAAATAAACAAAATTTGAGCAATCCAGAAGTGATATATCATAAGCACAAAACAAAACGAACTCACACAAGATGTGTAGTATGAGCAGCCTAAAAAGGAAAACTATCAATTTAACAGCCAATCAACAGCTATCTAATTTAGGAACAGAGGCATTTTATTCATTTTCATGGCTCCATATTTGTATGAAAAGGTTTTGAGAACCTTCTAAACATGGACTTGAGATTACAATAAAAACAATTCATTAAATTTTAAAATTTCTACTTTTAGTGATTTTATCCTATGTTTTGTTTCAATATGGTTTTTACTAACAACAACATTTTCAATGGCACTAGCAGCCAAGCCAGCAGCAGCCAAGCCAGCTTCAATGGAGCAAGGCTCAGAACGCGGAGGCACCCGTTTACACCCAAGCCTTTGAGGCGGATAATAGGGAAGCTGACCTTTACCTGACCCCCAACCCTTATGGCTTTGACTTGTTCAGTAGTCACATAGTGTCTAGCTCTGCCCCTGCTCCTGTACCCACCCCCGCACAAGCTGCCCACCAACCAATCAATCAGGATGGCA
The DNA here is from genome assembly GCA_014839935.2 of Entomophthora muscae. Taxonomy (NCBI): domain Eukaryota; kingdom Fungi; phylum Entomophthoromycota; class Entomophthoromycetes; order Entomophthorales; family Entomophthoraceae; genus Entomophthora; species Entomophthora muscae. Next base: position 444,289 of record QTSX02003560.1, read on the forward strand.
ACCTCAATCCAGAACAAATTGCTGCCACCACAAGCCAACCTGCCCCCCACCACCCAATCAGACTTCAGATCCCCCGGCCCAGTGCCTTAAACGCAGAGTAATTACTGCACAAATTCTTCAGGAAATTGTGGCACTCAACCTGCAGGGTCTGTCCTGGGACCAGATTGCCAGCCAATTGCAATTCACCTGAGCCATTGTAATGCGGGAGTTCAACAACCTGATGAACAGAGGGAACCTGGTTGGGACAGCCAAGAAGCCAAAGAAGGCCCCCGAGTTCCAGATAACCAAGGCCTACCCAATAATGCTTGACCTCCTCTAGCAGGACCCCAAGCTTCCCCTAACCCAGGTCCATAAACATCTTGCGCACCATAACATATGGGTCTCTGAGCGCATGGTGCAGCTCTGGATGCACAGAAAGGTGGATTTCATATAGGTTCTTACTAATTTTGCTGGCAACCAATGGGAGGGCACTGAGGATTCCCCATATGATATTGGCATTGAGGCAACCCTGGTCTAATGCCTGACTAGTCTAACTGACAATGTCATGTTATCTCCTATTACAAGCTATTGATAGCTTTTGACAATTTTGGTGAGCAAGGAAAAGCTGCCACTCAAAAAGGAAGGAAGAAGGTCAAGAAGGGGAATTTCATTGGTGTGTTTCTGGCTGTTTCAGCCAAGAGTTTTGTAAACTATCAGACAAACCCAGATTTCATTGATGGCTACTTGTACAGCCATATCCTTGGTGGATTACTCAACTCCTGGTTTGGCTCAAATTCAAATCATTGGGTTTTCTTGAGCCACCAGATGGAGGGTAGCTCCACCGCCCTTGAGGCCATCCAGCAACGTGGGCACCAGGCATCTGTGTACCCAGCTGGTCACGCTGACATCCATCTGGCAGATGTTGTGTTCTTCAACATCAGATCCACACTACAGGAGCGCTGCTCTCAGGCTTTCAACAACCTCTATCTTGGGGTCCTTGACCACAATTTTCTCTTTGGTCACCAAATGGTGGCTGACTTGTTTGCGCAAATGGTTTTCATGTAAATATGGGCAACCAATCACAGAAGGACAAGCACCTCTCACCCCATGCCACAGCCACCTACCAGCTCATCTAGCCAATGACCAACAAAGAATACAACAAGCGTTATATGGCAGCCATCATGCAAAATCCTCCTGACTCCACCCTGGCCACCAACACCCCTCACCCGCAAGCCCAACCCACCCAATCCCAGACCCCCCAGGCCAGTACCTCCTCTACATCTTCCTTCCTGCGCTATTCTGCCTACTAGGTATCACTTTTCCCTGCCCCAATAAACCCCCTGTTGCCAAACATTTTCTATTTATATTATCTTTATTTTGTTTTTCAATTGTTCATGTTCTCTTTGTTTATTTTTGGTTTTATTCTTTATGTTCAGCTTATTTCTATAAAATCATATATTTACTATGCCATGTATCTAGATCCATAACACAGTTATTTTTAACACTTTTAACAGCCCCTTGTGAAAATATTAACAACAATTTGATGATCAGCTAAATTTGAATTAGAAAATTATGTGTTAACTGTTTTTAGTTAAAGTTGTTACTGATCCAAATTCAAAACCTTAATGATAAACTTCAAGCCAATCAGGAGCCAAGTGATAAAGTGATTGTTGTGACATAAAGGGACATTTAATAATTCTTTCATGCATGTTCGCTAATTAATATGATTGGCTGGATGTTTTGCCATTGTACGCCATTGCCGCTGTGGCAAGTTGTTAGTGGACTAGTGCCCAATCAGCTGCTGGGTTAGCATTAGTCCACTAACAACTTGCCACAGCGGCAATGGCGTACAATGGCAAAACATCCAGCCAATCATATTAATTAGCGCACATGCATCAAAGAATTATTGAATGTCCCTTTATGTCACAACAATCACTTTATCACTTGGTTCCTGATTGGCTTAAAGTTTATCATTAAGGTTTTGAATTTGGATCAATAACAACTTTAACTAAAACAGTTAACCTATAATTTTCTAATTCAAATTTAGCTGATCACCAAATAGTTGTTAATATTTTCACAAGGGGCAGTGCAAAGCACCAAAAATAATATGGCAATTAAGGAAACAATGCCAACACAAAGCAAAACGTCACATATTGAGATGAGCGTAAAACATATACAAAATGGGTAAAAAGATGGGATAATGTAGTAAATGGGAAAACAAAAAGAAATAAACAAAGAGGCAACAGTATCAAAATAATACAGAATTTATTGGGGCAAAAGCTATAAAAACATATGAAAAAGTTAGTAAAAAATCAATGAGAGAATTGGAGAAGCTTCTGAAGGATCTCAACTTGGCAATTGCAAAAACAAAGACATTGACTGCAAGGTCAAAGACAAAGTGAAGTCTGCCGTCCTTGACAGAGACAAAATAGACAAGGTGTCTGCAAAGGCCCTGATGAAAAAATACCAGATACCCCTGAGAAGACCATCAAGCGTCTTCTCAACATCCAGAAGACGGTGGTTGAGGGCCTGCAATTTAAGGCATACAATATTTATGCACTGTCCATCTGGTTTGATGACCCAGAGATGTATGAACATCTCAAACCTGCCAAGCGTGCCAGGAAAGAGGACACTGAGATGCCTGCACAACTGCTTGCACCAAGAATGGCTAAGCCTGCTGAAGCGACTGGCAAAGAAGAAATACGCAAAGGTAACGTAAAAAAATAAAATTAATAAAAATTTGTAAATACTTACCTGTTTTTTTAGAGAACATAGACAGTGAACTCCGCCAAGTCCTGGTCCCCTTTGTCCCTACCATATTCTACGCCAACTACACCACTCATGTGGCAAGGCAGCTGTTTCTGTCTCCCCCTGTCTTGTAGGAGTTGGAGGACTGCGTCCACGGTACCTTCCCAATGTCCAGAAGGTGTTAGCTGGGCTGACACCTGGCAAGGGGGCATCCAAGTGGGCAGTTACTGCCTACAAGGATGCCCAACTGGTCCGCCTGGACCTGGTATCCCTCAGTGGAGTTTACTGTGTAAGCTCCATTGAGCTTGTTTGGGACGTCCTGGCAACGCTCCCATTCAAGAATGTATCAGAGATGGGCTGGGCTCATGCGGCTGCTTGCTTCTGCTTCCCAGTGGAGCACACAATATCTTACCTGCTGGAGAACTTTGGATGCGCGGTGTCAAAATTGGCTGTTGCAGACGCAACAGTTGTCAAGAAAACTAAAATCCTCCTGGCAGACTTTGGGCTGGCCTGGAGCGCTGACAAGACGGAACTCCCTGCAGCCATGGAGCTGACCTTTGCAAAGACCAAGCACAATAAGAAGATTAGTGCTGTATACAGCAAACTTTGTGAGTTTACTGAAGCCTTTGCTGGACAAAGGCTTCACCTTGTTGTTTACCTCAGGTATTTTTTCTTCTTTGGGATGAGCACCAGTGTAGAGGAATTGTTTGGAGTCCTTCTTGGGGTTGACAAGGCCCGGCTCTCCTTGGACAGGAAGAAGGTCCCCCGGGTATGACTCTGTTGACCATGTTATCCAGGACGCCCTGGTCCTGGAGGGAATCTACGGGTTTGCGGCCCTGCCTGAGAAGCTGCTGATTCACTCCCACCTGACCATTCTGCCTTTTGCCAGCAGGCAGGAGTATTTTAATAAGGGTGTATCCACCGTCCATGGTGTGGCAGTGGAGGTTGTGCGCCACCTCCATTGCAGGGTGGGTACATACCGCCAAACCCACTACAGGTGCTCCTAATATATTCTATATTCCAATAAATTTATTTACACTTTAGATTATTTTTATTATAATTAATTTTTTTAATGTCTTATTTAAGCAAACAATTTTTGCAAAATAAATCCCAAAGAAGGTCATCATAAAAGCATAATATTAAATATCAATAAAATCTACTTCTAATTTGTACACTTTACATTTATCTTTTTTATATTAGATTTTTATATTTATTTGCCAAAAGTAAGTTTAATGTGTTTATGTAATCCAGTGTCAAGCATTTGGGATAACCTTAGATGCCACAATAAAAATGATTATAAATAAATAAATTACTGATCTTCATTGATGGTCCTGCTGAATGTGATTGCGGGCTTGGAAACATCTAAATATAAAATGATAATTAATAAATCTTGAATAGTAAATTAGAAAATATAAAAAAGTGGACACACTAGGTCTTTAATTGATTGGCTGTTTGGCTAGGCAAGCAGGGATGAACAAGTCAACATGGCCATAGAATTTGGCCACGGTCTCAGCTGAGAGAATGTGGATCCCGGCCTGCAGCAAATTAAAGAGGTCCTTGGTCCCAGTTGGGGTTCCTTGCTTGACAACTTGCTTGAGCCACCCAAAGTCTTCCTCAATGGGATTTAGGAAGGGCAAATAGGCAGGGAGGAAGAGAAGGCGCAAATTTGCTGTGGCCAATTGCTGGGGGCCCACTGCAATGCTGGTGTCAATTGATGGAAACTCAGCAAGAATATCTGCCACCTTGTGGAGACCAATGTTGTCCAGCACAATTACGTTGGTGAAGCCTGGGCTTGTGCGCCTCAGGTGCTCCTGGACCAATCAGAGGAATGATAGAAAGGTCCTGTTGTTATGCAAACCCAATATCATTTGGTATAGCTCAAACCCTTTTGGACTGAGGAGAGCCACCATCAAATAGGCTGTGGCGCGGACTGCAGCACACCAAGCCATCCTGTCATTGGAGCCTTTGGGGACATAGCCATATGCATTGCACATAGACAAGGCAAATGCTGATTTGTCAATATAGTAAAATTTTACCGTCCCCTTGTTTTTGAGGGCAGTGTACGCATCTGCATAGTTTTTCCGGGTCTTGATGTTGGTTGGGCTGTTTCTATTATAAGGAGATACCTTGAGCTTTTTCCAGGAAAAGCGCATCTCCTTCAGCAGATGGTAGTAAAAGGAAATGGAAGCCTCAACCCCAAAAGTGTACTTGACCATTGCCTGTATATTTGCCAGTTCAAGATGGCAATCTTGGGTTATCCACTGGCAGATAGCCCATTTGTGCTCCTTGGTGAGCATGGTGGATACACACAAGGATTTCTCCGCAGCAAGGACTTGGCCAATATCAATGAACTTGTTGAAGGTCTTGCTGGCATATTTGGGATCCACTCCAACAAGGGCCGCAGCCGCCTTGTAATTGCCTAATTCATGCACTAGCTTAAGCAGGATGATGTGTTTGATGTTGGGGATGCGCTTCTGAGCGGGATTTTTAGCGGTGGGGATTGACTTGTTGGCATTGGGCACAACACAGGGCATGGGCACCTTGGTGTAAAATGCAGCAACTTTCTTTAGCACCAACTGTCCCTCATCAGTTTGATAGAACTCAGGCTCCTCATCCTCTTCCTGATTGCCATCACTGACGTAGGGCTCATAGCTAATATCAAGTACAGGCTTCACCTTCTCCAGCATGGCTGACGGGACCAACTCTTGCCAGTACACAACGTCAAACACATACAAAGTAAGTGCTACCTCCTTGTTTCTAACTGTTTTGATTGTGGTAACCTTGGTGGGCTTCTGGGTCAGCTTTGGGACCCAAGGGTTGATGCTCTGCACCCTAGCAGCTTATGCTCCTTGAGCTGGCTGTGTCAGTGCAGCGTCACTATGGAACTCTCCTCTCCCGCCTCCCTCCTGAGTAGGCACTTGGGTTGCACTAAGTCTATTCTTTGACCCATGGGGGCAACCGCAACCACGGCGCACAACAGATGCAATGGTAGTCTGTTGCTGTGTTCCTTCCATTTTGAGAATTTAATAAAATATTAAATAAATTTCAATTAAGTGACTCCCTATTTTTAATTTTTGCTTTTATCTGAATATCAATATTTAATTAATATTTATCCCACCCAATATCCCAATTATAGATTTTTAATTTCTTAATTAGTAGTTTCTGGTTTACAACACCCATTTTAGAATACCTGAAATAATTTACACCCATTTTCCCAGATTCTTTTGCCAGATTAAGCACCCAATACAATATTTTTAAAAAATTTGTCTCATATTGTGTGTCTTATTTTAGATACCTTGGTATAATTCTTGATTACAATCTATTGCACACATTGTGTGAGTGATTTTGTTTACATAGTGAGTTGCCATTGTGTTTTGTTTGTGGATTGAGATTTGAATCACCTTGCTTGGGTGTATTTTGTCACTGGTTCACATAGTAAACATATGTACACCAAAAGTCACCTCACACCATTTTTTTGTGAATCCATATTTTTCTGATTATATTTTGAATTGTTTTGCTTTGCATGTGAGCTCTTTGTTGCTGTGTTGACTCATTTTGCCCATTAACACCAATAAACTCTGTTAACAGAGTGTATATTTTAACCTGAGAGTTGGATTTTGTTCAAATCTGAAATGATTTTGTTTAAATCTGAAGTATTTTTGGTTGTCTCCATAGCTTTTAAAACTACTGTAAACAAATTAATTAATAGATTCTTTTCAGGAGGCATGTAGTACCCATACAACAATGCCAATGCAAAGGAGTCATACAGGGCGTGCTTGACTGTCCTATACCCCTGTGGTGTCTTCTGGAGTTCCAGTGCTAATGGGCATATATGAGTTGAACAGGTATATCCTCTAAATTTTGATGTTGATTTTTAATATACAATGTAGAAGGATTTTCATGTATACCACAACGTGAATCCTTTGTGAGGTATGATGTTTGGTTGAATTTGAAGAGGGTTTTGGGGGGTGCCCAACTTGTATCAGCCCCAAAGCCTTGGCAAAAAAATGAATAAAGGTTTAAAAGTGTTCACAAGGACTGCATCCCCAACTTTTTTTGACAATGCCTTGAATACTTCATTAAAAATTACAGTTTTTAGATATTTAGTTCCTATTAGATTTGTTTCATATTCATTGATGTTTGCAAATGGGAATTGTTGAATGCTTTCATAGATATATTCATCAAAGTTTAGTTTGACATCCCCACAAATTTCATTCATCTCTTTGAAGTTGATATTTGATCCTATTTTGTATGCTTCCCTAATCCACTGCAAGCACCCCGTGGGTGGTAAATATTCCTTAGCTTTAGCTTCAATATTTACAAAATTAGACATATTCTGTTAAATTATTTTATTTATTTGATTTTTATTTATTTGTTTTACAGGGGCTACAAGTGATTGGTAACTCCTGTAGAACCCACCCAGCATAAAAGCTGCCACTTCTGCAACCTTGTTCCCATTCCTAGTCATAACTAAAGTAAATATAAGTAAACATAAAAAGACTTGCTGATTGTTTCCCCTGCAGCCCCCTTAGCCACAGGAGCCTCTTCAGCAAACTTAATGAGTGTTGGCTGCTCTTCATTAATCTTTCTAGGCTTAATTTTTCTTATATTTCTTGTAACTTGTGCTTCCTCTTGATTTTCATTTGATAAATTTTCAGTATTTCTTGAAGCGCTCCTGCTTCTTGCTTGTGTTTTATTTTCATCTGTTTCTATGTGGTTAGTTTCCTCTTCATTTGTGTTATTTTTTTGAGCTTTCATTTCCATCAATTATTTTGATTTTTGAGTATTCTTTCTATTGGTTTTTGAGAATTTCCACAAGTTGTAACTTTCACTTTTGAAATCTAACTGCTTGAGTATTTCCTTTTTAAGATTTAAAACTATTTCCTTATGAACTTCATTGACTATTGTTCCCAGGCTATTTTTTGCTGTTTCCTTTTGCTGGACCAGGATCCTTCCCTCATTTCCCAGTTGATTTACCATGATTTCCATTATGTTGTATTCAAGCTCAACAACCTTTTGGAGGGCTGTCTCTAATTTGTTGATAAGTGTGTAGATATTTGACATTTTGTTTGAATTCCATCAAAAAACTGGTTTTTATAGTACTATCTTCAACACATGAATATTTTTCATCATCATTAATAAATTAAAGACAATAAACTTAAATATTGCATTAGAATATTGCAATTAGACGTCATCTCTTGATATTTTGATATTATGTACATAACTCAATGCATTTTGTTTAATAAAATCCATTGTAAACTTGGCCTTTTCCATTATAATTTAATGAAATAGACTGTGTTTACATTAGAGCCATTAACACTTAGTACATATATTAATAATTAGTGCATTTTACAGCCTGTATATTTACCTATTGGTAATAATTCTGTAAAATTCTTAGTCAGATTTTGCAAGGTAATAATAATGTAATTTGTTAATAGATTACTGTTTATTGTCATTAATTGGCTGATTTTCTTTACTGTGGCAATTAGCATTTTTTGATATTTACACACTAGTATCCAATTGGTTGGCTTCACATCCAATCACACAGGCAATAGGAAAACAAGCCGCCACCCTGATACTGGATGTGGTCAGGGTGGCAGCTTGTTTTCCTATCGCCTGTGCAATTGGATGTGAAGCCAAACAATTGGATACTAGTGCAGAAATATCAGAAAATGCACAATTGCCACAGCAAAGAAAATCAGCCAATTAATGACAGTAAACAGTAATCTATTAATACATTACATTATTATTACCTTGCAAAATCTGACTAAGAATTTTACAGAATTATTACCAATAGGTAAATATACAGGCTGTAAAATGCACTAATTATTAATATATGTACTAAGTGTTAATGGCTCTAATGTAAACACAGTCTATTTCATTAAATTATAATGGAAAAGGCCAAGTTTACAATGGATTTTATTAAACAAAATGCTTTGTGTTATGCACATAATATCAAAATATCAAGAGATGACGTCTAACTGCAATATTCTAATGCATTATTTAAATTTACTGTCTTTACTTTATTATTAATGATGAAAAATATGTATGCTCATAATTTTAAGCTATTTGTAAAATGTACAATATTGTATTAATTATGGGAAATGTTGATAATGTAAAAAGAAAATATTATTAATTATGAATTGAAATAGATGTATTAAGTTTAATAGTTGTCACAAAGAAAAGATTTATTTACTAATCAAAGGATGGGAAGGGGAGGGAATGGACGGAATGAACATCACCTTCATTTGCGTCTGTGAAAGGGACGGCATCAGAGAAAGTGGGGGGTAGTGGCTTGGGAGTCAGGGTTGGAAGACGGGCGGCTTGATGGGGGGTTGGGGAGGCAGGGTTTGTTGGCTGGGAAGGGGCAGCAAGAGCTGATTGCTTCAATTGCTAGAATTCTTCTTCCGTCATGTAAACTGGCTTGAAAAAACAGATAGACTGGCGTGAGGGGAGGCAGGGGTTCTTTCTGGACTTATCACTATCACTTGCATAGAAGATAATGAGATCAAATAAGTCCTGGACAGACGCAGAAGGGAAAAGCTCATACCCCTTATCAATCTGAGTACATAGTTTGTTGTAGGTGGCAGGCTTCAAGCGCCTGAGGGCGGAACCAAAATTGTAGAGACATAAATCTGAAAGGTGCATGTTGGCGTGGTTGATGGGGTAGGACCAGCAGGTATGCCCTGCAGCCCTGATTTCTTGGGTAGCCCATTCCTGCTGCTCCATCTCCGCACTCAGTATAACTGTGTGCACAGCGTTTTGTGTGGCCCACTCCTCCAGCATGGCCTTGAGCTCTGTCTGGTAGGCATACCCATCTGTGGTGTTTGATATTGCCAAGTAATAATTGACGCCCAATGGGGAAACTGCCAATAAACCCTGACAAAACAATACAAGATTGGGCTGCACTTGTACACATCAGACTGGATAGGCTTCTCTCCAAAGTCTTGGATACTGGCCAAGATCTTAGCGTATGATAGGAAGATGACGTCATTACGGGCCCTCATTGCCCTTCCTTTGATAGAGTTAATGATGGTTGCATTGTATGGGTCAGTGTCCACCAAAATGGGGCCACTGAGAACTTGATTAGACAAGATTCTTGCAGCAACTACAACTCTGTGCATCCACAAATTCACTGTTCTTTTGTTGGTGAAGATGCTGTTAGTCCCAACTGGAGACGTACCAGGACCAGGGGCATCTGCAGGTCACGTTCCATAATGGCCATAATAAGGGGATGGGCTGTGTCACCCTTGGTTGAAGAACGGGCACCAGTTGGGGTCTTCTTGGTAGGGGGGCACAATTGGCGTGGGCTTGCAGGGTTGCAGCCACAGTGGACTTTGCAAAACCCATTGCGGCCGCAATTTTCCCAAGGGACATAAGCTTCCCTTGCTTTTTAACCATTTTGAGAACAATGTCCAGAGTGATCAATTTTCTTCTGAGTCTTGCAGGCTGATTGGCTGGGGGTGGGATGTGTCCATCTTGGGAACTGGCCAAAGCCATCTGATTGGCTGTTTTGGGGTTCTGGGCTCTCTGGATGACCCTATGGCTAAAATAGCTGGTTCTGGATGCCATTGCTGATAAGAGATTTGGGTTGGCAGCTGCCTGTGCATGGTGGGCAAACATGGCCATGCTGGAAGTTGCAGGGGAAAGAACAGACTCCTGTGTGGCGCTTGCAGAGGGGCCTGTGGGTTGGGAGTGGCCATAGAGGGAGGCTTCACTATTAGAAGACACAGTGCAACCCTGCATAATTTTGTCAAGGCCAGGGAACAGCTCATTGACTTGGTTGTTGTTGAAAGAAGACATAATAAATTTTTATTAAAAATTTTTAAACTCAAAAAGAGATGTGTACATTTTAGTAAATTTTATTGTTAAGTATATTAATTTGGTGAATAGTAGGATCTAAATTTTAGCCGTCCTAATCTGGAATAGGGTGATTTTTAAGAATGCCTATGATTCCTAAAATAATTAACACAAATCCACTCTAGATCCTTTAGCATCCTTTTTGAGATACCCATAAATTATATTTATTTCAAATTCCTTGCAATTATGATTTGAAACTTGGTTCTTGGATTTGACAATCCCGCAATTTCATATTTGTTTGACATACAGGAAATACCAAACTGTACATTAAAATCCCTCATTTCTGATTCATGTATCCTGCATTTGTTTGCTGAGTTTTGTCTTTTGTTAGTTGAGTTATCTGCTCAAGAGATTTGAAATTTGCTAATTTACATAAACCAAAAAAGTCAAATTAAATTGTTAATTTTATTTAATATTTTAATTTTCACTCAGCTGAGTTGCCCGCTGTCAGAAATCTGCGGACTGTGGTATTTTATCATCCACCAGATGATATCCTAAGTCTTCTAACATTTAGGAAAGTACAGAGAACCTGTGACTTTGGCATAACCTGTGGTCCGGAATACTTTGTTTTCTGCAGAAGTAGCGAGTCTGACTGGGCCCAAAGCCCAAAGGGTTTGAGACAGTTCTTCCTACTTCTGGATACGGTTCATGGGTTGTGTAAAGTTCCGCGGTCCACCTTTGGCCCTAGATTGGGACGTATTTCCCAGACCATCAAAAAAGGTGGCCCGCATGCAGGCAAAACCCCTCCAAAACCTGGAGGACTTGGCTCACACAGTAGATAAATGCTTTGTGTTGGCCTTCCCGGCCAAAGTTCTCATTTCCCCTTTGGAGTCCCCTCCAACTGCAGAAGAGACATTAATTTGGTTGGATTGTTTGTTGTCCTGGTGTTGCCTGGTCCTGAAACAATTAGCAAACCAACAAAAAAATGTGGGCCACATGAAGTTGGAAAGGTCAAATCTGTGGCCTGGGGAAATTGGGTACCAAAACCTGCAACCAGAGGTGTCCCAGGTAACTAATTCCTCCGGCCCGGGAGTCCCCTGGCCCGAAACAATTGGGTTCCGGAGCTCTCCGGTAGAGACGTCAGAGGAAGGCATTAGGGAAAATGTGCACCCTGAGTCTTTGGAAGGTTCCTAGTCAATAAAGGGGTTGAGCCTTACATCTGGCCCCGTGGCCCCTATTTTCTGGGTCTCAAACCAGGATAAGATTGGCTAGTACTCTTTAATAGGCTGCCCTTTAGATTGCACTCTGATAGCCCCTTTCATAAACCCTCCCGTCCTATCACCCCCCTTTGCATAAAATGGAAGCATGGGCCGCAGGTCCCTTGCTTACCAATTCCAATTGTTGAATAAACTCCTGACTTTGCAAATCTTTTGTATTTTAAAGTTTGTTTAACAATAAAGGTATTTATCCCAACTCCTGCTGTTGTTCCTACCTCCCACTTTCTCTGGCCCGCCTGCCCATCTGCCTGTCCGCCCGTTGTTTTTTTGTTGGGAATTGTTCCAAGAACAAATAATTGGACCATTCCCTGTTATTTACCCAAGCACTTAATTGTCCCCGCCAACCGCCTTCCCTGGCCTGCCTGCTGACTGCCCGCCCGCCTGTTGTTTTTTTGTTGGGAATTGTTCCAAGTACTGGTATGTCCGCCCAGTAGTCTTAGCAAAAGAAGGGTACCCGCTGGAATCATGTTGTCACCTTGGTACAAGATGGCTATGTGGATACTGGTGCCCATTTCCCTCTTGTTTTGGTTTTCAAACCCAGACTTTTGGAGCAAACTTTCCTTGATTTCTCAATCTTCTGAGTTTATTCCTAGTCATTTTACAAATGTAATTGAGCATCTCACCCAGATTTCCTTCAAATCAGGATCCTATGGGTTGTTTTCTTGGTTTTCTTCTCATCTTGAAGAGTTGTTGCCACCTATGTAATCTGTGACTACTGAAACTCTTTCTTCTGACTTGGTCAATCCTTCCCCCTTGCGCCAAATCCCTGAGTCAAATACAGAGGCCCCTTTCACTCAGGATTGCTCTCTATGGTTACTTACTGGAGCCATGGTCATGGCTTTGGATGCATACTTCCCTCCCCTTTCACATATGGTCTCCTTTGGGAGGCCCCTTTGAGCGGCTATCCCAGTCTTGCACTGGATGGCATCCTGGTGGGACCAACCACCAGGATGGGAGCCAGACTTTGTTAGTCTAGCCCCCTCTCTTACAGGTTGTCTCTATATTTTACTATAGATAATTATACTGTATGACAACAGTATCATCTTTTGCTCTACTAATAAAGCCTAAGAGAGGATCATATTAAGGAAATAGGACTTGGATCAATCATCAAGTCAATACAGAACCATCAGTCTTATATTCTAATGAACTGGCTTTAAGGTGGCCCGCCTGCCCGCATTTTATCCGAGTTAGCTCACAACACTAGGAAAAGACTGAAGTAGCATTAGGTCAACACGGCAGGAGGCCCGGCTTTTTCAGGATGGATTTTGTGGAAGCTTGCTTGACAACTTCCTCGGCTTACTGTGTTTGTTCTAGACATGCCACACAGCTAAATCTCTTTTCAGCTGCCTGCCTGGGCCACTATCCAGGGCTAGCTAGCCAACAGTTGGCTACTAGTTCACGAGATGATTGTTACACTAATCAGAGCTACTCTAATACAATAGGCTTAAAGCCTTTTATCTTAGAGTGTTTGGCCTGGCGGCCCATTCTGTGTTGGACTCTGCTAGACATAATGCAGATGGCAGTTCTTATGACAGCCCTCTTATTCTAGGATACAATTTAAGTTTAGAATAGTAATTATTGTGAAGTGCATATTGAGGTACTTGATGAGGGGAACTAATTAATGAGCAGTATTGCATGTTCCATTCATTAATTTAATGCATGAATTTGTTAATGCCAGGATATGATTTGGTCATTGATTCATTAATCCTGCAGCCCGCGGCCCGCATCATTCTGTTGAAACTATCCAAAGAGTGATTGACAGCTGGCCCACAATAATTGGTTGAATCCGTTAATTATTCAATACCCCAAAATCCTGACACCTGCAAAAGTGATTCGTAATTTGGATCAAGGATTTGACAATCCCACATTTTTATGTTCAGGTTCTGAATTTACAGTATATAATCCCGCATATCTCAACAAAGATATGATCTAGTTTCTAATTATTTCTCACTTGTAACTTTGCTAATACAGCACAGTTACAACAATGAAGATTAATTTGGATCATATGAAGTTGTATATTACTTATTAAGAGAGACATATAAATATATCAAGGTCTTTATAAAATATGATAAATTTTTGAATTTCACAAAAAGGATATTATTGATGGTCACTTTGGTTGATATGAAAAATGTTAAAGTAAAAAGAAAATGAGCTTTATATTAAGAATATTAATGATCTTAAGAATATTTTTGAGCAAGAAGGAAAAGAAAAGAACTATAAAATTCAGCTTTAACTGGTTCAATTGTTTCTCAAAAAACATTTTTATGTTTATGAAAGAAAATTTAGGCCTATAAAAAGAGAGCTTGAAGTTAAAAATCTGTGCATTAATCTTTCATATTTGATGAAAGATGTAAAGCCATATAATTCATCTTTAACATTGGAAAGCTTCTCAGAATATTATGAGATAACTTATCATTTGAAATCACATCATACCAGAGAAACAAAAGTATCAGAAGATGCTAGTGATGTATTAGGGCAAGTTCATTAAGTAGGGCAGCATACTAGAGGGTGTATTTAAATAGAGTTATTAGTCTTTCAAAAACAACAACTTTTTTTCTAAAAAAACAATAATAGTTCTGATGAGCCAAAGAAGGGTAATGTCATTTATAGCTTTGGGGCTGCTATTACTCTTTCATGCAGCTCATGTAGATATTTTTAGTTTGATAGTAGCACTTAAGATATTTTCAGTAATATTATAAGTTGCAATTTTGAATTCTAAAACTAATGAATTATTTTAAAAAAAGCATATATGCCAAAGATCAATTAAGGTTTGGGATTGATTGTATTTTAACAATTCTGAATGATTTGAATATGAATAATGTAATTAATTTATAAATTATTCAATCTGGCACTTAGGCATAACAAGAAAAATAACGACCCATCTGTTATTTTTGATGCCAGGAACAGATCCAAGAGAGATAACGTTACAACCAAAACAGTTGCTTTTTATAGTTTTCGATTTTTGAAGATAAAAGGGTTAGCAAATCTTAAGCATCGAAAATTTCCTACTTGATAAAAAAAGTCTAGAGGCTAAAGCCTACACTTTACCAAAAATTACTATACTCTGTTTAATTTCTATTTCCAATTGTTTTTATCACCACAGCTAAGAAACTAGATAGTGTTTAAACTGGCAGCTGCAGGCCTAGAGAATGTCTGATTCGGAATCTTCTGAAGTTTTAAGTCTAAAACCCAATAGCTTCAGCTTCCCAGGGCCAAGCCTAGAGGACAAAGGTTACAATATAACTGATACTTCACTTCTTAAGAATATAAAGGAGAGGGATTTTAATAGTCTGAGAAGTTTTTTATCGTACTTTGGGCAAAGCCAGATGCTTTATTGTGTACGTGTTGGCTTCTGGAATAAACCATCTGGAGTGAATCCAGTCGAGTATGTCAAACTCGTTTCTGGCGTCACTAAAATACAGCGGAAAGTCGCAGAGCATTGCTTTGATGTCGGTTTTGTTTCGGAAAAGGAAGCTGATTTCGCGATTAAAAAATGTTTATTCTTCAAGGGGGTGGAGGTCCCCCACTTTAAGCCTTGTACCTCACAGGAGCTAGTCAAGGTGGTGCACTTCATCTCGTTACCCTCCTCCTTAGAGCGTCGTGATCTAGAATTCAGACTTCTGCTTGGTTTACGCAATTATGGTCGGATCTTATTTTTTGAACAGGAAGCTGCTGAAGAAATTCCTTGGCTCTGTGGGAATAGTGCAATCGCTCTAATCGCTTATGGCGCAAACACCCCAGTGACGATTCCTCATAGAAGTACAATATTTAACACCAAGGAAGAGGTTGTTTTAAGAGTATTGAATCAACCTAACTGCAGTCTCTGCAATGACTTTCCTTTGGGCCGATATAATTGCTCTACTTTCTGCTCTCCCTCCATCAAGTTATGGGGTGCTTGATAACTTATGGATTTTCTTTGAAAGTAGGGTAGATTCTCAATGACATGTTTAGATATTGATGTATGTATGCCTTAATTAACGAATGCGAGCTTTCGTTTTTAAAGCATGTATGTTAAGTCAATGTCAGTTTGTGAATTTTGTGCCAAGAACGTTTTTTGGAAAAAATTATGTATGATTGTTGTTTTACTGTGTGTGCCTTTCAAATACAAATCGAAACAAGAGTTTACTGATTGTTAATCAAAGGGAGTCTGTTTGGCATTTTTCTTTAGTTCTTAAAAGTTAGTCTCAACACTCAAAGATGATAATAGTCAAAGGATGGACCTTATCCAAAATATAACTAAGTTATTACATGATTTCTATTATCTATAGTTTGACCTTCCTCATGTACTTTTAGATCATTAAATATGTTATATATGCAATACACTATAGCGAGTTGATGGGTGCTAGTTTCTTTCAGGCAGGCTAGTATCATGTTTCTATGAATTTTAATATTAGGAAGCATTAAACCCAACGGTGAATAAATTAATCAAAACGCATGTATTTTCCAGTACAGTATTTATGAAAGGAAAGCGTTTACTGATAAATTCCATCTATTCGGGCTCAGCTGCAAGCACTAAAAACTATCCAAGTGTTCAAATTTAACCAAAATACATTCTTTTTTCTCAACCATCTGCCATTAAATATCTAAAGATTTTAAAAGCCAATAGCCACTGTTGGGAAACTATAGAAGGCAACCAAGCAGCACTTGCCATTGTAAGTATCAGCTTTATCTGGAAATCACGGTTTGAGCCATGATAATAGTTAGCCTCAGGGATTGATTTAATTGTCACTTAGTAATCATGTAGCTAAATGCTAGCTTACATATAGTAATTTTAAAACTTGTTGAGGTAAATGAAAAGTTCAGTCACAAAATAAAGCTCAATTTTTTTGATAGAAATAGGAGCCAATTCCATGGAAAATGCGCACTAATTGGCAAAAATGTCCATACACAACTAATGGTACAAACTGAGAACCAATTCATTATGATCCAACAATGAGTGTCCCAACCACTAAAACAAATTGATTTCAGTCACAAAACAAATCTATATATGTTTATTGTTGTACCTGAGCTGTCTTAGCAAGTTAGACGGAAAATATTTAGAAACTAGACCATTACCTTTATTGAGATGTATCACTTATATAGTTTGAGTGAATCATTTTAAGAGTAACAAGATTGGGACTATCAATCAATTGGATTGGACAGGGGATGACTTGATCCTTATAATGAGTCAAGCGCCAAATTGAGCTGTTCACCAAGTTAAGATTGCCACTGGTTTTTGTTGCTGCATTTAGTAATTTGACTCAACTTTCACATTTGGCTTTGTGTATTGGGTAAGTCAGTTTGAGTGGCACAGGGTCTCTTGTGCAGAACTTTTCTGGGGGGTCAACCCTGCTGTTTCAACACCCTCCTGGATGGAGGTCAGCTTCCTCTGTTGGAAGGTCTGCAGAAAGGCCATCAGGGGTGTGGGCTTCATATTCCACCAGTCTTTTCTTGGTGCTGAGATGATGGTCTCACACTGTTTCTAGTGGGCCTTACATGAACAAAGCCTATTGTGGTGAGGACCTTGTCCTGTTTTCTCTTGCCCAAGCCTTGCACCAGGTAAGTATTGCTATCATTTACCTTTAGAACAATGGCAGGGCCTAATTTCTCTGGTTATAGTTTGCTCTTGTCAGTATACATTACCCAGACTTTGTCACAAACTTAATGCCTGTCTTTCAGAGGGACAAACATATCCTGAAAACACTTTTTCTCTCTATTTGCTTGGCTGCCACTGGCACAGAGTATCTGGGGGTCCAATCTAGATGAAACTTTGCTTGGTACTTCTAGCTTTAGCCCTGGGAGGGTTTAGTAATGTTTGATTGTGTGCAATAAACTAATTCAAAAGGGCTCTTTCCAGTGGATCTGTTCACTTGGTTACAACACACAAGAAGGGTGATTGCTAACTTTTTGGGCCAATCCTCAGGTTTTCTGGCAGTGATTTTGGCAAGGGCTTGCACTAAGCTGCCAGTTAGCCGCTTGACTCTGCCGTTAGCCTGTGGGCGGTAAGGAGTGGTCACCGTGTGCTTCACGCCCTGCTTGGTGAGATATACATTGGTGTCCTTGGAGGTTATTTCTTTGCCTCCATCTTTAATCAACAATTCTGGCTTTCTGAATTTGCTGATTATTTCCCTGTCTATGAATCTGTGCACATTGTTATCAGTATGGGCTTTGACAGCCTGCGCTACTGGCCATTGTGTGGCAAAGTTGATAGCAGTGATTATATATTTCTTGTTGTTTTCATTCCTGGCATGGGACCTACAGTGGCTTGTGCTCATAACTTGAAAGATAACTGTATTTGGATGTGTAGTACTGACTTGGGAGGCATGTCACTCTTAGCAAACCTTTTTCAGACCTCATATTGTTCAAGCACTTCATGAATGTCTCTGTACAGGGTAGGCCACCAAGCTTTGCACTTTAAGAACTTGTATAGGTTTCTGCTCTTGGTGTGGACAAGATCTCTGTGATAGCATAATATTGTGTCCATTTTTTGGTGTATAGGTATGTAGGAGATGGTTATTCCATTTGACATCTTAAAATGAAACTTCCCATAGATGTTGTTAAACAAGTGTTTGTTTTGATGAGAGTGTTGTGAGTAATTCTGGCGCTGCCCAGGAGAAGCCCTTGTCCTTGGTCTGTAGTACAAGAAGCAGCCAATCAGGATCCAACCCATTCTGTCCCCTTAAGGCTTGCATATAAAGTTGTGATAAAGTGTCTGCAGTGATCAATTCTAGTCCTGGCTTGTACTGAATGTTCATGTTTGATATTTCCAGAAATATCATCCATCTGTGCTGTCTGCAGGAAAGGTTCAATTGTGTTTTGAAATAAATGAGTGGCTTGTGATTGGTGAGGGTGGTGAACTCATCTTTTCTTTTAAGGTAGCAGCGCCACTTCATCAAGCAGTGTACTATTGCAAGTAGCACATTGTCATGAATTGGATAGCAGCACTTGTTGTTGGTCAGCTTGCGGGATTTGTATGCCACTGGTAAGAATTCTCCAGTGTCAGTATTTATACAGAGGGCTTCATCTATGGATGCATCTGAGGCATCAGTCTCTATTTATTAGCCCCTATCTCTTATTGGGTATTGTACAGTAGGGTGTCAGGGATCCACTCCTGAGGAAGGAGGAAACCTAAGTAATGCAAAAGAGCGGTAGGATGAAAACCCACCAGAGATGATCCTACAGGAATCCCAACCATCATTGTATTCACCTAATAGCCTCATAGTTTATAAGAATCCAAGAAAGGAGCAAAGTGAGTCAAGCCATAATATACTGCAATATAGGTCAACACATACCAAGGCGCTCCTGGACAGATTACTGGAGGAGGTAAAGGAGGAGGCAAAGGGGGAGGTGATACCTTATCACAAGTAGGCAGAATTTGATGCTTGGTATAAAGGTAGTCCCAAGATGAAGTCTTGGTGGTATCCTTGACTCTGATATTAGAATCAAATTGGCGACATTCAGTGATAGGGAACCAGAAAGAGAGACAGACAAAAAGCAGAAGGAATTTCTGCTTCCACTGCATCTGAAATCAGTTAAAATTAGAAGCTACTAATTAAGCAGAGAAAAGAATATAGATTCCAAATTTATTGATTCAAGAAATTGAAATTGTTAGAGCACTGGTGAAAGCCCCAATACTACTTACTAAATACTTTGAATTCAGCCTGGGAATGTTTTATAATGTGAGGTAGGATTTGGGGTGAATGATTTAACCTGTTGCTATTTTCTGGTTGGTCACTTTGATCTGGCTGCTGCCAAGCAGACTTCAAAATGCAGCTTGTAGAAGCCAAACCTGCTAGTTGAACAAGCAGTAAGGAACTATGCAGGATGGCCTGCAAATGGTTCAAACAAGCTGGTGGTGTGATCAGCAACTTTTCTGCATCATCATGTTGAGGCTTGTGTGGTAATTAATTAGCTTGGCTCCCTGTTTTTGCTGGACATTTTTTATTGGTGGTAATGGTTCTGACTAATATTTGATTGAATAAGTGGACATTATGGAGGCTGTTTCTTCTTTCCATTGGTTTAAACAGTTTTGAACCTGTAACGGAGCCTGCTTTTTCTCTTGAATTGCTAAGTAAGCTTGATTCTATATTTTTAACTGAATGATTGTTTCCTTTAGAAAGTCAATTGCAAAAAGGATTTGATTTTGAACCCTAGAGGTAACAAACTAACTATAAACTGTTCTGATGTTGCTCTCTTTCTAGATGGTTGGTTTCCCAGTCTACAATTCCCATAATTTCTTGAAGATGTTCCAAAAGCCCAGAATTCCCTGTATTTGCATCATGTTCCATGATCATATTTAGGATAGAAGGGTTTTCAATCCTTACAAGGGGCTGACACTAGCTTTATCTTGAGCTGGCAAAAAAAGGCTCCATTGGGGTGTCTACACAAACTTGGACTTGGTGCTCATAATAGACAGCAGAGGCGCAGTGAGGACGTCACAGTCTGGGATGAAGTGATTTATGTAAGCAGCCATGCCAATAATGGGTCTAATTTTGCTTTTGTCCTTGGGAGGTGTTATGTTGTAAAAGACTTGTATCTTCTTTTTGTTGGGTTTGATTCTGTACTTGGATACTATGTGACCTAAAAATGGTAGTTGCTCCCTGAAGAACTGAAATTTGAAAGGTTTTTCTAGAAGAATGTGCTGGGCTAAAGTGTTGAACACTGCTTTCAAATTCTTTTGGTGTTGTTCTATGATTGGGCTATACACAATAATATAATCTAGGTAGACATGAGTGTACTTTTCAATATGGGGTGAAAACACTTTTTCATGAATGTGACAAATGTAGACAGCATGTTGGCCATTCCAAAGTTAAGGACCATATACTCATAGGGCCCATATTTGGTATAAAAGGCAGTCCTCAGAATATACTTTTCTTTAATTCTGATTTGGTTGTAGCTGGCTATGAGGTTAATATTGGATAACACAGTGGCGCCTCCAAGCGCATCAAAGAGGTCATTGATCAGAGGTAACAGGTATTGATTACATAAGATGACCTTGTTTAGAGCTCTTGAGTTGGTGACTAATTGTAAGAATTCATCCTTCTTGGCTAAAAAGAATAAAGCTGCTCTAAAAGATGATTACAAATTTCTGAGGGCTCTTTTATCTAAGGCTTCTTTAAGGTAAGTGCAAAAAGCATCATCTTTGTTTGAAGTGAAGGAGTAGATGGATTGTGCCTTAATTACAATGCTCTTTAATTATATGGAGTGCTGGATGTGTTTCTCAGGGGTAATCCTGGCAATGATTCCTTGAATATCTCATGATGCCTTGAAACTATCTCCTGATCTTGGGGATGATAGTGTCCTTCTTGTCCTTGAAGTGGATAACCTCATACTGGCAGGAGTCCCAGTTGATGGCCTTGAGGTTCTCCTTTTTTCCCTGTGTCTCAGTTATACGTACAAACATGTGGTCTCTTGGAAGTTGGCCTACTGTGTCCAGGTATACCTGATGATTGATTCTGTCACAAATGACAAACTCTTGTTAACAATGCTCATGGAAGAACCTCAAATATGGGATTTGAACCCCAAAACCCTGCAGGCCGCCAGCCCACAGGCCCAGCAGCCCATGTTTTTTTGGGCTCAAAACAGAGCTGAATTTGACTTTGGTGAAACTCCTGAGACCTATCAATCTAGAGTTACCTGTGCTAATGCCTTGCCTGAAAAAGGATCCTGTTAGTACCGCCAATAAGAGCGCAGGCCTGGCCAATAATCCCAAGATAACTGGGGCCACTATGGCTGGGGAATTGAATAAACTTCCTGTAGAAGGCAGGCTGCCCAAGGATGATCAATCCTGAAGCTTGAAAGGGTAATTTGAGTCTTTTCATTACATTCCAGCCAATGAAAGATTCCCAGTGCAGGATACCAACAAGGGTTGCCAAACTGTAAGGTCTTGCCCATAATGGCGCAAGGTTATAAACTAGGGTGTGCAAGGCATTCAGATTCAAATTTAAAAGATATAGAAACATAGGAACTGTCTGTAAGATAATCTTACAGAACCCTGCTAAAAATCTATATTGTGTCACAAAAGGAGTGATTGAGTTTAAAAACCTTAAGCAATTAAGATAATACAATGGATTTAATAGTGAACAATTTGTAACTAAGGGAATGTCAATATTAGGATATTCTCCATCCGCAAATTGGTACATATAACTATTGAACACTTCTTTAAGGGAAAACAACAGATACAACAAGCCAAGGGCTTGTTGTCTTACAAGTTCCATCTGTTAAAGAAAAGGAAAAGCTAAACTTTGAAATGAAACTAATAAAAATGTATAAATTTCTAAAAATTAAGATCTCAAGTTAAATTTGGATAAAATTGAAGGGGAAGAAATCACTTAGAATTTTGGCTTAAAGCCTACTCTTCAAAAGCTCCTTTATTTATAGTAAAAAGCCTTTTCAGTTGAGAATGTGATGGTCAAGGAGAAGCAGCCAAGAACAGGAGCAAGCTGGAGAAAGTTGAGAAAACCAGAACCAGAAAAAGAGAAACAAAGCCAGCACTATACACTGATCAGCACGTTGAAGCTGGGGAAAGAGCGGCAAAGACATAAGCAGGAGTTCAAATGGTGAGGATAAAATGAAAACTTTCTAACTTTAAAGTAGAAATATATATAAAAAATAGGTAACAGGAGAGCAAGCAAACAACAACAACAACAACAATTTGAGCGCAAATAGCAAAAACAGAACAAGGTAATGAAATTAAAATACCTAAATATTAACCTTCAATTCAAAAAATCCAAATATTAAAATACTGGAAGTCTAAAACCAAAAGAAAAATATAAAAGCAATTAAATCAAAGAGCCTGCCCTTTGGGGCAGGGCAGGGCATGACGTTACCCCCTCCAGATCCAAGCTCAGGATGTGCTTGGATATAAGAGTTGATGGCCTCAGGACAGTTCTTAAGGTTTGACAATGGCTCCCAAGAACTCTCCTCAACGGAATATCCCTTCCAAAGAACCAAGTATTGAAGTTTACCATAGTGATAACAATGGTTGATAATACAATCAGCCTCATATTCAGGAGTCCCTTGGACCATGTGAGGGGGAGGTGCTTTGTTGTTCTGATGAGAAGGAGGAGGAGAAGTCTGGAGTTTGAGGAGAGACACATGGAAGACGTCATGAATGCAATACCCTGGAGGAAGCCGGATACAATATGCAACCTTCCCAACCCTTTCTGTTGCGGGAAAAGGCCCTATGAACCGTGGGCCAAGTTTACAGGAAGGTCATCTGATGGGAAGATTCTTTGTATTTAGCTATACAAGGTTATTGACCTGAATGCCCTTTCCCTCCTGACAATGACAGTCAGCCTGGACCTTGTAAACCTCAATAGCCTTAGAGAGATTCTTTTTAAGGAATTCTGGATGAGTTGTAGCTGGACAAGAAACTCTTTGGCTAACAGGGAACGGACAGAAGAGGTGACAGAAGGAACAAAGGCAGGAGTGTAGCCTAAATTTGCCATGAACAGAGTCATCTTGGTAGAAGAATGGGGGGTAGCATTGTAGGAATACTGGGCCAAAGGTAAATGAGAAGCCCAATTGTCTTGTTGTTTGTTGGAAAAACAGCAAAGGAAACATTCTAGTGTCTGATTGGTACGTTTGGTTTGCCCATCAGACTGGGGATGATAAGAGGTGCTAAGAGAAAGGTGAACACCTAGCTGAGTCATAAACTCCTTCCAAAACAGGGAAAGGAATTGTGGTCCACATTCAGAGACAATATCTCTTGGAGTACCGTGGTGGATGAAGACGTTCTTGACAAAGAGGGAAGCAGTCTGCTTTGCGGTAATGTTAGAATTGCAGGGAGCAAAAATAGCCTGCTTTGAGAATCTATCTACAATGACCAGTATGGCGTCAAAACCTTTGGACTGAGGAAGCTGGACAATATAATCCAAAGAGACAGACTGCCAAGGACCTTCAGGGACTGGAAGGGGACATAGAAGACCCACAGGTTTCTGGGTGGAGTATTTGCTTCTCTGGCAAACTAGACAGCTGCTAACGTATGACTTGACAAAGGTGGACATCTTTGGCCACCAGAGGTATTGTGAAGTTTAGAAAGCGTTTTCTTTTATCCAGAGTGGCCTGCAGCAAGGGAGTCATGGAACATGATAGTTAGAACCTGTTGAAGATCTGGAGAAGGAACTACCAAAAGGTTATTGAAGTATAACACACCATCCAGCAGGGAGAATGAAGGGTTTGTGACTGTCTTATTGTTTGTAAGAGCATCAATGATCTGAGACGAGGTCTTATTGGAAAGCTGAGATTTGTGGATTTGCTTCAGTATATTGGGGGTTGTAGTACTGATAACATTAAGTTTCAGAAAGCTCTTGGGTGGAAGAATCATCTTGGTGTTGAGAAGTTCATAGTCTTTGTCAACATTGGATAATGAAGGATGACAACTAAGAGCGTCAGGTAGGGTATTAAGTACACCCTTTTTGTACACAAGCTTGAAGCAGAAATTTGACAGCTCCAGTACCCATCTAGTGTGTCTTTGGGAAATGTGGCGTGACTTGGTGAAGTAAAGCAAGTTCTTATGATTGGTGTAATTGAGAAAAGGCTCCTCAAGTCCCTCAAGGTAGCAAAGCCAATGCTTGAGTGTTTTGATGATGGCAAGAAGTTCCTTGTTGTGTACGGGGTAGTTTTGTTCAGCTGGAAGGTGTTTTTGAGAGAAATATGCATCAGGATGTTGCATCCCATCCCCCCAAGCTGAAGGAGAACACCGCCAACGGCATAGTTGCTGGCATCAGTATCAACCAAGAAGGGTTTGGAAGGATCAGGCATCAGAAGGACAGGTGTGGAGACAAAGACAGCCTTTGTAGCATCAAACGCAAGCTGGGCCTCAGGTGTCCAGACAAAAGGAACAGGAGGAGAAGTGAGGATAGTGAGTGGCAAAACTAGAGAAGAAAATTTTTCCACAAACTTACGGCAATAGTTTGCCAATCCAAGGAAGCCACAAAGTTGTGAGCGGGTCTTGGGAACAGGCCAGCTTTGGATAGCATCCACCTTGCTAGGGGAGACAGCAAAACCATTTTGAGTGACAATGTAGCCAAGGAAATCAATCCCGGTGCAAAAGAATGAGCACTTAGAAGATTTTGCAAACAGGTTGTAGTCTCAAAGTCTCTGGAGTACTTGGCAGACGTAGGTGACATGGTTGTCAATGGAAGAGGAGTATACAAGGATATCATTGAGATAGACAACAACAAACTTGTTAAGGAAGGGCAGAAGTGCCTCATTCATTAAGGCCTGGAAAGTTGACAGAGCGTTACATAATCCAAAAGGCATTACATTGTACTCATATAACCCAAACAGGGTACAGAACGCGGTCTTCCATTCATGGCCAGGAGAGATTCTGATCTGATTGAAAGCGCTTTGGAGATCAATCTTGGTGTATACAGAACTACCAGCGAGGCAATCTGTCAGAGCCTCAACAGAAGGAATTGGGCATCTATCCTTGATTGTGATCTCATTGAGGGCTCTATAGTCTACACAAGGGTGCTTGGAGCCATCAGATTTACTGACAAAGAAGATGGGGGAAGAACATGGGGAAGTCAATCAAGAGATGAAACCCTTGGAGAGTTCCTTGTTGATGTAGTTTTTTAGTAGAGTGTTGTCAGAGTCAGAGAGAGGAATAAGCCTTCCCCAGGGAGGAGTGGTGCCTGGCTTAAGGTTAATCTGAATATTGTAGGGCCTATGAGGAGGTAGAAGGTTACATTCCTTCTCACTAAAACAATCCTTGAAGTCAGAGTAACAATAAGGTAATCCATCTTTGTCCTTGAAGGAAAGAGTATCTGGGATGGTACTAGAGATAGCAGTCAGGTTTGGTTTGGGAGGGGTCAAGCCAAGGGTACCAGGTACTAGGGATAACAATTTGACAACATCATTGCATCTAAATGATATCTTGCTATTTGGGTAATAAAAGTTAAGTAAAGACTCTCTTAGCCAAGGAAATCCAATGATGAACAAAAGGATAAGTTGGGGGAAGAGTTACACGTGACGCGGAATGAAGAGCCCTCCAAGTCAATGGTGACAGGTTGGAGGATAGGTGTAGCGCCAATGAGAGTACTTTTTCCCACCTTAACGTCAAGAGATCCAAAAGCGGGGAGTCCAAGTAGTTTGGCAAGCTTCTCCTCAATGAAGTTGGCATCAGCGCCAGTGTCAAGAAGAGCGAGCATCTTGATCTTTCCCAAGAGTCCATGAATGGTCACTAGGACAGTAGGTGACTTGGAAGTGTCGTTGAGGGACAGCAAAGCAAGGGTGGAGGTCTTGTTGGCAAAGAGAGGACGTTTGGAGAGAGGACAGGCTGGTAGAAGATGATTCTTTGATCCACAGTAAGAGCAGAGGCTGTTGTTCCTTCTTCTAAGGACTTCCTCAGCAGTAAGGCAAAATCCTCCCCCAGACTTTAGCTCGGTGCCAGGTGGAGGGGTTGAAGAGAGTGAGGCCTTGTCTGGGATAAACAACCAGGCTGTAGGAGATAGGTTAGAAGGCGAGTGTGTTTTCAAAGAAAGATATTTCCAATTCCACTTAACCACTTCTCTGATAAGAGGTTCTAGTTCTTTGGGGAGGTTGTGGTGGACCAAAAATTCCTGGAGCAATCTGTTGAGGCCTATCTTGTAGAAGCTGCAAGCCTCAGCGTTGGAGGCTTGTTGTCTTGACTGGAGGGAGCAAAACTTCTGGTTGTATTTGCCAAGTGGAAGAGAACCTTGTATGATACCTGCAAACCAAGAAGCAGAGGGAGTGGACAACTCCTGGTCTTCTCCAGAGAAAGATAGGAGTGAACTGACAAATAGATCATAGTTCTGGAGAATTCCCGGGTTGTGTATTGAATGAGAGCTAAACCAATCTCTGTAGTGACCAGTGAGCTTCTCTGCAAGGTAGAGGACCTTATGAGAATTGGTGGAGAACTCAGACCCATAAGCAGTAAAGTGGGCCTGTGCATAAGCTAAAGTGTTAAAAATACTAGGGGGTGGTGAACTATGGGCTAAGGTATTGAGAACTACTGTTTGGTTGGTGTAAGTAGTGGGGGTATGATCCTGCTTATTACAAAAGACTTTATCATATAACCAACCAAGTAAGAAAACTACTAGAGATAACAAAGTTATGATGATAATGGAGAGAAACAAAGCTAAAAAGATAATAGAGGAGATGGAAAAAGTGTTGCCTGGGTCAATCCCATGGGAAGCCAAAATAATGTAAGGTCTTGCCCATAATGGCTCAAGGTTATAAACTAGGGCGTGCAAGGCATTCAGATTCAAATTTAAAAGATATAGAAACATAGGAACTGTCTGTAAGATAATATTACAGAACCCTGCTAAAAACCTATATTGTGTCACAAAAGGAGTGATTGAGTTTAAAAACCTTAAGCAATTAAGATAATACAATGGATTTAATAGTGAACAATTTGTAACTAAGGGAATGTCAATATTAGGATATTCTCCATCCGCAAATTGGTACATATAACTATTAAACGCTTCTTTAAGGGAAAACAACAGATACAACAAGCCAAGGGCT
Source organism: Entomophthora muscae (assembly GCA_014839935.2). NCBI lineage: Eukaryota > Fungi > Entomophthoromycota > Entomophthoromycetes > Entomophthorales > Entomophthoraceae > Entomophthora > Entomophthora muscae. The sequence goes on from QTSX02003560.1 coordinate 471,564, forward strand.
TGTTGTCTTACAAGTTCCATCTGTTAAAGAAAAGGAAAAGCTAAACTTTGAAATGAAACTAATAAAAATGTATAAATTTCTAAAAATTAAGATCTCAAGTTAAATTTGGATAAAATTGAAGGGGAAGAAATCACTTAGAATTGCAGCTTAAAGCCTATTCTTCAAAAGCTCCTTTATTTATAGTAAAAAGCCTTTTCAGTTGGATGTGATGGTCAAGGAGAAGCAGCCAAGAACAGGAGCAATCTGGAGAAAGTTGAGAAAACCAGAACCAGAAAAGGGGAAACAGAAGCCAGCACTATACGCTGATCAGCACGTTGAAGCTGGGGAAAGAGCGGTAAAGGTGTAAGCAGGAGTTCAAATGGTGAGGATAGAATGAAAACTTTCTAACTTTAAAGTAGAAATATATATAGAAAATAGGTAACAGGAGAGCAAGCAAACAACAACAACAATTTGAGCGTAAATAGAAAAAACAGAATAAGGTAATGAAATTAAAATACCTAAATATTAATCTTCAATTCAAAAAATCCAAATATTAAAATACTGGAAGTCTAAAACCAAAAGAAAAATATAAAAGCAATTAAATCAAAGAGCCTGCCCTTTGGGGCAGGGCATGACACAAACCCTGGTAAATGGTATCACCCGGCTTGAGGGGAATTACAAAAGTTTTTCCATGGTAGGTGGGCATAATTATACCCTGGGCTGCCAGGAAGTTGACCATTGCCATTCTTGCAATAAATTGATATGATCCTTTGGTTCAATCAGGTCATTCCATATTTGATTTTAGTTCTATTTCATTGGCAGTCTAACCTCTGCGGCCTTGTTCCCCACATCCATCAACCCCAAGAAACTGTGGGCTGTCTGCCCAAACTATATTGTCCACCAGGAGCACCCTTTGGCCTGGTAAATTTCACAGAATATCCCCCCAATCCAGCATATTCAGAGTTCACTCTAGAGGAAGTCCTGCTTTATGACCCTGAAGCCAGAACTCAAGAGACTGAGATCATTGGCAGAGAAGGAGCCTGGATTACTGTGCCCCTTTGTTATTATGAGATACATATAACTACCTGCCAGCCTACCAAGTTCCAATGACCCTGCCCCTTACCCCATGGCCCAACTGCCTGCAGGAATCAGTGGCTGCCCATGAGTCCATCTCAACACAACTGTTTGGAGTGATGTACATCACCCTTACTGGGCTTGTTGATTCCATGGTTTCCTCCAAAGAACACTGGGCCATCCTAGGCAAATCCTCATCCTATATTGTAAATTTAGCTGCTATTATATGGTGGGCCCTACCCACTGGGCCTGTGGGCTGTCTGCCTGTAAGTTCTCAGGAACTCCCCCCACGGGATGGATCTATGACAGATTCCCTCACATTTAATGTTTAACACTGTTGTGATCCAATCTATTTGGGGGTTTTATTCTTAAAAAATCCAGGAAAAGTATCACATTAAATCTGGGAAGTCAACAGCAGGTTCTTGGATAGTATAATAGAGGTTTTTCAGGGCAATGGACAAAGGGACAGTCTTCTGGGTAACAACAATGTGATGTTCATCAGCTAAAACTATGTTCTTAATTCACAAATAATTATTAAGTAACTTGAACTTGCTCACAAAGTTGCTATTGACTAGGGTACAATCTGTGCCTAAATCTAGGAGTACTGAACCAGTGTAACTTTAAAACAGAAAGGGTAGAATATTAATTTCTTTGGGTGTTTGGCAACCGTGTAGAGTACATAATCTTTCAATAGAACCTGGATTATTGGGCATTGGTTGATGTTCTCAGGTTTATAATTATTGTTGAAAAAGGCTGATGATTTCCAGGAAGAGCTTGGCTTGCTTATAGTTCTCTCTGGTGTTGTGTATATAATTCTTAGAAGTATATAAAACAAAATAAAAGAAGATATCAAGAAGAAAATGATACTTTATTGATATGAGTTTAGAGTATTATTTAGTATCATTAGAAGCCACATGTTGTCCATGTACGTCATGGTAGTCATGGGGCTTGTCCAATTAATGTTCCTCTTAGGACTCAAAAGATTTGATCACCATATTATATGGGTGATTAATAAGAGTGCCACCAACTTAATAATTAGTTTGGGAATCACTTGGGGAATTACTTTCCCAAGAGAGAGTAATCAAAGATGTTGCAACACTGGGATTTTCCCTTATCTTGATTGCCTTGAGTGGAAGTGACTCTGAATTATGTGCAGTTGGACTGACCATTACTCCCATTATTGTGAGTGTTAGGTGCTTAAGGCTTATGGTTGTTGTTGTTGTTAGGCAGGGGACAGCTAGAACAATCAGAGGGGTCAAGATCCTTGGGTCTCTCTCTCTCTTTTCTGTCTGCACCTTGTGAAGTGCATTAGAGGTATGTTCCTCTTTTTTCACTTCACAGTAAAAGATTTGCAGGTTGGTCACTTGTTTCAGGTTTTCATGTTTCATTACATAATATTTGAACATGTTGTAGTACATGAGATGTGTAGCTGGAGTGTCAAATGCCATGTCTGAGGGGGCACATAGGCAGAGTTTCTTGTAGGTGTGTGTGAGTTCTTTTACTGTGCCTGTTTGGGTCAGGTTCTTCACCTGGCGTATGATAATAAGGGGGTGTATTTCATTACAAATCTTGCCAAGAAGTCTCACTTAAATGTGTCCCAGTCTTTCTTGGTGTGATCTTAATGCCACTTGTTGCACTAGGTACCTGCGCCATGTGTAAGGTGGATGGATATCTCTGCAATCCAGAACCATTGTGGGCATTCCATCTGCACCAGCTTGCTTTGCAAAGATTGGATCCATGATGTAGAGTTATTGTTGTTGGCTCCAGAAAATAATTCCAAGGCAGTGCTAAAAAGCTGTTGGTATACATGGGTGGGCATGATGCTGTCATCTGTCACTCAAGGAATGGTGGTAGGCATTTGGAAGAACCCTTGTACTGATAGGGTGTTAAAGGCAGGGACTAACATTACCATGTTCTGGTATATCACAAACCCTTCTGGTATTTTGATGCACAGTGTGTATAGCGTCCAGTCTACAGGTAGATCAGACATGATTCTTTTGTATATTTGTTGACCACAGAAAGTACAAACAACAGGCAGAATTTCAAAAGGGGAAGTAAGATATAAAACCTATTTCTGCTACCAATATTGTAACTGTGCTGTTTTAGCAGAGTTTTAAGGGGAAAAATATTTGGAAACTAGATAATATTCTTTATTGGGATATTTATTATAAAGTAGTTTTATTAGCTATGGCAACAACCAAAAATACCTCAGATTTAAACAAAATGGTTTCTGATTTAAGCAAATTCCAACTATCAGGTTAAAATATACACTCTGTTAAAAGGGATTTTTGGTGTTAATGGGCAAAATGGGTCAACACAGCAAAGAAGTGCTCACACGCAAATTGAGACTATTCAAAATAAAATCCAAAATACTATGATTCACAAACAAAATGGTGTGAGCTGACATTTGGTGTACATATGTTTACTATTCAAATTGGTGGCAAAATAAACCCAAGCGCAGTGAGTCAAAACTCAATCCAAAAACAAAACACAATAGCAACTCACTATGTAAACAAAATCACTCAAATGTTGTGTGCAATGGACTGTAATCAAGAATGATACCAAGGTATCTAATATAGGACACGCAATCTGAAACAATTTTTTTAAAAACATTGGAATATGTGTTTAAATTTGGCAGTAAAATCTGGGGAAAAGAGTGGAAAATATTTGGACATTCTAAAATGGATGTTATAAAACCAAAAACAACTAATTAAGAAATAAAAATCTATAATCAGGATATTGGGTGTGTAAAAATATTAATTAAATATCCATATTCAGATAAAAGCAAAAATTAAAATTAGGGAGTAACTTAGTTAAAATTTATTAAGTATTTTATTAAATTCTCAAAATGAAAGGAACACAACAACAGAGTACCAATGCACTTGTTGTGCACCGCAGTTGCGGTTGCCCCCACAGGTCAAAAAACAGAGTTAGTGCAACCCAAGTGCCTACTCAAGAAGGAGATGGGAGAGGAGAGTTCAACTATGATGCTGCACTGACACAGCCAGTTCAAGGAGCACAATCTGCTAGGGTGAAGAGCATCAACCCTTGGGTCCCCAAGCTGACCTGGAAGCCCACTAAGGTTACCACAACCAAAACAGTCTGGAACAAAGAGATTGAACTTACCTCCTATGTGTTTGACGCTATGTACCGCCAAGAGTTGGTCTTGTCACCCATACTGGAGAAGATGAAGCCTGTTATTGACACTTGCTACAAGCCCTAAGTCAGTGATGGCAATCAGGAAGAGAACAAGGAGCCTGAGTTCTACAGAGCTGATGAGGGACAGCTGGTGTTAAAGAAGGTTGCAGCCTTCTATACCAAGGTGCCTATGCCCTGTGTTGTGGCTAATGCCAACAAGTCAATCCCCATCACCAAAAAGCCTGCCCAGAAGTGCATCCCTGATATCAAACACATCATCCTGCTAAAGCTAATGCAGGAATCTGGTGATTACAAGGAATCCACAGCTCTTGTTGGGGTGGATCCCAAGTACGCCTCAAAGACCTTCAACAAGTTCATCAACACTGGTCATGCCCTTGCCGCAGAGAAATCCCTGCACGTGTCCACCATGCTCACCAAGGAGCACAAATGGGCAATCTGCCAGTGGATAACCCAGGACTGCCATCTTGAACTGGCAAATATACAGTCAATGGTTAAATCTACTTTTGGGGTTGAGGCTTCAATTTTCCTTTTACTATCATCTGGTGAAGTGAATGCACTTTTCCTGGAAAAAGCTTGGGGTATCTCTCTACAACAGAAACAGCCCAACCAATTTCAAGACGTGGAAAAAATACGCTGAAGCATACACTGCCCTCAAAAACAAGGGGACAGTCAAATTTTATTATGTTGACAAATTGGCATTTGCCTTGTCTATGCAGAATGAGTATGGCTATGTCCCAAAAGGCTCCAATGACAGAGTGGCTCAGCGTGCTGCAGTTTGTGCCACAGCATATTCCATGGTGGCTCTCCTTGGCCCAAAAGGGATTGAGATGTAGCAAATGATATTAGGATCTCACAATAGCTGGACCTTTCTATCATTCCTCCAATTGGTCCAGGAGCACCTGAGGCGCACGAGCCCGGGCTTCACCAATGTAATTGTGCTAGATAATGTTGGTCTCCACAAGGTGGCTGATATTCTTGAAGAATTTCCATCAATTGACACAAGCATTGAAGTGGGCCCCCAGCAATTAGCCACATCAAATTTACGCCTTCTCTCCCTCCCCACCTATTTGCCCTTCCTAAATCCCATCAAGGAAGTTTTTGGGTGGCTCAAGCAAGTTGTCAAGCAAGGGGCCCCAACTGGGACTGAGGACCTCTTTGATTTAATGCAGGCCGGGATCCACACCCTCCCAGCTGAGACAACAACTGTGGTAAGTTCAACTCCCTGGTGCTTGACACTATAGTAAAGTGAGAATTCAGCTTTTTCCCTGATTGACAACTGGAAATTTACACTTTTTTAATTAACAGATCTTGATGTACTGAAAACTTTTAATATAAAAAATTTAGCCTTACAGCTATGTTATACAAAAGCGACCCCAAAAAAGTAAAAAAAAACTAATAAAAATTGATTTTTAATTACTGAAAATAAGGAGAAGTAAGCAAATATTTCTAATTTTAATATGTAATTTACACTCTTTATTATAAAAATATTTTTGATTGCCATAAAAAACAAAAATTCAAATGAACCAAGAGTAAACATAAACACAACAATAGAAGTTATGCAAAATATGAAGAAATATTAATATTTATTTGATATAGTTCTAATAAGTATAAATGTGAATATCTTATGTTTTACTAGTAAATTAACAAAAATTAAGATATTTCACTCACTTTCAACTATAACTATTCATCTCAAACTTACCATGCATACATATAATAATCAGTGCTATCTAAAAAAATAAAAAATAGAAAAATTAAAACTAAAAACTGAATGATCAAAACTAAAAAGTAAAAATTAAAGCCAAAAAGTTAAAAGCAAGCAAGTAAGTTATTCCTCCCCATTCTTCCCCTTCTTCATTTTAGCCCCTTCCAGGAGGGCAGTGGCAATAAGCTCAAGCTGCTGCTTAAGCTCAGAGGCCTTATACTTGTGCTTAGCCCCACCCTGGATTGCCTTGGTGAAGAAGGTGGAGCGGGTTGTAGGCTTGATGGGGGGATGCGGTTGGCCAAGTCACACAGCTTGGAGATTGTTTTCTCTTGCTAATGCTACAGGAGGGAGAAGAAATTATTGAGCTTTGGATGAAGTCCAAAGCTGGCCTTAAGATGTTTGTGATAAGTCTCTAGCACCAAAGTGGTCTTGAGCTCACCATTCACTGCTGACCAGTAAACATTCCAACTGGCCTTGGCACGGGCCTTGCCATGCCTCTGTGTGACAACCTTCCCAATCCACTGGGGCTCAAAGTACTCAAGGAAAGGATTGAACTCCAGATGCTTTGCTATGTAAGGATCCTTTGAGAGAACCTCAAACCCCTATGCAATGTGCTCTGGCTTTAAAAAAGCCAAGGCACTAAATTGTGCAAGCACAAATTTGTGGGTGTTCAAAGTGTTCCTCTGGCTCAACCTACTAAGCTTGGCATGGGCCTGAACATTGCAAGCAACTGCCCTGAGGAAGTGGAAGTGGCATCTGTGCACCTCCCTGCCAAACAGCTGCTCAAATGCATTGAACTGAGCAGGCTCAAAGTCCATGATGCAAATGTGAGGCCCAGAGCTCTCAGCCTTACCTTTTCCTCCAAGTCCAGGGTGGCCTGGTCCTTGTCATTGGCAGGAGAGTTGGCGCGGATGTGTGTGTGGGGTCTTCTTGGAATTGTCATTGTTGTCAGAGGGAAGGAGGGAAAGTGCTTGGCAAAGGATTGAGAACGCAAAAGTGTAAATGGCCTCAGGGGCCCCAGGAAGAAGGAAGAACATGAGTGGAATCACCTGGATGTCAATCTGGGCATGGATCATCCAGAGCTGCTTGAACATCTGGGGGCAAGTGGCAAAGGTACCATCAACTATTCAGGCTGAAGCCCTTTTCAACTCCAGCAGGTTCTGTTGAGTTTTGTAGCAGATAATACAGTTGTTAGTGCTGGGCCCATTGTTGTGAAGGAGGAAGTGCTCCCCACTTGGAAGCTGCTTGAGCTTGTGGGTGAGCGTAAGCTCTGAGAGGACATCAGAGGCCTTGGGGGAGGAGGATTGGCAGCAATTCTCTTGTTGCTGATGAATTTAACCAGTTGCTCCTAGGTGGGCACCAACTTGATATTGTTGGCTGCAGATGTTGAAGGGAATTGATAGCCAGATCTGAAGTGCGGAGGTTGGCAGAGGTGGGGATTACTTACACAAGATACCTGTTGCAACTAAACTAATGAGAGTTCAGTATTTAAATTGGGAAAGACAACAGTCAAATAGAAAGGACAAGTATGAATAGAGTAAGGTATTGTTTATTGTAGAATATTGTGATTAATATACTATATGGGGAAAGCTGCAAGGCCACAAGGGGGTGGCATAGTGGGGTGTTCCATGTAAGGGTTGAAGCCAAGGAATAACTTGTGTGGGGATCAGCAGGTCAAATTGATAGCGCTTCTAATTAGGAGAAAGTGCCCACAATTTGACATTGCCATCAGATTGATTCATGACGTTAGATACGTCAAGGGGCAATCATTGAGCGCCTCCTGTGTATCATAAGATACGTTGGCAGGCAAGTCTGGAAAATTGGTTTCAACACCCCCCTTGCCCCATACTTGTTGTCAGACACCAGGATCAGAGTCTGCGGAAGATCTGGGAAGGTCTGCACAAACAACCTTTGTGTGGGGATGGTGCGGCAGGGGCGCAAGCAATCATGGTGAAGCTTCTTGGTGTTTCCTTGGGCATCTTCAAGTTGATAGGCGTGATTTTCATAGATCACAGCTATCTTGAAGGGCCTTAGGTGGTTGGGTTCTAACTTGGCCAAATTGGGGTTGAGGGTGTAGACGGGGTCACCTATAGTGTATCTTGCCTCAAGGTGCCTTTTCCCTCCTTCAATTTGTTTGTGTTTGATTTTTTGGGCCTTGGCACGCCATTGGTTCAGGGATGGAGTTGTCAACAGGGGGCTTTCCAGGAATTGTAGACCATAGCTTCCCCTGTTCAACTCCTGTCAGACTTTCAGGCATTCCAAAGGCCAAGGCGCTGTGGCTGAACCTGGTGCCTCTGTTGATTCTTGCTCGTAAAATAAGTAGAGTGGTGGGAAAGTGTTCAGTCCACATGATATTGGGGTGCTCCTGTGAGAGCTTGGAAATCAGTTGCACCAGTGAGCCATTTAACTGCTCTACACGTCTATTGGCTTGCAGATGATAGGGGGTTGTGACTATTTGTTGGAGTGCATTCTTGGCGCATTACACCTTCATGACATGTCCAACAAGCTTGGGGCCACTATCTGTGATGAGACGTTTGAGCTGCCCAAAGCAGGCCACTATTTCTTGCCAATGAAGCAGGTGATGGTGGTAGCAATGTGGTTAGTTGTTGCCCAGGCTACTGGCCAGCAAGTAAAGTAGTTGATGGCAGTTATGATGTAATTCTTCCCCAGTTTGTCTTTGGGGAGAGGCAAAACAACATCAAGGGCCCACTGCTCAAAGGGTTCCATAGCTTTAATGGGCAGGACAGACTTGGGGGTGCAGGTTTGGACGTATTCTTTTCACACAGCACACATGTTTCAAGGAGATCCAAGATATCTTGGCGCATATGCAGCCACCAAACCTTACGTTTCATGATCTCAAAGAGATTAAACCCTCTGATGTGACCCAAGGTGCAGTGATAGGGCAATATGGTGTTGCCTTGTTGTGTGGTGGGAATATATGGCGTCTTTCCCCCCATCTCTGCCCAGCAGCAGACATTGCCAGCATTGGTGGTGAACTGGCTTTTGTTCTCCTTTAACTTGGAGATGGTTACCAAGTTAAGGCCTTTGTAACAAGTTGCTTCAGGACAGAGGTACAGCATTGGCCAATCTGGATCCAAGCCATTGTCCCTGGTGATAGACTCTACATAGAGCCTTGAGAGGGAGTTGGCTGTGACAAGTTCCTTCCCAGGCTTGTACTTGATGCTCAACTGATATGGGGATAGGCGCTTGACCCAGCCTACTTGGCGGCTTATCAAGTGGGACTGTATGTTGAAGTACTGGAGTGACTTGTGATCTTTCAGGACACGGGGTGGGAAGGTAGCCCCTTCCAGGTAACAGTGCCATTTCTCAACGCAGTACACAATTGCTGCCAATTCTTTATCATGTATGGGATAACATTGTTCTGAGTCTGTGAGCTTCCTGCACTCATATGCCACAGGGAGGAAGACACCCTTGTCAGTTTCTACCTGTAGCACGCCCCCTATGGCTCTGTCAGAGGCATCAGTCTCAAGTTTGTACTGGCGGTTCCAATTGGGGAATTGCAATACAGGTACAGTTGTAAGTCTTTGCTTCAACGTCTCAAAGCCCTGATCTCTGGCAGAGGTCTAATGAAAGCGCTGTTTAGTATTCAAGAGCTCAGTGAGGGGTGCAATTAGTTTCCGCAATTGGGGATGAACTTGCACATGTAGGCAACCATGACTAAGAATGTACACACCTGGCCCACATTGGTGGGGGGCGGCATGCTGGTGATTGCCTTGATTTTGGCAGGGTTGGGCTTTATTCCTTGGGCAGAGATGGTGTGCCCAAGGAATAGTAGCTCTGACTTGAGGAACTTGCATTTGGAGGGTTTGGCTTTTAGATGATTTTTCTGAAGGGTGTCAAGGACAGCACAGAGGTGTTGGAGGTGTGTGGTTTGATCTTTACTGAAGACAATAATGTTATCAAGGTACATAACCACGCACTTTCCAATAAGTTTCTCAAAGGCTTTGTTCATCAACATGGCAAAGGTGGAAGGAGCGTTGGTCATTCCAAAGTTCATGACCCAACACTCAAACAGCCCATAGCGTGGACAGAAGGCAGTTTTTGCCTCATCCCCTGGTGCAATGCGGATCTGGTTGTACCCTGTGGTGAGATCAATTTTGCTAAAGAACTCAGCACCCGCAAGCGTTCAAACAGGTTGTCAATCAAAAGCGGGGGTACTTATTCTTAACAGTCACCTCATTTAAGGTGCAGTAATCTGTGACCAGACAAAGGGACCCATCCTTCTTGGCTACAAAGAAGACAGCAGCTCCATATGGAGAGAGCAAGGGGCAGATGAAGCCCTTGTTGAGTGTGTCTACAAGGTGCTGGCAGAGGGTCTCATCTTCTTTCGGTGTAAGACAATAAAATGCATGCTTTAGGGAGCAATCCTTGTAGTTGCATAGCATGCTGGATCTCTCAGGGAGAAGGTAGTTGGTCCATTGTTTCACTGAAGACGTTTTTATATTCCTCAAGGAGTGCGCAAGTGCTGGTGGAGGTGTAGTGATCAAGGGAGGGGCCACAGAGGGCTCAGCGCAGATAACTTTGACTGAGAATTAGTTAAAGTCTAGTTTTCCCTCTTGAAATTGTACAAGCCTGTTTCTGTGATTCTGACAAACACAGTATTGTGAAGTAAATTGCTCATTTGACAGGACAAATCTGAAAACCCACCCATTTCTATTGAGGGTAATTACAGACGTATCCCAGTTGATGTAGGGACAGTTGTAACAAAGCCAGTCAAGGCCAGCAATTACGTCATGGCTGAGCCCTGCCATGATTGGCCCAGAGAGCTTAACCTGAATGTTTTCTATCCTCACAGAGAAGGGTAACGTCTCATGGGTAATTGCCACTCTACGGGAGTCAGCTACTTGTACTACCTTGAATCTGCTTGGCACCCAGTCTAATTGTTGAGAATCAGCAAACACCTGGTCAACCATAGTGTGGTTGGCCCTGGTATCTACCAATAGTTTGTGGGTATTCCCACAATAACAGAAAGAATAAGCCAAGCAGGTTACTTTATTTGGAGAGTGGCTTGCTTGAAGCACAGGGTTGTCACTGTGAACTTGGAAGACATCAAGGGTTTCAACTTTGTGTACACTGTAGTTGCAGGGATTCTTTGCAAGGAGGAATTGAGAGTGAGGGTCAAGTGGGGCTGTAGAACCTCTTGTAACTACAACCCCCAGGCTTTCCCTTGGTCCTCAATTTGTGCTAGCTGGAGCTCCCCCCTTGCGGGGGCGTTTAATCCCTTTTCCTGCTGGCGGGGCTGGCAGCAGCCTACTTGGTTGTGGGCACTGCCAGGTGTTGAACAAGGTTGAGGTGGAGCATCATTTGTGCAGCAAAAACCCATCAAAGCCTGCTTGTTGGCCTCCACAATGGCCTTGTAACAGTCATCAATGGAGGTACAGCAACCAACAGGGACCCACTTACAGATATGGGGCTTGAGCTCATTGACTATCAAGGTCAGAAGAATGGTGCTTCTATTGGTAACGGCTTCAGGGGAAGTAACACGAGCTTGCTGACAGGCGGCAATATATTCAGTAACAGACCCGGTTTGCTTAATGGCCAGGAGGGGAGTTCCCACCACAATAGGCAAGAAGGTTTTGCTACAGCGGGACTTTGCGGCACCCATGAACAACGCCCAGGTGACATCAATTTCTTGGCTGGCCCAGTTGGTAAACCACACAGCGGCGGGCCCCATGAGGCGCCCAGATGCAGTGGCAAACCACATGGGCTCAGGTACTTGACAGATACGGAGGCATGTTTTGGTGGAGTGATGCCAACTGACAATGTCAGCTTCTTTGACCCCACCTGCAAAGGATTCCAGCTGGAGTTTGAGCATGTGTTATGAAAGGTCTGACTGGGGCGGGGTGACGCTGGAGTCACACTGTGCAAGGCAGAGTCAATTATACACACTTGTAAGAACCAGCTGGTCTTGGTAAACGATGTACCCATTGGGTATGTCCCCCTTGGGGATTGGCAAAAATTTTTCTTGATGGGGAGTAGCCATATAGCCTGTAATCTATCCTTTATTTGGGGGAATTTTTCTTTTAGGTAGGCTGTGAACCTACTGCTGATACCACTGTTGCAACTGAACCAATGAGAGTTCAGTATTTAAATTGGGGAAGATAATAGTCTAATAGAAAGAACAAGAATGAATAGAATAAGGTATTGTTTATTATAGAATATTGTGATCAATATACTATATGGGGAAAGCCACAAGGACACAAGGGGGTGGCATAGTGGGGTGTTCCATGTAAGGTTTGAAGCTGAGGCATAACTTGCGCAGGGATCAGCAGGTCAAATTGGTAGCACTCCTAATTAGGAGAAAGTGCCCACAATTTGACATTGCCATCAGATTGATTCATGGCGTTAGATACGTTGGCAGGAGAGTCTAGAAACTCAGTTGCAACATACCATTTAAGCATCCTTGCAATTAAGTGATTGGGGGCTCACAGGTGTGCTTCCCCTTCTTTGCTGTGACTTTTTCCCAGCCTATGGTGTTCAGGCAGGCCCCACAAGTCTTATCCTCACAAAAAAAGTGCTTGCTCTTGGTTTGGCGCTTTTGATTGTTACAATTGAAGATGTAATTGTTGGTAACAAGCCAAGGCTGTCCTTTACGGAAATGATTGGGAAGTAACAGGGGAAGCGCTTGGGGACTTTGAACTCTCTGTCCACATTGCAGATATTGTGGATGGCCAGTGGATCCCAAGCCATGTGACCAGAAGCTTTAAACTTCTTGGAGTACTCCTCAGGCTCATCTTGGGGGTCAGATGAGGAAGAAGGGGAAGAGCCATCAGGAGGGGAAGGGGAAGGGTTCTTTGAGCCTGCTTGGAAGTCTCCTTTTTCTTACCAGAAGAAGAGGTTGGCTCCCTGGCAGCCTTTGACTTCTTGGTACGGTGCTCCTTGGTGGGCTCAGAGTTGGCCTCTGACTTGTAAAAAGAGTTATCAGTGAGGGAGTCATCACTTTTATTTGAGGACTTGAGGGGAAGTTGAAGATGAGGGTGGAGGGGGAGGAGGAGTAGGAGGAGATGGGGTGGGGGGATGGAGTTAGAGACTTTGCCTTTGCAGGCTTCTTGACACACTTGGGGGTGGTGGCTGATTCTTTAGAGCCCTTTGAGGCTTGGCGCTTGGTAGACTTGGTGGGCTTGTTTAATCTTGGCTAAAGTAAAGTTTAGTTTTGTAAATGAAACAATATGAAATATATATAAACACAAAAAGGTAAAGCAAAGCAAAAGTTAAATAAAAAGTATGCAAATAAAGCTTTTAATTTATCAAGAAAAAAACATAAAAAAGTAAATAGAAGCAGAATAGAAACTCAAAGTATAGATTTAAAGGTTGAAGCATAGAAAATAAGTGAATTTATGATGAATCATCAAAGATGTTAGGTTCAGCATACATCTTAGTGCTAAATCAATGTAAAAGTATAATTAAAAATAAAAAAGTATATACAAGTTATATTGAAAGTAGAAGAAAGAGTAGTAGATTATAGGTGCAAAAAAATTATTATTATGTGTAACTATTTTTTATTGGGAGTTGAAAGTTCAAAACATAGTAAAGTGTCGAGTTTGGCACTGTCAATCAGCTGGAAAAATCTGAATTCTCACTGTCAAGTATGCCAGAGTTGAGCAGAAAAATCAAATTTACTATGTTTTTACATATAAAACTTGCTTAAATTTAAAACAGGTTCAAAAGTTAACCCAAAAGCAAGGCAGTTTCATATGCTCAAAGATAAAAAATGAACATAAGTTAAAAAAGTAAATGAGTGGAAAGGTGTTTATTAGTGATTAGGGTATGTTGTGAGGAGCTGGGAGTGATTATTTACCATAGTGTTGGTTAAAACGTTAAGAAGCTCTCTGTACTAATCCCCAAGTTAAAGTGCTGAGTGGCGCTCATAGTACGTCACTTATTAATTTAGCCTTAATTCTGAGCCTTTGATTAGTTAAATCCAAAACCAATTGTGTGGCAAGTGGATAGAGTCAAACAGAGGGGGGAGTTGAGCTTCCATTTTTTATAAATTACATATGAAATCTCTTAATAAATCAGGCTTAATTTATGTGGCACCACTTAATCCAAAAACCCAGTAATGACATAATGTAAAGCAAGTGGGGTATTTGATTAATGTCTATATCACTAAATCTAGTATAGTAGTGCTTGGGAGCCTAATTAACGACCATGGAAACTAGTAATAAAAATATAATAGTAAATAACAAATTTTATATAAGTGCATATGTATTTTATTAATAAAATTAAGATTTGGCTTAAAAAGTGTCAAACTGGTCACTTTTTGTTTTAGAGTGTCAAACACAGGTTTTTCATTTCTATTAGTAAATTTATTATAAATTGCCCCTTAAATTGGTATTTTAGCTAACCAAATTATTAAACAGAGTCAAATTTGAGTGAATTTAAACTCAGTTTTTGGTTTTGAACCCCTAAATTACTAGTAAAAATTAGCTTAAAATCAGTTAAGCCAAAAATACTATTAGATTCACATATGCAGCACTTGACTCCCTGGTACTCAACAAAGTGTCAAGTACCAGGGAGTCAATCACCAGGGAGTCAAACTTACCACAATTGCTGCTGAGACTGTGGCCAAATTCTATGGCCACACTGATTTGTTCATCCCTGCATGCCTTTCCAAACAGCCAATAAATTAAAGGCTTAGTGTGTCCAACTTTTTTATATTCTATAATTTATTATTTAAGATTTATTAATTATTATTTTATATTTAGAAGCTTCCAAGCCCGCAATCACATTTCAGCAGGACCATCAATGAAGGTTTGTAATCAAATTTATTTTATTTAATTTTTTATTATTATGGCATCTGGGCACAGCACATCATTTTGAAAACTGCACTTTGATTTATGCCATCTCAAATTTAATTTGAAATGTAGTTTTTTGCGTTAGTGATTTTGAATCACAAAAAAATAAAATAAACAATAAAATAGTTAAAATTTACATATACTTTTATAATATGACATCTCAAATTTACGCCATCTCAATTCTGTCACTTCAAGTCAGATTAATTAAATCTTATTTTGCTAACTTTATTTACATATGAAATAACTTAGTGTGGGGTGTGTTTATGCCATCTTGACTTTACGTCATTTTGAATCACACTATTTATCTTCAACTAAAATAAGCTTATACCCAAACTAAAATAAAGCCTGTTGTATAGTGGCATAAGATGCTCCTATGGTATTAATCCAAGACACTTATAATAAGAACAACCTTAAACAACATAACTATGGTAGTCCTGCTAGTGATTATCATTGCTGGGTAAAAAAACCAGTTTTGTTATATGTAATTTATAACTTTATTATACATGAATACATTGACAAGGGTTCTCTTAATAAAATATTTTAATAGTGATTTTAATATGGAAGGGGGTGATTACACCATTTTGATTTACATCACTTTAAATTCCACCAAATTTCATATCACCCAATTGATTTGATGCGCATAATGGATAGGGGAAAATAAGGGGAAATTACATATGACGCAAGGCTACGCTATATTGATTCCCCCACTGCAATTCAAGCTTTCCACTTTTCAAAAGTACATATTCACGTCTAAAATCACTCTGGAAAAAAATGTAGGAAAAAATATGAAAATTTGGCAATATATATTTTTTGACCTCCTCTAAACAACTGGGTACTTTTTGACAAATGTTGTATAAGCTAGTTTCTTAAATAATCAAGTTTTACTCTTTGGCCCAGTTGAGGTAGCTCCACCAGAAATTTGTTAATTTAATATAAAAATGGTCAAAACCAATATGTTTTTGAGCTACAGCACCTCAACATGTCCCTTCAAAAACGCCATTTGACTGCAAGTTTTCAGTCAAAACTCAAAGTTTTGCATACTTTTGTTACTAATAAAAAATATTTTTTGCAAAAAACATTGAAATTTTGATATTATATATTTTAAGACTTTCTCTACAATTCTATGTAAAAAAATACTACTTTTATATTAAAAACATTCTCATTTTTCTCTTTAAAAACACCCCCCAGATTTCCCATATTTTAATACTAATTCACTTTTAGATGCCTCCCAAGCCTGCCATCAAAGCTGTGTCCAAGGCCACCAAGGCCTAAAAGTCCAAGGTCACTCCTCCCAAGGCCAGAAAGGCAAAGACTACCCCTAAAAAGCAGCCTTCTAAGGGTAAAGTTCCCCCAAGACACCCACACCTTCCCCTGAACCTGAGGAAACAAGCCCAACCTCTCCCCACTCTCCTTTTGTTTACTCCCCTTCAGATCCTCAGGAAAATTTATTCAACTTTAACTGCTAACCTGATCCCTCCTCAGAGCCTAAAGAGGAAGAGAAACAGGAGCCAGAGCCTGGTGCTCCTGCAGATGAGCAAATTGAGCTCTGGGATCTTAATACAGTCCATATTATATGTAATTGAAATGGCACCTATGCTGTGCCCATCACATACCCTGCCAGCTACACTATAATGACCAAAAAGGGAGGTGCCAGCTTTTTATACAAGGGATACAGCTTCAGCTGTAACAAAAAGAAAAAATCAATCCGTCAAAATCACTACAAATGTGATAACATTGGCTGCGCTGCAAGGCTCACTACATACAGGTTCACTAGATTCCAGGCCCTGACTACTGAGCATAACTGCGCCAAGCCTTTTGACCCCTTGTACCAACTGATTTGCTGGTTTCTTTTCCAGGTCATCCCAACCATCAAAGATCAAACTGCCACTGAGGTTGTCAATGATGCCCTCATCAATTTAAATGACACCCAACTTGCCACTGTTGGTGACGCCTCCAAATTACAGAGATATCTCACTGATCAGAGATATGCTTTGAGCACTGAAGGCGTCAGTGCTACATCAATCAATCAATTGATTCTGACTGAGGAGCAGAAGCTTTCACGTCATGAGGAGAGATTCCTGCTCCATAATGACGGCCAACATGCCCATGAGCACATTATCTGCTTTGCTACCTCCCAGGATCTGTACAACCTTCTCAAATGCAAGACCTGGCTTGCAGATGGAACTTTCTCCACCTGCCTAAAGCTCTTTAGCCAGCTTTGGAACATCCATGGGCAGGTTGGAAATCCAGGGGTTCCCCTGGTCTTCTTTTTCCTCCCAAATTAGAAGCAGGAAACTTATGTCTGTGCTCTCACAATTTTAAAGGCCAAGTTGGATGAGATCCTCCCAACCATCAAACAGGAGCCAAAGGAAACCAGAGGGCGCAAGAAGAAGGCCCAGTCCCAGGAAGAGGAAGCCACCCCAACCAAAAAGCAGCCAGAAAGCCTTCCCTACCACAAATATCTGGTAGTGGATTTTGAACAGGCTCAGGAAAATGCTTTCATTAGAGTCTTCAAGAGCTCCCCCAGGGATGCTACTTCCACTTCTGGCAGACACTCTTTTGCCGCCTCCAAAAGTGCTCTGATCTTCATGAGCTGGTCAACTCCAAAGGCACTAAAGAAGCCAAGGACGTTTTAAATTGCTTTGCTGCATTTGCCCTTGTGAGAAAGGAGGAGACAAATGCCTTTTATGACACCCTCCTCTGCCATTCTTATATCCTTGCCAACCAGGCAGCCTTTGCTTTGTTCATTTAGTATTCTGAAACTCAATGGGTTGGAGTATTTCAGGAGCACACAGCATCAGAAAAGGCGGTGAATCAATCCAGTGGAACTGCTATAAGCAGTTAAAAGACAGTTTGATCAAGACCACCTCTTCCCTTGAAGGGTGGTATAGCCAGTTTGCTACAAGGGTCAGGGTTCAGAAGCCCAAATTCAACAAGATAATGGTACATCTAAAAAACCAGCAAGCCATTGCTGCCCAGCTCTTCAAGACTGGCATGAAGTCCAAGGGCAACCCCCAAGAAGGCTAAGGCTGTATATAAATATACTGAAATCAGCAAGGTGGTCCTTGCCTACTATCCCAAGGATAGAAATCTTGAGCATCTTCAGGCCATCTCTGTTGCTCTTTCAACTAATGTTTGAGCCTATTTGCAATAAACACTTCTTTATTTTCTCTTTTCTTTCCTTTAAAATTATTATTATTATTTAGTATTTGGTACAATTATATGCTTATTTTAAAGTGTAGTTTATAGTTATAATATATGAAAATTGTTGTTTTTGGGTATATTTTAACTTTTGGGCTTTACACAACCTTGTTGCTACTTATCACTCCCATTTTTTATTGCATATTTGGAATTCTGAGGCTTTTTAAAGCCTAGAAATGTTTTTTAAAATTTATTTTTTGAGAATTTTTGGGTTATTTTTGGAGTTTAAAAAATCTAAAAATTTAAAACCTGTTTTTCTTAGTTGCAGTGCCGTAAATTGAAATGGTGTTTTTACTATGAATTTGAGATAGCAAAAATTTGAGATAGCGTATATTAAAATAGCGTTTTTTAAGATGCTGTTTTTGAAATGGCGTGTTGTACCACATCTGAGGCTATCCAAAACACTTGATACTGGATTACACATATATATTTATACCAGTCTTTTTAAATAAATATAAAAATGAAATTTAAAAAACTTAAATGGGCAATGTACAACTTAGAGAAATATTTTATTAATGTATATTATTATTCTTTTATTAAAACCTTCTCCAGGATTTATTTTGCAAAACTTGTTTGCTAAAATAAAAATTATAAAATTATTATAAATAAAAATAATCTAAAATGTAAATATATTTATTGAAAAGAGAGTTTTAAGGGCGCCTGTAATGGGTTCTTTGGTATGTACCCACCCAGCAATAGAGGGGGCGCACAACCTCCACTGCCACACTGTAGACAGTGGATACACCCTGATTAAAATATTTGTGGCAGCTGGTAAAAGGGAGTACAGTCAGGTGGGAGTGAAGCAGCAGCTTCTCAGGAGGGGCCGCAAACCTGCATATTCCAGCCAGGACCAGGGAGTCCTGGATCACATGGTCAACCAAGTTGTACCCAGGGGGACCTTCTTCCCATCCAGGGAGAACCTGGACTTGTCAATCCTGAGAAGGACCCTGTCCAGGTCCTCAACGTTTTCACCCATCCCAAAGTAAAAGAGGAACCCCAAGTAAACCACAAGGTGAAGCCTTTTCCCAGAAAAAGCTTCAGTAAACTCACATAGCTTATTGAACACAGTACTAATATTTTTTCATGTTTGGTCTTAGCAAAGGTAAGCTCCATGGCTGCAGGAACCCCCTCTTGTCAGTGCTCCAGGCCAGCCCAAAGTCTGTCAGGAGGATTTTTGTCTTCTTTACGGCTGTTGCATCTGCAATAGCCACTTTTCCTACTACACGCCCAAAGTTCTCAAGCAGGTAAGAGAGCATGTGCTCTACTAGTAAGCAGAAGCAAGCAGCCGCATAGGCCCAGCCCATCTCCAGTATGTTCTTAAATGGGAGGGTTGCCAGGACGTCCCAAACAAGCTCAATGGAGTTTACACAGTAAACTTCTTTGAGGACTACCAGGTCAAGGCGGACCAGTTGGGCATCCTTGTAGGCAGTAACTGCCCACTTGGATTCCCCCTCAGCATGCGTAAGTTCAGCCAACGCCTCCCGCGACATTGGAAAGGACCTGTGGACCCTGTCTTTGAGCTCCTGCAAGACAGGGGGGACAGATAGAGCTGTTTTGCCATGTGAGTGGCAAAATTCAAATAGAAGGTGGGCGGAACAAAAGGAACCAGGACCCGGTGGAGTTCACCATCAATGTTTTCTAAAAAAAAACAGGTAATAATTATTGGATTTTTATTAATTTCATTATTAGATTAACTTCTTGGATTTCTTCCTTGCCTGCAGCCTTGGCTGGCTTGGCCATTCTTGGAGCAAGCAGTTGGGCAGGCAATTCTGTATCCTCAGTTCTTGCTTGGCTGGCTTGAGATGTGCATACATCTCAGGGTCGTTGACCCAGACAGATGGCACAGAGAGGACAAAAGACTTAAACTGTAGGACCTCAACTACAATTTTTGAACATTAAGAAGACACTAGTTGTTATTTTGGGGGTGTCTGGCATCTTGGCTAAAAGTGCCTTGTCAGACACCTTGTCTATTTTGTCCCCAGTAAGGACGGTGGCCTTGACTTTTGCCTTGACTTTGCAGTCAATGTCTTTGATTTTGGCAATTGCTGAGTTGAGGTCCTTTAGCATCTTCTTCAGTTCTCTCATATAATTTTTTACTAACCTTTGCATATGTTTTTATAGATTTCACCCCAATAAAACCCATGTTATTATGATACTATTGCCTCTTTTTTTATTCCTGTTTGTTTTCCCATTACTCCAATATCCCATCTTTTTTCTCATTGTGTATATGTTTTACGCTCATCTCAATATGTGTTGTTTGCTTTGTGTTGGCATTGTTTCCTTGATTGCCATATTATTTTTGGCACTTTAAACAGCCTCTTGTGAAAAAATTAACAACAATTTGATGATCAGCTAAATTTGAATTAGAAAATTATAGTGTTAACTGTTTTTAGATAAAGTTGTTACTGATCCAAATTCAAAACCTTAATGATAAACTTTAAGTCAATCAGGAGCCAAGTGATAAAGTGATTGTTGTGACATAAAGGGTCATTCAATAATTCTTTGGTGTATATGCGCTAATTAATATGATTGGCTGGATGTTTTGCCATTGTACACCATTGCCGCTGTGGCAAGTTGTTGATGGACTTGCGCTAACCCAGCGGCTGATTGGGCACTAGTCCATCAACAACTTGCCACAGCAGCAATGGTGTACAATGGCAAAACATCCAGCCAATCATATTAATTAGCGCACATGCATCAAAGAATTATTGAATGACCCTTTATGTCACAACAATCACTTTATCACTTGGCTCCTGATTGGCTTAAAGTTTATCATTAAGGTTTTGAATTTGGATCAGTAACAACTTTATCTAAACACAATTAACCTATAATTTTCTAATTCAAATTTAGCTGATCATCAAATTTTTATTAATATTTTCACAAGGGGCTGTGTTTGGGTGCTAAAAATAACTGTGTTCTGAATCTAGATACATGTCATAGTAAATACATGATTTTATAGAAATAAACTGAACATAAAGAATAAAACCAACTATAAACAAAGAGAAAATGAACAATTGAAATTCATTAAAAGATACTATAAATTGAAAAAGTTTGGTGATATGGAGTTTATTGCAGGCGGGGAAGAATGATGCCTAGTAGGCAGAATAGTGCAGGAAGGAAAGCGTAGAGGCAGTGCTAGCCTGGGGGGTCTGAGATTAGATGGGTGGGGCTGTAAGGTGGGGGTAGTGGTGGCGGGGGTAGGGGTAGGAGAATTGCATGTGATGGCCGCTTTATAACGCTTGTTAAATTCCTTATCTGTCATTGGCTAGATGGGTTGATAGGTGGCTGTGGCACAGGGTGAGAGGCACTTATACTTGTGTGATTGATTGCCCATGCTCACATGGAAAACCATTTGCGCAAACAAGTCAGCCACCAGTTGGTGACCAAAGAGAGAATCATGTTCAAGGACCCCAAGACAGAGGTTGTTAAAAGCCTGAGGGCGGCATATGAGAGTGGGGGGCTAAACTAACTAAGTTTTCTCCCATCCCAGGGGGAAAATCCACCAGGACACTATCCAGAGAAGGACTGGTATGGCCTCTTGAAGTGGCTTCCAAAGAGAGGACACAGCAGATAGTTGGGAAAAGTAGGAATCCAGGCCCATCAGGATCATCCCACCAAGCAACCAGGGAGCACGCTTGGGAGGATACTCTTTGACCCCCAGATTGTCTTCTTGGACCTAAACACCAGGGTTCAAAGAGAGGGAAGGCAGTGGAGAGTCCAAGCTTGGGGACACTGAGGGAACTGGATCAAGAGCAGAATACTCAAGGTTGTTGCAGGTGAGACTCCTTACCACTTTTTCACTGGTAGCCAGAATACCCTGAGCGCGCCCAGGGATATCCTCAAACATTTGCATAAACTGGTTGGGGTCACTCCCCACATGGTAAAAAGAAGAGGAAATACAACTCCAAAGATCTGGAGAAGTAGTCCATATCAGCACCAAGACAGGGGCCAGGGTAAAAACTACAAATTTTTCCAAAGGGACCAGCATTTGAAACAGAAGAAGAAAAAACCAAAAGAGGGAGACTTAGGATTTTGCAGTTTTTCTGAAACAAATTGAAAATGGAGAGACACTCTAACCACAGAAAATTCTAAAGATGTCTTTTGAACTGAAAGATAAGACAATCACAGGCTATACGCTTCCAAACAAGCAGCGGGAAGTGCTGCTTTAACGTATATGAAGAGAAAACAAAAGCAAAGCAAGCAAGAGACAATTTCAAATTTATAGTAAGTATTTATAAGGATTATACTAATAAATTCAAGGTTCAAACTAGAGTTTCAAAAGCAACTAAAGTAAAAGTTCACACTAATACTAATGCTGACTCTAGGTGCTTCAAAGACAACACCGTAAACCAAAAGAAGACAAAAAGGGTAAGGGAAGTATAGCAGCTTTACTAACAACTTATAGAAAAAAAGAGCCAACAAAATGGACTCTAGAACCTGTATGTGTTTGAAAAGCTTAAAATTTTATTGAGAATAGGAAGCAGGGGACCAAAAGTCCCCTGTCTTGCTTTAAGGGACTGGATTTTGAATTTGAAAGGTCACCTGACCTCAGTTGTGCATTTGATTGGTCAGAGTAGAATTTTTGTAAGAAATTTCAGGAGATTTGGATGGTTTCTCATTAATTTCTAACTCAGCCTCCAATTGACTGATGCCTAAGGAGCCCTTCAGAATGCCATTAACTCCAACCTGAGTGGAGTTTAGTGAATTGGCAGGAGCGCAACCAATTGTTTAGCCTTCAATTGTTTTAAATGAGGACAAAACCAAGCAAGCAAATAGTCCAAATTAATCAGGGATTCCTCCCAAGTAGGAACAGAATTCAGGGCATCTGTATTTTCACCTGGGAGGGATATACCAACAAAAATCTCTCATAAATTGTGTGTGTTAAATACTAAAGGGAATTAAGTGGCTTGACTGAATTTTGGGCAGTCTTCTTTGTACGTCAGGGGAAAAATTTCCTATCCAAGGCCAAAGGGGGGAGTAACTTTACACGGTGCTCCCAGAGTGTATCTACAATGCTAAAGAAAGCAACATAACCCAGATGGATGTCTGCATGGCTGGCTGGGTACATGGAGGCCTGATTCCTGCGTCCTTGGATGGCCTCAAGGGCAGTGGAGCTACCCTCCATCTGGTGGCTCAAGAAAACCCAGTGCTTGAAATTTGAGCTATCCCAGGAGTCAAGTAATCCACTGAGGATTTAGCTGTACTTGTAGCCATTGGTGAAATCTGGGTTTGTCAGATAGTAGACAAAACCCTTAGCCAAAACAGCCAGAAATGCACCAATGAAAGTCCCCTTCTTGACCTTCTTCCTCCCTTTTTGGGTGGCAGCTCTTTCTTGGGCACCAAAATTGTCAAAAGCTATCACTAGCTTATAGTAGGATATGAAAATGACGTCATTAAACAGACTTGTCAGGCATTTGACCAGGGCAGATTTGATTGCCTGATCATATGGGGAATCCTCAGCGCCATCCCATTGGTTGCTAGCACCATTGTTCAACACACAGGCTGACGCCACTTTTCCATACATCCAGTGCTGCACCATGCGCTCAGACACCCAAAAGCCATGGTGTGCAAGTTGCTTCTGGACCTGGGTTAGGGGAAGCTTGGGGTCCTGCTGCAGGAGGTTAAGCATAATTGGGTACACCCTGGTGATCTGGGACTAGGGGGCCTTCTTTGGCTTCTTGGCTGTCCCAATCAGATTCCCCTTGTTCATTAGGTTGTTGAACTCCCACATTATAGTGGCTCAGGTAATTTGCAATTGGCTGGCTATCTGATCACATGACAGACCCTGTAGATTCAGTGCCACAATTTCCTGAAGAATGTGGGCGGTGATGATTTGTTGCTTGGGGTACTGGGCCAGGAGAGCTGAAGTCTGATTGGCTGTAGGGAGGCAGGTTGGCTGATCAAGGGAAGTTGTTTCAAATCAAGATTGCCATCCTGATTGGTTGGTTGATGGGCAGCTTGTGCAGGGGTGGGTACAGGAGCGGGGGCAGAGCTAAACACTAAGTGACTACTGAACAAATCAAAGCCATAGGGGTTGGGGGTCAAGTACAGGTCAGCTTCCTTGTTACCTGTATCAAAGGCCTGGGTGTAAATGGGTGACTCCACGCCCTGAGCCTCACCTCCATTGAAGCTGGCTTGGCTGCTGCTGGCTTGGTTGCTGATGCTATCAAAAATGTTATTGATGTTAAAAGCCATTGTAAAAACCTAGGATAAATCACTTAAAGTAGAAGTTTGATATTTTATGACTTTATCTTTATTTTAATCACAAGTCCATATTTGGAAAGTTCTCAAAACCATTTTAAACAAATCAGGAGCCATGAAAATGAATAGAATGCCTCTGTTCCTAAATTGAATAGATGTTGATTGGCTGTTAAACTGTTATTTTTCTATTTTAGGTTGTACATACTATACATCTTGTGTGACTTCATTTTGTTTCATGCTTGTGGAATCTCACTTATAGATTGTGTTGAGGGTCTGGATGTACAAGCATTCTGGCTACCACCAACCTACTTAACATCCAGCCATTGCCCAATTTGGTCCCCTTCCAATATACCGTTTGACATACCAAGAATGGTAACCAAGTGTCATGTTCTGAGACGTGGCAAGAACACACAACAGGAAATCCTAACCTTAGGATTGGATTTGTACTAAGTTTTAGTTAGATGACAGGGAAGGCTATGTGTTTATCTTGATGCCCTGGAAGAATAATCTCTACTAGTTGTGGCTAGAGAGAGGCATGGAAGTACAGAAGACACAAAGACAAAAATGTGAATATAACTTAATTTTTATTGGTGAATATGAAATGGAATATATATTGGTTAGGAATACCACAAAACACTACCAGGACAGTAGGATTACTTGCCACCAGCATGAGTGGGGTAAGTGAGTTGTGCAGGATCAAGAAAAAAAACAATTGTACTTCCTGATTCAGTCATCAACTCATTTCAAGAGGCAAAAGCAAAAGCGAGAGTTTTGTCTTTGAAATGGCCCACCAAAGGCGAAATCAAAACATGGTGAATAGCGGTATTCACAACACTAAGCAATATCACCTGACTGTCCAAGTATCCAGTGGCTTGAACCAATCACACACATGACTAACCCCTAGGTTCAATCCAACTAAATTCCCGCCACAGTCAATTCTATATAAGTCTAAAGTATTATCCAATAAAACATACTTCTCTTCTTTCTTAATTCCATATTTGAAGCTTCCCCAAAAGGCGCTCCTTATCACTGGTAGCAGCTACGGGTTTTTGACCACACCCATGAGAGAGAAAATGACTGACCAAAACCTGCCCACCTTTGCTCACGTACTCAACCAGGCCACATCCCAGGAGACCTGGAAAACGTACTTCTGCGCCCACAACATCAATGAAGATATACCTAGTGGATGCACTGTATTCAAAGGTCTGGTCATGCCCAAAGCATGCACCAAGATTATTCAATACAGTTGCTTTCTCCAACCAAAAACAAACGCACAACCACCTATCACAGGTGAAGTGACCAACACCAAATACATTGATATCAACAAGTTCTTTGGTAAAAACAAAGAAAACATCATCAAATGGCTAGACCACACAGCCACCAAACTCCGCGCCAGCTGCATCCCCCATGAGAAATGGGTCCAGGAAGCCAGCAAGCGCCTGTACGAGGCCGCAGATAACTGGTTTGCCACCTGGGTTGGCTCACAAACTGACAACCAGCTTGACAACTGAGAAGAGTTCAAAGCGGACATCATCCATAATTTTTGCGTCACCAAATCCCTCCAAGACATTACAATACAGCTCAGTGATCTTCCAAAGAAGACCACTATTGCAGCTTACGCTAACAAATTTGAGGAAATAAATCACAAAATCCAAAACCCAGCACAAGCTGACAACATACATACCAGAGCATCATTAATCAACAGAATGAAACCCTCTGTTGCTGCTCTCATCCACCCAGAGGCCAACACCTCCATGCCCGCGCTCATTGCAGAAGCCAAGCACGCGGAAAAATGAAAAAACATAGAATATGCTGCACATAACAGCAATTGATCCTCAAACAGCAATGGCAGAGAAAACTCCAATGGCAATAAACACATGAACACCAACCATAACAACAGCAACTCCAATCACAACAATGGCAATTGCAGCCAAAGCGCAAACTGCTTCCATCCCAAGAAAGAGGACACTGCCAAAGTTAACAATGCTGAAGTAACAACCTGCTACAAATCTGACCCCACATTATCTGACCTTGAAGGTCTCAAAACAGAGGAACAGGGAAAAGGGGAAGGGGAACAGGCTTAAGTGCCCCTATCTCCCCCTAACTTGACAAGAAATTGTACCAAGGCACAAACTTTGCTACTTGCATCCCACGTGTCCTGCAATCCTCCATCTTTATGAACGTAAAAATTAAAGATTGCTCACAACTTCTTGTCTACCCATGCACTTACAAATCACATACACATAAAATTTTATTCAACTCTGGTGCACAACACACTATGGTTATTAAACCTTTTGTAACCAAGTACAAATTACCAGTTGTCAAATCCAACTTCAAATACGCCAGAATGACAGATAAATCAAAGGTTCTACCCAAAGGCAAAACAACTCCCTTCAGGATTGACCTCCAAGGCATACAAACGTCCATCAAAGGACTTGTCATGAACAACATAAACTACAACATTGTTGCAGACATGGACTGGTTTGCCCGAGTAAACCCCAGCATATGTTGGAAAACAAAAACCATTACCATCAAACGCAACGGAGTCAATTTCAACATCCTCAAAGAACCCAATGACCTCATTCTAAGAGACACAGTATTTGTACAGGTCATAACCCAAGATGACTCAGAACGTCTAACCAAAGATAGTACCCTCCACATAATGAGGTATACTGAGTTCAATAACATACAAACACAAAAGATCCAATTCTCAGAACTTGCGGCACTCCTAAATGAATACGCCCATGTATTCAAGGAATAACTTACCAAGCTACCCCCCCAAACGGGAGGGCAATTTGGCATCAACCTATGCAAAGCCATGCCTAAACCTGCACCCCTCTACAGACTCTCACCCATGGAGACCCAAACCCTCAAAACCTATACTGAGGACAACCCAGCCAAAGGCTTCATCCACCTGTCTGAATCCCCATGGGGGGGCAGCAGTGTTCTTTGTAAAGAAAAGGGAAGACACTCTGTGTCTAGTAACTGACTACAGAGCACTAAATGAAAGCACAGTAAAAATAAATACCCTATTCCACTTATAGAGGACCTGTTTGCAAGACTCTCATGAGCCAAATTTTTCTCCAAAATTGACCTCACCTCAGGTTACAACCAAGTTGAAGTAAAGGAAAAGGACATACAAAAGACTGCATTCCGTACACAATTTGGATCTTTTGAGTGTAGGGTAATGAACTTTGGGATGACCAACGCTCCCTCAATGTTTGTCACCATGATGAACCAAGCACTAAACGGTCTCTCAAATACATTATGCTACCTTGACAATATCATCATATTCTCAAAAACAAAAGAGGAACACCTCAAGCATGTCCACAAGACACTTGATTGACTTGCAAAGCACAAACTTTACGTAAAACCAAGTAAGTGCCAATTTATGGAAAAGGAACTCCTGTTCTTGGGCCACATTGTCTCTGACAGTGGTATCAAAGCAGATACAGACAAAATTAAAGCCATAAATAAAATTCAACACCCCACCTCCCTTAAACAAGTTAGATGCTTTCTTGGTATGGTAGCTTACCTAAGGAAATACATCAAAGACTGCAGAAAACTCACTGCACCAATCAATGACTTAACCAAGGGTAATGCTAAAAAGAAATTCATCTGGACTCCAGAAAGTGACAAGAATATCTAATTATTAAAACAAGCTCTGATCAAAGCACCAATCATGCAATACCCTAATAATAAAGGGTGCTACAAGCTCAAGTCAGATGCCAGTGACACCGCCATTGGCGCAGTCCTGTGCATCTGCCAGCCAGGGCAGTAAGACTTCCTGCCAGTATGTCACAAAAGCAGAATTTTAACTAATACTAAGCAGAGATACCCAATACACAATAAGGAATTGCTAGCAATATACCATGCATGCAAGAAATGGAGATGTTACTTAGAAGGACACTTAAACGTCCAAGTACTAACTGACCATAAATCCTAAATCTATTTCAAAACTCAAAATGCACTTGCACGGCAACAAGCCAAATGGATGTCCTTGCTGGAACAGCTTAACTTGGACATCCAATACAAAAAGGGGCAGTGCTGGTCAAAACTGATGCTTTCTCTAGACTATGCCAGCCTAGAGAGGATCACCCAGACCACCTGGACCCTAACTGGCCAAACTTGTACAACACTGAGTATAAAACCAAAGGGAAAGACCCCTCAACACATCAACTGACCCACAATATATTAGTAAGAAGCAAAAAGTATTTCCATGTATCAAATGGCACTGTATACCAAATTATTAATGAAAAACATGTCCTGTAAAACCCACTTGCACAAAGAGTTGACACCATATTAAGACACCACTGCCTACTCGGTCATACAAAGGCTAACAACCTATACCTCACACTAAAAGAGATAGTATGGTGTCCCAAACTCAAACAGGATATAGTTGATGTTCTGAAAAAGTGAACAGTGTGCAAGAAATACACCAGTACAAAGTCTCCTCAGCCAACGGTCAACCCAGTACCAGACCCTGAACCATTCAAGGTTTGGGGACTGAATGTAGTGGGCCTCTTCCCAGAAACAAAAACAAACCAACGTTTCTTAATTGTAGTTATCAACTTCATCACACGCTGGCCCATCTGCTGGGCAACAAAGGACCATAGAGCAGAAACCATCAACTGTTTCATTAACAAAGCAATCATAGCCAACTACGGCACTCCAGACTACAACATAACTGATGGAGCAACCAAGTTATCAGGTCACATAGTAAATGCCAACTTAAAATCCAAAAACATTAAGCACTCCACAACCTCTTCATACAGGCTACAGGCCAACAGCAGAGTGGATTGCCTCAACGGCAGCCTTATCAGGACCCTAGAGAAAATAATGTATGGCAAAGCCAAAGACACATGGCCACTATACGTGAAACATGCATTACTAGTATCCCGAGTCCGCACCAACTAAGGGACAGGCTATTCACCGTTTGAGCTAACCTACAGGTACAAACCAGAAATAATTACCCTCAACAAACAGCCATACATAAAGATCCCCCGGGGAAACCTCCCACAGTAGAACAAGCACCAAATCTACAACACATTCACCTCAAAGCTAAAATAGCAGAAATAAAGAGGCTCAAGACACAAAAGGTAACCTCCACAGAGGAACCACTTCCCATCAACTCTCCCGTCTAGATTCTAGCTGGCAACAGAAAGAAAATAGACTCAGTACACCAGGTAACAGGAAGAGTCATCAAATACAGACCAGAACACAACACCTACCTAGTGAAATTCCAAGGTGCCAAAAACCCAATTATCAAGAAATACCACAGAACCTGTCACTGCCTCAGTAAAGGAGAGCACTCAACCAGACTGGTTCAAACTAGTAAACAGCTCCAGGAGCATCAGGCAGCAGCTGTGAAAACAAAGCCCCCTCTTGATGCACCAGAGTAACCCCTTAAGGGGGGTGTTGAGGGTCTGGATGTACAAGCATTCTGGCTACCGCCAACCTACTTAACATCCAGCCATTGCCTGATTTGATTCCCTTCCAATATTGTTTGACATACCAAGAATGGTAACCAAGCAATATAACCTGACTGTCCAAGTATCCAGTGGCTTGAAACCATCTCACACATGACCAACCCCTAGGTTTGATCCAACTAAATCCCTGCCACAGTCAATTCTATATAAGTCTAAAATATTATCCAATAATATATACTTCTCTTCTTTCTTAATTCTATATTTGAAGCTTCCCCAAAAAGCGCTCCTTATCAATTGCTCAAATTTTGTTTCAATTTAGTCCTTCTGTTGATGCCTCAGTTAAATCCTGATTGGATTATAATATACTCCAGAACAGCACCCATCCATCTCACTTGTTGTTTCAGTTCATTTTGTTTGTGGTTTTAACAACACCACTTGATATTTGCTATAATTTTGTATAACAGACTAGTGAATCATTGTTTTTTGTTAGACAGTGCATCTATTAACTGAATTTTTTAAATTATTTGAATCCTGAATCTTGCGCAACTTGGATTTTGTTCAAATCTGAAATCATTTGTTTAAATTTGAGGTATTTTTGGTTGTTGCCATAGCTTTTAAAACTACTGTATAGTCATTATGAATCATGGATAACAGGAACATGAGTGTGTTGATCACTTGGTTAGATGGTAAAGGGGGTGTGTTGTAAATTGCGCAATTAAGGCTATTTCAATCTGGCCTTTGAATATTGATAGTTGCAAAGATTTGGCTGGTTTTGCCTTCAAGTTTGGAAATTCCCTGCCTTAGCAAATGGGTCTGGTTCAATATCCACCCATTCCAGATTGTTGTACCTGTCTGTGGTTGATCCTGGTATGACCTCATCCAAATGTGACCCCTTCAGCCACTCTGTCTTCCTATTGAGTGATCACCGTCCCTTGTCAACTATTTAAAGTAGAATCATTACTCCTAATAAAGACAAGTTTATCCACATTTGTGTTGGCTTTAATAATATTCAAGCTTTTCCTGTCCTTTTTGATAAAAGGACTTTTACATCTTTTTTTCCAGGAAATTAAGGGATGTGACCTTAATTTTGCCCTGAAGGCTAACCCAAGGCTAGCTTTGAACCTCAAATCTTTTGTAATAAAGATTTCCCACTGTGTCCTCCAGGATGTTGTCCCCTGAGAGCCAAACACAACAGGGTGGCTTGATCCTGATAATGAATCAAGCGCCAAATTGAGGTATTCACTGTAAAGGAATATCATTTATTCATGTTGTTGGATTTGGAAATTTGAGTCAACTTCCTAGTTTGGCTACAGGTCACTGGAAAACCAGGTTGCAGGTCACAAACCCAATTAATCAGAAACTTGCTGGCGGGTTGAGTCTGCTGTTTTGGCACCCCCAGCTGAAGGTTGGCCTCCTCTAAGGGCAGGTCATCATGGAGGTTGTCAGGGGCCCAGGCACAATACTGAACTAGCTGCTGTTTGGTTGCTGTTTGGGCAATTTCTTGTTGGTTTTGTTGTACTTTACAGGATCTTAGTTGTTCATGATGTAAGACTTTGTCTTACTTGCGTTTGCCAAGTCCTTGCACAAGGTAAGTGTTGTTTTTGTTTACCTTTAAGATGATTGCGGGACCCACTTTTTTGGGTTGTAACTTGCTCTTATAAGTTCATTACCCAGACCTTGTCACCAACTTTGTGTCTATTTTGGATGGGGAGAAACATGTTTTACATAAATTTCTCTTCCTTTTCCAACTGATCAATGTTGGCTTGTATAATTCAGGGTGCTTTACAAGGGGGGACTTTGCTGGGCATTTCCAGCTTTGGTTCACTGAGGGCTTGAATGATATTGGGTTGCGTGCCATAAACAAGCTCAAAGGGGCTCTTCCTGGCAGATCTTATGGGAATGTCACTATTTACACTGTTTGAATTTTGCCTCTGTTGAGTTATTTTGAGGACAGATCCCTTGCTTTTGCTTTTGCTCCTCAAAATGGGTCTGTTTCCAAACTGGGGAATTTAATTGTTTGGTTTCCTGATTTTGCGCAACTCACTTGCCCCACTCATGCTTGTGGCAAGTGATCCTACCGTCCTAGTATTGTTTTGTGGTATTGTTAAGCAATATATATTCTGATTCCTTATTCCCAATAAAATTTAAGTTCTATTCACATTTTTGCCTTTGTGTCTTTAAGTACTTTGGCGCCTCTCTCTAGCCACAACTTGTAGAGATTATTCATCCAGGGCTACAAGGTAATCACATAGCCTTCCCTGCCATCTAACTGAGACTTAGTACAAATCTAATCCTAAGGTTAAGATTACCTGTTGTGTATCTGTGCCGCGCCTCAGAACACGTCAAAAATGGTGCTCACTACAGGGGATGTAAGCCTCTCAGTTATCCCTTTTTCACCTACATTTTCAGGTCCTTTGCCTCTGTTGTAAATTGCACTATTAATGCCATTTTGATTTGGCCTTTGAATATTGATAGTTGCAAAGGTTTGGCTGGTTTTGCCTTTGAGTTTGGGAATTTTTTGCCTTCTGCAAATGGGTCTGGTTCAATATCCACCCATTCCGGATTGTTGTACCTGTCTGTGGTTGATCCTGGTATGACCTCATCCCAGCATGACCCCCTCAGCCACTCTGTCTTCTTATTGAGTGATCACTGTCCCTTGCTACTATTTAAAGTAGAATCTTCACTTCCGTTAAAGTTGAAGTTTATCCACATTTGTGTTGGCTTTTTATAATCTTCAAGCTTTCCCTGTCCTTTTGCCAAAATGACTTACACACCTTGTTTTCCAGGAAATTAAGGTATGTGCCCTTAATTTTGCCCTGAAGGCTAACCCAAGGCTAGCTTTGAACCTCAAATCTTTTGTAATAAAGATTTACCCCTGTGTCCTCCAGGATGATGTCCCCTGGATCCAAACACAACAAAATGATGCTCACTACAGGGGCTGCAAGCCCCTTGGTTACCCCATTCCCACATGCATTCTCTGGTCCTTCTCCCTTTTTTTCCAAAGTACCAGATTAACCTACAGTTTCTAGTCCCCCTCTAGAAGAAGACATTGTCATAACTGTGCTGTTTTAGCAGAGTTACAAGGGGAAAAATATTTAGAGGATTGATAATAATCTTTATTGTGAGATAGTGATTATATAGCTATTGTGAATCAATGGATAGCAGGAACATGATTGGTGATCACACGGCTGGATGGAAGAGGGGGTGGCTTGATCCTGCTAATGAGTCAAGCGCCAAATCAAGGTATCCACTGTGAGGGATTATCATTTGTTCATGTTGATTAATTTGGTAATCTGAGTTGACTTCCAGGTCTGGCTTCAAGTGCCCGGGTAATCGGATTGCGGGTCACAAACCTGCTTGGTTGGAACCTTGATGGCGGGTTGAGCCTGCGGTTTTGACACCCCCCAGATGAAAGTTGGCCTCCTCAGGGGGCAGGTTGTTGGGGAGGTTGTCAGGAGCCTGGGCGCTATATTGGACCAGTTGTTGTTTGGTGACAGGCAGGGCAGTTTCTTGTTGTTTCTGTCTTGCTTTGCAAGGTTGTAGGCAGTTGTGGTGTAACGTCTTGTCTTGCTTGTGTTTCCCAAGTCCTTGCACAAGGTAAGTGTTATTGTTGTTTACCTTTAGAATGATTGATGACCCTACTTTTTTGGGTTGTAGTTTGCTTTTGTCAACATTCATGACCCAGACTTTGTCCCCAACTTCATGTCTCTGGCGGATGGGAACAAAGGTCTTTTGTAAGAGTTCCTTTTCTTTGGCTGCTTATTTGATGTTGGCCTCTATTACTTGAGGATCTGAGCGAGGGGGAATTGACTTGGAATTTCCAGTTTGGGTCCTGTCAATGCTTGAATGATATTTGGCTGTGTGCTGTATACCAGTTCAAACGGGATTTCCCCTGTGGATCTGTTCACTTGGGTTTGGCACACAAGTAATGCAGTTGGTAGCTGCTTATACCAGTCTTCAGGTCTCCCAGTGGTGAGTTTGGCTAAGGCTTTTACAAGGCTACCATTGAGCTGCTCTACGCGTCCATTGTCCTGTGGATGATATGGTGTTGTGCCGGTGTGTTTGACCCCATTTTTGGCGAGGTACATGTTGGTGTTTTTGGAGGTCAATTCTTTGCCCCCATTGGTTATCAGGAGATCTGGCTTTCCAAACTTACTGATTATTTCTTTGCCAATGAATTGTTGGACGTCATTACCAGTGTGCAATTTCACCGCTTGGGCTACTGGCCACCTTATTGCAAAATTGATGGCTGTGATGATGTATTTTTTGTTGTTGTGCTTTCCTGGCATGAGGCCCACAATGTCCAGAGCCCATATCTTGAACGGTAGTTGGGTTTGAATGGGAAGTACAGACTTAGGCGGGGTTTTGCTTCTGGCAGACTTTTTGCAGACCTCACACTGTTCTATCACTTCAAGGACATTGCAATATAGGGTTGGCCACCAGGCTTTATGTTTTAGGAATTTATATAGATTTTGGCTCTTAGTGTGTTCAAGATCTCTGTGGTAGCAAAGAATGGTATTGACTTGTTGATGTGTGGGAATGATTGTGCCATCTAACATCTTTCTGTGAAGAGTCTCGTATACGTCAGTAAAGAGGTGCTCATTCTTGATAACCGTTTCTTTGGTGATATTGGTTGTGCCTGCAGGGAACCCTTCATCTTTTGTACAGAGCACTAGGAGAGGCCAGTCTGGGTTGAGCCCATTCTCTCCCCTAGAAGCGTGGACATACAGGCAGGACAGGGCGTCTGCCATGGCAAGTTTGGCCCCGGGCTTATATTGGATGAGCATGTTAAACCTTTCTAAGATTTCCATCCACCACACTTGGCAGTGTGACAGGTTTGCTTGTGTCTTGAAATAGATGAGCAACTTATGATTGGTTAGTGCTGTGAATTCTTCCTGCTGTTCCAGGTAACAGCACCATTTGACTAGGCAGTGTACAATGGCCAACAGTTCTTTGTCGTAAATTGGGTATCAACACTTGCCATCTGTCAGCTTGCGCAACTCGTAGGCTACGGGAAGGAAATCACCATCACTATTCTTGATTTGTAGTACTCGCCCAATGGATGCATCTGAAGCGTCAGTTTCCATCTGGTGTTCTCTGTCTTGTTTGGGGTATTGTAAGATGGGTGCTGTCATGAGCTTTTCCTTGAGGCGTCTGAAACAGAGGTTGTGTTGGGGGTCCATACAAACTTGGACTTGGCGCCTGTTATGGCGGACAAGGGGGCGGTCAAGATGCCGCAGTCAGGTATGAAACGTCATACATAGGCCACCATTCCCAAGAAGGTGCATAGTTCTGACTTGTCCTTGGGGGGTGGCATTTTGAAGATGGCTTGTATCTTCTGACTGTTGGGCTTGATGCTGTCCTTTGAGACTATGTGTCCCAAGAAGGGTAGTTGCTCCTGGAAGAACTGGCATTTAGAGGGCTTGGCCAACAGTTTGTGTTGTGCCAGGGTTGCAAAGACTTCCTCCAGGTCCTTGTGATGCTGCTCTACTAAGGGGCTGTAGACAATGATGTTGTCTAGGTACACAAGGGCGTGTCTGTCTATGTGTGGCGCAAACACTTTGTTCATGAAGGTTACAAAGGTGGACGGGGCATTGGTCATGCCAAAGTTGAGTACCACACATTTGTAGGAACTGTATTTAGTGAAGAAGACTGTCTTGGGGATGTCTTTCTCCTTGATGTGGATCTGGTTGTAGCCCGCAGTTAGATCAATCTTGGAGAAGACAGAGGCTCCTCCCAAGGCGTCAAAGATATTATCAATTAGTGGTAAGGGGTAACAATTCTTGATGGTGACTTTTTTCAAGGCGCAGTAGTCTGTGACCAGGCGTAAGGTACCGTCCTTTTTAGCCAAAAAGAATACGGCGGCCCCAAAGGGAGACTGTGAGGGGCGGATAAGTCCTTTTTCCAGTGCTTCCTTGAGATAGGCGCGCAGGGTGTTGTCCTTGTTTGAGGTCAGCCTGTAGATGGGGCGTGCCTTGGGTACAGCCCCCTTTAGTTGGATAGAGTGCTGGATGTGTTTCTCAGGGGGTAGCCCAGGTAACGCTTCTTTAAAGATTTCTGGGTGACGGGCCACAATGTCGCGGTCTTGCGGTGTGGAGGTGTCCTGGTGGTCCTTGAAGTGTATGATTTCATACTGGCAGGAGTCCCAGTCAATTGCTTTCAGGTTTTCCTTTTCATCTGAGGTCTCCGTGATGCGTACAAAGATGTGGTCTTGTAGGAGTTGGTCTACAGAGTCTGGGTATATTTGGTGGTTGACACCTTCACGCTTGATGGTCAACACTGAGGTTGCCCAGTCTACCTGAGGGTTGTTCTTCCGTAACCAGTCTAGCCCCAGTACAATGTCAAACTTGTGAAAGTCAATGACGGGACCTTGAATGGTGGGGTGAAGGTTCTCAAGCATGACAGAGAAGGGGGAAGTTTCTTTTGTCACGGCAATGTGATGTTCATCAGCCAGGACCACGTTTTTAATCCACAAAGGATTAGTGGCCAGCTTGAATTTATCCACAAAGCTGCTGTTGACTAAGGTTTGATCTGCGCCCAAGTCCAAGAGAGCTGAGCCTGTGTAACTGCAAAAGCGGAAAGGGTAAGACATTAATTTATTGGGATGTCTGGCAATGGTGTATAGCACCGGGTCTTCTGAGGGCACTTGGATCATGGGGCATTGGTCCACGTCCTTGGGTTGGTATTCATTGTTGGGCAAGTCAGGAGCTGCGTGGGGAGAGCTTGGCTCGCTTAGTGCTCTCCCCGGGCTTTTCCCTCTTCTTGGTTGCCTTGGGTGGCGGTGACACAGAAATGGGTACGAGTTGATTGGCTGTTATTTCCATTCTCATTCCACTTGATCCTGTGAGTTTGTGGTTGTTGTTGTTACCATTACCTCCAGGAGGTGGTTGCAAGGGGCGCCCACCTGAATGTGAGTTCTTGGGTCTCTCCTGTTTTCCTTTCTGTGCCTTGTGCAGAGCGTTGGACGTTTGTTCCGCTTCTCCGCTTCACAGTACAGGCTTTGTAGGTTGGTAACTTGGTTAGGTTCACATGTCTCATTACGTGTAACTTGAGAGCATTGTAGTACATGAGGTGTGTTGCTGATGTTTCAAAGGCCATATCAGATGGGGCGCGGAGACAGAGTTCCTCGTAGGCGCAGGTGAGTTCTTTAACAGTGCCTGTCTGGGTTAGGTTCTTTACTTGGCGTATGATCATGAGTGCCGTATTCTTAAGCACAAATCTTGCCAAGAAGTCCTGTTTGAAAGTATCCCAGTTCTTGTCAGGTGCTCTTTGTGTCACTTGTTGCACCAAGTGCCAGCGTCATGGGTCAGAAAAATGGAAATCTCTGCAATCCAAAAACGCTGTGGGCACTCCATCTGAGCCAACTTGCTTTGGGCGGACTGAATCCATGCGGCAGCATTGTTGTTGTTGGCTCCTGCAAAGGGTTCCAAGGCAGCGCTGCAAAGTCTTTGTGCTACATAGGCGGGCATGGTGATTTTGTCAGCTGGTTGCGGCATCAAGAAAAGTGCCTGGAAGAAACCTTGTGCAGATATGGCGTTGAAGGCGGGTAGCTGGATCACCGTGTTTTGGTAGAGGAAAAAACCATCAGGTATCGCGGTACCAGGAGTATACAGAGTCCAGTTGGGCAGGAGGCCAGACATAATTCTGTCAAGGATTTGTTGGCCACAGCGTGTGGGGGCAACAGGCGGAATTTTTCAAGATAAGGTAGGATAGAGAGCCTACCTGTGCTACCAATGTTGTAACTGTGCTGTTTTAGCAGAGTTACAAGGGGAAAATATTTAGAGGATTGATAATAATCTTTATTGTGAGATAGTGATTATATAGCTATTGTGAATCAATGTATAGAAGGAACATGATTGGTGATCACACGGCTGGATGAAAGAGGGGGTAGCTTGATCCTGTTAATGAAACAAAAGCGCCAAATCAAGGTATCCACCATGAGGGATCATCATTTGTTCATGTTAATTGATTTGGTAATCCAAGTTGACTTCTGGATCTGGATTTGAGTGCCCGGGTAATTGGATTGCGGGTCACAAACCCGCTTTTTTAGAACCTTGCTGGCGGTTTGAGCCTGTGGTTTTGACAACATCACCAATGCCCCTGAAAATTCTATGGTATTGGTTCTGTCTCCCAGGCCCGCATGGGCCCCCTTCCTGCTTTCTCCCTCAACTATGAGCAAGGCTGTGCTGCTGCCCGCCCCCTTCTTTATTCTGGCACGGTAGCCATGTACTCTATCCCTGGCCTCTGTCCCGGGTACGCCTCTGAAGACCTGTATTCCTTCCTTTTGGACTTTAGACTCCCTCCTGTGTTGATGGAATCTATGGATACTATTGGTGTGTAGGTCAACCAATTCATCCAACCTGCCCTGGTTCACCACAAACTTGCCTTAGGATCCCAAAACCAACTATTTGATGCTATAGCCACCGCCGTCTCAAATAACCACGCTCAAAATATGGCCTACCAAGAATGGTCACACAGTCTCCTTGCTTGTATTTCTGATAACCAGCACAACTTGTTGGCGTCCCAGAAGTATTTAATCTCCTCCCTGAACTCCCTTTTTTCTTTGCTTCTTGGATACAAAAAGGATTGACTATGCAAATTGGATGTACATCAGACAGCCTGGTGGGTGCAAATTGAGGCTTTTCTGCTAAAACATTGGCAGGACTTTGAGACGCTGGTTGGGGAGCTCAATCAATTCAGAGAGCATGTCAACTTGCAACTTGAATTGATAGGAGCTCATTTCAATACTTGGGGCTGCCACCTGCAGCATCAATACAGTCTGGATAAGGCTGCTCTAGGCAACACTCTATACTAGGTGCAAAATTATGTGGATGATAGGGTAGCGTCTATTGAGGTGACTCCTCCCGCTTCTCCTGTCAAAACCCCATCTGATTTCAAAACCAAGGTATGGGAGGCCATTGCTGAGCTCAAGGCTACCACTTGACGTCAAGCTTCTGTGCAGAACCCCCCTCCAGTCAAACCTATGCCTGACCCTTGTATTGCCTGCCTTACTGATCAGGTGGCTACCTTACAAGGTGAAGTCAAGTACTTAAGACAGCGCCTCTCTAATTCTGAAGATTCATCATCTGAATCTGAAGGTGACAAGGAAGGCAAAGTTGTTAATACTCCCACTCATGACAATTATGGTTGTTGCCCTGGTCTGGAAGGTCAACCCTTGGTCCACTGTGTGCGTTCTTTAGATCAACTTGCTGAGGTGACAAATGATGTAGCTGATAGGCAAGATGCTTTGGAAAGAGAGGTCCAAACCTCTCCCGCCTTACCAAGACTCTAAATGGACAAGTCGCCCCCTTGGTT
Source organism: Entomophthora muscae (assembly GCA_014839935.2). Taxonomy (NCBI): domain Eukaryota; kingdom Fungi; phylum Entomophthoromycota; class Entomophthoromycetes; order Entomophthorales; family Entomophthoraceae; genus Entomophthora; species Entomophthora muscae. The sequence continues at coordinate 510,440 of QTSX02003560.1, forward strand.
GTTCAGAACACTTATCTGGCTACCTGTGTCAATGGGATTGCTGGCACCTTGGCAGTGCAACAAATCAAGGTTGATGAATTTGGATCTGCTGCTGCCACTGCTTGGGACAATAGTGGGCAAAACAGCTCTACCTTGGACACTTTAGAGGAAAGTTTTTGACTTCTCTGGGCTAGACAACCTACTGCTGAATCCAAGTTTGAGGAAAACCCTCATATTAATGTCCTCAACCCTGGTGAAAACAGTCAGTCCTTGTCCTCCTCTATTGACCCAAACTATAAGCCAACCTTCAAACAGATATTTGATCCAAAAACCTCTACCATTGCCGCTTTTCTGACCATTTACAAAACTGCAATGCGTAGGGCTACCAACAAGCTCAAGAAGGAACACATCCTTACCTGCCTCCATCACAATTTCCAAGAATTTGTGGTCCCCAAGCTCCCCTCCATTGTCACTTGGGAGGATATGAAACGCCTCCTTATTGAGGAGTTTGGAGGGGACCTCATCTTGGAGGTCAAGAAGGACGCCTTTATGCATATTGCTTTCAAACCCAAGGAAACCCTGGCTGATTTTACAGATTGTTTCTACATTAAAGGCCAGCAGTTAATTACTAGTTGTCAGTTAACTCCCCAAGAAGCCTACACAGCTTGTTCAAACACTTTGAAGGTAAACCAGCTTCCATGTCTACACTTTAAGGCACACAAGGCTTCACTCACTTCCATGAAGAGTATTAAGACACTCCTACAAGACATGCATTTGACACATGGAGGTACGGTGGTACGTGAGAGTAAAGCCAGTAATGCCGGGACCACCTCTTGTACGCCGTGCATTATGACTCTGGGTACTAGTGGACAAGCTAAGAGGCAAGGCTGCCATAACTGTGGCCAAATTGAGCACCACTTGCGCACTTGCACCAATCCCCGAGTGGAAGGTTGCAATCCCAAGGAAAAGGCGGGAAAAGAGAGGTCAGCTTAGAGGTGGAGACGCTCTCTGCTGACCAATCTCACCCGTCTTCTCCTGATCCTCCTTCTGACAAGGAAGCTCCTTCTTCCTCTGGCCCAACCATCTTTCATCTATTTCACAATCTCTCCAGTGATTTGGAGCCCAAGGATTCTGATAGTGAAGACTCTGATAGTTATGGCTATTCCGTCCTGGCTGTTCTGGAAACCATCCCTGTACCATACAAGCTTTGCTCTGGGAGGACTACCACCACTTCCTGAGTACCTACAAGCAAAGCTAAGTCCATGGTGGCTCGTCCTTACTAAGCCCAAGCCCATTGACCCCCCATCTTGATTGACTCCTCTGAGGAAGCAGCTGAGCTAGCCAAAGCTCTTTTCCACAATATAACTGTATCCCTCCCACTACAGACTGTATATAAAGAAATTCCTGTGTTATGGTGCATGCTGGCTAAATGGGAAAAAGAACTGGAGGCTGTTCAAGACGTGTTAGCAGTTTTGCCTCTCTTTGAGAAGGATACAACCCATGTGGAAGTATCAATCCAAAAGGTTAAGATCAAAAGCCATCTTGGACACAGGTTCCCCAATCAATGTAGTATCTTCCAAACTAATGAAGAAACTCAAGTTGGCCCCTGACCTCAACTACACGCAGTCATATGGCACAGCTGGCATAACCCAAACTTGAGCCATTTGTGCCTACTCTGCTCTACCCATGCGGTTTAGGAAACTCCTTATTGCTTCCCCTGCTGTGGTCCTAGAGAACAAAAGCTATGATCTCTTGGTTGGTACTCAATTCCTCCAAGAATATAATGGGATTGTAAACTTACAAGATGGATACCTTTTGCTCTTGGGATCTTAGGTTCCTTTGATTTTTGAGGAACCTCTGCGCCTCCCAGGAAAACTTCTTAAAACTTGCGTGCTTGAATACCCTACGGGTATCTTCTCTCTCAAGTATAGGACTCACTCCTCTAATATGTGTACCCCTCCTCCTTCCTGCCCTGCAGAAGAAGGGGTACCTCTGCTGGCACCTGCGGCTATCACCATCCCCCTGGGTTCTCAGGTGGTGATTGATTCCCAGATTTCTTATGAGCTACCTGAAAAGTCCTTCTTGGAACTTTACTCACCTGAATCCTTAAGTTGTACTGAGCCCCGCCTGTGTCCTGGGATTTTAGACCAAACCCACAAAGAGCTTGTACAATTGCTGCTTGCTAACCTGAAGCCCCGCCCATGCAGGCAACCAGAGGCCAGGTTGTAGGTCATGGTTGTATACTGGGAGCAGAGAAAGTATCCTCCCTCTACCCCTTCAGGACCTTCAGTGATTTCAATCTACCTGAGGACAACCCTCAAGTTCTTTCCTTGTTCACTGCTGCTGATTTCCCCCAACTGTCCCCTGTTCAACAAAAAGACGTGTTGGACCTGCTCAATCAGTTCAGCAATATTTTTGCCTCTGGACCTACAGACTATGGCCTAGCTAAAGGAGTCATCCATTAGATTGATACTGGGGATGCGCCCCCTTTTTGTGCTAAACCATACTGCCATAGTAGGATGGAGGATGCTCAGGTGTCTAAAGAACTCAAGCAACTTCTGGACGCTGGGTTACTGGCTCCTTCCCAAAGTCCTTGGGCTTCCCTGTTACTGATCCTCAAGAAGAAAGATGGGGGACACCACATTGTAATGGATTATTGCCGCCTGGACTCTCTCACTAAGAAAGATTCATACCCCTTGCCCAGAATCAACAATGCTCTCCAACGGCTGGGTGGTTCCAAGTTTTTCTCTGCCATGGATCTGGCTTTGGGGTACTGGCAGGTTGGCTTATCACCTGAAGATCAAGAAAAGGCTGCACTCATCACATCAGAGGGCCTCTTTGAACCCACTTGTATGCCCCAGGGATTATGCAATGACCCTGCCACATTTCAGCAAGCTATGGACTCCATCTTATGAGACCTAAAACTCTCTTGTGTCCTCGTGTATCTTGATGATATCACTGTATTCAGCACTACCTTTACTGACCACTTGGAGCATCTCAAGGCTGTCTTCATCAAGATCCGTGAGGCTGGCCTGAAACTCAAACCCTCCAAATGCTCTTTCTTCAAGGAACGTCTTGAGTTTCTAGGACATAAGGTCACTCAGACTGGAATCTGCCCCATGAATAACAAGGTGGAAGTCATTGACAAGATGCTACCTCCCACAAATCTTCAAGAGGTACAAGTATTTCTTGGTATGATGGGCTACTACCAACAATTCATCCCTGACTTTGCTGAACTGAGTGAGCCCCTTGTCCAATTGCTTTGCAACATCCCCTTTGAGTGGACTGACAGCCAACAACAAGCATTTGAAGCCCTGAAGGCCAAGCTCAAGGAGGCTCCTATCTTAGTCTATCCAGATTATGATAAAGAGCCATCTTATATACTGATGCTAGTGGAGTAGCTGTGGATGCTATCCTTGCCCAACTTGACAATAGAGATGTAGATTGACCTGTAGCCTACTCATCAAGGGTCCTTAATAAGCACAAAAAGAACTACAGTGTTACCAAGAAGGAATTTCTGGCTGTACTGCATGCTGTGAAACAGTTTTGGCATTACATCTATGGAACCCACTTCACAGTAGTCACTGATCACTCCTCTCTCAAGTGGTTACAACAGCTAAAGAAACCTGAAGGTCGGTTAGCACGTTGGGCTCTACATCTGCAAGGGTATTATTTCACAGTGGTACACTGTCCTGGGGCCCAACATCAGAACGCTGATGGCCTGTCAAGGATGCCAATCCTGGCTATCCACCCCGCTGATTCTGATTGACTATATGAGCTAATAGGATATCCTGACTCTTGGACCACTGAGCCCAAAGATATCTGCCTAGCTCTACAGACCCTATCCAAGGACACCATAATTTGTGATAGACAACTCTTCAAGAAGGTTAACAATGCCTACCTACCTTATGTTTGCCCTAGCATGAGGATAGCTATCATCCTCTAAGCTCACATTGATACTGGCCATGGAGGTATAGCCAAGACTCATGACTGGCTGTGCAAAAACTTCTACTGGGAAAACATGCGCCTCTTGATCCCTGATGTCCTTGCCTCCTGCCATTCTTGTCAACTCCAATGTCCTCGTCCTTCCCAACACCAGTTCCAACTCATCCCTCCAAAACATGCCTTCCATACGGTGAGTATTGATGCTGTTGGGCCCTTCCCCCGTTCTAGGTTGGGATGTTGGTTTATTTTGGTTGCTATAGACCACTTTAGCAAATGGGTTGAAGCCAGAGCAACAAAAGATATAACGGCTAGGACCATGGCTACTTTTTGCTGCAAGATATATTCCATTGACATGGATGCCCTCAAGTCCTGCTTTCTGACAATGGTACCAATTTTAATGCTTGCCTCATTATCTCTATTGTTGAAGCTATGGGGACTCACCAGTTGTTCTCTGCGCCATATAATCCCTTCACCAATGGAACTGTTGAATGAGCAAACTCAACCCTAGTATCTATTATGAGAAAAATCTCTCTCTCTGACGCTGCCAATTGGGACATGCTTCTCCCTGCTGCCCTCTTTGCTTACCGTCTTAGTAGACACTGAGTGACTGCACAATCCCCTTTTGCCATGCTTTATTGACAAGAGGCCACTCCACCTCAATCTTGGGACCCCCTTGATCAAAGTTGATGCATCTGCAAATCCTGAGGCCCATGTTAAATACTTAACTAATTGTATCATTGACATCCAAGCAACAGCTTATTCCACTGCTTATAAAGTTAAGGCTTTGGAGCTCTCCCTGTCTAATGCTACTAGAGCCCCCCTCCCCAAATATCAAGTAGGCAATCTAGTTCTCTACTACCAGAATTGTACAGGTGGAAGAGCCCACAAGCTGGATTCCCTATGGGCCGGGCCCTGTGAGGTCACCTTTAAGAAGGGTGTTGAGTACACTGTGAAACTATGTCTTTTGGACGTCCTTTTGCCCGAGTTCGCTCTAAATTTCTTCACAAATATAAACTCCCTGTGTCTAATCTTGAGGGGGAAGATGTTGTAAATTGCGCTATTAATGCTATTTTAATTTGGCCTTCAAATATTGATGGTTGCAAAGATTTGGCTGGTTTTGCCTTTGAGTTCAGGAATTCCTTGCCTTCCGCAAATGGGTCTGGTTCAATATCCACCCATTCCGGATTGTTGTACCTGTCTGTGGTTGATCCTGGTATGACCTCATCCCAGCATGACCCCCTCAGCCACTCTGTCTTCTTATTGAGTGATCACTGTCCCTTGTCTACTATTTAAAGTAGAATCTTTACCCCCAATAAAGTTGAAGTTTATCCACATTTGTGTTGGCTTTTTATAATCTTCAAGCTTTTCTTGTCCTTTCTGCCAAAAGGACTTATACACCTTGTTTTCCAGGAAATTAAGGTATGTTCCCTTAATTTTTCCCTGAAGGCTAACCCAAGGCTAGCTTCAAACCTCAAATCTTTTGTAATAAAGATTTCCCGCCGTGTCCTCCAGGATGTCATCCCCCAGAGCCAAACACAACAGCCTCCTCTTATACAAGAGCCAAATTCACCTAAATCACAAGACCTCCTATCAAGGAAGACATTGCAGACCCACCTATTGTACCTACTGTGCTGAACCTTAGAAATAGTCCCTGCCTAGTGGCCTACCCCATGAGTACCCCTGACTTAGAACAAGTCATGGTAGTAGCCCTTGGGATAGTCCGTGAAGGAGCTATCCCTTGCCTCCAATTACAGTTCAGTCAAGCGGAATACTACAAATTGATTGTGGCTCTGCAATTTCCACAGCATCTCCTCTCAGTGGCTGGCTCTATTAAGCACCTACTATCATCCTTTGTACAACTTGCCTTAGCCCACCACCAAATGGTGCTAGGGCTCCAAGTTCAAGAAATTTTGTCTCTACAAGCAGCCATCACTCATCACTTGGATCAGTTTGCGGCCTACTAACAGTGAATCTACTCCCTGTTTTCTTTGGTATCTGACAATCAATGTAACTCTGTCACCTCTCAGACCCATTTGGTCAATTCCATTGAAAAAATGCACCAGTCCATCCCTGAATACGTCAGGGAGCATCTACATGAGTTTCACCAGTTGGAACAGCCCTGGCAAACCCAAGTAGATTCCACCTTGAACACCTATCTCACTGATTTCAAAAAACTTGTACAGCAGCTCAATGCATTCAGCGCTTATTCCTTTGAGCAACTGCAACAGGAAGCAGAACTCACTGCTAAAGGCTTTTGTGAGCTCAGTGAGGAATTCAATGAAGAGAGGGTTGTCACTGCCGCTGCTATTGCCAAGCTCCAGAATCAAGTGAATGAATTATCTATGCCCAAGCCAGATGCCTTGCCTTCCCCCATCTGATGATTTGATGGATAGAGAGCAGAGACTATGGGATGCCATTCAAGAGCTACAAGTGTCTACCTGCAGTCAAGGACACCCTACTAAAGCTCCTCAGCCTGATCCTCAGGTGCTTGCTTTGACAACTCAAGTTGCTGAGCTACAACAGAAACTTGCTGCCCTACACAAAATGGTGGCAACTGCTGCTAGTCTAGTTGGAGTTGTTGATGAAGATGACTGTTGCCCTGGACTTTCAGGAGCTCCTCAAATTCAATGTGCTAGGGAGTTGATTGCTCTAGCTAATGAGGCGGATCATTTGAAACGAGACCTTTTGAGCTAGACAGGGACGTGCAAGAAATGAGTGAATTGATTGACTCAGTAAATGACAAGCTTGCCCATTGCCTCTCAGTGGGGCCTTCCCTTACTTCTTGACTGGCTGACCTCTCCACTGTAGTAACAACCCAGGGACAACACCTAGATGTTACTGAGCAACAGACCACTCTAGCTAATAATACAGGTGCCCGCACTGCTGAGACCCTGACTACTCTTGAGGAAAGTGTTTTTCAGATGTGGGCCAGACAGCCCCCCTCTGAATCTGATGCAGAATTCCCCTGTGCATAAATGTACTTGATAGCAACAATGGTGGTCCAACTCCAGAAGCACATTTCAAGCCTACCTTCAAGCAAGTCTTTGACCCCAAAACCTCGACCATTGCAGCTTTCCTAACTATCTACAAAACTGCAATGAGAAGAGCAACAGATGAGGTTAAAAAGGAACAATTTTAACCTGCCTACACCCAACCTGCCAAGAGGTGGTGATGACTGAGCTGTCCACCATTGAGACTTGGGAAGATATGAAGCAACTTCTGATTGAAAAATTTGGTGATGACCTTAGTTTGGAAGTCAAGAAGGACACCTTCATGAACATTGCTTTAAAACCTAAGGAGACTCTAGATGAATTTGCAGATAGATTATACATGGAAGGGCAGCAACTGATAACGAGCAGACAATTAACGGCCCATGAAGCTTACAAGGCTTGTGCTCAAGCCCTCAAGGTTAACCAGCTTCTGTGCCTCCATTTCAAAGCCCATAAGGCTATGCTTTCCTCCATGAAGAGCATAAAAACGTTGTTGCAGAATTTGCACTTTACTCATTCTGGAGCAGTTGTTTGGGAGAATTATGCCGCCGCTACTTCTGGTTTGTCTTCTTGTGGCCCCCACATCCTTACAAAAAAATTGTAAAATCCTCCTAGACGTCAAGGTTGGCACAACTGTGGCCAGATAGGTTATCATCATTGAGTCTGCACCAATCCTCAAGTTGAAGGAGCTGATCCTAAGGAGCAGGCGGGAAAAGAACAGTCAAACTAGAGGCAGAGACGCTCTCGGTTGAAGATTCTTCCCAGTCTTCTTTAATCTCCCCTCCATATCCAACTCCAAGCCTGCTGATACCACAGGCTCCTCTCATCCTGCTGTTGTTTCACAATATATCTGACAACTCTGACTTGGAGGATTCTGGTGTCAATGACCCTGACGCTTACAAATATTCAGTTCTTGCTGTCCCCAAAACCATTGCAGTTTTCTATAAGTTACACTCTGGAAAGTCTACATCAACTGCTAAGCTTTTGTCTGGGGCCAAAGTGGGTGTTTCTTGCCCATACCTCACTCAAGCAAAGAGGTCTCCTGTGCTAGTAGAGTCCTCTAAAGAAGATGCTAAAGTTGCTGACGCCGTATCCAAGAATGTGTTGGTTGTGCTTCCTCTCCAAACTGTCTATAAGGAGTTTCTAGGCTTGAGATTCATGATTGAGAAGTGGGACAAAGAGCTAGCAGAAGCTAAAGAAATCCTGGCTGTCCTTCTACCCTCTGGCTGTACTATCACTCAAGTGGAAATATCCATCCAGAAGGTGAAAATCAAGGCCGTCCTGGATACTAGATCTCCTGTTAATGTTGTCTCCTCAAATCTTGTCAAGAAGCTCAAGCTTGCCCCCAATCTTAACTATAATCAGTTGTATGGTACAGCTGGGCTATCCATGACTTGCGCCATAGGGGCATATTCTGCTCTCCCCATGCAGTTTTGCAAGCTTCTCTTAGCTGGACCTACTGTTGTCTTGGAGAATGAGAGCTACAATCTCCTAGTTGGTACTCAGTTCCTTAGATAATATAATGGGATTATCAATTTAAAGGATGGCTACCTCTCTATCCTGGGGAACAAAGTCCCTCTGACCTTTTAGGAGCCAGTTAAAGTTCTCAGGAAGCACCTTAAGATGTGTGCTTTAGAATATTCCACAGGTGTTTTCACTCTAAAATACCATACCCACTCCTCCAACATGAAGTGTCTGCCTATGGTTTGCCCTGCTTGAGGGGGTCCCGCTCCTGGCTACTTCCACTATAACCATCCCCCTGGCTCTCAAGCCATCTTCACTCCCAAATATTGTATGAGTTACCTGAGCTTACTTTCCTGGAGTTGTACTCCCCTCCCTTGCTAGGTTGCAACAAACCTTACCTCTGTCCTGGAATCCTAGATGTCTCCCATAAAGACCCTGTTAAATTGCTAGTAGCCAACCTAACTGCTCTCCCCATACATGTATCTATAGGGCAGGTTGTTGGTTATGGCAAATTAATGAATGCACCCAATATCTTGTCACTTCATCCCTTTGGTACGTTCCAGGATTTTAACCTACCTGAAGACTAGCCCCAAGTCCTATCTTTGTTTACTGCGCAAGACTTTCTGCAACTATTCCCGGTTCAACAGAAGGAGGTGCTCAATTTTCTAGATTGATTTTCAGACATCTTTGACAAAGACAGCACTGAATATTTTCTAGCCAAAGGCGTTATCCACCAGATTGATACTGGAGACGCCCCCCTTCTGCGCTAAACCATATTGCTGCAGTTGCGTGGAGGACGCTCAGGTGTCTAAAGAGCTCAAACAACTGTTAGAGGCTGGGCTACTGGCACCTTTCCAAAGTCCTTTGGCTTCCCCCTTACTCATCTTGAAGAAGAAGGATGTGGGTCATTGTATTGTGATGGACTATTGAAGATTGAACTCTTTAACCAAGAAGGACTCCTACCCCTTGCCGCGTATTGATGATGCTCTCTGCCGTCTTGGAGGCTCTAAATTCTTCTCTGCAATGAATCTGGCATCTGGATACTGGCAAGTTGATCTTTTACCTGAGGATCAACAAAAGGCCGCGCTCATTACATGTGAAGAGCTGTTTGAGCCTACATGTATGCCGCAGGGGCTCTGCAATAACCCAGCCACCTTCCAACAAGCCATGGACTCCATCCTCTGTGACTTGAAAATTTCATGTGTCCTAGTATACTCAGATGACATAACAGTCTTCAGCACTACCTTTAAGGATCACTTGGATCACTTCAAAGAAGTGTTCATAAAGATTTAAGAGGCTGGCCTCAAGCTAAAGCCATCTAAGTGTGCTTTCTTCAAAGAGCATCTTTAATTCTTGGGCCATGAAGTAACCCAGACAGGGATTCACCAAATGACCAAGAAGGTTGAAGCTATTGACAAAATGCTTCCACCCACCAGCCTGCAAGAAGTACAAGTCTTTCTGGGGATGATGGGCTACTAAAAACAGTTCATCCCTGATTTTGCCAATACTAGTGAACCTTTGGTCCAGTTGTTATGTAATGTCCCTTTTAACGAACCGCTAGCCAGAAGCAAGCCTTTGAGACCCTAAAACAGAAACTCAAAGAAGCCCCCATCCTAGTGTATCCTGATTACAATAAGGAGTTCATCCTATACACTGATGCTAGCAACCTTGCTATTAGGGCCATCTTGGCTCAACTAGACAATGAAAGTGTGGATTATCCTGTGGCTTAAACTTCTTGTGTCCTAAACAAGCATGAGAAGAACAGCAGCATTACAGAGAAAGAGTGCCTTGCTGTGTTGCATGCAGTCAAACAGTTCCGCCATTATGTGTATGGCACCCATTTCACTGTTGTCACTGACCACACCTTGCTTAAGTGGTTAAAACAAGTTAAGGAGCCAAAATTAGATGACTAGCTAGATGGGCTCTTTGTCTGAAAGGTTATGACTCTACTGTGCTAGATTGTCCCGGGATTCAACATCAGAACGTGAATGGATTATCCAGAATGCCCATCCTTGCTCTACACCTGTTACGGTAGGTTCCATCATGCCAGGAATTATCTGGCCAAGTAGAAAGGCTCAAAAAGCCAACAAACCATTAACAAAATTGACCCAATTAACAGATTTAAATTAAACAGTTGATCAAAAATGGGTCACAGCTGCTCCAGTCTCCCAGTTGAAACCAAGTCCCCCTTGCAAACTGACGTTGATAAATTGATGTAATTTGAGGGTTACCAGATACAAGCTTATTAATCAGCATGGTTGTCAGAAGTTGGTCACACAAGGGTTTATGCAACCTGGACTAGATACTTACTTGACAATGTGGAAGAAATAGGAGCCCAGGATCCTGGTGATATTACTTAGTCAATTTTTGATATATATTGAATAATTTTCACTGTTTCAACTCTAAGTTGAGTCTTCCCAAATTTACTCAATAAAAATCAAATATCCATTGGTCTAATTTACTTTTAAAAATGCATCCTGTAGTTGGATTGTTGCAATACGTTCCTACAATTGGCAACAGAGCCCATGTCAACACCAAAAATGTTGACAGTGGCCATGTCAACAAAGTGTCAACATGGCCACTGTCAACTCAAAACTCTAAATATCCTATGTTTTTTGCTAGTTGTGCTAGCTTAATTCTTTTTTTTAAAGCGTTCAGGGGTGCAAACCCAGAAAACACAACAAAATTGTGGCCATCTTGACACAATTTAATATTAAGCTTAATAAAAAACTCAATTTAACCAGATTTTTCCTTTACGTTTACTAATAAAAATTAGTTTATTTTTTATTTGATTTCACGACGTAAAAGTGTCAATGTTGACACTTTTTAAGCCAAACTTATTTTTAATAATAAAACTGAAGCATCTACAACAAAGAAATTAAGTGCGCATTCAAAAATATTTTTTTTGAATTATTATATTGAAAAAGGCAGTGCGCATATATTTGATTGCTGGAATGTTCATGTTATAAATATATATGTGGCACTTATTCTGGCTTTGATATATTAAGTGGATTGGTGGCTAACAGGGATCCAATAATTTAAGCGTGACTTACTATGTAAGTTGCTATAGAATTTATTATTAAAAATAGTGTCACCACTTGTAAATGTTGTTTATTTGCTTGTGATCATCCCCTGGGGTGGAGTTAAGCAAATTAGAGTGGTGCAATTAAGCCTAGATTAATATGCCATGTCATATAAATAATGTTTTAAGTGACGTTGTTGACACTTTATCATTTTCAATACTTGAATACAACTTCATATAAGCGCAATGGTAAAATATCATATTACAACCTCTAAAATACAATTTTTAATAAAGAAATAAAGAACCTTGATACTTTTTTAACTTATTTTTATATGTTTTTTTTAATTTTTATATGTGAACAAAAATACACAGGAAACAGTTAATTTTTTGCTAGCCCGCATAAGTTTAATTAAGTGTACTATGTTTTTTCATAGTAAATTTTCAAAATAATGTCAACAGTGACAATGTTGTCAAAAATAATGTCTACAATTTATGTAATCAACAGTGAGCATTCAGCTTTTTTTACTAATTGTCACTCATAATGTTGACGCTTTTCAGTTCTCACATAAAAACTTTATGTTTTACATAATAAAAACTTCTCATTTTTTGATATGTTGTATTTTTGACTTTGCTCTTTCATATTTTTTTAATTTTTAAAATAAAATCTATATCTAAATATAATACTTTCACATATTTCTCTTGACTTTTAACTTGTTATTTATAAATTTAATAAAATAAAAACTATACAAGTATTTTTTAACTTTTAAATGCCAAGAAAAGCCATCTAAGATTTAATTTTTATATATTATGATTTTTAAGTTGTTTTGTTTCTTTTTTACATACATTGCTTTATTTTAAACCATTTTACTTATTATTTTAGGACAAGAACACCTCCAAACAGCCAAAGGGTACCAAGCGTTGCTCTAAACCAACCAAATCTACCAAGAAAAAGCCTATCTTGTCAAAGAAGTCCACCCCCAAACCATCCCCCAAGCCATCCCCAAAGCCCTCCCCTGAGCCCTGCTCACTCCACTGGGGAAGAGGAAACTGATGACTCTCTTACAGAGCACAGTTTCTACAACTTGGCTTCTGATGAGGAGCCAACCAAGAAGAAGCGGCAAGGCAAAAAGACCCTTCCCAAAGAAAAGTCTCCTGCACATGAGGAGCACCACAACAAGCCCCCTCTGCTTCCCCACCCCCGCCAAACTCTCCCCCTTCTATTTCATCAGGGGATGATTCAAGGCCCCGCCCTGATTACTTCCCTGGCTTCTGCCATGCTCCTGCTGGCCCTTGGGACCCTCTTGTGGCCTACAATATCTGCAATGTTGATGGCAAGTTCAAGGTTCCCTCTTTCTTGCCCAAATACTTCCCAATCATGAGTGTAAAGGATGGGCCGGCCATGGTGGCCAATGGGTATATCTTCAGCTGCAACAATGCCAACCGGGGCTTTATGAGCTGGCATTACACCTGCGAGGACTGCTCCTGCCCCGTGCGGCTCAACACTGAGCGCTGGGACCTGGTCCAAGCCATAAAGGGCAAGCATACCTGCATCATGCCCAACACTACTATCTCCTGCCTCCTGAAGTGGTATCTGGTGCAGATTATGCCCACCTCCAAAGACCTTCTGCCACACAGCTGGCTGTGCTTGCTTTCAAGTACCTGTCCCCTACCAACCTCAAGAGGGTCCCTACTCACACCCAGTTGGCCAAGTTTGTGAGTGATAGGCGTCAAGCCTCCAATCCCCTGGCCAAGAGTGCCACCAGCATCAAGGACCTGGTCCTCACTGATGCCCTCAAGAAGACAGAGGATGTTGAGATGTTCCTACTCCATGACAATGGGCAGGAAGTGGAAGATAGGATTGTAGCCTACGCCACAACCCAAAACCTGGAGCAGCTGAACACTGCTACCACCTGGCTGTGCGACAGCACATTTGCTACTTGGCCCCCTCTTTAAGCAGCTTTGGGTCCTGCATGGGCAGTTCAATGACCAGGTTATCCCTCTTGTGTTCTTTCTCCTTCCTGGTGCTAAGACAGAGGTCTATGCCAGAGCTTTCAAGATCATCTGGGATGCTTTGAGCTCCCTTCCCATCAACCAGCTCCCCCCTCCCACCCACGCCACAAGAATGAATCCCTCCTCCGCTGAGAAGGATGAGGCAACCATAGCCACTGAGCAGCTAGCTCATGCGTGCTCACTTAGGCTAAAGGTTATCATAATTGACTTTGAGCATGCTCAGTTCAGAGCCTTTCAGGCCACCTTTGATGGAGAAGTCCAGGGCTGCTTCTTTCATTTTAGGAAGGCCCTTGTCAAGAATCTCAAGAGTGAGAAAGACCTTTTTGAGAAGTATCTTAACAATGGTAAGGGGAAGTGCCGCTTTGCCCTGACCCAGTTTGCTGCCTTGGCTTTTGTGCGCCCAGAGCATACTGGGCTTGGCTTTGAGGCCCCCCAGGAGGATGCTTTTATCAAGAAGCACTCCACCATCTTTGAAGGCTACCTGGAGTACTTTGAGCGGCAATGGGTGGGCAAAAAGGTGACTGCCCGGAGAGATAAGAGTGGGGCCACTGCCCCTTGGAACTGTCAAGGCTCCTTCCTCAAGGGGGAGATGAAGACCACCTCTAGCCTTGGGGTTTGGCATAAGCACCTGAAGGTGAAGTTTGGGACCAACCCCAAATATAACAAGTTCTTCTCCAAGCTACAAGAGGAGCAGGCCCGGACTGTCTCCATGTTCTGCGACCTGGCCAACCGGGTGGCCCCCAAGAAGAGGAAGTTCAAGGAGCAAGACTACCAGGAGGACGTGCAGAAGGTAGTGAAGATGAAGTACAAGGTGGTGGAAATCAAAAAATACCTTGAAGATGTCGCCACTGCTCTTGCTGGTGGCTTTAATTAGCCAAATAAACTTTGCTTTGCCTATATATTTTTTACTTTTAAACTTTTAATTTTTTAATTTTTTTTGGATATTACTAATCTTTTTAAGTATAAATGGTAAGTTTCAGATAAAGTTTCAATGTGGTTTTGTAAGAAATATCTTATATTTTGTTAATTTATCTTTAAACTATGAGATATTTTCAGTTATGCTTATAAAAAGTATAATAAATTAAATATAGAATTTTCTTATATTTTGTAGTTAGTATGATATATAAAAAATCTTTATTTTGTTTCATTGTAATTTTAATTTTTATGGGAATAAAAAATAATTTTATAATGAAGAGTGTAATTTACATAGTAAACTGAAAAATAGTTGCTTATATCTCCTTATTCTTATTACTTATGGTATTTTTTATTGCATTTTTGAACTCTCTAGGATTATTTTAGCATAATAATGTATTTTAAAATATTTTTTTATATTAAAAATGATCAGGGTAAACTGTGCCGTTAATTAAAAAAGTGTTGACATCCAGGAAACAACATTAAGTAAAACCGGGTTGTCACTTTACTATAGTGTTGACATTAAATGTGTCAACATGACCAGTGTCAACATTTTTATGTTGACATGGGTGCTGTTGCCCTACAATCTTATTCTAAGCCAGATCATTACTGGAAGATGGGGCCCTGCAGTTGGAACTTTATTGTTGGTACCACCCAATGTTAATTCAATGCCTGACAATCTTGGAGTGGTTACCCCTGTCTTTGAACCTGAAAATTGTGTTGCATCTCAATGTCATGAATTTTATTCTGAAGATACTCTGATGCTTTCACAGGCTATTTATCTTGGGCTACTTTGGTTAGGATTAATTATTTTACTTAATCCTAGTATCTCATTTGGAAATTTTACAAAACAGTATCTGAAGCTGTGTTGGTGGTTAATAATTAACTCTATGTGGATTTGGTGGTCATTCCCCATCATTTAGAGACAGCTTCATATTATCCTGTGATTTCTGTCACATTACTCAACTCTTCTATGTCTGAGTTTTGGAAGCAGTTTGTCATGAATTTGTGTTTCTTTTCTGCTGCTCCGTTGAGATATCTGCGTTTACCATGTTTATTTGTATCAGTTCTTTTCTGAGTTTTCAGTTTGAACTTTTCTTTAATTTGTGGTTTCCATCTCTGGTTGCAGTTGTGGAGACTGGATCTTCTGTTTCCTATTTTTGCCATGCTATGCCATTTTGGCGCCCAGATTATTTTCTTGCTCCACCTACTGATGAAATTTTGCGTGAAGTTTCTTCAGCTTTCTCATTCTATTCCAGTTCAAGCCTTAGTCACAAATCCCAAGTTTACCATGTGATGACAAAGGTTTCTGAGGATGCTTTTGATTGGTTGTTGTCCATGGTGGAGTGCAATCCACGTGTTTTAACTGAAAGTGCATCTTTGTACCCTTTGTTAAAAAATCTGTGTGTATCTATTGAGGAGCTCAAAGTATATTGTAAGTTGTACGCCTTCCAACAGGGTACTACTCCGCTATTGGTATTTGCTTTCTCAGTTTCTGACCAACTGTTGTACAATTGATGTTCCTTAGGTGAATAAACTCTCAGTGTTGTGGTTAGCAGTTGACCAAACTGCCCAAGATCTGGCAGTTTGGGATTCCCTGTTAATCACAGCTGAGGCCCTGGTAAGCCAAATTCTTTCTCTGGTCTCAAATTGTCGGTTTCCAAGCAAGGTTTGATGGAAGTCAAAACTAAACCTACTGCGCGCTCCTGGTTTTCTGGGACTAGTCCTGTGGTGGCATCTTCTAATCAGAGTCAGAACCGTTCTTCCCGTGGTTCTTCTCAGTTGCAGTTGGCAATTTTGAACAAACCTGTCAAGGTGAATGAGGTGTCTGTGGTGCCCACTCCTGAAAGTTCATTAGCTATGCTCCAGCATGTAGTGCCGGTAAAGTCTTTGCCTGTCAAATCCAAAGAGTTGCCCCTTGTTCCAATTGATTGTGATCATCTTGTCTTTCCTGCTGCTGTCCAAGAGATGATTGAGCAATATTTTCAGGAGCACCCTGCCTCCTTAGCTGCTGTCTGTACCACCAAAGAAAAGAAAGATCCTGCTGAGATTGCCGCATTTGCTGCAAATAAATCTGCTTCTGGTTACTTCTTGTTTTATGGCAACATTGACAATGGTCAAACAATCTATTGGCCAGCTATTTTTAGACACAGGCGCTTCTGGGAACTTTATGAGTGTTGAGACTGTGGATTTGTTGCAATTCAAGTACCACCCAGGAATGCTTGTTAGGGGTGGGAACTACCAAGTGTTTCCCTCTTTATCAGCTCAAGAAGCCAGTGACATTTGTAGTTGCAGGTCAGTTTTTTACAGCAAGGTTCTCCATTTGCTCTACCCTCATGTATCCTATTATCCTGGGGGTAGGCTGGTGGCAAAAACATAATGTATCAACCCTGTTGAAAGAGAATGAGCTGCAAGTGGAACACTCTTAAGGCATATCTATCTGTATTCCGTTGTTAGGTATGTCCAAACTAGAGCAGTTCTCTCAGACCATTTGATTGGTTCCTGTTTCTGTTCCCTCAAGTTCAGATTTACCAGCATGCCTGAACCCCTGGTCTGCGGCGTTTGACGCAACTAGGGGCAAGGTCCTTCCCAAGCACACTCAGTTTGACTTTGACTTTAAAGTTACTGTTGATCTGATTTTATTGTGTCTCCTATTTACCCTTTAGCCTTGAGGGAGACACATGTTTAGAAAAAGTGGACTTGAGATATGTTGGTAAAGGGATACATTTTCAAGAAGGCTTTGTCAATCTGTTCCCCCTTGTTGTTTGTTCAAAAGTTGGATGGGTTGCTTTGCTCTTGTGTTGACTACAGGAATTTAAATAACATCACAATTCTGGATCCCTATCCCCTACCTCTTGAAGCTCAGATTTCCTGGTGCCTTAGAAAGGCAAAGGTATTCTCAAAAATTGACCTTTTGAATGACTTTAATCAAATCAGGATTGTGGAAGGAATGGAATGGTCAACAGCATTCAGAACCAAGAAGGGCATCTTTCAGTCCCGAGTAATGCCTTTTGGTTTGAAGAATGCTCTGGCTTGATTTCAGCAGTTAATTAATTCAGTCTTGGGGGATCTCCTAGGTGTATGTGCCATTGTGTATATGGATGATATCTTGGTATTCTCTCCAGATGAGGAGTCACATAAAGTCCATCTGTCAAAGGTTGTAGAGCACATCCTCCAGGCCAACTTGATCATTAAAAGAAGCAAATGTGAATTCTTTAAACATAAGGTTACCTTTCTGGGTAATATTATCTTTGAGGATGGCCACACCATTGCCCCTGACAAGGAAGCTGTAGTTTGAGAGTATGCTACACTGGTGACATTATCCCAACTTTGCAGTTTTCTGGGTACCTGTACGTTCTTGAAGAAATTCACCCCTCACATGTCCAAAGTGGACACCCGTTATATTCAGCTAGCAGGAAGATGACTTTAGTTTGGACGCCTGAGTGCACAGAAGCTTTTACAGCAGTCAAGGCTCTATCAAAACCGCAGGCTCAACCTGCCAGTAAGGTTCCAACCAAACAGGTTTGTGACCTGCAATCCAATTATCCGGTCACTCAAAGCCAGACTAGGAAGTCAACTCAAATTACCAATTACATAATTTACAACAAGGAATTCTTAGCAGTTGTTGAATTGTTAAGGCATTGGCATCACCATCTCATGTCAGCGCGCCACCCATTTGTAGTAAAAACCAACCACAAAGCTCTTCTTTATTATTGGCAATCCAGGGTTTCATTGGGCTGTCAATCCAGATGGCATGGTGGCTTGACAAGATACAAGTTCTGCTACAAGTTCATTAAGGGTTCTGAAAATCACCTGGTGGATGCATTGAGTAGAAATCCTTCTCATCTCCCGGATGCTAGTATGAACCATGAGTTTAACATACACACAATGATTTCAGACAAGGCTGTGGTTCCTTTTTTACTACCTCTGCTGGCTACGCTTGCAACCATGACCTTGACCAAGGGTGCCAACTTAGACCTATATTCCAAAGTCAAGTTTTTACAGCCCTTGTCCAAAGGATATAATAGGTTACTGGAACTAGCATGTACTCATCTGGTTGGCCAGCCGCAGGGTTATCACAAGATAGGTCCAATTCTATACCATTAAGGTTGCTTGTGGGTCCCAGAAGGAACTATTTGGGATAAAATTATGGAGGCCAATCACACCTTCCCCACGGCAGGCCACCAAGAAAAGAATAAAACAGTGGAGTTAATTTGCTGACAGTTTTCTTGGAAAGGTTTGACAGTGCAGGTGGCGGCTTACATTCAAGACTGTCTGGTATGTGTTTAGTCCAAGGCAAGCAGGAGAAAGACAACTGGTTTGTTGGTTCTGCTGCAGCCAGCTGTAGGACCATGGACGTTGGTGTTGGTAGACTTGATTGGAGAACTCCCAAATTCCAACGGGTTAATGCAATCATGGTGGTGGTTGATTGCTTCACAAAAATGGCACACTTTGTACCTTGCTCAACCACAATTACTTTGGTGGAAACAGCTAGGTTTTTTGTGAATAGGATTTTCTCTCTACATGGCATCCTGATGGAGATTGTGAGGGACTGCAGGCCCCAATTCATTGCTTAGTTCTAGGAAGCTTTTACTGGGATCCTGGGTATCAAACTATACCGTTACACAGGTTTCCACTCCTAATCTGATGGACAAACGGAGAGGGTAAACCAAAGTTTGGAGGTCTACCTATGTTGTTACACAAATGCAAGACAAGATGACTGGTGTGATAAACTACCCATGGCAGAGTTTACATATAATAACACTCCACACACATCAACTCAGGTTTGGCTATTTTATGCCAATGTAGGCTACAATCCTTCATCCAACATGGGCCCTCGCATAGCTAGCAACGTGGAAGCTGCAACTGATCAAGCTGCTGCATTGAAGCAGGTTCATTGGGAGCTTCAGGGTGCTCTTGCTGCTGCTGTGACAACTTACAAGAAATATGCATATTGCAAGCGCCAGGAAGGTCCAATCTACAGTCCTGGGGATCTAGTCATGGACAATGCTTGCAATATGAAACTAAAGGTCACCTGTTGCAAATTAGGTCCCAAGCAAGTTGATCCTTTCAAGGTTGAACGTCAAATTAGCCCCTCTGCATACTGGCTGGAATTACCCCCAGCCTTCAAGATTTTCCACACCTTTCATGAATGCCTTCTTACCCCCTTTAAAGGTATAAAGACTCCTTCTTCCCAACCCATTCTTGTAGAAAGAGAACTTGAGTATGAGCTGAATTGTATTCTGGCTTCCCACAAGAATTGACGCCAGTTGGAGTATCTGGTGTCATGGAAGGGTTATCCTGATTCTGAAAACTCATGGGTTCCTAATTATTATTGTTCCAATTCCCCAGATCTAATTCAAGAGCTCTACCAGAGCAATCCCACTGCTATTGGCCATCCCAAGCTTACTTTAGCCGCAATGAAACTCCTGCCTGGCCACAAAAATATCTCCTTATATCATCTCCCAGATGGAGGTATTGTGCTCAGGGCTAAAGCAGAGGGTAATGTCACGGTAGGTTCCATCATGCCAGGAATTATCTGCCCAAGTAGGAAGGCTCAAAAAGCCTACAAACAATTAACAAAATTGACCCAATTAACGGATTGAAATTAATCAGTTGATTAAAAATGGGTTACAGCTGCTCCAGTCTGCCAGCTGAAACCAAGTCCCCCTTGCAAACTGATGTTGATAAATTGATGTAATTTGAGGGTTACCAGATACAAGCTTATTAATCAGCATGGTTGTCAGAAGTTGGTCACACAAGGGTTTATGCAACCTGGACTAGATACTTACTTGACAATGTGGAAGAAATAGGATCCCAGGATCCTGGTGGTATTACTTAGTCAATTTTTGATATATATTGAATAATTTTCACTGTTTCAACTCTAAGAGTTGAGTCCTCCCAAAATTTACTCAATAAAAATCAAATATCCCTTGGTCTAATTTACTTTTAAAAAATGCATCCCGTAGTTGGATTGTTGCAATACATCCCCTACAATCTTATTTTAAGCCAGATTTACTAGAAGATGGGGCCCTGCAGTTGGAACTTTGTTGTTGGTACCACCCAATGTTAATTCAATGCCTGCCAATCTTGGAGTGGTTCCCCCTGTCTTTGAACCTGAAAATTGTGTTGCATCTCAATGTACTGAATTTTATTCTGAAGATACTCTGATGCTTTCACAGGCTATTTATCTTGGGATACTTTGGTTAGGATTAATTATTTTACTTAATACTAGTATCTCATTTGGAAATTTTACAAAACAGTATCTGAAGCTGCGTTAGTAATTAATCATTAACTTTATGTGGATTTGGGTGGTCATTCACCATCATTTAGAGACAGCTTCATATTATCCTATGATTTCCATCACAACACCCTGCTGAAGCTGATAGACTGTATGAACTAATTGGATATCCTTCCTCTTGGGAGAGCAAGACATAAGAAGTCCAATTAGCCCTGTCCAAACTATCTGAGGATACACTCATTTGCGACAATCAGCCCTTCAAGAAAGTACAAGACTATTACCTGCCTTATGTACAACCTAGTCTTTGCCTTTTATTGGTGCTTCAGCTCATAAAGAGACAGGCATGGGGTATTGCCAAGACCTTTGACTGGCTCCAGAAAAATCACTTCTGGGAAAACCTTTGTCTGCTGATTCCAGACGTCATAGCTAGTTGCCACAACTGCCAGCTCCAGAGACCTTGAGCTGCCTCTCACAAGTCAAGCTAGTTCCCCCTCAACATGCCTTTCACACTGTCAGCATTGACGCTGTTGGGCCACTCCCCCGCTCCTGCTCTGGTTGCTGCTTTATCCTAATGTCAGGGATTTCTTCCCTGACTCCATTAATTTGATGGAGGTTAATTCTAATGACACCAAAGCAAAGAAAATTAACCATCAATTTGTTGAGACCATGTGTAACTTGGATATAAACCAAGACAGGGATCAAACCCAGAACCCTACAAACAAACCAAATGTTAATTTATACTCTCTGGATCAACTTACATTACCTTTTTATATTAAATTCTCTCATTCAACTTTTGCTTCTAACCTTGGTTTTGTTTTCAAAAACATTAATAAACCTCTTAGACACGTCACTTACTGCTTGGACCATGATTGGCTGGTTTCTTTGTCATTTTTGCTTTCAAATCCACTGGTTATATTCCTGGACCTGGCTCCGTACTTGATTCCCCAAAGATTAAGCATTTACACCGCTTAATTGTCTCTGATCTTGTTGCTTGTTCTTTCTCCTCTGTCTCCCACAATAACTTAAAGATTATCCTTAAGGCACAAGCTGAGACACAGATCACACATGTATTAGTTTCACACATAATTATCATGAAAATCCTCTGCAAATCCCTCTTTTTCCCAATAGCCACTTAAATGTTACAGCCTCTATTTTGAGGTTATTTAAGTGAGCCATATTTATCATTTTTACTTGTTTCAACAACAAAGACTTGTTGTAACTATGCTGTTTTAGCAGAGTTACATGGGGGAAAATATTTAGAAGATGGATAATAATCTTTATTGTGAGATAATGATTATATAGTTCATGTGAATCAAGGATAACAGGAACATGATTGGTGATCACATTGCTGGATAGAAGAAGGGGGTGGCTTGATCCTGATAATGAGTCAAGCGCCAAAACAAGGTAACCACCATAAAGGATCATCATCTGTTCATGTTATTGGATTTGGTAATTTGAGTTGACTTCCTAGTCTGGCTTTGAGTGACCGGATAATTGGATTGCAGGTCACAAACCCACTTAGTTGGAACCTTGCTGGTGGGTCAAGCCTGCGGTTTTGACACCCCCAACTGAAGGTTGGCCTCCTCTGGGATCAGGTTGTCAGGGAGGTTGTCAGGAGCCCTGGCGCCATATTGAACTAGTTGCTGTTCTGTGGCAGGCAGGGCGGTTTTTTGTTGTTTATGTCTTGCTTTGCAGGGTTGTAGGCAATCATGATGTAGGGTCTTGTCTTGCTTACGTTTTCTGAGCCCTTGCACAAGGTAAGTGTTATTGTCGTTTACCTTCAGGATGATTGCTGGCTTCACTTTTTCAGGTGATAACTTGCTCTTGTCAAAATTCATGACCCATACTTTGTCCCCAACTTTATGTCTATTGTGGATGGGGACAAATGTCTTTTGCAGACATTTATTCTCTTTTGCTGTTTGCTCGCTGTTAACCTCTACTACTTGAGGGTCTGAGCGTGGATGAACTTCACTTGGAATTTCCTGTTTAGGTCCTGTCAATGCTTGAATGATATTTGGCTGTGTGCTGTATACCAGTTCAAACAGGCTTTTTCTGGTGAATCTGTTCACTTGGGTTTGACACAAAAGTAGTGTAGTTGGTAGCTGCTTATACCAGTCTTCAGGTCTCCTGGCGGTGAGTTTGGCTAAGGCTTGCATAAGGCTGCCATTTAGCTGCTCTACACGTCCATTGGCCTGTGGGTAGTATGGTGTTGTCACAGTGTGTTTGGCCCCGTTCTTGGTGAGTTATACGTTGGTGTCTTCAGAGGTTAATTTTTTCCCTCTGTCAGTTATCAGGAGTTCTGGCTTTCTGAACTTGCTGATTATTTCTCTCCCTATGAATTGCCGCACGTCATTGCCAGTGTATGTCTTTACTGCTTGGGCTACTGGACATCTTGTGGCAATGTCAATGGCAGTGATGATGTATTTCTTGTCATTGTGTTTTCCTGGCATGGGGCCAACAATGTCAAGAGCCCATACTTTGAAAGGTAGTTGTGTGCAGATAGGGAGTACTGACTTTTGGCGGGGTTTTGCTCTTGGCAAACTTTTTGCATACCTCACATTGGTCTAGAACTTCTTGAACATTGCGGTATAAGGTTGGCCACCAGGTCTTATGCTTAAGGAACTCATAAAGGTTTTGGCTCTTGGTATGTCCAAGGTCTCTGTGATAGCGTAGGATGTGTTGACTTGCTGATGTGTGGGAATGTAGGGAATGGTTGTGCCGTCAGTCATTTTTCTGTGAAGCGTCCTGTATACGTCAGCAAAGAGGTGTTCATTCTTGATGACTGTTTCTTTTGTTATGTTGGTGATGCCAGGGTGAAATCCTTTGTCCTTTGTTTGTAGCACTAGGAGAGGCCAGTATGGGTTGAGCTCATTCTCTCCTCTTGAAGCACAGACATACAGGCGGGACAGGGTGTCTGCCATGGCAAGCTTGGCCCCAGGCTTGTACTGGATGAGCATGTTAAATCTCTCCAATAGTTCCATCCACCGCGCTTGACGGCGTGACAGATTTGCTTGAGTCTTAAAATAGATGAGTGGCTTGTGATCATTTAATTCTGTGAATTCTTCCTGGCGCTCCAGGTAACAATGCCATTTGACTAGGCAGTGCACAATAGCCAGCAGTTCTTTGTTGTGGATAGGGTATCAACATTCACCATCTGTCAGTTTTTGCAATTCATAAGCTACAGACAGGAAGTCATCATCACTATTTTTGATTTGTAGTACTCCCCCAATGGATGCATCTGAGGCGTCAGTTTCCATTTGTTATTCCCTGTCACGTTTGAAGTATTGTAGGATGGGAGCCGTTGTGAGTTTCTCCTTGAGGCGTCTAAAACAGAGGTCACGTTGGGGGGTCCACACAAACTTTGACTTGGCGCCTGTTATGGTGGATAGGGGGCAGTCAAAATGCCACAGTCAGGTATGAAGCGTTGTACATAGGCCACCATTCCCAAGTAGGAGCAAAGTTCTAACTTATCCTTGGGTGGTGGCATCTTGCAGATGGCCTGTACCTTTTGACTGTTGGGCTTGATGCTGTCCTTTGAGACTATGTGTCCCAAGAAGGGTAGTTGCTCACGGAAGAACTGGCACTTGGAGGGCTTGGCCAACAGTTTGTGCTGTGCTAAAGTAGCAAAGACAGCCTCTAGGTCCCTGTGGTGTTGTTCCATTGAGGGGCTGTAGACAATAATGTTGTCTAGATACACTAGGGCGTGTTTGCCTATGTGGGGCGCAAATACTTTGTTCATGAAGGTTACAAAGGTGGACAGGGCATTGATCATGCCAAAGTTAAGCACCACACATTTGTAGGAGCTGTATTTAGTGTTAAAGCCGTTTTGGGAATGTCTTCCTCCTTAATATAAATCTGATTGTAATCTGCAGTTAGATCAATCTTGGAGAAGACGGTGGCTCCTCCCAAGGCATTGAATAGGTCGTCAATCAGTGGCAGTGGGTAACAATTCTTAATGGTAACTTTGTTTAGGGCGTGGTAGTCTATGATCAGATGTAAGGTACCGTTCTTCTTAGCCACAAAGAATACGGCGGCCCCAAAGGGAGTCTGTGAGGGGCGGATAAGTCCTTTTTCCAATGCCTCCTTGAGGTAGGCAACTAAGGCATTGTCTTCATTTGGGGTCAGCCTGTAGATGGGGTGCGCCTTGGGTACAGCCCCCTTTAGTTGGATGAAGTGCTGAATATGTTTCTCAGGGGGTAGCCCAGGTAGCACTTCCTTGAAGATTTCCGGATGGCAGGCCACAATGTTGCAGTCCTGAGGCATGGAGGTATCCTGGTGATCTTTGAAGTGTATGATCTTGTACTGGTAGAAATCCCAGTCAATTGCCTTCAGGTTTTTCTTCTTGTCCTGGGTCTCTGTGATACATACAAAGACGTAGTTATGTAGCAGTTGGTCCACAGAGTCAGGGTAGATCTGGTGGTTGACACCTACACGTTTGATGGTCAACACTGAGGTTGCCCAGTCTACCTGAGGGTTGTTCTTCCGTAACCAGTCTAGCCCCAGTACAATGTCAAACTTGGGAAAGTCAATGACGGGACCTTGAATGGTGGGGTGAAGGTTCTCAAGCATGACGGAGAAGGGGGAAGTTTCCTTTGTCACGGCAATGTGGTGTTTGTCAGCCAGGACCACATTTTCAATCCAGAAAGGATTAGTAGCCAGCTTGAACTTATCCAAAAAGCTGCTGTTGACTAGGGTTTGGTCTGCACCCAAGTCCAGGAGTGCTGAGTCTGTGTAACTGCAAAAGCGTAAAGGATAGGACATCAATTTAGTGGGATGTCTGGCAATGGTATACAGTACTGGGTCCTCCAAGGGCACCCGGATCATTAGACAATGGTCCAAGTCCTTGGATTGGCATTCATTGTTGGGCAAGTCAGGAGCTGCATGGGGAGAACTTGGCTTGCTTAGTGCTCTCCCCAGGCTTTTTCCTCCTCTTGGTTGCCTTGTGTGGCAGTGACACAGAAATGGGTGCGGTTTGACTAGCCATTGTTTCCATTTCAATGCCTATTTGAACCTGTGGGTTTATGGTTGGCATTGTTCTCGTTGCCTCCAGGGGGTGGTTGAGAGGAGCGTCCGCCTGGATGAGAATCCTTGGGTCTTTCTTGTTTCCCAGTCTGTGCCTTGTGTAGAGTGTTGGATGTCTGCTTCACTTTTTCTGCTTCACGGTACAGGCTTTGCAGGTTGGTCACCTGATCCAGGTTCACATGTCTCATCACGTGCAACTTGAGGGCGTTGTAGTACATGAGGTGTGTGGCTGTGGTGTCAAAGACCATGTTGGATGGCGCACAAAGGCGGAGTTCTTTGTAGGCGCAGGTGAGTTCTTTTACAGTGCCTGTCTGGGTCAGGTTCTTTACTTGGCGTATGATCATGAGTGCTGTATCTTTAAGCACAAATCTTGCCAGGAAGTCTTGCTTAAAGGTATCCCAGTTCTTGTTGGTGTGCTTTTCATGCCACTTGTTGCACCAGGTGCCAGTGTCATGGGTCAGTTAAATGGAAATTTCTGTGATCCAAAACTGCTGTGGGCATTCCATCTGAGCCAGCTTGCTCTGGGCGGACTGGATCCATGCAGCAGCATTGTTGTTGTTGGCCCCAGCAAAAGGTTTCAAGGCGGCTCTTTGTAGTCTTTGAGCTACATAGGGGGCATGGTGGTTTTGTTGGCTTGTTGTGGCATTAATGAGGGAGCCTGAAAGAAACCTTGTGCAGACATGGCATTGAAGGCGGGTAGCAGGATCACCGTGTTTTGGTATAGTACAAAACCATTGGGTATCTTGGCACCAGGAGTGTACGGAGTCCAGTCAGGCAGGAGGCCAGACATAATTCTGTCAAGGATTTGTTGGCCGCGGTGTGTGCGGGCAACAGGCAGAATTTTTTCAAGATAAGGTAGGATGGAGAACCTACCTGTGCTACCAATGTCATAAATGTGCTGTTTTAGCATAGTTATACGGGGAAAATATTTAGAAGATGGATAATAATCTTTATTATGAGATAATGATTATATAGTTCATGTGAATCAAGGATAACAGGAACATGATTGGTGATCACACGGCTGGATGGAAGAAGGGGGTGGCTTGATCCTGGTAATGAGTCAAGCGCCAAAACAAGGTATCTACCATAAAGGATCATCATCTGTTCATGTTGTTGGATTTGGTAATTTGAGTTGACTTCCTAGTCTGGCTTCAAGTGACTGGATAATCAGATTGCGGGTCACAAACCCGCTTGGTTGGAACCTTGCTGGTGGGTTGAGCCTGAGGTTTTGACAGACTTATTTCTACTCCACATCTGCCCACACTTATCTTCTGATCCTTTATTTGAAACCGTGAAAGAAAATCTACTCTGTTCTGGTTTCTAGTTCTTCTGCTTACAGTTGTATTGGGGCTTGAAAACCCTACTCCCACCACTGACTGGCACAAATCCTCCCCCAATGACTCCTACCAGAAGGAGTCCCTGGCCAATGGATGGTTTAAGTATCCCTCAGGTCACTGGGGAAGAAAGTTCCATTATGGTTGCACTATCACTTCTCCTCCTCCTCCAGTAGAACCCTTGCTGGTTAGACCCAAATCCTCCTTCTACCTGTTGACATACTTGGTAGTATATTACCTGTTGGGTTGGTTCAGCTCCATGATGGGTAGATTCGCCTATCTGGGTTACTTTGGCCAGCTTACCATGGTCACAGTGCCCATTGGTTCAGTCATTGCAGGACTTAGCATAGGATCCTTGGTCCACCAGATGGGGAACTTGTTTCCCCTCAAGTGGGTCACTGACACCTAATTGCTGTTGATCACTTCAGCAAGTGGGTAGAAGCTTGCCCTACCAAAGACATCACCACTAAGACAACTACTGCATTCCTGTTGCAAGATGTTTTCTACCGCCATGGCTGCCCTTAAGTGTTGCTATCTGATAATGGGACTAACTTCAACGCCAAGTTGGTAACCTCTGTTGTTGAAGCCTTGGGGTCTTGTCAGTCTTTTTCTGCCCCTATAATTCTTCTACCAATGGGGCAGTTGAGCGTGCAAATTTGACACTGGTTTCTATCATGAGGAAACTCACCTGCTCTGACGCTGCAAACTGGGATCTATACTTACCCACTGCTATCTTTATTTATTGCCTTAGCAAACATTGTGTCACCGGGTATTCCCCCTTTGCTATGCTGTATGGATGTGGGCAACTGTGATAAGTTTGACTCCCTTAAGCTTTACTCCCTGGTACTCAACAAAGTGTCAAGTACCAGGGAGTCAAGTACCGCATATGTGCATCTATTAGTATTTTTGGCTTAACCAATTTTAAGCTAATTTTTACTAGTAATTTAGGGGTTTGAAACCAAAAACCAAGGTTGGATTTACTTGAACTTGACTCCATTTAATAATCTGGTTAGCTAAAATACCAATTTAAGGGGAAATTTATAAGTAAATTTACTAATAGAAATGAAAAAACCTGTGTTTGACACTCTAAAACAAAAAGTGACCAGTTTGACACTTTTTAAGCCAAATCAATATTTTATCAATAAAATACTTATGTGCTTATATAAAAATTGTTATTTACTATTATATTTTTATTATTAGTGTCCATAGTTGTTGATTAGGCTCCCAAGCACCACTATACTGGATTTGGTGGTATATACATTAATCAAGTACCCCACTTATTTTACATTATGTCATTCCTGGGTTTTTGGATTAAGTGGTGCCACATAAATTAAGCCCAATTTATTAAGAGATTTCATATGTAATTTATAAAAACTGAAACTTGACACTTTCTTTGTTTGACTCTATCCACTTGACACCTGATTGGTTTTGGATTCAACTAATCAAAGGCTCAGAATTAAGGCTAAATTAATATGTGACGTACTATGAGCGTCACTTGACACTCACCCACTTGACACTTTAACTTGGGGATTAGTACAGAGAGCTTCTTAACGTTTTAACCAACACTATGGTAAATAATTCACTCCCAGCTCCTCACGGCATACCCTAATCACTAATAAACACATTTCCACTCATTTACTTTTTTAACTTATGTTGTATTTTTTTATTTCTGAGCATACAAAACTGCCTTGCTTTTGGGTTAACTTTCAAACCCGGTTTAAATTTAAGCAAGTTTTATATGTAAAAAACATAGTAAATTTGATGTTTCTGCTTGACTCTGGCATACTTGACAGTGAGAATTCAGCTTTTTCTGGCTGTTTGACAGTGTCAAACTTGACACTTTACTATGTTTTGAATTTTCAACTCTCAATAAAAAAATTCCATATAATAATTTTTTTGCTATTATAGTCTACTACTTTTTCTGCTGCTCTCCATATAATTTTTCATATATTTTTTTAAATTTTCAATTAAACTTTTACATTGATTTAACACTAAGATGTTATGCTGAACCTAACATCTTTGATGCTTCATCACAAAATCACTTACTTTCTATGTTTTAACCTTTATATCTATACTTTGAGTTTCTATTTTGCTTCTATTTACTTTTTTATGTTTTTTTATAAATAAAACTTTATTTGCACCTTTTCATTCAGCTTTTGCTTTGCTTTACCTCTTTGTGTTTGCAATATCTTCTCAATCATTTTATTTACAATGCTAAACTTTTCTTTGGACAAAATCAAGCAAGAACAGCCAGCAGCCTAAGCGCCAAGCCTCCAAAGGCTCCAAAGAAACTGCCATCACCCCCAAGCGTGTCAAGAAGCCTGCAAAGGCAAAGTCTCCAACCCCATCTCTTCTCACTCCTCCCCCCCTCCACCCTCATCTTCTACATCCCCTTCACCTTTCCCCCAAAATTCCTCCCCCAATAAATCAGATGGTGATCTTACCAACCACTCATTTTATCACTCAGAGGCCAACTCTGAGCCTACCAAGGAGCGCCAATCCAAGAAGGCAAAGGCTGCCAAGGAGCCCACCTCTTCTTCTGGTAAGAAAAAGGAGGTATCCAAGCAGGCTCAAAGAATTCTTCCCCTCCCCCTCCCAATGGCTCTTCCCCTCCTTCTTCATCTGACCCCCAATATGAGCCAGAGGATTACTCCAAGAAGTTTAAAGCTTCTGGTCATGTGGCTTGGGATCCACTGGCCATCCACAACATTTGCAATGTGGACAGAGAGTTCAAAGTTCCTAAGCTCTTCCCCCAGTACTTTCTGATTATGTCCATAAAGGCCGGCCCTGGTTACATTGCCAAGAATTATATCTTTAATTGCAACAACCAAAAGCAGCAGACCAAAAGCAAGCACTTTGTCTGCAAGGATAAGACTTGCAGGGCCCGGTTGAACACCAAGGTCTGGGAGCAAGTAACGTTGGAGAAGGGGGAGCACACTTGTGAGCCCCCCAATCATCTAATCACTTGCATGCTTAAATGGTACCTTGTTCAGGTCATTCCCACCACCGCCAACCTCCGCGCTTCTGATCTGGCCATCAAGGCCCTCCAGCATCTCAACTTCAACAATCTCAAGTTGGTACTAACATAGGAGCAGTTAGTCAAATTCATCAGTGATAAGTGTATTGCTGCAAATTCCCCTCCCCCCAAGGCTTCTAACGTCCTCTCTGAGCTCACACTCACTCATGAGCTTAAGCAGCTTCCTAGTGGGGAGCGCTTCCTGCTTCATGATGACAGGCCTGCAGCCAAGGACCGTATAATCTGCTACTCAACTGAGCAGAACCTGATGAAGTTGAAAAGGGCGTCAACCTGGCTAGTTGATGGTACCTTTGCCACTTGCCCCCAGATGTTCAAGCAGCTCTGGATGGTTCATGCCCAGATTGACATCTGGGTGATTCCATTTGTGTTCTTCCTTCTTCCCGGGGCCACTGAGGCCATTTATACCCGCGTGCTCTCCATCCTCTGCCAAGAACTTGCCCTCCTTCCTCCCGCCAATGATGATGAATCCAAGAAGACTCCCCCCACACCCGCGCCAACCCACCTGCCTCTGACAAGGACCAGGCCACCCTGGACTTGGAGGAAAAGGCGAGGCTAAGAGCTCTTGGTCCTTGTGTATGCATTATGGACTTTGAGCCTGCTCAGTTCAATGTATTCAAGCAGCTTTTTAGCAGGGAGGTGCAGGGTTGCCACTTCCACTTCTGCCAAGCAGTTGCTTGTAACGTGCAGGCCCACACGGAGCTTAGTAGGTTGAGCCAGAGGGATACTTCAGACACCTCAGATTTGTGCTGGCACAATTTAGTGCCTTGGCTTTTTTAAAGCCAGAGCACACTGCAATGGGGTTTGAGATGCTCTCAAAGGATCCCTACATAGTGAAGCACCCAGAGTTCAAGCCTTTCCTTGAGTACTTTGAGCCCCAGTGGATTGTGAAGGTTGTCACACAGAGGTGAGGCAAGGCCCGTGCCAAGGCCAGCTGGAATGTGTACTGGGCGGCAGTGAATGGTGAGCTCAAGACCACCTCAGCGCTAGAGGCTTACCACAAACACCTCAAGGCCAACTTTGGGCTCCACCCCAAATTCAATAAGTTCTTTTCCCTCTTGCAGCACAAGCAGGAGAAAACCATCTCCAAGCTGTGTGATCTCTCCAACCTTGTCCCCCCCACCAAGCCAACAACCCGCTGTACCCTCTTCACCAAGGCCATCCAGGGTGCAGCCAAGCACAAATACAAGGCCTCTGAGCTTAAGCAGCAGCTTGAGCTTATTGCCGCTGCCCTCCTGGAAGGGGCCAAGATGAAACAGGGAAATAAGGATGAGGAATAAACTTGCTTGCTTGCTCAGTTATATGATTTTATTTTTAACTTTTAACTTTTTAACTTTAATTTTTATTTATTAGCTTTGATCATTTAGCTTTATTTTTAAGTTTTTTTAACTTAATTAGATAGCAGTAATTGTTCTATGTATACATGGTAAGTTTGAGATGAATATTTATAGTTGGAAGTAAGTGAAATATCTTAATTTTTGTTAATTTCCAAATAGAACATATGTTATTCACAGTTGTGCTTACATGAACTATATCAAATAAATATTAATATTTCTTTATATTTTGCATAACTTTTTTTGTTGTGTTTGTGTTTATTTTTGTCTCTTTGGAATTTTAATTTTTATGGTAATAAAAAATATTTTTATAATGAAGAGTGTAGATTATATAGTAAAATGAGAAATAATTGCTTATTTCTCCTTATTTTAAAAATTAAGGTACTGTTTTTATTGCATTTGTGAGCTCTCTGGAGTCACATTAGTATACCATATCTGTATAGCTTAATTTTTTATATTGAAAGTTTTCAGTACATCAAGATCCATTAATTAAAAAAGTGTTGAGTACCAGGGAGTCAATCAGGGCAAAAGCTGAATTCTCACTTTACTATAGTGTTGAGTTCAAGGGAGTCAAGTACCAGGGAGTCAATTTTAAGGGAGTCAAACTTACCACAGTTGCCGGATGTGAGGCTACCATTCTGTTACTCTTGGGCCCCCCTACTCTCCTCTAATAAGGCCATGAATCCTGACAACCATATCAAAGATCTAGTCAACCGCATAATTGACATACAGGCCACTGCTTATACCTCTGCATACAAGACCAAGATGCTTGAGCTCTCTCCTGACACTGCTGGACGCTCCCCCTTGCCTGAGTTCAACATTAGGACCACGTTCTCTACTATCAGCATAGAGTAGGAGGACTCTCTCACAAGTTAGATACATTGTGGGTTGGCGCTCTAGAAGTGACCTTTAAGCAAGGGTCCAAGTACACTGTGAAACTCTTCTCTAGTGGTTGTCTGTTTGCCTGAGTACATGCCAAGTTCCTCTGCAAATACTACCCCCTAAGGCCAATATAGAGGGGGGCAATGTTGCAAATGCCGCCATTCATCATGTTTTGATTTTGCCTTTGATGGGTTATTTTGAGGACAATTATCTCTCTTTTGCTTTTGACCCTCAAAATGAGTCTATGTCCAAACTGGGAGATACAATTGTTTGGTTTCCTGACTCTGCTCAACTCACTTGCCCCACTCATTCTTGTGGCAAGTGATCCTACTGTCCTAGTATTGTTTTGTGATATTGCAAACCACTATATATTAAATTTCTTATTCACCAATAAAAATTAAGTTCTATTCACATTTTTGTCTTTGTGTCTTCAAGTACTTTGGCGCCTCTCTCTAGCCACAACTAGTAGAGATTATTCATCCAGGACCACAAGGTAATTGCATAGACTTCCCTGCCATCTAATTGAGACTTAGTACAAATCCAATCCTAAGGTTAGGATTCCCCATTGTGTATCTGTGCTGCGCCTCAGAACTTAACAGCAACCATCCACAGGAATGTAAAGAGTTCAGAATTGTCTTTGGGTGGTGACATCTTGCAGATGGCCTGAATCTTTTGATTGTCAGGCTTGATGACATCCTTTGAAACTATATGCCCCAGGAAGGGTAGTTGCTCACAGAAGAACTAACATTTGGAGGGTTTGATTAGCAGTTTATGTTGCTCCAGGGTGATAAAGACTGCCTCAAAATCCTTGTGGTGTTGTTCCACCAAGAGACTGTATATGATGATGTTGTCTGAGCACACTAGTACATGCTTGTCAATGTGGGGGACAAAGACCTCATTCATAAAGGTAACAGAGGTTGATGGTGCGTTTTTCATCCCAAAGTTGAGCACAATACACTTGTATGACCCATACTTGGTGCAGAAGCCTGTCTTGGGAATGTCTTCCTCCTTAATACAAATCTGGTTGTAGCCTGCTGTTAGGTCAATCTTGGAGAAGACAGTTGCTCCACCTAAGGTGTCAAAGAGATTTTCAATGAGTGAAAGTGGGTAACAATTCTTGATGGTAACTTTTTTTAGGGCTCAACAGTGTGTGACCAGGCGTAGGATACCATCTTTCTTTGCTACAAAGAACACAGCAGTACCAAAAGGCAACTGTGAGGGGCGGATAATTCATTTTTCCGATGCCTCTTTGAGGTAAGCGCACAGTGTGTTGTCCTCATTTGGGGTAAGGCAGTAGATGAGTTGTGCCTTGGGTACAGCCCCCTTGAGTTGGATGGAGTGCTGTATGTGTTTTTCTGGCGGCAACTCTGGTAGAGCCTCTTTGAATACTTCTGGATGGCAAGCCATAATTTCCCAATCCTGAAGTATGGTGGTGTCTTGGTGGTCCTTGAAATGTACAATCTTGTACTGACAAGAGTTCCAGTCAATTGCCTTGAGGCTCTCTTTTTTGTTAAGAGTTTTTGTAATATGCACAAAGACATGGTTGTGTAGGAGCTTTTCCACAGAGTCAGGGTAGATCTGGTGGTTGACACCTTCTTGTTTGATGTTCAGTACCAAGGTTGCCCAGTCTATGTGGGGGTTGTTCCTTTGCAACCAGTTCAGTCCCAGTATAATTTCAATCATGGGGAAATTGATAACGGGGCCCTGGATGGTGGAATGCAGGTTCTCTAGCATGACAGAGAAGAGGGCAGTTTCCTGTGCCACAGCAATGTGATGTTCATCATATAAAACCATGTTCTTAATCTTTAAAGGATTAGTGGTTAACTTAAATTTGTTCAAAAAGTTGCTATTAACAAGGGTACAGCCTACACCTGAGTCCAAGAGTGCTGAGCCTGTGTAACTGCAAAAGCAGAAAGGATAAGACATCAGCTTATTGTATGTCAGGCAATGGTGTAAAATACTGGTTCTACTGAGGGTACTTGGATCATTATGTAATGATCCACCTCCTTGGTTCAGTACTCATTGTTGGGAAATTCAGGAGTTGTGCAGGGAGAGCTTGGCTTGCTTAGTACTCTCCCTGGGATTTTCCCTTGTCCTGATTGTCTTGGGTGGTGGTGACTCAGAAATGGGTGCAATTTGACTGCCCATTGTTCCCGTTGCTGTGGCCGTTTGAGGCTGAGGGTTTATGGCTTGAGTTATTATTGTTATTATTGTTGCCAGGCAGAGGGCAGTTAGAGCGTCCAGCTGGGTGAGAGTCCTTGGGTCTCTTTCTCTTCCCAGTCTACGCTTTATGGAGAGAGTTGGATGTTTGTTCCGCTTTCTTTGCCTCACAAAAAAAAGGCTCTGCAGGTTGGTCACTTGGTCCAGGTTGATGTGCCTCATCACATGCAACTTTAGTGCGTTGTAGTACATGAGGTGGGTAGCTGGGGTGTCAAAGACCATTTCAGATGGAGCACACAGGCATAGTTTCTTGTATTCCTTAATGAGCTCTTTTACCGTGCCTGTTTGGATGAGATTCTTTACTTGGCATATGATCATGAGGGTGGTGCCCTTCAGCACAAACCTTGCTAAGAAGTCCTGCTTGAAGGTGCCCCAGTCCTTATTTTTGACGTGATTCTTGTGCCACTTGTTGCACCAGGTGCCTGCATTGTGTGTAAGTTGAATGGATATCTCTGCAATCCAGAAGCATTGTGGGCATTTCATCTGCGCCAGTTTACTTTGGGAAGATTGAATTCAATCTGTGGCATTGTTGTTGCTGGCCCCAGCAAATGATTTCAAGGAGGCACTTCAAATTCTCTGGGCTACATGGGCTGGCATGATGCTTTCATCTGAAGCCCAAGAGGCGGTGGCAGGTGCTTGGAAGAAACCCTGTGTCAACAAGGTGTTGAAGGCAGAGACTGGTATCACCATGTTCTAGTACAGCGCAAACCCTTTGGGTATTTCAGCACCAGGTGTGTATGGTGCCCCATCTAGCAGGAGGCCAGACATGATTCTATCAAGGATTTGTTGACCACAGCAAGTACGGACAATATGCGTAATTTTGAGGGATAAAATAGGATGGAAAAGCTACATCTGCTAACAATGTTGTACTGTGCTGTTTTAGCAGAGTTATTAAGGGGAAAATATTTGGAAACTAGATCTTCTTTATTAGGAGATAGCTATTATATAGTCATTGTGAATCATGGATAACAGGAACACAATTGTGATGATCACTTGGTTGGATGGTAAAGGGGGTGGCTTGATCCTGATAATGAATCAAGCGCCAAATCAAGGTACCACCGTAAAGGATCATCATCTGTTCATTTTGTTGGATTTGGAAGTTCAAGTTAACTTCCTAGTTTGGCTACAGGTCACTGGGAAGTTGGGTTGCAGGTCACAAACCTGCTTAATTAGAACCTTGCTGAAGGGTTGAGTCTGCTGTTTTGACACAAATATGATTCCCAAAAGTTCCCTGGCTATGTTGCAGAATGTACTCCCAATTAAATCAGCTATTGTTCAATCCGGAGAGTTGCAGTTGGTTCCTATCAATTAGGACCGCCCTGTCCTCCCTGAGGTGGTTCAGGAATTTTTAACCACTACAACCAAGAGCATCCTGTCTCCTTGGCAGCAGTTTGTACTGCTGAGGAGAAGCAGGAGCCTGCTGAGGTTGCTTTGTTTGCAGCAAATAAATATACTTCTGGATACTTCTTGTTTTATGGTAGTATCAATAATGGTCAGACTATTTTTTGTCTGCTTTTTTTTGGGTACTGGTACAATGGAAAACTTCATGAGTATGGAGACTGCAGATCTGTTGCAGCTGAAGTACTATTCTGGCATGTTGATCAGAGGAGGGAATTGCCAAACGTTCCTGTGGGGTTCCTGTCTACCAGTCCCCAAAGTGTGTCCTGGATTGTATCCAGGGACCGGCTGGAAGGGGTTGTCATTCTCTAGTAAGGGAAAATGTATCTCAGAAATATTTATAGGGGTCAAAATGGGCTTTTATTTACTCTCAGAAGGAAGATCCCCTTAGAAACCTTCTGGTATATGGCCCAGGGAGTCAAGGAAACAATATGATTTGCCAATACTTGGAGTCCTCCAACAATATCTTGGACTCCTTGTACTTGGTCTTGGACTTCTGCTCCTTAGACTTGGACTCCTGCTCCTTAAACTTGGACTCCTACTCCTTAGACTTGGACTCCAGTGCCACGCTTAGGATCCAGCTTCTTATTCTTGGGCTCCTGCTCCATTATCTTGGGCTTCAGCTCTCTTTATATCTTTAGTGGCCTTGGTATTCCACTTGTATCAGTCCAATCAAGCTCCTACTGGTGATCAAAAGGCTTCCAAAACCTCTCAGCAGAAACTCAAAAGGCCCGGGAAAGACCCTGTCAAAGACCCGGAAAGACCTCCAAAAAGACCTTCAAAAGACCTCAAAAGACCCTGTAACTTTCCAGCCAGCCACCTTCTTATAGTGGCTTTTTCCTAACGGTTCCGCCTTCAAAATGGCTTTCTTCAGAAGCTTAATCCATTGCCGCTCACTTTTTCCTATAATAACTTAAGCTAACATACTTACTTTCTCAAAAGCTTAAAGTATTAATTCACTATTTCCTTGCTTATACTTTAAGCTTTTGGCTTCCAACCAATCATTTTCATCAGAAAACCTGCCAGAACTCAACCAATGAATGCAGAGCGCAGAAATAGACCATTTCTGAAGTTCCACCGGATCCAACTAAGAAATCAATTTCCATTGCTCAAACCGCTCAAATTGACAACTCTTTGTGCACCAAAGCGTTAACTGGTTCATTATTCCGGCACCAGTCTTTCCTGCATTCAACCTGAACCCATTTAAATAGTAGAATACTATTTAAACTGTTCTTTCTGGACCTCTTCAATTTTTCCCCCATATATTTACAAATCTTGTAAAATCCAATGAAAACGTCCTACCAAAACAACTTTGTATCCAGCTCTCATAGCAACATACCTTCATCTATCCTAGGAACTTAATAAATAAATATCTTACCCACACTTCTATCCACATTACTTCTTGAGTTTACTACTAAATCAAGGCAAAACATTCCACATTTTTCCATTTTGGCAAATCAATTCAGCAAAATATTGGTTCATTTCTCCAGACCACCAGTTCTTCACCATAATCTTCTGATCCTTCAGCCAGCTCCTGTATCATGATCAGCTAATCCTGCATCATGATCTTCAACCACATCTTCTAGATCTTCAGCTTAACCAGAAATCAGCCCATCTTAGTTCACAGAACATCTCCTTTCCAGTCTTTAAACGGCCTATCAGTCCTCTGGCTACTCCTTTATCATGACCAGCTACTTCTGCATCATGATCTTTTGAGCCCTTCCACTTATCCTCACTAGGAATTATCTTGGTTCCACCTGCACAATGAACCATTTTGGTTCCAAACTTCAATATGAACCAACAGTCCTTCAACTAGCCTTTGTTGTGATCAAACAGTTCCTCTCACTATTCTTCTCTGCTGATTCCCTGAATCACATTGGTTCTTTATCTCAGTCCCCGTCACCAGAACTTGTAGACCCAGGCATGAGTCTACATTGAACTGGTGTTTGACTGGGCCCTTGCAAGTGGCACTCCACTTAGGCCATCTAACCATAGATCAATGCCTATGTGTTTTTTTACTCCCCCAGGTGATTAAGTCTGGGCTTTCAGTCGCAGAGTAATCAGCTCTACTTCCCAGAGGCCTGATCACACCAAGTTCTGCAGCTTGCTTCCCCAAGCAAACCGCCTTGGTGACACCTCCAAACAAATCTATACCCTCCAATGCTCACTCTGGGTTCTCCCCAAAAGCTCTCATAGGGGCATAAACAAGGACACCCTATCAGTCTGTTAGGTAGGATGCTTGCTCATAGACCTCCTGTAAGTGTAGCAGGGTACATTGAGCCCTCAGAGCTCTTCCCCTCCCTGGCAGCCCGCGCTACCCGCCAGGGGTCCAAAACCTCCTCCACCTCAAGCAGACAAAGTTCCCTGCTAGCTATCTCATTCTTCACCCTTTTGCAGCCACAGTTCCCTGCTAGGTGAAAAAATCTAGCCCACAGCAGCCAATATCTTCTGCTGTGTGGAGGCAACATCTGCCTCTAGTAGTCTTTACACCTACTAGCAAGGCCTTACTGTCCCTAGTAGCCATCATTCCCTACTAGGCCTCTACCTGCAACAAACAACCAAACTTTTGCTTGGCCAACATTAGCCCCGCCTGTAAACCACCAAACATGTGGACCGTCATAGTTCTGTCTTTCTAATTGAAGAAGCTGGTTATTTTCTCTGTTTTAGGTCAGTCTTTTACTGCTCAATTTCTCATATGCACTACCCTCATGTATCATATTATCCTATATGTGGGGCGGTGGCAAGACCATAATGTATCAACTCTTCTCAGGGAAAACAAATTGCAGGTTGACCATTCCTCTGAAATCACTGTTCATATTCCATTGTTGGACATTTCCAAGTCAGAGAAGTCAACCCAGACTATCCAGGAAGTTCCTGTTCTCACACCTTTGAGTTTAGATTTTTCAGTATAACTTCAACCTTGGTCTTTGGCTTTTGATGCTTCTATGGTCAAGGTTCTCCCCAAACACACTCAGTTTGACTTTGACTTCAAGGTCACTGTTGATATCATCTGCAATGCCTCTCCTATTTATCTGTTAACCTTGAAGGAGGATGTGTGTTTGGAAGAATGGACTTGGTATATGTTGGTAAAAGGTTACAATTTTAAGAAATATTTGTCTATCTGCTCCCTGTTTTTTAGAAGCCAGAAAGATTGTTATAGACATGTGTTTATTATGGGAATCTAAACAACATCACTATTTCTGATCCTTACCCTTTGTCTTTTGAGGCTCAGATCTCTTGTTGTGTTGAAAAGGCCAAAGTTTTTTCAAAACTGGATCTTTCAAATACTTTTAATCAGATTAGTATAGTGGAGGGAATGGAGCTGTTGACTTCTTTCAGAACCAAGAAGGACATCTTCTAGTTTAGAGTCATGCCTTTTTGGTTAAAGAATTCCCCTGCATGCTTCCAGCAGTTGATAGATTCTGTTCTTGGAGACTTAATAAGGATGTGTACCATTACTTACATGGATAAAATATTGGTGTTTTCTCCAGATGAGGAGTCCCATAAGGCACATTTATCAGCAGTGGTGGAGCGTATCCTCCAGGCTAACATAATCATTAAGCAAATTAAGTGTGAATTCTTTAAGTTTAAGGTTACCTTTTTGGGAAACATTATCTTTAAGGATGCTCACACCATTGCTCCTAATAAGGAGGCAACAGTACATGAGTACACAAATTCCATGACAGTATCTCAGCTACAGAGTTTTCTTGGCACCTATACTTTCTTGAAAAGTTCACCCCACATTTTTCAGAGATGGCAGATCCTTTGTATTTGGCTAGTGTAAATACAACTTTAGTCTGGACGCCCAAGTGTGCAAAAAGCATTCTTGGTTGTTAAGGCTCTCTTATTGTCATCTTCTGTATTACATAATGTAGATCAGGAGCTTTTGTTTGTGGTTTCTATGAATGCTTCAAAATATGCTGTGGCAGGGGTGCTGCTGTAAACTGCTAGTGATGGCATTGAGAGACCTGTGGGCTACTTTTATAGAAAGATGAAAGAATGTGAGCATAATTATATGATCTACAACAATGAAATATTGGCATTCACAGAATTCCTGAAGCATTGGCATCATCATTTGATGTTAGCACATCATCTTTTTACAGTCAGGACAGACCATAAGGCCCTTTTGTATTACTGCCAGCCAAGGTTTCTGTTGGGTCGCCAATACAGATGGAATGGGAATTTGACAAGATATAAGTTTTTTTACAATTTCATTAAAGGAATAGACAACCAATTAGCTGACGCTTTGATTAGGAACCCATCTCACCTCCCTGATATGAGTTCAGATACCAAGTATAACACACATAAAATGATTCTAGATAAGGCTGTTTTTCCTTTTGTGCTAACTCTGCCTGCTATGCTTGTTGCAATGTCTCTCACTGAGAGTGCAGATCTATACTTATATTACAAGCTCAAGTTTTTGCAGCCTTTATGTAAGAGTTATGACAGACTACTGGGGCTAGCTTGTGAGCACCCAGTTAGTCAACCACAAGGATACCACAAAATAGGCCCAGTACTTTATCATCAAGGTTGTTTATGGGTTCCAGAAGGAAAAATAAGGGACAAAATTATGGAAGCACATCACTTCTTTCTTATAGCAGACTGTACAGGGGAAAACAAGACAGTTGAATTAATCCACTGGCAATTTTTTGGAAGGGCCTGACGGTGCAGGTAACAGGTTGTCTGTGGACAGAATCTTCTCATTGCACAGCATCCCAATGGAGATAATGAGTGATTGTAGAGCCCAATTTATTACTCAGTTCTGGGAAGCCTTTACTGGGATCCTTAGGATCAAATTGTGTTGGTACACTTCTTTTATCCCCAGTCCAACTGTCATGAACTGCCATGGCATTGTTATTTCTAAAAGTTGTGTTTAACTACCTGGGCTGATAGAGCAGATCCTTGCTGTCAAAACAAAACCTGGATGATCTCCCTAGGTGAAATAGTTCAGAAGTTAATCAGAGTTGAATATTCAGCCCAGGAGAACTCATTGATACGTCCCAAAAAGGAAATGCAATTAGGTATTGGGCCTACAAAGACAACAATCAATGCTGCACTGACAAATAATAGTGTATCTCATCTGATACTGATCAGATTTGAATGTTTTTACGCTCAAATTGAAGCCAAAAAGCAGGAGCTTTGATTTGAGCTATTTTTTTGGACAATAAACAGAAGCAAAGCGTGAAGTTCAAAGATTCTCAAAGGAATATGATATCATACAATCAGCTGATGTCTCAGAATCACATAATGAGTCCCCAAATGAAGACCCATGAACCTCTGAGAATGATCTGGAATAATCAGATCAAATGGTATAAAAAGATCCTGATTTCCCTCCCCTTTATTTGTGGTCATTTTTTGTCCTTAAAATAAATTAGTCAAATACATTCAATCTTTAATTCAATGGTTTAGAGTCAGAAGCCCTTGGGCCCTGACATTATGTCCATCCTACCCCTTAGCAATGATGAAGTCCTTGCCTACCTACTCCTTGGAGCCCTTCTGGTGTTGTTCCTCTTCCTTGCTGTTCAGTTGACCTGGTTGTACACTGCCAGTACTGCCAACCCTCAACCAACCACCAGTTCCTTCCACACTGTACTAGGAAACCTGCACTATATTGTGTAAACTATTACCTATCATTATTATCCAAATCATGGCCTGAAAGAATGATCAGACCTGTATGAAAAGGCCAACTTTCCTGATGAGAACCAGATATTATCCAGAACACATGTAACCCTGGGCCCATATTAGGCAACCTCCAGAATTAACTCATATAGAATGGAACATCCTCCATGTTGACAATTTCAAAAATTGTTTTTTGCTTTATCTTTTATAATTTTGATTAAAAGCTCAAAATAAAAATCAAACATTGCTTCTATTATCAGTGTCAATTATTTAATCAAGAAAAAAATAATCTTTAATATTGACAATAAGAAAAATATTCTTGAGAATTGTTGACATAGAGGATGTTCCATTCTGTATGAGTTAATTCTGGAGGTTGCCCCATATTATTATCTCATAATGGGGGCATAATGTATGTTTATGTTAATGATATCA
The DNA here is from genome assembly GCA_014839935.2 of Entomophthora muscae. Lineage (NCBI taxonomy): Eukaryota > Fungi > Entomophthoromycota > Entomophthoromycetes > Entomophthorales > Entomophthoraceae > Entomophthora > Entomophthora muscae. The sequence continues at coordinate 552,278 of QTSX02003560.1, forward strand.
GCTTACTATGTTTATCAGTACAATGCCCAGACAATGCCAGAGTTATACCATACTATACCAGAACGTGAAGCCTATTTAAACCTGAACTAGAACCCTCCAGTATGTTGATGTCAAATACAATGCTGTCTGCCTGCTACCCTAGAAGCCTGTCCAAGCCATTGTCAAGTTGGTCTTCTGATATGACTACCAGATTTTCTTTTGAGCCTTTCTTATTAAGTGAACCCCAAGCTTCTTCCCAAGTTTCAGATTCAAAGACTGAAAAACATATGTGTCTTGCATTTCTGTCAAGAAATATCACTCCACATGTATCCCCAAGCAACAGATATACCTAGGTGCTATTACAACAGTAAAAAAACTCTGAGATGACTCTGACTGAGAAAAGCCCCCTTCAAACCTTCCTAGCCCTCTTGCTACCAAACCCAAATATATATACAAGTTGAAAAGTGATGCTATAAAAGAATCTATGAAGGCAGCTGAACTCAGAATTAGCCAAGGGTTGCCACTAGCCAACAGCTGCTCCATAAACCATTGGTTCTAAGAAATAGAATCCCAAGAAAGAATGAAGCAGAATAACAGACTTGCCCCTGCCAAATCAGTTGATCCTAGTATTAAGTCAAGACCTGATGGCACACCAGAAAATAAGAGGACAGACTGCCCTTACTCAGTCATGACCACTTCAGTTAGTACTATCCAGTCTCTCTTCCATATGCCATTAAGTAGCCACCATCAAGGCTACACAATTCTTCTATCAGCATTCAAAGAATATAAAAATGATGGTAGTTCTTATAAAGTTGATGATGTGCACACAAGACTGCACCGGCCTGAAATAATTACAGTAGAATTCAAGATCAAACTCAGACCTAGAGATTCTGGTAGTAGAGCCAGAACCTCCAAGAAGCTTCAGCCCCAAGAATACAGACCCCAGAAAGCCAGCCTTGAGAGACCAGATGGACACAAAAAGAAAACAAAGGAACACCAAGAGTCTATCAGTTTAGTTGAGCCTAAAGCCCCTGATAAAAGTCAGGAGTCAGCTAAGTCCTGCCCTGGACTAGCTAATTTCCTGCCTAAACCAGAAAATTTTGTATCCAAAGGAAGTCAAACCAACAACCCTCAGCCCAAGGATTCCAAAAAACCCAGAAATTTTTCTTCCTTAAACTGCTTCATGAAGTTTCCAGAGGAGATTTTAGAGGGAGATGAGGATAATTTACATGCTGAAAACTATCATGAAATATTTCCTAAATTAAAGGAATTTGATTACCAATTCTGCCAAAAACACTCAAAGGATTCAAGACCTGAAATTAGTGTTAATGACATTTCAAAGTCAAGTAGAGCCTGCCGTGAGATCCCCAAGATCCAAAAGCAAGTCCCTGATGATAGTGAAGGGTGTCATGAAATGAAACCAGAAGAATCCAAGGAAATTGATTGGAACCCAAGTTGTGACACCAAATTGAAGCCAAAACCTGCTACTAGAAAAAACAAAGGCAACCACATCCAGTCAATCATAGGAGATGAATAAATATCCCCCAGACAACCATGTTGAATCAAGCAGCATCAGAACTGAAAAAAATCAAATTAAGAAAGAGGACAACTGGAAAACCCAATTTTCAAGTTCAGATAAAATCAGCCAGCAACAAACCATTCAATACAGCTAAATTAAAGGACACCACCACCCCTCCTGATCAAGTAAAATATGGAACCCAAATTTAACTGCAAGATGAAAATGTTATTGAAGTAATTTAGAGGCCCTATATGATCAACCTGATGCTTTCATTTCTTCTGACAGAGGTCTAGTCACCACCAGTTTAAGATATTCAGAAACAGATTTGTTAGAGCCAACTTGAGATAAGTTGACTATAGAAGGGGATAGTGTCATGAACTGCCATGACATTGTTATTTCTAAAAGTTGAGTTTTAACTACCTGGGCTGATAGAGCAGATCCTTGCTGTCAAAACAACACCTTGATGGTTTACCTAGGTGAACTAGCTCAGAAGCTAATCAGAGTTGAATATTCAGTCCAGGAGAACTCATTGATAAGTCCCAAAAAGGAAATTCAATTAGGTATTGGGCCTACAAAGACAACAATCAATGCTGCACTGACAAATAATAGTGTATCTCATCTGATACTGATCAGATTTGAATGTTTTTACGCTCAAATTGAAGCCAAAAAGCAGGAGCTTTGATTTGAGCTATTTTTTGGACAATAAACAGAAGAAAAGCGTGAATTTCAAAGACTCTCAAAGGAATATGATGCCATACAATCAGCTGATGTCTTAGAATCACATAATGAGTCCCCAAATGAAGACCCATGAACCTCTGAGAATGATCTGGAATAATCAGATCAAATGGTATAAAAAGATCCTAATTCCCATCCCCTTTATTTGTGGTCATTTTTATTCCTTAAATTAAATAAGTCAAATACATCCAATCCTTAATTTAATGGTTTAGAGTCAGAAACCCTTGGGCCCTGACACTAACAGACAAACAGAGAGGGTAACCCAAAGTTTTGAAGTTTATCTACATTGCTATACCAACTTACAGCAGGATAACCTGTGTTCAAACCTACCCATGGTAGAGTTCATGTATAACAATGCTCCACACATGGCAACTCAGTTATCACCATTCTTTGCCAATGTGGGTTATAATACTCCATTCAAAATGGGTCCTAGACTGGGCAACGTAGAGGCTGCAGATGATCAAGCTGCTGCATTAAAGCAGTTTCATCAGGAGCTCCTGGTTACTCACGCAGCTGCTGTGACAAATTACAAGGAATATGCTGATTGCAAGCGCCAGGAGGGTCCCACTTACTGACCAGGTGATTTGGTCATGGTTGATGCTAGTAATATAAGGTTGAAGGTCTCATGTTGTAAACTGGGCCCAAAATGTATAGGTCCATTCAAAGTTGAATAACAGATTAGTCCTTCCACCTATTGGTTGGAGTTAATGCTCTCCTTTAAGATCTTCCACACCTTCCATGAGTGTCTTCTCACTCCTTTCTATGGTGCAGAGATCCCCTCTTCCCAACCCATTCTTGTGGAAGGAGAACCTGAGTATGAGTTAAATTGTATTCTGGCTTCCCGCAAGAATTGTTGCCGTTTGGAATATTTGGTATCTTGGAAAGGTTATCCTGATTCTGAAAACTCTTGGGTTCCCCACTACAATTGTTCAAATTCCTCTGATCTGATCCATTAGTTCTAAAAGAGCAATCCCACTGCTATTGGTCACCCTGAACTTACCTTAGCCGCAATGAAACTTCCTCCTGCCCACACTAATTTCCCTTGTTCCACCTCCCCAACAGTGGCATAGGTCCACAGCCTAAAGCAGAGGGTGATGTCGCAGTAGTTTTAATAATGCCTTGTATTGCCCATCCTAATTGCAAAGCCAGAAAGCTGGGAAAGAAGTTAAGCAAGTTAACCAGGATGACAGATTTAAATCAAACCGTGGATTGGAAATGGGTCACTGTTTCTCAAGTTTTTCAGCATGGCTTGATTACCCAGTGCAAGTTTACACTGATAAATAGATGTAATACAAGGGTCACTCAATACAACCTCATTTATCAGAATAAACAACAAAAATTAATCACACAAGGGTTTTTTGCGTACTGGACAAGGTACTCTTTGGATAATGGAACAGAATAGAAGCCATGGATTCAGGTGGTATTGCTGAGTCAATAATTTTGGTACATATTGGAAATTTTTCACTTTTCAGCTCCAAGAGTTGAGTCCTCCCTAAAATTACTTAATAAACTAAATTATCTCCTGGTCTAACTTTATTTAAAAATGCATCCTATAGTGGATCTACTCTGCTAGATTCCTTATAACCTGATATTGAATTGGATTGTAACTGGAAGATGGGCCCTGTTTTGGGTTCATTATTATTAGAGCCTCCTAATGTTATCCCAATGCTTGCCAATCTTGGATTCTTTACTACAAAATCTGAAACCACAACTTTTGTTACTTCTCAATGTCTGGAGTTCTATTCAGAAGACACCTTGATTTTGTTGCAGGCAATTTTTCTGGGACTTCTTTGGTTGGGTTTAATTACCTTGTTAAATCCCAATGCTTCTTTTGGAAATTTAACTAAACATTATTTGAAACTTCAGTGGTGGTTAATCATCAACTACTTATGGATTTGGGTAGTTATTTCTCACCACTTAGAGACCTTTTCATACTACCCAGCAATTTTGTATCAAATTCCTGCTTCTGGTGGCCTATTTAGAGGATACTGATGAAGACTCAAGGATATAATTAATATATATGCTAGGTGCTAGGCTACAGTAGTTTTCAAAGCTATGGCACTAAGCAACAATGCTGAGATTTAAGTGAAGCTAACTGAGATTTTTAACGGAAACAACTCAGATGAAAACAAAATAGAAGTAAATCCAAATCTATTATTAATCAATATAAATTAATTGGCTTCAATTTTGTTTACATATGAGCTAATTTGTTTGAATCTCAGTTTTATTGCTTAGTGTCATAGCTTTAAAAACTACTGTATTAGTATAATTTTGGAACAGTTGGGGGGAACTTTTGAAGGGAGGGCTTCAACATTTCTCCAAAGCAAGTTGCCTGAAAAGCAGGAGGCAAGAAAATTCAAGGGAACTGTTTGCTTTGGTATTGCTGCAGAAGAAAACTTGAAGAGAAACATTGAAGAAGTTGTGGCAAACATGTCTCCTGGTGATCTAATACAGAAAACAGCTGGGTTCAAATGCAGCAAAACATTGAACAAAACTGGGAATTTTTTAGGGCACAGGGCACAAATTGTCAATATTTCTCTTGGTGAAACGTTTGCTCCCTATTTGAGTTTGGCAAACTTTGAAGCAAAACAAGTCACTTCAGATGTTTGAAGATGACAAACATTGATGGGATCATTGTGTTTAAGCTTAATTTAGCAATGTTTCTCATTGGTGGAGCAATCTAAAGCTTAATAAATATACTCAGAAACAGCAGGAGAAAGCCATAAGATTGAGTCAAGTAAGCTTATTTTATTATAAAGAGGTGAGAGCGCAGATAGTTTAAGCCTGTGAAAGAATCAACCCAAAAGGGATTTAGCCTAAGGCAAGGGGGCTGTATAAGAGAGGTTGACTGAAAAGGGGCTAGAGAGACAAGTTGCTATTGAAAGATCTTAAGTTTGAATATGTTATTGGGGCTTAAACATGAAGATCTTTCCTTTCTAAGAAGTGAAGCAAGAGATGGTGACACTCCAAGACATCCCCAAAGGAGTAGCTGGCCCTAAATTCTGAAAACAATTGCATTTCAGAAGGGGTTTAAGGAGATAATTCTTCTGGAAATAAAGGCTTTACAACTCTCATATATTTCTGAGCAGTAGTATCATGCAATCTTTTCCCCATATCTTTTACCCAAATGCAAGGAAAGAGGATCAGTATAGGCAGCAGTGCATAAAATTCTCCATATGCCAAATCCCTGGGGAGAAATGAAAAAGACTATCAAGAGGGCTGGCACTCACAGCAAGATAAAGATGGTTCCTTAATAATGAGTTTATCATATTCTTTCAGGAAATGTACACCCCCACAGAGGGTCAACCCCAAGCAGATGTCATGATAGAAGGGCAGATGCTAGGATGATGATAGAAAAAGTCCTGGAGGAGTTTTCAAGACTACTGAAACATTAAAAAGCATTGAGATTAGAGCTCAGTCACCTGAAGAATAAAAGCCAACCCATTTGATCCCTAGCTTTGATCCAAGACACCCAGCAACCACCTCCCAGGAGCAGGAGAGCAACATAAATACTTGACTAACATTGTTAGAAGGCACCATGTTGGTGATTTCCTTGATTTTAGCCAGGTTGGGTTTGACCCCTTCAGCTGAGAGGGTATGTTCCAAGAACAGTAGCTCTGACTAGAGGAATCCACACTCAGATGGTTTAGCTTTAAGCTGATGTTTGTGAAGGATTTTAAGGACAGCACAGAGATACCTGAGGTGTGCTTGCTGATCCTGGCTGGATAGAACAACTTCATCTAGATACACAACAACACACTTTCCAATCAAACTCCTGAAGTACCTATTCATGTGCACAGCAAAGATGGATAGTGCATTATTCATACTTTGTCATTAATGATATTTCTCCCAAAATAAGTGGGAAACTTCAACTAGGAGAATTGAACTCAGGACCTAATTCTGAGGGTTGTGGGGATCTTACAGGCCTTCAGACTGCCCGCCTGTGTTTTTCACGGTTAGCTGGTGGAAGTGCTGAAACAGGCATTGGTTCAAATCCACTTAATCAAGGAATTTTTCAGGCCCATCTGGCCACAAATTTGAAAGAACAGGCTGGATTGCTGGAAGCACTAAACCAATATGATGACATTTCTGTCATAGTTGACAGGCCGTCCAAAAAGGGGCTTGCTGCTCAGCACAATGGGCCAAAATCCAAAGGAAATCCATATAATTGGCTAAAAACCCAGGCCGCCAGGCCATGTGATCCCCAGTCACGTAGTGACCCCAAAGCCACTCCTGAAGATGTGCAGCTTACAGAGCAAAGGTTGTCCCAGCTTAAGGTTTCTGAAGTTCACTTAGTCTTAAATGACGGGAACACCAGTAGCAGTGATGAAGCCATGAAGATGTTGTCCTTGGACTGTCAGATGGAAGCCATTCCAACAGAGGATATCACGGGCCAGAAGGATCAGAATGTGGCCAGAACTCTTGGCCCAGAGAAAACTGAGCAAACTCAGCTATCAGGTGATGGGCTAGATTCTGAACTTAGCATTTTAAATGGTATTTAAACCTTGTAAAGTCTTGAAAATTGGTATTGTCATTCTGAAATAAATAAGATTATGGGACCTTGGTTCTACCATTTTATTCCCTATTTTGTCTTGATTGTTTCCATTTTACCACTGTTCCAACCAAAAATCTTGGGCAGCCGGCCTGCATTCCTGAGGAAGCCCCCAAAACCCGGCCTGCATTTTATTGTCCTCCTAGAGCACCCTTTGGTCTGCTGCATTTATCTGACTATTCCCTTAAGCCAGAGTATTGGGAGTTGACCGTGAAAGAGACCCTCCGCCCAGATTACCTGGCCCAGCAGATTACCCCGCAAACAGCTTTCCACAAAGGTGCTTGGTGAAAACAACCAGCCCCCAAAATCTGTGTGAATTATAACTATTTGCCTGCCTACCAGATAGATATGAAAGCTCCCCCAACACCCAAACCTGAACGCCTACACCCCACCCCAGGACTGTCTCCACCCACAGCCAACTAATATTCAGGCATTGTCTACATCACCTTGGCTGGGTTAGTTGACACTATGGTACCTGTTGCTGAACCTGGGCCTTAGTAGGACAATCAGCATCTTATCTCATTAAGTTAGCACCCCTCCTATGGTGGGCTCTACCCTCCTCCCAACCAAGCAAGTTGTCAGCTGAGGCTAACAGTCCCTCCCCTGGGATGCAGTATCCTGACATACTTAAACTCATGGCTTGGGACTCAAACAACCCATATCAGGTTTGAAAGACCGTTCTCATCTTATCCCTGGGAGCAATCCTAGATTGATTGTACCTGGCAGTGGAGCTGATCTCGCTAAAGACCTTGGTTCCTGCAATTGTATCAAATAAGCCATTAATCAGCAGGAAGGTATCTGTTCTTTACTGTGGCTTTGTTTAGGGTGCAGCAGCCTGCGGCCAGACATAATGGCATGTCTTTCTTGGCCAAAAAGAGGACCACAGCTCTGTACAAGGATAGATATGATGGATAAAGCCTTATTTCAGAGCATCCATAAGGTGCAGGTGTAATGGTGGGATCTCTACGTAACTATGAAGTGTCCACCAAATGCAGAGTGGGATACTAAATACTCCAAGGATTGAGAAGCAGTAAGGGCTGTAAAGTTGAGATGCCTGGACAAGGATCTCCAAGCAGAGGCATAGGAAGGATGCAGCCAAGGAGAACTTGAGCTGGCAGTAGAATTAAAGGCAATTGAGAAGCTGTTTCCAGGCTTTGCTGATAAAGAATCTTGAAGTCTAGCTCCACAGTCCCGCTCATCCAAAGATTAGGGGTCCCAAAAATCTTCATGGATGCCATGGCACTCTACAGGGATCCTTCAGTTGAGGGGAAGGGCCTGGTCTGAAGGGCCCAGTAAATGATGGGGGCCATCCCCATCAAATGATCAGCAGCAGTAGCCCCAGCATGGCAAGGTAAGCAACCCCAAGCTTGCTGTAGTCATATGATGGATTAGTGAGGATAAGGGGGAGTTCTCCTGTGGTTTTGCTCATGGGCTGGCTCAGCAGGGCAAGTTGGCTGAGTTGGGCAATCCCTTAGAAGGGAAAGGGGCACTGGAGCAGGATACATTTCCTGGTCCAGTGCTCTGGAGGGAGAGGAGGAGCAAACATTAATTGTAATGAAGCAGCAACAAGTTGCTCAGTTTCTCAGCGCCAGCCTTGGAGCTGCAAGTACTCTCTGTCAAAAGGTACTAGCATTATGAAGTTTGTGGCAATGTAAGAAACTTCTGCAAAGTTAAACAGCTTGAGTTAGTTTCAAAACAGCAGACTTGACCCACCAGCAAGGTTCCAAGTAAGCAGGTTTGTGACCTGCAATCTGATTATCCAGTAACTCAAAGACAAGCTAGGAAGGCAACTTGGATTTCCAAATACAACAACATAAGCAGAATCTGATCCTCCCTGGTGGGTGACTTGTTTTGGCGCTTGACTCATTACAGGGATCAAGCCATCCCCTTCAACATCCCACCGTGTGATCAACACTATGATGTTCCTGTTATCCACAATTCAAAATGACTATATAATACTTATCTCTTAATAAAGAACATTATCTAGTTTCCAAATATTTTTCCCCTTGTAACTCTGCTATAACATCAAGGGTACAATATTGGTAGCAGAAGTAGGGTTTCCATCCTACTTTACCTCCCAAAATTCTGCCTGTTGTCTATACTTGCTGCAGTCAACAAATCCTTGATAGAATTATGTCTGGCCTCCTGCTGGATGGGGCACCATACACACCTGGTGCTGAAATACCCAATGGCTTCATGCTCTACCAGAGCATGGTAATCCTGCTCTCTGCCTTCAACGCCATGTCTGCACAAGGGTTCTTCCAGACAGCTGCCACCATCCCACAACCAACTGACAAAAACACTATGCCTGCCTACGTAGCCCAAAGACTCCAAAGCGCTGCCTTGGAACCTTTTGCTGGGGCCAACAACAACAACGCTGCCACATGGATTCAATCAGACCAAAGCAAGATGGCCCAAATGAAATGCCCACAACAGTTCTGGATTGCAGATATCTCCATCCAATTTACTCACAATGCTGGTACCTGATGAAACAAGTGGCATGAAGAACACATTGAGAAGAATTGGGACACCTTCAAGCAAGAATTCTTGGCAAGGTTTGTGCTGAAGGATACTGCACTCATGATTATATGTCAAGTAAAGAATCTGACCCAAACAGGCACAGTGAAGGAGCTCACCCAAGCTTACAAGGAACTCCAACTATGTGCCCTCTCAGATATGACCTTTGACACCCCAGCTACCCACCTCATGTACTATGACGCACTCAAGTCACATGTGATGAGACACATAAACATGGACCAAGTAACCAACTTACAAAGTCTGTATTGCAAGGTAGAAAAAGCAGAATAAACGTCCACCGCTCTCCACAATATGCAAACTTGAAAGAGAGAGCAACCCAAAGACTCTCATCCATCTGGGCGTTCCAATTGACCACCCCCTGGGTTCAACAGCAGCAATGCAAACCACAAATCTGTGGGTGCAAATGGACATGGGAATGAAAACAACTGCCAGTCAAATTACACCCATTTCTGAGTCACCATCACCCAAGACAATCAGGACAAGGGAAAATACCGGGATGAGCACTAAGCAAGCCAAGCTCTCCCTGCACAACCCCCAACTTGCCTAACAATGAGTACCAACCTGAGGACGTGGACCAATGTCCAATGATCCAAGTACCCTCATCAGACCCATTACTTTACACCATTACCATACATCCCAATAAACTGATGTCTTATCCTTTCCACTTTTGCAGTTACACAGGCTTATCACACCTGGACTCAGGCGCAGGCTGTACCCTTATTAATAGCAACTTTTTGAACAAGTTTAAGTTAACCACTAATCCTTTAAAGATTAAGAACGTGGTTTTAGCTGATAAACATCACATTGCTGTGACAAGGAAACTGCCCCCTTCTCTGTCATGCTAGAGAACCTGCATTCCACCATCCAGGGCCCTGTCATCAATTTCCCCAAGTTTGACATTGTACTGGGACTGGACTGGTTGCAAAGGAACAACCCCCACATAGACTGGGCAACCTTGGTACTGACCATAAAGCAAGAAGGCAACAATCACCAGATCTACCCTGACCCAGTGTACCAGCTCCTATGTGACCACTTCTTTGTACACATTACAGAGACTCTGGACAAACAGGAGAATCTCAATGCAATTGACTGGGACTCCTGCCAGTACAAGATCATACACTTCAAGGACCACCAAGATACCAATATGCCTGTCAGGAATGCCTTGTCTATTTTTCCTGACAACAACAAGGAATGTTTAATAGTTCCAGGGTCTGGGAACTCTTCTCCTAATTTGGTCTTTCCTCCAGGACCTAAAAATGGGTTATTAGAAGGTAGCATCAACTCCATATTACCTTTGGAAGGCATTAATTCAAGCCCAGAGGCCATTCTTTCTGGCAATATGGGGATTGAACCTGGGTTCTCTCACTCACCTTATGATTTCCTAAACAAAGTTAGTATTTTGGATTCAAAGTTACCTTTGCCACCACGCGAGATGGCTTCCTGCAGCCAATCAGAGGTTATAACAGGCTCAGGAGCCTTGTGAATTTGTGTTTGGTTCAAATCCTGATGCTATTGAATATCAACGGGGCTCTATACTTGATCTGGATACTCCAGACAATGGAGCCTCTCCTTCTGGTGGTTTTCTCAACCACCAGAAGCCCCCAAGCTGAGATCTCAAACAGCTGGGGTAAATAGCTCCTGGCTGTTTGGGAAGCTCAATTGGGGGGCTTGGTAAAAGAATATTTTCTTTTACTTTCTCTGTTTGAATCAGAAAGGTGTCTATTCCAAGTTTTCCCCTTTAAATTCCCCCAAACTGTGCTCCATTCCCCCAAACTGCAAATTTGTATACACCTGGTGCCTATATAAGGCTCCATTTTGTCAGGAATATTAATTGTTCAGTTAATAAAGTCAATTTTCTTTACACCAGTTGATTCATTCTTGCTTGCTCTCTCAGTCTTGAATTCCAACACCATGATACTACACAAGTCTTCCCAATGGGGACCATTTGGGTTAAATGGTTGGTTTGGTTGCTCCTTGTCCAGTCCTTTACTGCAAGTGTATCCCTTGGAACCAGAGCCAATTCTGGTTCATCTCCTCCTCATTACCTTGACAGTAATGGTGCCAAGTGATACCAGGTGTATGGTACACTGCCACTCCATTGTCACAGAACCCCCCATTACAGAGAAACCGCAGGTCATGGGGGCCAGTCAGCCTGCGCCTTCCTTATTACATCCCTTGGCTTTGGCTTTCCTTCTCAGTTATCTTGGAGCTTACTTCTTTTTGGGAAGATTCAATCCTCTTATGGGTCAATACTGCCTGCTTGGAGAATTATTCCATATGGGAATGGTCTCTGTCCCCATTGGTTCTCAAGTCACAGGGTTGAATCCATCCGCAGCCATACAACTTTTGGGTGGTATGTTTCCAAGCAGATTGGTTCCTGACAATGCCTCAGGATTGCAAAATTGTAGCCTGCCATCCAGAAATCTTCAAAGAGGCTCTACCTGGGTTGCCACCAGAGAAACACATCCAACACTCCATCCAACTCAAAGGAGATGTACCTAAGATGCAACCCATCTACTGCCTTACACCAAATGAGGACAACACCCTACGTGCCTACCTCAAGGAGGCATTAGAGAAAGGAATTATCTGCCCCTCACAGTCTCCTTTTGGTGCTGCTGTATTTTTTGTAGCAAAGAAAGATTGTACCCTGTACTTAGTCACAGATTATTGGGCCCTAAACAAAGTTACCATCAAGAATTGTTATCCACTACTTCCCATTGACAACCTTTTTGATGTCTTGGGTGGCGCCACAGTCTTCTCCAAAATTGACCTGACCGCAGGCTATAACCAGATCCATATCAAGGAAGGAGACATTCCTAAAACAGCCTTCTGCACTAAATATGTTTGTACAAGTGTGTGGTACTCAACTTTGGTATGACAAATGGGCAACAGCGCCCATGTCAACACTTTGTTGACATGGCCACTGTTGACTCAAAACTCTAGATCTCCTATGTTTTTTGCTAGTTGCGCTAGCTTAATTCTTTTTTTAAAGCGTTTAGGGGTGCAAACCCAGAAAACACAACAAAATTGTGGCCATCTTGACACAATTTAATATTAAGCTTAATAAAAAACTCAATTTAGCCAGATTTTTCCTTTACATTTACTAATAAAAATTAGTTTATTTTTTATTCAATTTCACGATGTAAAAGTGTCAATGTTGACACTTTTTAAGCCAAACTTATTTTTAATAATAAAACTGAAGCATCTACAACAAAGAAATTAAGTGTGCATTTAAAAATATTTTTTATTGAATTATTATATTGAAAAAGACATTGCACATATATTTGATTGTTGGAATGTTCATGTTATAAATATTTATATGGCACTTATTCCGGCTTTAATATATTAAGTGGATTGGATGCTAACAGTGATCCAATAATTTAAGCGTGACTTACTATGTAAGTTACTATTGAATTTATTATTAAAAATAATGTTGACACTTGTAAATGTTGTTTATTTGCTTGTGATCATCCCCTGGGGTGGAGTTAAGCAAATTAGAGTGGCACAATTAAGCCTAGATTAATATGCCACCTTATATAAATAATGTTGTAAGTGACATTGTCAACACTTTACCCTTTTCAATATCTGCCAACAACTTATTAACAACTTTACTTAAGCGCAATGGTAAAATATCATATTCCCACTACCCAAATATAATTTTTAATAAAGAAATAAAGAGCCTTGATACTTTTTTTACTTATTTTCATATGTTTTTTTAATTTTTATATGTGAACAAAAATACACAGGAAACAGTTAATTTTTTGCTAGCCCACGTAAATTTAATTAAGCGTACTATGTTTTTTCATAGTAAATTTTCAAAATAATGTCAACAGTGAGAATGCTGTCAAAAATAATGTCTACAATTTTTGTAATCAACAGTGAGAATTCAGCTTTTTTACTAATTGTCACTCATAATGTCAACGCTTTTCACTTCTCACATATAAAACTTTATGTTTTATATAATAAAAACTTCTCATTTTTTGATATGTTGTATTTTTGACTTTGCTTTTTCATATGTTTTAATTTTTTAAATAAAATCTATATCTAAATATAATACTTTCATATATTTCTCTTAACTTTTAGCTTGTTATTTATAACTTTAATAAAATAAAAACTATACAAGTATTTTTTAACTTTTAAATGCCAAGAAAAACCTTCTAAGATTTAATTTTTGTATATTATGCTTTTTAAGTTGATTTATTTGTTTTTTACATACTTTGCTTTATTTTAAACCATTTTACTTATTATTTTAGGACAAGAACACCTCCAAACAGCCAAAGGGTACCAAGCATCCCTCCAAGCCCACCAAAGCCACCAAGAAGAAGCCTGTCTTGTCAAAGAAGGCCACTCCCAAACCATCCCCCAAGCCCTCCCCTGAGCCCTCTCCTGAGAAGAGCCCTGCTCATTCCACTGGGGGAGAGGAAACTGATGGCTCTTTTACAGAGCACAGTTTTTACAACTCAGCTTCTGATGAGGAGCCAACCAAGAAGAAGCAGCAAGGCAAAAAGACCCCTCCCAAAGAAAAGTCTCCTGCACATGAGGAGCACCACAACAAGCCCCCTCTTCTTCCCCACCCCCGCCAAACTCTCCCCCTTCAAGCTCATCTGGGGATGATTTGAAGACCCGCCCTGATTACTTCCCTGGCTTCTGCCATGCTCCTGCTGGCCCTTGGGACCCTCTTGTGGCCCACAACATCTGCAATGTTGATGGCAAGTTCAAGGTTCCCTCTTTCTTGCCCAAATACTTCCCAATCATGAGTGTAAAGGATGGGCCAGCCATGGTGGCCAATGGGTATATCTTCAGCTGCAACAATGCCAACCGGGGCTTTATGAGCTGGCATTACACCTGTGAGGACTGCTCCTACCCCGTGCGGCTCAACACTGAGCGCTGGGACCTGGTCCAAACCATAAAGGGCAAGCATACCTGCATCATGCCCAACACTACTATCTCCTGCCTCCTGAAGTGGTATCTGGTGCAGATTATGCCCACTTCCAAAGACCTTTCTGCCACCCAGCTGACTGTGCTTGCTTGCAAGTACCTGACCCCTACCAACCTCAAGAGGGTCCCTACTCACACCCAGTTGGTCAAGTTTGTGAGTGATAGGCGTCAAGCCTCAAACCCCCTGGCCAAGAGTGCCACCAACATCAAGGACCTGGTCCTCACTGATGCCCTCAATAAGACAGAGGATGGTGAGATGTTCCTACTCCATGACAATGGGCAGGAAGTGGAAGATAGGATTGTAGCCTACGCCACAACCCAAAACCTGGAGCAGCTGAACACTGCTACCACCTGGCTGTGCGATAGCACATTTGCTACTTGCCCCCCTCTCTTTAAGCAGCTTTGGGTCCTGCATAGGCAGTTCAATGACCAGGTTATCCCTCTTGTGTTCTTTCTCCTTCCTAGTGCCAAGACAGAGGTCTATGCCAGAGCTCTCAAGATCATCCGGGATGCTTTGAGCTCCCTTCCCATCAACCAGCTCCCCCCTCTCACCCACACCACAAGGGCCAATCCCTCCTCTGCTGAGAAGGATGAGGCAACCTTAGCCGCTGAGCAGCTAGCTCATACGCGCTCACTTGGGCCAAAGGTTATAATAATGGACTTTGAGCAGGCTCAGTTCAGAGCCTTCCAGGCCACATTTGATGGAGAAGTCCAGGGCTGCTTCTTCCATTTTTGGAAGGCCCTTGTCAAACACCTCAAGAGCAAGAATGATCTTTTCAACGAGTATCTTAATGATGGTAAGGGTAAGTGCCGCTTTGCCCTGACCCAGTTTGCTGCCTTGGCTTTTGTGCGCCTGGAGCATACTGGGCTTGGCTTTGAGGCCCTCCAGAATGATGCTTATATCAAGAAGCACTCCACCATCTTTGAAGGCTACCTGGAGTACTTTGAGCGGCAATGGGTGGGCAAGAAGGTGACTGCCCGGAGAGGTAACAGTGGGGCCACTGCCCCTTGGAACTGTCAAGGCGCCTGCCTCAAGGGGGAGATGAAGACCACTTCAGCCTTGAGGTTTGGCACAAGCACTTGAAGACCAAGTTTGGTACTAACCCCAAGTTCAACAAGTTCTTCTCCAAGCTGCAGGAGGAGCAGGCCCGGACTGTCTCCAAGTTCCGCAACCTGGCCAAACGGGTGGCCCCCAAGAAGAGGAAGAGTAAGGAGCAAGACTACCAGGAGGACGTGCAGAATGTAGTGAAAAAGAAGTACAAGGTGGCAGAGATCAAGAAGTACCTAGAAGATGTTGCAACTGCTCTTGCTGGTGGCTTTAATTAGCCCAATAAACTTTGCTTTGCTTTGCCTATATATTTTTACTTTTAAACTTTTAATTTTTTAATTTCTTTTGGATATTACTAATCTTTTTAAGTATAAACAGTAATTTTAAGATACAGTTTTAATGTGGTTTAGTAAGAAATATCTTATATTTTGTTAATTTATCTTTAAGCTATGAGATATTTTCAGTTGTGCTTATAAAAAGTATAATAAATTAAATATAGAATTTTTTGTATTTTGTAGTTATTATGATATATAAAATATCTTTATTTTTGGTTCATTGGAATTTTACTTTTTATGAGAATAAAAAATAATTTTATAATAAAGAGTGTAAATTACATAATAGATTAAAAAATACTTGCTTATATCTCCTTATTCTTATTACTTATGATATTTTTATTGCATTTTTGAACTCTCTGGGGTCATATTAGTATAATAAATTATTTTAAAATAATTTTTATATTAAAAATGTTCAGGGTAAAGTGTGCCGTTAATTAAAAAAGTGTCAACATCCAGGAAACAACATTAAGTAAAACTGGGTTGTCACTTTACTATAGTGTCAACATTAAAAGTGTCAACATTTTTAGTGTTGACATGGGCGCTGTTGCCAACAAATGCCCTGTCAATCTTTGTGACCTTCATGAACAAGGTGTTTGCCCCCCACATTGTCAAGCATGCCCTGGTATACCTGGACAACATTATTGTCTACAGTCCCTTGGTAGAACAACATCACAAGGACTTGGAGGCAGTTTTTGCCACCCTGGCGCAACATAAACTGCTAGCCAAGCCCTCCAAATGCCAATTCTTCCGTAAACAGCTGCCCTTCTTGGGACACATAGTTTCAAAAGATGGCATTAAACACAACATCCAGAAAATTCAAGCTATCTGTAAAATGCCACCTCCAAAAGACAATTCAGAACACTGCACATTATTGGAAATGGTTGCCTATGTACAAAAATTCATACCCAACTGTGGTGTCCTGACTGCACCCCTATCCGCCATAACTGGTGTCAAATCAAAGTTTTTATGGACCCCCTAATGCAACCTTTGCTTCAGACGTCTTAAAGAGAAGTTCACAACTGCACCCATTCTGAAATACCCCAAACGTGATGGGGAATACCAAATGGAGACAGACGCCTCTGACGCATCCATCAAGGGAGGACTACAAATCAAGAACAATGATGGTGACTTTCTACCTGTAGCCTATGAGTCATTTAAACTGACAGAAAGCAAGTGCCAATACCCCATAAATGACAAGTAATTTTTGGCAATTGTGCACTGCCTGGCCAAATGGCGTTATTAATTGGAACAACAGGAGAAATTCACAGCATTAACCTACCACAAATCCCTCATATACTTTAAAAATCAGGCAAATTTTTCCTGCCAGCAAGCACGTTGGATGAAACTCCAAGAAAGGTTGAATATGATAATACAGTACAAACCTGGTCCTGAACTCACCATGGCAGATGCACTCTCACGTCTATATGTTAGAGCTACAAGGAGCAAGAATGGGCTTGACCCAGACTGGCCCCTCCTGGTACTCCAAACAAAGGACAAAGGCTTCCCCCTGGCACCACTGACATCACAAAAGAAACAGTCATCAAGAATGAACACCTATTCACAGACGTGTAGAGGACTTTACATTGCAAAATGACCAACAGAACCACCATCCCTCACATCCCTACACATCAGCAAGTTGACACCATCTTACATTACCACAGAGACCTAGGACATACCAAAAGTCAAAACCTATATGAGTTCCTCAAGCACAAGACCTGGTGACCAACCTTATATTGCAAAGTTCAAGAAGTTCTAGACCAATGCAAAGTATGTGAGAAATTTACAAGAAGCAAAACCACACCTAAGTCAGTTCTACCTATCTGCACGCAACTACCCTTCAAGGTGTGGGCCCTAGACATTATGGGCCCCATGCCAGGAAAACACAACAATAAAAAATACATCATCACTGCCATAGACTTTGCTACAAGATGGCCAGTAGCCCAAGCAGTAAGGGCGCATACTGGTAATGATGTACGATAATTCATAGGAAGAGAGATAATCAGCAAGTTTGGAAAGCCAGAACTCCTGATAACTAATGGAGGGAAAGAATTGACCTCTAAAAACACCAATGTATACCTTGCTAAAAATGGGGTCAAACATACTGTAACAACACCATGCCATCTACAGGCCAATGTAAGGGTAGAGAGGCTTAATGGTAGCCTTGTGCAAGCCTTAGCCAAACTCACTGCTGGGAGACCTGAAGACTGATATAAGCAGCTATTGACTGCACTACTTGTGCGCCAAACCCAAGTGAACAGATCCACCAGAAAAAGCCCTTTTGAGTTGGTATACAGCACACAGCCAAATATCATTCAAGCATTGACAGGGCCCAAACTGGAAATTCCAAGCAAGTTTCCACCCCGCTCAGATCCCCAGGTCATATAGGCTAATAGCAATCAATCAGAAAAAGAAGAAGAGCGTCTACAAAAGTCCTTCATCCTCATCCAGAACAGACATGAGGTCAGCAATAAAGTCTGGGTCATGAATACCAACAAAATTAAACTACAGTCAGAGAAAGTAGGCCCTGCCATCATCCTAAAGGTAAACAAAGACAACACTTACCTTGTGCAAGGACTCAGAAAACGTAAACTAGACAAGGTCTTCCACCATGACTGCCTGAGACCCTGCAAGGCAAGACAGAGACGGTGTGAGACTGTCCTACCCGCCATGGAACAACAGCTAGTCCAGTATGGTGTCTGGGATCCTGACAATCTCCCTGACAACCTGCCCCCAGAGGAGGCCAACCTTCAGCTGGGGGGGGGTGTCAAAACAGCAGGCTCAAACTGCCGGCAAGGTTCCAATTAAGCAGGTTTGTGACCCGCAATTCAAGTATCCAGTCATCTGAAGCCAAACTATGAAGTCAACTCAAATTTCCAAATCCAACAATATGAAAAAACAATGACCTTATTCAGTGGATGACTTGATTTAGCGCTTGACTCATTACCAGGATCAGGCCACCTCCTTCACTATCCCACTGTGTGATCAATGCTATTGTGTTCCTGTTATCCACAATTCACAATGACTATATAATATGTGTTGCAACTGAACCAATGAGGGCTTGGTATTTGGAATTGGGGAAGACAACAGTCCAATAGAAAGGACAGAATAATAAGAATAAGGTATTGTTTATTGTAGAATATTGTGATTAATATACTATATGGGGAAAGCCACAAGGCCACAAGGGGGTGGCATAGTGGGAAGCTCCATGTAAGGTTTGAAGCCAAGGAATAACTTGTGCGGGAAACAGAAAGTTGAATTGGCAGTGCTCTTAATTAGGATGAAGCACCCGCCATTTGATATTGCCATCAGATTAATCCATAACATTAGATATGTCAAGGGGCAGCTCATCAAGTGCCCCCTGTATATTGTAAGATATGTTAGCAGGCAAGTCTGGAAACTTGATTGCAACACCCCCTTGCCCCCTGCCTGTTGTCAGACACCAGGACTGGAGTTTGCGGAAGATCTGGGAAGGTCTGCACAAACAACTTTTGTGTGGGGATGGCGCGGCAGGGGTGCAAGCAATCATGGTGAAGTTTCTTGGTGTTCCCTTGGGCATCCTCAAGTTGGTAGGTTTGGTTGTCATAGACTGCAGCTATCTTTAAGGGCCCTAAGTGATTGGGTTCCAACTTAGTGGAATTGGGGTTGAGGGTGTAGACAGGGTCACCTATGGTGTACCTAGCTTTGAGGTGCTTTGTCCCTCCTGCAATCTGCTTGTGTTCAATTTCCCAGGCTTTGGCACGCCATTGATTCAGGGATGGAGTTGTTGTTAGGGGAGGCTTGTTGGGGACCTTGGACCGTAGTTTCCCCTGTTCAACCCCTGTCAGACCGTCAGGTGTTCCAAAGGCCAGGGTGTTAGGACTGAACCCTGTGCCCCAGTTGATCCTTGCTCAAAGGATGAGTAGAGCGGTGGGCAGGTGTTCAGTCCATGCGGTGTTGGGGTGCTCTTGCAAAAGCTTGGCAATCAGTTGAACCAGTGAGCCATTTAATTGTTCCATGTGTCCATTGGCTTGGGGATGATAGGGGGTTGTAACTATACATTAGAGTGTGTTCTTGGCGCAGTATGCTTTCATGATATGCCCAACTAGTTTGGGACTGCCATCTGTGATGAGATGTTTTGGTTGCCCAAAGCAGGCCACAATTTCCTTGCCAATGAAGCGGGTGATGGTAGTGGCAGTGTGGTTGGTTGTTGCCCAGGCCACTGGCCAACAAGTGAAGTAGTCAATGGCCGTGATAATGTACTTCTTTCCCAGTCTGTCTTTAGGGAGTGGCCCCACAATATTGAGGGCCCACTGTTTGAAGAGTTCCATGGCCTCAATGGGCAGGACAGACTTGGGGGGTGCAGGTTTGGACGTGTTCTTTTTGCACAACACGCACGTTTTGAGGAGGTCCAAGATGTCTTGATGCATGCACGGCCACCAAACCTTATGTTTCATGATCTCAAAGAGGTTACGCCCTCTGATGTGACCCAGGGTTTGGTGGTAGTGCAATATTGTGTCCCCTTGTTGCGTGGTGGGAATGTAAGGCATCTTCTCACCTGTCTCTGCCTGGCAGCAGATGTTACCAGCATTGGTGGTGAACTGAATTTTGTTGTCCTTCAACTTGGAGATGGTGACCAAGTTAAGGCCCTTGTAGCGGGTTGCCTCAGGGAAGAGGTAGAGCATGGGCTAATCTGGATCTAAACCATTGTCCCCAGTGATGGATTCTATGTAGAGCCGTGAAAGAGCGTCGGCTGTGACAAGTTCCTTTCCAGGCTTTTACTCAATGCGTAACTGATAAGGGGATAGCCGCTCCACCCATCCTGCTTGGCAGCGTGTCAGGTGAGACTGCGTGTTGAAGTACTGAAGTTACTTGTTGTCCATCAGAACGCAGGGTGGGAAGATAGCACCTTCCAGGTAACAGCGCCACTTCTCAACGCAGTGTACAATGGCTGCCAATTCTTTATCATGGATGGGGTAGCGTTGTTCTGAGTCAGTAAGTTTCCTGGACTCGTAGGCCACAGGGAGAAAGACGCCATTGTCAGTTTCTACCCTTAGCACGCCCCCTATGGCCCTGTCAGAGGCATTGGTCTCTAGTTTGTACTGCCGGTTTCAATTGGGAAACTGCAGGACTGGTGCAGTTGTGAGCCTTTGCTTCAATGTCTTGAAGGCTCAATCTCTGATGGGGGTCCAATGGAAAAACTGCTTGGTATTGAGGAGCTCAGTGAGAGGTGCAATTAGTTCCCCACAATTGGGAATGAACTTGTGCACATAGGCAACCATGCCCAAGAAGGTACGCACCTGGCCCACATCAGTGGGAGGTGGCATGCTGGTGATTGCCTTGATTTTGGAAGGATCAGGCTTTATCCCTTGAGCAGAGATGATGTGCCCAAGGAATAACAGCTCCAACTTGAGGAACTAACATTTGGAGGGTTTAGCTTTTAGCTGGTTTTTTCAAAGGGTGTCAAGGACAGCACGGAGGTGTTAGAGGTGTGTGGTTTGATCTTGACTGAAGACAATAATGTTGTCAAGGTACACAACCACACATTTTCCAATCAGTTCCTCAAATGATTTGTTCATCAACATGGCAAAGGTGGAGGGAGCGTTGGTCATTCCAAAGTTCATGACACAACACTCAAACAACCTGTAGTGTGTGCAGAAGGCAGTTTTTTCCTTGTCCCCTGGTGCAATGTGAACCTGGTTGTACCCCGCGGTGAGATCAATCTTGCTAAAGACCTTCACACCTGCAAGTGTATCAAACAGGTCATCAATCAGCGGCAGGGGGTACTTGTTCTTAACCATCACCTCATTTAGGGCGCGGTAGTCTGTGACCAGGCAAAGGGACCCATCCTTCTTGGCTACAAAGAAGACCGCTGCCCCGTATGGAGAGAGCAAGGGGCAAATGAAGCCCTTATTGAGTGCGTCTACAAGGTGCTGGTGGAGGGTTTTGTCTTCCTTTGGTGTGAGACAGTATAATAGTTGTGCTTTGGGTAAGGATCCTTGAAGTTGTACATTGTGCTGGATCTCCCGGGGAGGAGGTAGTTGTTCAAGTGTCTCACTGAATACATCCTTGTACTCCTTGAGGAGTGCTGCAAGCGCTGGTGATGGTGAATATGTCAAGGGAGGGACCGCTGGTGGTTCAACACAAATAACTTTGACTGAGCATTGCCTGAAGTCTAGTTTCCCCCCTTGAAGTCATATGATCCCGTCTCTGTTATCCTGACAAAGACAGTATCATGGAGTAACTTGCTCATTTCCACAGGGTAAATCTGGAACCCCACCCCATTTCTGTTGAGGGTGATGACAGAGGTATCCCAATTGATGTAGGGGCAGTTGTTTCAAAGCCAGTTGAGACCAGCAATCATGTTGTGACTGAGCCCTGCCATGATTGGTCCAGAGAGCTTAACCTGGATGTTCCTCATTCTCACAGAGAAGGGTACTGTCTTGTGGGTGATGGTCACTCTGCGGGAGTCAGCTACCCGTACAGCTTTGAATCTGCTGGGCACTCAGTCTAATTGCTGAGAGTCGGCAAACACCTGGTCCACCATAGTGTGGTTGGTCGTGGTATCTACCAGTAATTTGTGGGTGTTCCCACGGAAACAGAAGGGATAGGACAAGTGTGTCACTTTATTTGAGGAGTGGCTTGCTTGTAATACGGGGTTGTCACTGTGGACTTGGCAGACGTCCAGGGTTTTGACTTCATGAACGTTATAGTCACAGGGATTTTTTGCGAGTAGGGATTGAGAGGATGGGTCAGGTGGGGTTGCAAGACCTCTTGTCATTACAACCCCCAGGCTTTTCCTGGGTCCTCAATCTGCACTAGCTGGAGCTCCCCCTTGCGGGGGCGTTTAGTCCCATTATCCTGCTGACGTGGTTGACGGCGGCCTACTTGACTATGGCCATTGCCTGATGTTGTACGTGGTTGGGGTGGAGCATCACTGGTATGGCAGAAGCCCATCAAGGCCTGGTTGTTAGCCTCTACAATGGCTTTATAGAAGCCATCAATGGAGGTACAGCAACCTACGGGGACCCACTTGCAGATATGGGGTTTTAACCCATTGATGATCATAGTGAGTAGCATTGTGTTCCTGTTGGTCACAGCTTCTGGGGCGGCAGCAAGGGCTTGTTGCCAGGTGGCAAGGTACTCAGGGACAAAACCAGTTTTCTTGATTGCTAAAAGAGGGGTTCTCACAACAATGGGAGAGAAGGTTTCACTGTAACAGGACTTGGCGACGTATTGAAATGCCACCCAGGCAACGTCAAGCTCCAGGCTGGCCCAGTTGGTGAACCACACAGCAGCAGGCCCCGTGAGGCGCCCAGACGCGGTGACAACCCACATGGGCTCAGGAACCTGTCAAATGCAAAGGCAGTTTTCCGTAGACTGGAGCCAACTGACAATGTTGACCCCCTCTACGCCACCAGCAAAGGATTCTAGTTGAAGGTTGAGCATGCGCTGGGACAGGTCTGACTGGGGCAGGATGACGCTGGCGTCACGCTGCCCAAGGCAGAGCCAATTGTACACGCTGGTGAGAACTAAATGGTCTTGATAGATGACATACCCTTCAGGGATGCCCCCTTGGGGATTGGCAGGAAGGTCTCTTGTCGGGGAGTAGCCATACAGCCCGTACTCTGTCCTTTCTTGGGGGGAATTTTGTTTTAGATAGGTCAAAGAACCTACTTCTGCTACCACTGTTGCAACTGAACCAATGAGGGTTCAGTATTTGGAATTGGGGAAGACAATGGTCCAATAGAAAGGACAGAATAATAAGAATAAGGTATCGTTTATTGTAGAATATTGTGATTAATATACTATATGGGGAAAGCCACAAGGCCACAAGGGGGTGGCATAGTGGGAAGTTCCATGTAAGGTTCAAAGCCGAGGAATAACTTGTGTGGGGATCAGCAAGTCAAATTGGTAACACTCCTAATTAGGATGAAGCACCCGCCATTTGATATTGCCATCAGATTAATCCATAACATTAGATACGTCAAGGGGCGGCTCATTGAGCGCCCCCTGTGTATTGCAAGATACGTTAGCAAGTGAGTCTGGAAACTTGGTTGCAACATATGTATCTCTCAATAAAGAGCATTGTCTAGTTTTTCAAATATTTTTCCCTTGTAACTCTGCTAAAACAGCACAGTTACAACATTACACTAACTAACAGCTGTTTATTTATAGATGTTAATTGGGAAGAAATCTCCAACTTACCTAGCTATATACTTCTGGAGAATTGGTTTCTGGCTTGATGATAACTTCTTATTGGCCAGATGCTGCAGATTTTCTGGCATCAGCATCATCTTTTTGGATGTTTAAGGTAGGCACACACTGATTTTAGGCCCTGCACTTGAACCAAACCTTGGGGTCTCTTTGGTGACTTTTGGGGGACAAAATCCCCAACTTTTGATGGCTTTGGCCATTTAGGATTGTTTCTGGTGGGTAGCATTGTGTTTCTGGGGGCCTCCTGGTGCAGGCGTCCTTGGAGCATCAATTCTGATTCTCTGGGAAACAGTGGCCTCAATTACTCAAACCTTACTTGATGGCCTAACTAAGCAACTGTGCAAGCCTGCAATTGCAAGTCTGCACTCCTCTGATTTGATATAGCATAACACTTTATCAGGCTCATTTTGGGCCCTGACAGCAAGCTTTAGAAGAGAAGATATATTTCTGGATTTATATATTTTGGAGAACTTATAGCTGGAGAAGTTCATCTGTGACAATGGTGTTGATGGTGATAATCTTTTCTGTTTGGTTCATGGAGTGATAGCCATTTTCTCCATGAACTTGTTTTTCCTTCTAGGCAAGATGTAAGTGATTTGATCAAATTGGGTACTTTTCTATTTGATTGTGAGCTTCAGCATTGCTCTTGAAAAAAATTTGGCTCCTCATAAGCAGATGTTCCCCTAGTTTTAAAAATCTGTAGATGTTTCAAGGGTTTACATATAGGGTTGATGTAGAAGGGGATTTTTTTAAAAAGGTTATTTTTATTTGGTTGATCTTGCTGTTCAGAATATGTGATTTGTGGGTGGGAAACCACTTCACGCAGCAATTGAGTGTGTCAAGGTGTGAGTCCTTGGGATACATCCCATCAAGTGATGCATACTCAATAACTCACTTAGGGGGTAAAGCAAAAACTCAAAGAATGTGTGGATTAGGATTGGCGTCTGGGGGCACCTTTTGGAGGATAAACTTTGATGATCCATTCGGTCAGTTGAGCCATAGCCTCTTCTGAAGAGATCAAGCAGTAATATAATTAAAGAAGTTTACTGAGCTAAATACTTTTATATCTTTACTAAAAAGGGGTTTATTTTACTTTATTGTTTTCTATCAAGCTTGTTGTTTGCAAGTTAGCATCTGAAGGTTAATACTTTTCTAGATATATACATAAAACAAACATATGTTTATTTGATGGGGTTTATTACTGAAGATGTTGCAATGGTAAAGCTTAAATCAAAAGTTGGCTGCTAGGGTTAGCTTTAAGAGTTAAGATAATTATCATACAAGGGAATAAGGCTTAATGAGAAAGTGAATTTGATTTTGTTTCTAGCAAGCTTATTATAGTTCTTTGGTTCTAGAGTTCATTAATGTTAGTTTAAAATAATGGCAGTGTTTGGATGTCATATGATTTAGATTTTTTATATCGCCAGCCATGTATGTGATTTAGAAGCAGCTAGCCTTGTTAATTGCGAAGCTTGTAGCATAGGCTTTTGAATGGTACAATGCTCCTGAAGATATCATCGAAGTGGGGGGTGTTTGAATAATTTTAGCTTAAACTAACTTTTGTTTTTATGACTGATCATGCTTTAACGTGAACCTTGCTTAAATAAGAATATAAGAAACTAAAGCTCATAAAGGTGGAAGCTTGCTTTCTGTGGATCCGTGTGGCTTGAGTATTTAATAAATTAACACATGGTAATTTTGATTATAAATTGTTAGTTTAATTTATGACAGTATCAGTAAGCATTTTAAAGATGGTAATTATCGAAATGACTGAAGATATAAATATGTGTAAATAAAGGTTGTATGTAGAAATGGCCAAAACTTTGGATTCGTCGTACGCAAGGCTGTCTTTCCGAGACCGAGAACCTGGGGACAAAGGTGATACTATACCTGATGCTACACTGCTGGCAGGGTGTAAGAAAGGAGCCAAACCCAGCTTGAATGCACTTAAAGCCTATTACGCATCTAATCAGATGCTTTATTGTGTACGTGTTGGCTTCTGGGATAAACCATCTGGGGTAGATCCAATCGAGTATGCTAGATACTTTTCTGGTGTCGCAAAAATCACACGCAAGGTTGCAGAACATTGCTTCGATGTAGGGTTTATTTCTAACGAGATGGCAGATGCTGCAGTTGAACAGAGCTTGTTTTATTTGGGAGTGAAAGTACCTCATTTCAGACCGTGTTCCAAGGGTGAGAATGTCAGAGTTGTTCTGTTTCATTCTTTGCAACCTCTCTACAGTACTCTGATCTCAAATCTAAGCTCTTGCTTAGATTACGTCAATGTGGGTGTATCTTATTTTTTGAATTGGAATCCGTTGAAGGGCTCCCTGACGTTTGTGGCGACAGTGCAGTAGCTCTTCTTAGCTGGAGTTTGGTTGCCGATATGATGATTCCAAGTAGCAATTCAGATATAAAGGAATCAATCTCCTTGAAATTATTGGGCCATCAGGAATGTATATGCCTTTTTGCCAATCGCTCGCATCAAAGTTCCTGTGAATTTTGTCCTAAAACAACATTTATCTGGGAAATTTAAACTATTGCGGGCTTTACAACCAAGACTATATATTGGAGTCTTAGCATTTTCTTAAATATCAATCATTCTGATCCCTTTGGCTTTAAAAATGGAGTTTTAATTATTGAGCACCCATGGTTCTTTACCCTGACTATTTGATTTTGATGTGTTGTCTTAATACAAGTTATAGTATATCATAACATTAGGCTTTTTAATTGCATCAAAAACATTTTCACATTTTTTGCAACTGAGTCAACCAACCCAGCTGCCACCATCTCTCACAATACACAGAAACTTGCAGAGTCACACCATGACAAGTTTTGCATTATTCTCTTATCAACCTGTCAGACTTAAGGCCCACTAATATTTCTATACATGACCCTGAACCAAAATTTCTGAGTATTAATAAGTTTCTCAAGCCAAATACTCAGATCATTGTTTATCTCTATCAAACTATATACATATTATATCCTATAGCACCAATATCTACTCAATGCAGTATTGTACTGTATATCTATCCCAATAAAGTTGACCTTATTTTGAACATTTTCTGCCCCTGCTTGATTACCTTTTTCTGACCTCTCTAATTACTGAACTGTTTTGGTTCAGATACAACAATTGCCATAAATGTCATTTATCTCCCTCCTATGATCCAAAATACAGAGCAGGGATCAAACCCTGGTTGGCCCAGCCTTCAGGCTGTCAGCCCTAAGGGCCAGGCGGTAGTGTTTTTTAGGGCTAGATTCCTCCTACAATTGATTCTGAATTTCTCTTTCTGATGTAAATTTTCCCATTTGCCTGGTAAAGGAAACCAATGAGATTACACAGAACCACCAATCCTACGCTAAGGTGACATCCTCTACAACCAACCATTCTTTATTGCCCTCAGGGGGCATCCAATAAGATCAACACAGAAAGCTGCCACCAAGAAGAATATCAGCTAACAAACTGCTCTCAGAATAGCGCTTGTGACGGTCCACATTTTTGGTGGTTTGCAGGTGGGGCTTATGTTGGCCAAGTGGGAGTTTAGTGACTTTTGTTGAAGAAGTAGCTTTAGGACTGGCCTGAGCTGTTGAAGACTGAATTGAGCTGGCTGAAGGACCAGGAGATGATGGTGAAGAACTGGTGATCTGTAGAAATGAGCTGAGATTTTGCTGAGTTGATTTGCCAAGGATAGATGGAGTGGGACATTTTCCTTGGATTTTACAATATTTGTAAACATATGGGGAAACGTTGAAGAGGTCCAAAAAGAACAGTTTGGATTTTATTCTACTATTTAAATTGCTTTAGGTTAAATGCAGGGAATATTGGTGCTGGAATAGTGAACCAATTGACGCTTTGGTGTGCAAAGAGTTGTTTTGAGCGGTTTGAGCGGTGGAAATTGATTTCTTAGTTGGATCCGGTGGAACTTCAGAAATGGTATATTTCTGCAATCTGCATTCATTGGTTGAGTTCTGGCAGGTTTTCTGATGAAAATGATTGGTTGGAAGCCAAAAGCTTAAAGTATAAGCAAGGAAATAGTGAATTAATACTTTAAGCTTTTGAGAAAGTAAGTATGTAAGCTTAAGTTATTATAGGAAAAAGTGAGCAGCAATGGTTTAAGCTTCTGAAGAAAGCCATTTTGAAGGCGGAACCGTTAGGAAAAAGTCACTATAAGAAAGTGGCTGGCTGGAAAGTTACAGGGTCTTTTGAGGTCTTTTGAAGGTCTTTTTGGGTCTTTTTCAAGGTCTTTCCCGGGTCTTTGAAATTTCTGCCAAAAGGTTTTTGGAGGCCTTTTGATTGCCATCAGGAGCTTGGTTGGACTGATACAAGTGGAATACCAAGGCCACTAGAAATATACAGAGAGCCAAAGCCCAAGATTAAGGAGCTGGATCCTAAGCGCGGCGCAGGAGTCCAAGTTTACGGTGCAGGAGTCCAAGTTTAAGGAGCAGAAGTCCAAGAATAAGGTGCAGGAGCCCAAGACCAAGTACAAGGATCCAAGATATTGTTAAAGGACTCCAAGTATTGGCAAATTCATATTGTTTCCCTGACCCCCCCCCGGGCCGCATACCAGAAGGTTTCTAAGGGGATCTTCCTTCTGAGAGTGAACAAAAGCCCATTTCAACCCTATACATGTTCTGAGATACATTTTCCCTTACTAGAGAATGACAACCCCTTCCATCTGGTCCCTGGCTACAATCCAGGACACACTTTGGGGACTGGTGGACAGGAATCCCACAGAGCTTGTGAACAGAAGGATTGGGTTGCTCATCCCATTGATCTCACCAATGAGTGACTGCCTTTCTCTAGTGCTACTTTGCCGCCCCAGCCTCAAGACAACCCGCCTTTATGACCCCAGATAACCAGCCCCATAACCCCTGTCCCCTAGAGATGAAGCCTGGTGACAGAAAAGTATATGGACCTGCAGTCCTCACACCAGGCTATACTACCATTTTGGATCAAAGGTGTTATGAACCACTGGTTCTCCCATCCTTTACCATACTTCATCCCCATACTGAAATTTAAATACTGTACCTTCTGGTCTGGCCAAATAACCAAATAACCAACCTGCTTCCTGCCTGTCAGCCCACCCACAGCTTACACTCCCCTGGTTCTCTATCTGTACCGGGCCATTTCACAAAGGATCCCCATAAACCAGGTTTCAAGGGCTACACCCAAGAAACCATCCTACCATCCAACTCCCTGACCAGTCCTAGAGAGGACACAAAGCTTAACCAAGGCAATATCCAGCACCCCAAGCTTGCCATGGTACCAAGTCCTGGGTTAGGCACTATTTTATGCGGGCAGTGGGTCAGATAGAGCCAGCCCAACAATTTAAGGGAAAGACCGGCTGAGCAGAGACCAGAGGCCTGAAGATGGGACACCCAGCTCATCAGGCCAGCCAGAGGTACGTAAAATGCTCTAAGAGGCTGGGCAGAGGGGGCCTCAGCAATCACTACATGCTTTGCAGGCCATCTAGCCACCGGGTCAGAGGAGGGGCCATCATTACTAGGCAGGCCAGAAGGCAGATATCTTTAATTGGGGAAGAGTCCAAATGCACATGTACCATCCCCCTCCCGGTTGAAGGGTCCTGGCTCTCTAGCTCTTGCCAGGGGCCCAGCAATCAGGATATTTTCTGGGGAGGATTCAGAGCCAGCTGGTTCTGTGACAGAAATTACTGGATAATATGAAGCTGTTTCTAAATGATGGGGAATTACCACCCAAATCCACATAGAATTGATGATTAACCACCAACGCGGCTTCATATATTTTTTGTGAAATTTCCAATTGTAACTCCAGGATTAAGTAGAACAATCAGTCCTAACAAGAGTAAACCAAGATAAATGACCTGGGAAAGCATCAATGCATCTTCAGCATAGAATTCTGGGCATTGAGAAGTGACATGATTTTCATCTTCAGGAATGGAGGGAGGAGCTACAAAATTGGCTGGCATGAAATTAACATTTTGCGGCGCCAACAACAAAGTTCCAGATGCTGAGCCCCATCTTCCTGAAATGATTCTGTTCAGAATCATATTGTACGGGATATACCGCAATAACCCAATCACAGGATGCATTTTTAAAATTTAAAATTAGAGCTTGGGATAATTGATTTTTATTGAGTAAATTTAGGAGGACTCAACTCTTAGAGTTGAAACTGGGAAAATTATTCAATATATATCAGAAAATTTGACTAAGCAATACCACCTGAGTCTTGATCTCCTATTCTTTCTGCATCTTCAAGTAAGTATCTAGTCCAGGTTGCAAAGAACCCTTGTATGACCAGTTTCTGACAACCATGCTGATTAATAAGCTTATATCAGATGACCCTCATATTACATCAATTTATCAACGTCAGTATGCAAGGGGGAGCTGGTTTCATCTGGCAGACTGGAGCAGCCGTGACCCATTTTTGATCAACTGTTTGGTTTAAATCTGTTAACTTGGTCAATTTCATAACAGGTTTTCCGTCCTTCTGTGCCTTCTTACTTGGACAGACAATACCCAGCATTATGGAACCTACCGTGACATTACCCTCCGCTTTAGCCCTGGGCACAATACCACCATCTGGGAGATGGGATAAAGAGAAATTCTTATGGGCAGGTGGGAGTTTCATTGCGGCTAGGGTAAGTTCAGGGTGACCAATAGCAGTGGGATTGCACTTGTAGAACTTGTGGATCAGATCAGAGGAACTTGAACAATTGTAGTGGGGAACCCAGGAGTTTTCAGAATCAGTATAACCTTTCCAAGATACCAAATATTCCAAATGGTGGCAATTCTTGCAGGAATCCAGAATACAATTTAACTTGTACTCAGGTTCTCCTTTCACAAGAATGGGTTGGGAAGAGAGGGTCTCTGTTCCTTTGAAGGGAGTAAGGAGACATTCATGGAAGGTGTGAAAAATCTTGAAAGCAGGAGGTAAATCCAGCCAATAGGCGGAGAAACCAATCTGATGTTCTACCTTGAAGGGACCAACTTGCTTGGGACCTAATTTGCAACAGGGAACCTTAAGTTTCATATTGCAAGTATCAACCATGACTAGATCACCTGGCCT
The DNA here is from genome assembly GCA_014839935.2 of Entomophthora muscae. Lineage (NCBI taxonomy): Eukaryota > Fungi > Entomophthoromycota > Entomophthoromycetes > Entomophthorales > Entomophthoraceae > Entomophthora > Entomophthora muscae. The sequence continues at coordinate 583,163 of QTSX02003560.1, forward strand.
GTAAGTTGGACCTTCCTGGCGCTTGCAATATGTCTATTTCTTGTAAGTTGTCAGGGTGGTAGCAAAAGTAACTTGGAGCTCCTGATGGATCTGCTTCAATGCAGCGGCTTGATCAGTTGCAGCTTCCACGTTGCTAACCAAAAGAGGACCCATGTTGGAAGAAGGATTGTAACCCACATTGGCATAAAATGGCAATACTTGAGTTGATGTGTGTGGGGCGTTATTATAAGTGAACTCTGCCATGGGTAGATTATCACAACAGTCATCTTGTTGCACATTGGTGTAGCAATGTAGGTAGACCTCCAAACTTTGGTTTACCCTCTCCTTTTGTCCATTGGATTGGGGGTGGAAAGCAGTAGAACAGCACAATTTGATACCAAGGATTCCAGTAAAAGCTTCCCAGAACTGAGCAATAAATTGAGGACCACGGTCACTTACAATCTCCATTGGGATGCCATGTAGAGAGAAGATTCTGTTAACAAATAACCTAGCAGTTTCCACTGAAGTAATTGTGGTTGAGCAAGGTACAAAGTGTGCCATCTTTGTGAAACAATTGACTACCACCATGATTGCATTAAACCCATTAGAATTGGGAAGCTCACCAATGGAATCTACCAACACTGACGTCCAGGGACCCACAGCAGGCTGAAGTGGAACCAGTAAACCAGTAGTATTATTCCAACTGGCCTTGGATTGAACACATACCAGGCAATCTCAAATAAAAGATGCTACCTGCACAGTCAAGCCTTTCCAGGAAAACTGGCAGCATATACATTCCACTGTTTTGTTTTTCCCTGGATGACCAGCCATTGGACAGGTATGATTAGCCTCCATGATTTTGTCCCAAATAGTGCCCTCAGGAACCCACAAGCAACCTTGATGATATAGGACTGGACCAATCTTATGATAACCCTGAGGCTGACCTACTGGGTTTGCACATGCTAGCTCCAATAGCCTATCATAATCTTTGGACAAAGGTTGCAGAAACTTAACTTTGGAATACAAGTCCAGGTCTGAACCCTCAGCTAAGGACATGGTGGCTAATATAGCTGGCAGAGGCAATACAAAAGGCACCACAGCCTTGTCTGGAATCATAGTATGTGTGTTAAACTTGGCGTCCATACTAGCATCTGGGAGACGGGAGGGATTCCTGCTTAGAGCATTGGCAAAGTGATTGTCAGATCCCTTAATAAACTTGTAGCAGAACTTGTATCTTGTCAGATCACTATGCCATCTGGATTGGCAACCCAAAAAACCCCAGGGTTGTCAATAATCTAGATTAGCTTTGTGGTCAGTCCTTACTACAAATTGATGACGTGCCAACATGAGATGGTGATGCCAATGCTTTAAAAAATTCCACTACAGCCAACAATTCCTTGTTGTAAATCATGTAGTTGCATTCTCAAGCCTCCATCTTCCGGGAGAAATACCCTACAGGTCTCTCAATCCCATCACTAGCCGTCTGCAACAGCACACCAGCCACAGCGTATTTAGATGCATCGGTGGAAACAACAAAAGGAAGCTTGGTATCCACATGTCTTAACACTGAAGAGGACAAAAAAAGAGCCTTGACTGCTGAGAAGGCACTTGCACACTCAGGCATCCAGACTAAAGTCGTCTTTCCACTAGCCAAATATAAAGGAGCGGCCACCTCAGACAAGTGGGGAGTGAATTTCTTCAAGAACGTACATGTACCCAGGAAACTACAAAGTTGGGATACTGTCACAGGCGTAGCATACTCTCAAACTGCAGCTTTCTTGTCAGGGGCAATGGTGTGGCCATCCTCAAAGATAATATTACCCAGAAAGGTAACCTTACATTTAAAGAATTCACACTTACTCCTTTTGATGATCAAGTTTGCTTGGAGAATGCGCTCTACAACTGCCAACAAGTGGGCCTTATGGGACTCCTCATCCGGAGAAAACACCAAGATGTCATCCATATATGCAATGTCACAAACACCTAGGAGATCTCCCAGGACTGAATCAATAAACCACTAAAGCAAGCCGGGGCATTATTCAATCCAAAAGGCATTACACAGAACTGGAAGATACCCTTCTTAGTTCTGAATGCTGTTAACCATTCCATTCCTTCTGCAATCTTGATTTGATTGAAAGAATTCAACAGATCAAGTTTTGAGAATACCTTGGCCTTCTCAACACATCTAGAGATCTGTGCTTTGAGAGGTAAATGATAAGGATCTAGAATTGTAATGTTATTCAAATTCCATTAGTTGACACAAGGACAAAGGGACCCATCAGACTTCTGAATAAATAATAACAGAGAGCATATTGACAAAGCCTTCTTAAAAATGTAGCCTTTTGCCAACATGTCACAAGTCCACTCTTCCAAACATGCATCTTCCTTTAAGGTTAAAGGGTAAATAGGAGACACAATTATGATCAGATCAACAGTGACCTTAAATTCAAAGTCAAACTGAGTGTTCTTGGGAAGGAACTTGCCTCTGGTGGCGTCAAATGCCGCGGACCAGGGTTGCAAGCATGCCGGTAAATCTGAACTTACAGGGACAGGGACAGTGAACAATTGTATGGTCTGTGATGATTGCTCTGATTCAGACATATCCAACAGCGGAATACAAATAGTTATACCCAAAGAGTGTCCCACCTGCAGCTCATTTTTCTCCAGTAAGGTCAATACATTATGATCTCCCCACCAACTCACTCCCAAAATGATAGGATAGATAAGGGTAGGGCAAACAGAAACCCTTGCAGTAAAAAACTGACCTGCAACTACAAAAGTAACTGGCTTCTTCAGCTGGAAAGAGGGAAATGTTTGACAATTTCCACCCCTAATAAGCATTCCTGGGTGGTACTTGAGTTGTAGCAAGTTGGCAGTCTCCACACTCATGAAATTTTTGGAAGCACCTGTATCCAACAAAAAAGCTGGCTGATAGATAGTCTGACCATTATCAATGCTACCATAGAACAAGAAGTAACCAGAAGTGGATTTATTTGCAGCAAAGGTAGCAATCTTGGCAGGGTCTTGTGTTTCACTGGCGGTACAGACAGCAGCTAAGGAGGCAGGATGCTCCTGGAAGTAACGCTTGATCATTTCTTGGACAGCAGCTGGAAGCACAGGGTTATCACAATCAATGGGAACAAGGGACAACTCTTTGGACGTAATAACAGAAGATTTTGCAGGTACAACATGCTGAAGCATTGCCAAGGAACTATCAGGAACATACACTACAGGAGCCTCCTTTATGTCACCAGGTTTGTTCACCACCGCCAATTGTAGCTGAGACAAGCTAGGGGGAGAACCATCTTGGCTCTGGTTGGAAGGAACTACTGCAGAGCAAGGACCAGAAAACCAAGAGCGCGCAGCGGGTTTATCCTCAATTACCAACATACCTTGTTTGGAATTAGACGGATTTGAGACCAGAGAAAGAATTTGGCTTACCAGGGCCTCAGTTGTGGTTAACAGGGAATCCCAAACCACCAAATCCTGGGCAGTCTGGTCAACTGCTAACCACAAAGCTGAGAGTTTATTCACCTTGGGAACATTGATTGTATGGCAGTAGGTAAGAAACTGAGGAAGGAATACCAAAAGCAGAGTTGTACCCTGATGGAAGGTGTACAGCTTACAATATACTTTGAGCTCCTCAATAGATACACACAAATTTTTTAACAAAGGGTATAGAGATGCACTCTCAGTTAAAACACGTGGATTGCGCTCCACTGCGGACAACAACCATTCACAGGAATCTTCAGAAACCTTTGTCATCACATGGTAAACTTGGGATTTGTGACTAAGGCTAGAGCCGGAATAAAATGATAATGCTGACAAAACTTCACGCAAAATTTCATTAGTGGGTGGGGCAGGAAAATAATCCAGATGCCAAAATGACATGACACAACAGAAATAAGAAACAGAGGATCCAGTCTCTACAACTGCAGCCGGAGATGGAAACCAAAAATTAAAGAAAAGCCCAAACTGAAAACTCAGAAATGAACTGATGCAAATAAACATGGTAAACACAGATATCTTGACAGAGCAGGAGAAAAGAAACACAAATTCATGACAAACTGCTTCCAAAAACTCAGACGTAGAAGAGTTGAGTAATGTGACAGAAATCACTGGATAATATGAAGCTGTTTCTAAATGATGGGGAATTACCACCCAAATCCACATAGAATTGATGATTAACCACCAACACAGCTTCAGATGTTTTTTTGTGAAATTTCCAATTGTAACTCCAGGATTAAGTAGAACAATCAGTCCTAACAAGAGTAAACCAAGATAAATGACCTGGGAAAGCATCAATGCATCTTCAGCATAGAATTCTGGGCATTGAGAAGTGAAATGATTTTCATCTTCAGGAATGGAGGGAGGAGCTACAAAATTGGCTGGCATGAAATTAACATTTTGCGGCGCCAACAACAAAGTTCCAGATGCTGAGCTCCATCTTCCTGAAATAATTCTGTTCAGAATCAGATTGTATGGGATATACCGCAACAACCCAAGCACAGGATGCATTTTTAAAATTTAAAATTAGAACTTGGGATAATTGATTTTTATTGAGTAAATTTAGGAGGACTAAACTCCTAGAGTTGAAACAGGGAAAATTATTTATATATATCAGAAAAATTGACTAAGCAATACCACCTGAGTCTTGATCTCCTATTCCTTCTGCATCTTCAAGTAAGTATCTAGTCCAGGTTGCAAAGAACCCTTGCGTGACCAGTTTCTGACAACCATGCTGATTAATAAGCTTATATTGGGTGACCCTCATATTACGTCAATTTATCAACGTCAGTATGCAAGGGGGAGCTGGTTTCAGCTGGCAGACTGAAGCAGCCATGACCCATTTTTGATTGACTGTTTGGTTTAAATCCATTAACTTGGTCAATTTTGATACAGGTTTTCCGGCCTTCCGTGCCTTCTTACTTGGACGAACAATACCCAGCATTATGCAAACTACTGTGACATTAGCTTCTGAAGTCAAACTTGTCATCTTTTTCAAATTTCAAATCCACTTAACAGCAAGAGCTCCATCCTTGGCATCATCTTTGATAGTAAGGGAATCCCAAGCACCCAAAGAGAAACAGTAGAATTGAACAAAACAAAAATGATGACATATCCGCAAGTGTTAACAAGAGCAAAGGAATCAGAAGACATTAAAAAGATGATCCAAAATCCCAGATTGAGGCCAGACCCCACAACCAAGGTTTATAACAAAACCAAATATCATAATCAACCAAAGAGAAGGAGAATAATGATCTGGCCCCAGCTCAAAAGGAAGATGGCCTAGGCCCAGAATCTAGAACCTTCCAAGAAGCACCTTTATTCCCCAGAGCTACAATTTATACACATATTGGCATAAGTATTTCCTGACACTAGATAATATTCATAGCAATATTTTAGCCAAACATTTCATTGGGGCTCCCCAATTAGACATTTCTCCCCATCTGGTATAAATAAAGAGCTGGCTAAGTGGTAGACCTTGTGCTATTATTGAGTCTAAGTTCCATAATTTAGAAGCTCTAATCTCAAATCAACACTCTCTAGAAGATGAGTGAGTTCATGCTTCTGGCATTTTTGTCCTTCCTCATGAGGGATACAGCCTCCTTTTACTCTATCCACTATCATACTGTCCCCAATCTAGAATATGCTCATTTTGCCAGTACTGATCAAGGCTATGGTTAAATTCAAGGTCCAAGATTGAATCCGTACTCAACTGCTACATTGCTCTCCTTCTCAGCAGTATAGCCCTTGTTGGTCTACACAGGAGAATTTATTTTGGACACTTCAATCATGTAGCCAAATTTTCCTAACCAATGATGATCATCTGGCCAGTCACATATCAACTTATTAGGTTCTTCTTTTTCCAGGTACCCAAACTCTTGCTGTTGGAATTCCCAACAATGTAAGGGTTTTACAAAGGATAACCTTTGATTACACCAAGATACACCCTACTACTGAGGAAGCAGATCTGAACCCCCAGCTTAGGGTTTACGGTACTCATCCCCCCAAAAAATTGAGAGCCACTTACATTGCCTTTCTGAGCTGTTGATTTAGCCAAACCAAACCAGGCGCAGAGGGCACTAAAGTTTCTCACAGGGCAGGTACCTACTTCAGCCCCAACCCCTGGATTTCTTAAAGCAGGGTCCCCAATAGAATACCATCACTTTTAAATCCGTCAGATCAAATCCCACTTTAAGCTTAAATATGATCCATTGTGCCAGAAACAGGGGTGTTAAAAATCCAAATGTCAAAATCAATGTGGGTACCACTGAAGGGCCTTGGGTAGATTCAACGCCACCGGTAATCCTGATAAATTACCAATCCCTATCTTCACCCTGGGCGCAACTTGGGTGCACTTGCCCCAGTTTTGCTGATCCCAACATCCCTGAAGAGTATGCGCTGTGGCAAGCAGGGAGAAGTACCTTCACCTATGCTTGTCCCCTGAACGCCATCAGTACTGTTGTAAGGGTGTGATCCTTGCTGGGCCAGCCAGCTGGAGTGAGATAGGGCAGGGCCCAAAAGAGGGTTGGCACTAGCTTGGATACATGGAAAACCAAGCATCAGGCCCAGGACCAAGGGCCTGATGAAGGAACCATGGTATTAATTACCCTAGATAGAGCAATATAAATGAAACCAAGCAGCTTATTGAAGCTACCTATGGGGAGGGCCTGGGAAGACAGATATACATGATTTGGGGTGAGAGGAGGTTTCATTGGTACCCTGTAGGGTGGAGATGGTGGTAATTATCTTTAAACAGCCAGGGCCCAGTTGTAACTGATGAAAATTTGCTTTTGATCATGGAGAGAGGATAGGAAAAGGGATTGAACCCTGGTCCCCTCACTCTGTGGCCTGCCAGCCCGCGTTTTTTGGGCTCAGTTCTGTGAGTTGCTTGATAGGCAATCCACAGAGCAAAGGAGCTTCCCTGAGACCAGAAAGGTCCAAAGTCAAGGGTGGGCCACCCAAGGCCCAGACCTACATAGAAATAGCTGCTTGCCAAAAGGAGGTCCTGGTGAAGCCCAAACCCACACCCATCAGTGGGAGCCAGCAAGTACCCTCTACCAGCCAAAAGGACAGGACACGTTTGGCTGGGCCAACTGGTCTTGGGAGTAGGGTAGAAGAATTGGAAACTCCTTGCAGCTACCCTACAGCTTCTGCCAACCAAGAGCCAAACAAACCTGAAGGCAGCATGGTGGCCAGCTCCTGACGCTAGACTACCCCAGGTCTAAATCCTGCATCAGCAGGTGAGGCTGGTAAGAATAGCATAAGATCCCAACAAAGCAGGGACAGCAGATTTGTCTTCTGATACTAGAGTTAAACAGATTGTTGGTCCAGCCAACCCTTAACCAACCTAGTTCCTGCCTTCTACTGTCCCCATACATTCCCTGTGGGCTCTGAAGCCTCCTTGGTTCTCCTGCCAATCCTGTGGCCCCTCTGCCCAGGCTATTATGTCCAGCTGGTACACCTTTTAGACTTTTATGTTTCACCAACTACCCTCCAGATCCTGTCATAGTAGGTTCCATAATGCTGGGTATTGTCCGTCCAAGTAAGAAGGCACGGAAGGCCGGAAAACCTGTATCAAAATTGACCAAGTTAATGGATTTAAACCAAACAGTCAATCAAAAATGGGTCATGGCTGCTTCAGTCTGCCAGCTGAAACCAGCTCCCCCTTGCATACTGACGTTGATAAATTGACGTAATATGAGGGTCACCCAATATAAGCTTATTAATCAGCATGGTTGTCAGAAACTGGTCACGCAAGGGTTCTTTGCAACCTGGACTAGATACTTACTTGAAGATGCAGAAGGAATAGGAGATCAAGACTCAGGTGGTATTGCTTAGTCAATTTTTCTGATATATATAAATAATTTTCCCTGTTTCAACTCTAGGAGTTTAGTCCTCCTAAATTTACTCAATAAAAATCAATTATCCCAAGTTCTAATTTTAAATTTTAAAAATGCATCCTGTGCTTGGGTTGTTGCGGTATATCCCATACAATCTGATTCTGAACAGAATTATTTCAGGAAGATGGAGCTCAGCATCTGGAACTTTGTTGTTGGCGCCGCAAAATGTTAATTTCATGCCAGCCAATTTTGTAGCTCCTCCCTCCATTCCTGAAGATGAAAATCATTTCACTTCTCAATGCCCAGAATTCTATGCTGAAGATGCATTGATGCTTTCCCAGGTCATTTATCTTGGTTTACTCTTGTTAGGACTGATTGTTCTACTTAATCCTGGAGTTACAATTGGAAATTTCACAAAAAAACATCTGAAGCTGTGTTGGTGGTTAATCATCAATTCTATGTGGATTTGGGTGGTAATTCCCCATCATTTAGAAACAGCTTCATATTATCCAGTGATTTCTGTCACATTACTCAACTCTTCTACGTCTGAGTTTTTGGAAGCAGTTTGTCATGAATTTGTGTTTCTTTTCTCCTGCTCTGTCAAGATATCTGTGTTTACCATGTTTATTTGCATCAGTTCATTTCTGAGTTTTCAGTTTGGGCTTTTCTTTAATTTTTGGTTTCCATCTCCGGCTGCAGTTGTAGAGACTGGATCCTCTGTTTCTTATTTCTGTTGTGTCATGTCATTTTGGCATCTGGATTATTTTCCTGCCCCACCCACTAATGAAATTTTGCGTGAAGTTTTGTCAGCATTATCATTTTATTCCGGCTCTAGCCTTAGTCACAAATCCCAAGTTTACCATGTGATGACAAAGGTTTCTGAAGATTCCTGTGAATGGTTGTTGTCCGCAGTGGAGCGCAATCCACGTGTTTTAACTGAGAGTGCATCTCTATACCCTTTGTTAAAAAATTTGTGTGTATCTATTGAGGAGCTCAAAGTATATTGTAAGCTGTACACCTTCCATCAGGGTACAACTCTGCTTTTGGTATTCCTTCCTCAGTTTCTTACCTACTGCCATACAATCAATGTTCCCAAGGTGAATAAACTCTCAGCTTTGTGGTTAGCAGTTGACCAGACTGCCCAGGATTTGGTGGTTTGGGATTCCCTGTTAACCACAACTGAGGCCCTGGTAAGCCAAATTCTTTCTCTGGTCTCAAATCCGTCTAATTCCAAACAAGGTATGTTGGTAATTGAGGATAAACCCGCTGCGCGCTCTTGGTTTTCTGGTCCTTGCTCTGCAGTAGTTCCTTCCAACCAGAGCCAAGATGGTTCTCCCCCTAGCTTGTCTCAGCTACAATTGGCGGTGGTGAACAAACCTGGTGACATAAAGGAGGCTCCTGTAGTGTATGTTCCTGATAGTTCCTTGGCAATGCTTCAGCATGTTGTACCTGCAAAATCTTCTGTTATTACGTCCAAAGAGTTGTCCCTTGTTCCCATTGATTGTGATAACCCTGTGCTTCCAGCTGCTGTCCAAGAAATGATCAAGCGTTACTTCCAGGAGCATCCTGCCTCCTTAGCTGCTGTCTGTACCGCCAGTGAAACACAAGACCCTGCCAAGATTGCTACCTTTGCTGCAAATAAATCCACTTCTGGTTACTTCTTGTTCTATGGTAGCATTGATAATGGTCAGACTATCTATCAGCCAGCTTTTTTGTTGGATACAGGTGCTTCCAAAAATTTCATGAGTGTGGAGACTGCCAACTTGCTACAACTCAAGTACCACCCAGGAATGCTTATTAGGGGTGGAAATTGTCAAACATTTCCCTCTTTCCAGCTGAAGAAGCCAGTTACTTTTGTAGTTGCAGGTCAGTTTTTTACTGCAAGGGTTTCTGTTTGCCCTACCCTTATCTATCCTATCATTTTGGGAGTGAGTTGGTGGGGAGATCATAATGTATTGACCTTACTGGAGAAAAATGAGCTGCAGGTGGGACACTCTTTGGGTATAACTATTTGTATTCCGCTGTTGGATATGTCTGAATCAGAGCAATCATCACAGACCATACAATTGTTCACTGTCCCTGTCCCTGTAAGTTCAGATTTACCGGCATGCTTGCAACCCTGGTCCGCGGCATTTGACGCCACCAGAGGCAAGTTCCTTCCCAAGAACACTCAGTTTGACTTTGAATTTAAGGTCACTGTTGATCTGATCATAATTGTGTCTCCTATTTACCCTTTAACCTTAAAGGAAGATGCATGTTTGGAAGAGTGGACTTGTGACATGTTGGCAAAAGGCTACATTTTTAAGAAGGCTTTGTCAATATGCTCTCTGTTATTATTTATTCAGAAGTCTGATGGGTCCCTTTGTCCTTGTGTCAACTAATGGAATTTGAATAACATTACAATTCTAGATCCTTATCATTTACCTCTCAAAGCACAGATCTCTAGATGTGTTGAGAAGGCCAAGGTATTCTCAAAACTTGATCTGTTGAATTCTTTCAATCAAATCAAGATTGCAGAAGGAATGGAATGGTTAACAGCATTCAGAACTAAGAAGGGTATCTTCCAGTTCTGTGTAATGCCTTTTGGATTGAATAATGCCCCGGCTTGCTTTAGTGGTTTATTGATTCAGTCCTGGGAGATCTCCTAGGTGTTTGTGACATTGCATATATGGATGACATCTTGGTGTTTTCTCCGGATGAGGAGTCCCATAAGGCCCACTTGTTGGCAGTTGTAGAGCGCATTCTCCAAGCAAACTTGATCATCAAAAGGAGTAAGTGTGAATTCTTTAAATGTAAGGTTACCTTTCTGGGTAATATTATCTTTGAGGATGGCCACACCATTGCCCCTGACAAGAAAGCTGCAGTTTGAGAGTATGCTACGCCTGTGACAGTATCCCAACTTTGTAGTTTCCTGGGTACATGTACGTTCTTGAAGAAATTCACTCCCCACTTGTCTGAGGTGGCCGCTCCTTTATATTTGGCTAGTGGAAAGACGACTTTAGTCTGGATGCCTGAGTGTGCAAGTGCCTTCTCAGCAGTCAAGGCTCTTTTTTTGTCCTCTTCAGTGTTAAGACATGTGGATACCAAGCTTCCTTTTGTTGTTTCCACCGATGCATCTAAATACGCTGTGGCTGGTGTGCTGTTGCAGACGGCTAGTGATGGGATTGAGAGACCTGTAGGGTATTTCTCCCGGAAGATGGAGGCTTGAGAATGCAACTACATGATTTACAACAAGGAATTGTTGGCTGTAGTGGAATTTTTAAAGCATTGGCATCACCATCTCATGTTGGCACGTCATCAATTTGTAGTAAGGACTGACCACAAAGCTAATCTAGATTATTGACAACCCTGGGGTTTTTTGGGTTGCCAATCCAGATGGCATAGTGATCTGACAAGATACAAGTTCTGCTACAAGTTTATTAAGGGATCTGACAATCACTTTGCCAATGCTCTAAGCAGGAATCCCTCCCGTCTCCCAGATGCTAGTATGGACGCCAAGTTTAACACACATACTATGATTCCAGACAAGGCTGTGGTGCCTTTTGTATTGCCTCTGCCAGCTATATTAGCCACCATGTCCTTAGCTGAGGGTTCAGACCTGGACTTGTATTCCAAAGTTAAGTTTCTGCAACCTTTGTCCAAAGATTATGATAGGCTATTGGAGCTAGCATGTGCAAACCCAGTAGGTCAGCCTCAGGGTTATCATAAGATTGGTCCAGTCCTATATCATCAAGGTTGCTTGTGGGTTCCTGAGGGCACTATTTGGGACAAAATCATGGAGGCTAATCATACCTGTCCAATGGCTGGTCATCCAGGGAAAAACAAAACAGTGGAATGTATATGCTGCCAGTTTTCCTGGAAAGGCTTGACTGTGCAGGTAGCATCTTTTATTTGAGATTGCCTGGTATGTGTTCAATCCAAGGCCAGTTGGAATAATACTACTGGTTTACTGGTTCCACTTCAGCCTGCTGTGGGTCCCTGGACGTCAGTGTTGGTAGATTCCATTGGTGAGCTTCCCAATTCTAATGGGTTTAATGCAATCATGGTGGTAGTCAATTGTTTCACAAAGATGGCACACTTTGTACCTTGCTCAACCACAATTACTTCAGTGGAAACTGCTAGGTTATTTGTTAACAGAATCTTCTCTCTACATGGCATCCCAATGGAGATTGTAAGTGACCGTGGTCCTCAATTTATTGCTCAGTTCTGGGAAGCTTTTACTGGAATCCTTGGTATCAAATTGTGCTGTTCTACTGCTTTCCACCCCCAATCCAATGGACAAAAGGAGAGGGTAAACCAAAGTTTGGAGGTCTACCTACATTGCTACACCAATGTGCAACAAGATGACTGTTGTGATAATCTACCCATGGCAGAGTTCACTTATAATAACGCCCCACACACATCAACTCAAGTATTGCCATTTTATGCCAATGTGGGTTACAATCCTTCTTCCAACATGGGTCCTCTTTTGGTTAGCAACGTGGAAGCTGCAACTGATCAAGCCGCTGCATTGAAGCAGATCCATCAGGAGCTCCAAGTTACTTTTGCTACCACCCTGACAACTTACAAGAAATAGACATATTGCAAGCGCCAGGAAGGTCCAACTTACAGGCCAGGTGATCTAGTCATGGTTGATACTTGCAATATGAAACTTAAGGTTCCCTGTTGCAAATTAGGTCCCAAGCAAGTTGGTCCCTTCAAGGTAGAACATCAGATTGGTTTCTCCGCCTATTGGCTGGATTTACCTCCTGCTTTCAAGATTTTTCACACCTTCCATGAATGTCTCCTTACTCCCTTCAAAGGAACAGAGACCCTCTCTTCCCAACCCATTCTTGTGAAAGGAGAACCTGAGTACAAGTTAAATTGTATTCTGGATTCCTGCAAGAATTGCCACCATTTGGAATATTTGGTATCTTGGAAAGGTTATACTGATTCTGAAAACTCCTGGGTTCCCCACTACAATTGTTCAAGTTCCTCTGATCTGATCCACAAGTTCTACAAGTGCAATCCCACTGCTATTGGTCACCCTGAACTTACCCTAGCCGCAATGAAACTCCCACCTGCCCATAAGAATTTCTCTTTATCCCATCTCCCAGATGGTGGTATTGTGCCCAGGGCTAAAGCGGAGGGTAATGTCACGGTAGGTTCCATAATGCTGGGTATTGTCTGTCCAAGTAAGAAGGCACAGAAGGACGGAAAACCTGTTATGAAATTGACCAAGTTAACAGATTTAAACCAAACAGTTGATCAAAAATGGGTCACGGCTGCTCCAGTCTGCCAGATGAAACCAGCTCCCCCTTGCATACTGACGTTGATAAATTGATGTAATATGAGGGTCATCTGATATAAGCTTATTAATCAGCATGGTTGTCAGAAACTGGTCATACAAGGGTTCTTTGCAACCTGGACTAGATACTTACTTGAAGATGCAGAAAGAATAGGAGATCAAGACTCAGGTGGTATTGCTTAGTCAAATTTTCTGATATATATTGAATAATTTTCCCAGTTTCAACTCTAAGAGTTGAGTCCTCCTAAATTTACTCAATAAAAATCAATTATCCCAAGCTCTAATTTTAAATTTTAAAAATGCATCCTGTGATTGGGTTATTGCGGTATATCCCGTACAATATGATTCTGAACAGAATCATTTCAGGAAGATGGGGCTCAGCATCTGGAACTTTGTTGTTGGCGCCGCAAAATGTTAATTTCATGCCAGCCAATTTTGTAGCTCCTCCCTCCATTCCTGAAGATGAAAATCATGTCACTTCTCAATGCCCAGAATTCTATGCTGAAGATGCATTGATGCTTTCCCAGGTCATTTATCTTGGTTTACTCTTGTTAGGACTGATTGTTCTACTTAATCCTGGAGTTACAATTGGAAATTTCACAAAAAATATATGAAGCCGCGTTGGTGGTTAATCATCAATTCTATGTGGATTTGGGTGGTAATTCCCCATCATTTAGAAACAGCTTCATATTATCCAGTAATTTCTGTCACAGCTAATCAACTCTTCACTGTTCTCTAGATGATCTGCAGATGATGCCTGAAACTAGCCCAGATCCCTGGTTTCCAGATTATATGAAGGTAAGCCATTATGAATTGTTGTTAATTTTCTCTATTTATAAGTTGCTCCAGAGTTGAAATGAAATATAGAGTTTTTTAAGCTGTTGGTTCTGGTTTCCATTTTCTCTGTTTCTTTGTTTTAAAACTCACTACAGACTGATACATTGCTGTGTTGTTGTCAGTTTGAGCTGAGTGTGATCTGTTGGGTGGCTTTTATCCAAGTGTTGCTTTATGGTAAACTGAAGGCCTGGTGTGTATGAATCCAAGGGTTTGATTATATTATTGATCATTCCAGGGTGAACCCTGGTACCATCTGGGTAGGATGATCTATATTGCACTAAGATATAGCTTGGTAGATGAAAGCAGATGGTGGAATAACTTTCCATGTGCCTAAACATAAGGGTATTATAATGATTAAACCTAGCTAGGGGAAGTTCAACCCCCTGATCCCTAAACAGCTGTGTTTAGAATGGACTGATTGTATAAAAATAGACCAACCCCATCTCTGATGGGTTATGTTCCTTTTATGGATGGCACAGACCAGCGGTCTGTTTGATGGCATTATGGTTGTAAATCTTTTCTTGCCTACAGTTAAATGGTAAATAGTTGGATGTGATACCCATATCTCTGACAATGATTGGTACATTGACTTCAGTGATAAGCATCTAGTATTGCTTAAAATGTAACAATGACTGCAGTGGCTTTCAAAGCTGGGGCGCTAAGCAAAATTGACTCAGATTTAAATGAAATAAAAATCAATGAATTTATACTGATTAATAATAGATTTTATTGAGCCCTGGATTAGTTCAATGGACTTTATGTGCAAAGTTGAAGATTTATATTGTTTGTGGCACGGGGGCTTAGGTGGATCAAATTGGGAATCGATTGGAAATTTATTGGTGGCTTTCCTTTAGGGAAAATAGCTGCTTGAAGTTGTCTTGGATCTCGAGGTGGAAGAGGACGGGGAACAGGGCGTTGATGAGGAGGAAGCAGCCCTTGAACCAGTAGAAGAGGCCGTCTAAAGTGATGTTGGGATTGACAATGTTCACAATGACAATGTGAGGGATGATGGAAACCCAGTACGCCAGAACAACGACGAACAGCCCCAAGATCTTCCCCCATACCCCTGTCGTTGCGCGAAACTCTCTTGCCCGAAGCAGCTGCTGGTAATGCCACGAGATGCGGAGATAGCAGAACGAGATGATGAGCAGGTGCGGTATGTAGAATATCAGGTAGAATAGGTAGACTGCCTTGGACGTGTTCTCTAAGCGAGAGAAAACTGGGTAGCAGTACATCCCTGAAGGGTAAACGTACAGCTTGGAGTCTCTTGAACAGATGCCAGCCAGAATCAGTAGGGCCAGGATCAGACCAAATGCCACAAAGGCCCAGAAGCGAGGGTATGGATTGGTTTTGTGTACAATGACAAGGTATCTCACAAGCGCCAACAGCATAACAGTGTTCAAGCATGCCGTGCTCAAGGCCCTTTCAATAAACAGGGTGATGTGGCACCAAAGACTGTCTCGGAAGATAGTTGAAGGGTATTGTATGCGAACCAAAGTACTCGACACAGCATATGCAGCAAGGATGCTGTCAAGAAGGGCATTGATTGTAATGAGGATCCCATCCGTCGACCATCGACCTTCACCCCGACGATAGTTACAAACTAGCAGAATGACATTCACCACAAAGCTAACCAGCGTCGTGAGGCTATACAACAGGTCTATCCACTCCATCAAGCTGGCTTCAGTCAAAACACAGCGAGCCACTTAAAGCACTGCGATGCATCTTGATCCCTCAGCAATAGAACATGATTGGAACCAGTATCCATTTCAATGTGTGTATGCTAATCCAGGAACATTAAAATTAAATGCTTGGTTATTGACAATAGATTCCAGATACTTGAATTTCAATTCAAGGAAATATGACGTCATAATCGATCCAGAGAATTGGTAGAATCCATTTGTATTCAGGGTTTGAACTTTTCATCAGCTATGTTGTTTTTGTCAATTCTCAATCTCACCTCGGTAAGTTTGATTCCCTCCCCAACAAATATTTAAATTAAAGCTATGTCAATTGGCAACATCCCCTCGAGGAAACAACAGATTTATTTATGTTATACAATATCTCCCCAATTCCATTGGTCAATTCTACTCAATCCAGGACTAGAAAACAAATTCAAATCATCTCAATTAAAAAACTCTTCTATAAAATAGATATCTGCTGCAAGTCTCCAGCACTAAGGAATTCTACCCCTGGTATCAACCCTGGTTAGCCCATCATTATATTCCTACAGAACCACATGTCAAATAGCAAACAATCTCAGTTTAGCTTCATGATCAGTTTCTCCATAGTAGGATACATGCAACCCAATGAAAATACTTCACACTATATAGCCATCTTCAATCATTCTTCATCTAGTTACAACATATTGCATTCTTATATATCTACTTGTAAATCACACCAACTTTTCAAGGCCCACAAATAAACCAACTAAAAGCCCAACAACTATATATCCTATCACTGAAATTATTTTACAAAACCTCATAAGATAACCCTCAAAAAACACCTCACCAGCCAAACTTACCTGCAGGATAACCTTTCATCCAGATATTTCAAAATTTACAAGTGTTCCCATATGTCTCCTCAACAGCCCTACAACCAGGCCCACAGAAATACCAACCCCTTATTCTCAAGAACTATAACACATCACATCCCTGCCAAACCCCTTTTAGAGCTAGGATACTCATAGCCATAATCCCCCAAGAGAGAGGTATAAGCTCTATCTCACCATGCTGCCCAAAACCCAGAGCCTACAAGAAACCTTTCCCCTTTGACAGCTAGGATGTAACGTCAGTAGGCCTTTGGATGCCACAGAAGCATCTTCTTGAATCATGCCGTAAATTGGACAACCATTTTTTTATAAGGGACCCTCTTTCAAGGAAGGATACAGCTGGGATATTGGACAGGGGACATTGCTCTCTACAGCAGTAGATAGCCCTTCAATACATAGGGTAGGTGCTAGACCAGGGTCAGGATAGTTTAAGGGATCTTGATCCCAAGACCTGGCATAAGATAGGTATAAGTTGATCCAGATGGTAACCCGGGACTGCAAAGAGGGATTGTGACCATCTTCTCCCAGCAGTACTATTAAAGGCTCCATTGGACGGTACAGGAGGTTTCAAAGCTATGGCGCTAAGCAAAAAAAGCCAAGATCCAAGAAAAAAAGCTCATCTGTAACCAGAGCTGACCAAGATTTAACTGAGATGGAATATGATGCAGACAAAACTGAGCCCTGGTAATCTTATATTGGCTCCCAACAGATCTGGGTCCATGGCTGTTTGGAGGTGGGTGGACTTATTTACATCTGAGCTGATCTTGCCTATGGATGGGTTAACTTTGCTTAAACCACAGTTTCTCCTTGCCCAGCGCCATGGCTTTAAACACTACTCTAAGGAGATATAGCTTTAGCTTCAAAGCAAGTGTTAATCAAACCACTGGCTTGGGGTTTGGAGGGGAGTCATCATACTAAGGAGGTTAGGATTGAGGATGCAGCCTTAACCAGGTCAACCCCAGGAACAGCACTTCAGGTGCAGGGATTCTGGTGCAGACTGTTTTTAGACCCATCATGACCCTCAACTCCCAGAAAGTTGCACCTGCACCTGGATCTCTGCAGAGTATAGGGACAATATGTGGGCAACCAACCAAGCGGCTGGAACCTAGATGATCTGGATCTGGATGCTAGGACATATCTTCATCCTTTGAGCAGCGGTTGCCAGGAAAGCAATCTCTGACATTTCCCTACCCACTTCAATGGTATACCTCCCCCTGATATTTATCTTTGGCTGTTGGGGCTAAGGATTTCTCCCAATATGGTGGATACTTTGAAGGTTAAGCCTGTGATTGATATCTGGCTTCCATAAAGGATCATAGGCGGTATGGTTCAGGGACCACCTGCTGCAGAAATTTCTCCTGGCCTGTATTGTAAGGGGATTGGTCTCCTTGATAGCGCAGATATTACACTGTAAGCCTGGCTGGTATCAAACTTTAAGCACTGCAGTAAACGGTTCAGGGACCTACCAGTGTCAGGTATCCAAGGACCCTGGGTCCAGAAACTCTATACCCCCAGGCACCGGCTATCAACCCTGCCAGCCATCTTGAACTGGCCTATCCCAGGCCACCAGCTTGACCACTCTTGAGGTTCTTTTTAAAAATATTAATTCTGTCCCATTTTATATCCACAAAGTTTATGTTCCTGTTACTGCTGGTGCCAGGGAACTGGCCTTGGCCAACCAGCCATCATCTTCTGGGATGGGCGGGCAGTCAAAGCTCTATATAGATTGGTGCCAGCTTAAATAGGTCCATTGTAGATTCCCCAACCCTGGGCCAGAAGCTGGGATCACAGTGCCAATCACCCCTGGAAGGGTGATGCCCCCTGTTCCAAGCAAGTGGCTGGAACTTTCCCATGCAGGTCCAGAGCCGGCTCCATGTCTAGTTGGTAGGCTGGGTGGGAGCTGCATCCACCTTTAAACCTCCCAGTATCAGCAGTAAACCAAGGCTGCCTATATGATATTGGGTCAGCTCTTTAGTATAGCCAAGGGGTTGTCTGCTAGTATGTAATTTGTGGTGTATCCTTGATATCCAGGCTTCAAAAAGTACTCTGTGAAGTGGACAAGATCAAAGGGGGCACCTGGAGGACAAAAATTGTGGGGGGAAGACAGGATAGAAGGATTGAGTGACCTGGAAGATGGCTGAGATGAAATACACAATGGTTGAGAGAACCAGTATCTTGTAACCTATAATTATAAATGGTGATAAATTCTGGAGCAGGGCCTATGGGCTCATATAGTCCCCCGCTACCAGACTTTAGTTCTAATGGCTGGGACCCAAATGATCTGGAAATGAAAGATCCACGGGCAGGCCACCCAGGTTCAAGGGCAACAAAACAGCACTGGCCCAGGGAGGGTGTTTTTAAGCTGATTCTTCCATAAGGATAGTGCAAGCCTTCTGCTCTAGAGCAGCATTCCTTGGGCTGGTGTGTTTGTCAGCACCTTTCTTGGGGGAAGTGTTGCGCTTTTTGCATTACAGTGCCACAAGTATTTGAGATTATTGGGTACAGGGCATTTGCTTGAATAAAGTCATATGTGAGGATATGAGTAGCATTGTATCAGAAGAGCCAGGATCAAATGAAAACATGTTTATTTCCCAGAAACAGCTTCTGATCACGCAGAGGCCCTTGAGATTAGGATAAAGGTCAACCAGATTAAAGATAAATCAAAGATGGGTCAAAGATCAGATATTAAAGATAATTTTATTGCAATTGATTTGTTCTTCTTATACCTTCTGCAAGGTTAATTCCTGGGCTGCTAGCAATGTCTTCTAGGACATTCTAACACACCCCTTATTTGGGTAATTATTAATCTAGGTTGGGTGCTTACCACATGTCAACCAATAGAATATCTTCATCTTCACCCAGCACAGGTGATCCTTGCTGGCATGGAATAATTTAGGTACTTCAGGATCACTTCCTACCTTCCTGGCATGCTCTAAGCTTAATGCTTATTAATGTGATTAATATGGGAATTTGATATTATGAGGAATCAAACCCAGCGCCTTGGCGCTCAATGTAAAAGCAAAGCGGCACCTTAGTGCCTGTAATATTTGCCAGGCAGCGCGTCAGAGATCCAGTCTTGAGCAGCCGGCCTGTCGTTTTCAGGGGTAGCTTGGGCCAGGTTTTTTGCGGGCAATGCCCATCACAAGAGAGGAGCTAACTTTAAAAGGTAGGAGGCAGACTTCCCCACCCAGGACCACAGGCCGGCGGCTGGGATTATAGTGCCAATCACCCCTGTGAGGGTGATGTACGCAATCCCAAACAGCTTGCCAGAATGGTCAGTTGTGAGGTTAGTTGAGGAAGCAGGCATAGGTTTTGGGGTCACAGGTGGTTCCATGGGCAGGTTGTAAGCAGGGAGATAGTTGAATTTCCCTCTGAACAATTTGGGTGTTGAGAATATCCACAGGCCTTGTCAGTTGTATCTAATTTCAGATTGTATGCGGGCCAAAGGATTAAGTTTGAGTATCTTTTCTGGGGTGTATTCCTTGTATTCAGATTTCAGAGGGTAGTTGGTAAAATGGATGGGTCTAAAGGGTACACCAGGAGGACAGAAAACAGTGGGCAGTGGGGCAGGCAGGCCAGGAGATCTCAAACTGAATTGGTAGACAGAAAATACAAAATAAGGCAATAGCTGTGTGAGTCAAAATAACATAACCTTTATTCAAAAATGGCAATAAGTTTGGAGTGTGGTGTCCTTTGGTCTACATAGTACCCCACCTTCAAACTTAACATTTTCCATGGGGGTTCATCAGGGCATTGGGAAAGGCAGGGCCGGGGGAACTGGGTGCTTGGGTCCAAAGGCAGCAAAATGGCACTCAGCCCAGGAGTTAATTTGATTGGTCAATAATATCAAAGTGGCTACCTGATTATCTTGCTTTAGTGTTGTGGTCATGGGACCAGGCTGTGGGCCTGTGCCTCTTTCCTGGGTTGGCTCTTGATTGGTTGATGGTGTAGACTTCAAGTTCATAAAGCTAATAGTTGCCAAATCAGTATCTCCATTAGGTGCTGTGATTAGTCTTCCATTTAGTGCAATAATTTCCTTGGTTTGGCTTGTTTCACTGCATGGGCCAACATTCTTGGTATCAACTTGTGGGGGCTCAATCCCAGAAAGGTGCAGGCACTTGTCTATGAGCAAAAGCCCACTCTTGTTAGTACAAACGCAGGACCCCAATTACCTCTACCTAAGAAGGTGCCAGACGCCAGTGACCCCAACGTACAGCAAGCTATAAAAGACCAGGAGGACATGGAACACAAAAGAGTTGAGAAAGAAGCAATCCTGCTACAACAGGAAAGATTCCAAACCGGAGACAAAATCTGGATTGTCAACCATGACCAACATAAGTTAGACCCAGGGCTGTGTGGGCCAGGCATTTTTATGGAAGTCAAACCCAATAATACCTACCTCATCAAGGGAATTGGGGCAAAAACTGAGCTGAAACATATGCATCACAACCAACTCCGCCTATGCAAAGCCAGAACAGCCCAGCAAAACTCCAGACTCCACGTCTCCAACGCCAAACTGGATTAATATCAAGCATGCATCCCTGACTCTCTGAAGAAAATCCCCAAGGCTCTGCCTTCCAGCACCCCAGGGGGAGATGTTGCAACATCTTTGATTACTCCCTCTTGGGGAATTAACACCCCAATTAGTTCACCAAATGAGTCACCAAATGGCTCACCAACTAACCAATAAGGTGGTGGCATACCTATCATTCAACCATCTATTATTAGGATCACATAATCCAGATCCTAAGCGGAACACAACTTGAATAAGCCTCATGACTTAAGAGGAGCATTACTCAGATAAGCCCCATGACCTCCATGACGTACATGGACAGTATGTGGCTTTCCATGATACTATATAATATTCTATATTCATATCAAATAAAGTATCATTCTTCTCTTGATTTTCCCCTTTATCTTGTTTATTATAATTCCCAGAAGTAAAATCTTGACACTATTGTAAAATAAGTTTGTTCTAAAAAGTGTCAACATTGACACTTTTATGTCATGAAAACAAATTAATAAATAAAATATTTTTTACTATTAAACTTAAAGGAGAAATTGGGTTAAATTGAGATTTTAATTAAGCTTAATATTAAATCATATCAAGATGGCCACAATTTTGTCGTGTTTTCTGGGTTTTCACCCCTGAGTGCTTTAAAAAATGGGAATTAAGCTAGCACAACTAGCAAAAAACATAGTAGTTTTAAAATTTTGAGTTGAAAGTGACCATGTCAACAAAGTGTCAACATGGTTACTGTCAACATGGCCACTGTTGACATGGGCGCAGTTACCCCAACCTTGTCCTGCACCCAGCAGCACCCACAACCAAGTAGGCTGCTGCCAACCTTGGCAGCAGAAAAATGGGACTAAACACCCTTGTGAGGGGAGCTCTAACTAGCCCAGATTGAGGACTTGTGAAAAGTCTTTGGGTTGTAGATACAAGAGGTTCTGCAACCCTGCTTGACCCGCACTCTTAATCTCTCCTTGCCAAGAATCCCTGCAACTACAACATGCACAAAGTAGAGACACTAGACGTATTCCAGGTGCACAGTGAGGACCCTGTACTCCAAGCCAGTAATTCCTCAAATAAAAGCAGCCACTTGGACTATCCCTTTTATTTATGTGGGAACACCCACAGACTTTTGGTAGATACTGGGGCCAATAACACCATGGACAACCAGGAATTTGTGTATTCCCAGCAATTAGACCAAGTTTCAAGTCACTTAAAAGCAGTACATGTGACCAACTCCCGCAGAGTAACTATCACTCACAATATGGTACCCTTCTCTATAAAAATGGGGAATTTCCAGGTTAATCTCTCTGGGCCAATAATGGCTGGACTCAGCCACAATGTTATTGCTGGCCTTAACTGGCTTCAACATAATCAACCATATATTGACTGGGACACCTCTGTGATTACACTCAACAGGAACAGGATAGGCTTCTAAATATATCCTGTTGAAATGAACAAGCTATCCATGACACTGTGTTGTACAACTCATGGAGACAGGCTCCTATGATTTCAAAGGGTGGAGCTGGACTTCAACCATTGCTTAGTTGAGGTCATCCACTCTGAGCCCACTACACCTCCCCCTTGGTCACAACACCTCCACCAGCACTAGTATAACTCCTTGAGGAATACAAGGACGTCTTTAGCAAAACACTAGACCAACTTCCCCCTCTAAGATAAATACAACATGCTGTCCAACTACAAGAATTGCTGCCAAAGACACAGCCCTTCTATTGCTTGACGCCCAAGGAAGATGAGACTCTTTATCAACACCTCATGAACGTGCTCAATAAGGGCTTCATTTTCCCCTCTCTGTCACCATATGGGGCCACAGTCTTCTTTGTAGCCAAGAAGGACAGGTTCCTTTGTCTGATAACCAAATAATTTACCTTAAATGGGGTGACTGTAAGAGAGGGAGGCTAGACTAACAAAGTCTAGCTCCTATCATGAAGGAACCAACCACCAGGATGCCATCCAGTGCAGGACTGGAATGGCTGCTTGAAGAGGCCTCCCAAAAGAGGCTGACTAAGAAAAGGGAGGGAAATAGGCGTCCAAGGCCATAACCAAAGAGCCAGTAAGTAACCACAGAGAACAATCCCAGGTGGGAAAGATATCCAGATCCATAGGAGGAACTTGGTGCAGAGAGGGAATGGAGGGACTTGGGACCATGGTAAGTTTGATGTTGTGCAAGTCTAAAGAAGGGAATTTATCAGTCCCTGATTCTGGAAAGGATGAGAAGTCCTCAGGATACAGACCTGACAAAAACATCAGGAAAAGTGTGGTAAGAATGTTGGGAACCTGGGTCAGATGACAGAAGGCATTGGAGATTGGACCAGGATTGGGAACCAAATTTTGAGCATCCAAGGAAAGTCTATTCCAAATACCTGGGGTTGTGGTCCAAAACAATAAGAAGATGGGTACCATAGTCACCATGAATACCTTATATAAAGAAAACAACATTGTTGCAGATGAGGTTTTAACCAAAACTTCTGGGAAGACAGTCCACAAGCTCAAGGGCAATTCCAAGGATTAGGACCAAGTTCAGATCCTCTTGGATCAAATCTCAACAAAAAAACATGGGCGGGCGGGCAGCAGGATAGGCAGGCAATTGGGCAGGCAGACCAGAGGAAAGCAGGAGGGGGAATGGCAGCAGGAGTCAGGACAATAACCTTTGTTATTTAATAAAACTTCAAAAGTACAAATAAATTTGCAAAATCAGGAGTTTTATTTGATAATTAGAATTGATAAGCAAGGGAACAGACAGCCCTTGCTTCCATTATATGCATAGGAAGAGGTGATAGTGCCGGAAGTTCAAAGGAGGGATTTTGGGAAGCAATCAAAAAGTGAGGCCAGTTAAAAGTAATGACCTAATCTTCCCATGGTCTGGGCCCAAGAAAAATAGGAGCAGCAGACCCAAGTGTAAGGGACAGCCACCTGGTTGGCTAAGTGCATTCCGGGGACTCAGGGTGCACATTACCCCTAATGCCTGCCTTTGACATCACAACTGGGATGCTCCCAAAACCAATTATTTTGGTCCAAGGGACCCCCAGGCTGGAGGAATTGCTTGACTGGGATTTCACTGATTGTGGAATTTTATTCCCAATTTTCCAGGCCGCGGGTTAGCCACACCCTGTACAATGTGGCCCATGTTTTCTTGTTGTCCTGTCAATTGCTTCAAGACAGGACAACACCAAGAAAGCAAAGAATCTAGCTGGATCAAAGTCTCCTCTGCAGTTGGAGGGGACTCCAGAGAAGGGGAATGAGTTTTGGCCGTGAAGGCCAGTACAAAATGATTGTCCACTGTGTGGGCCAGGTCCTCCAGGTTTTGAAGAGGCTTTGCCTGCACGTGGCCTGCCCTTTTTGATGGTCTGTGAAATATATCCCTGTCCAGAGCTAATGTTGGGCCTCAGAGCTTTACAGTGACAGCCAAGAAAAAGTACCCCTTACCACTAATTGACGGCCTGTTTGAAACACTTTCAGGTGCAAAGGTCTTCTGTAAGATCAATCTCACTGCAGGGTACAACCAGGTCTGAATCATGCCTGTGACAGAAATTGCAGGATAGTATGAAGCTGTTTCTAAGTGGTGGGGAATTACCACCCAAATCCACATAGAGTTAATGATTAACCACCAACATGGCTTCAGATATCTTTTTGTAAAATTTCCAATTGTAATACTAGGATTAAGTAGAACAATTAATCCTAACCAAAGTAGCCCAAGATAATTTTCCTGGTAAAGCATCAAAGTGTCTTAAGAATAAAATTCAGGACATTGGGAGGCAACACAATTTTCAGTTTCCAGAATGGGGGGAGCGCCAAGATTGGCTGGCGTGAAATGAACATTGGGCGACACCGACAACAAAATTCCAACTGCAGGGCCCCATCTTCCAGAAATGATTTGGTTGAGAATCAGATTGTACAGAATATAGTGTAACAACCCAGCCACATGATGCATTTTGAAAAGTAAATCAGAACAAGGGATAGATGATTTTTATTGAGTAAAATTTTGGGAGTACTCAACTCTTAGAGTTGAAACTGTGAAAATTATTCAATATATATCAAAAATTGCCTAAGCAATACCACCTGGATCCTAGCCTCCTATTCCTTCCATATTTTCAAGTAAGTATCTGGTCCAGGTTGAAAAGAGCCCTTGTGTGACCAATTTCTGACAGCCATACTGATTAACAAGCTTGTATTGGGTGACCCTCAAATTACAACAATTTATCAACGTCAGTTTGCAAGGAGGAATTGGTTTCAGCTGACAGACTGGAGCAGTCATAACCCATTTTTGATTGACTATTTGATTTAAATCCGTTAATTTGATCAATTTTGATAAAGGGTTTCTGGTTTTTCAAGCCTTCCTACTTGGGCGGATAATTCCTGGCATGATGGAACCTACTGTGACAATGCCAGGGGACAAGGCAAAAACAGACTTTTGCACATACTATGGATTGTTTGAGTGTTGTGTCATAAACTTTGAAATGATTAACACTCCCTTTACCTTTGCCATGTTGATGAATAAAGCCTTTGAAGATCTGATTGGAAAATGTGTTATTGTGTATCTTTAAGACATGATTGTCATCAGTCAAGATCAAAACACACATCTCCAACACCTTTGTGCTGTCCTTGAAATCCTTTGTAAAAACCAGCTAAAAGCCAAGCCTTCCAAATGCAAATTTTTCTAGTCAGAGCTCTTGTTCCTTAGGCACACCATCTCTGCCCAAGGGATAAAGCCCAACCCTGCCAAGATTAGGGCAATCACAAGCATGCCACCCCTCACTGATGTGGGTCAGATGTGTACCTTCTTGGGCATGGTTGCCTATGTGCAGAAGTTTGTCCCCAACTGCAGAGAACTAATTGCACCTCTCACCAAGCTCCTAAACACCAAGCAGCGCTTTTATTGGACACCTGTCAGAGACCAGGCCTTTGAGATGTTGAAGCAGAAACTGACAACCACACCTGTACTGCAATTTTCTGATTGGAACATCAGTACAAACTTGAGACTGATGCCTCTGACAGAGCCATAGGGGGTATGCTAAGGGTGGAAACTGACAAAAGTGTCTTTCTCTCTGTGGCATATGAGTCCAGGAAACTTACTGACTTGTAACAACACTACCCCATCTATGATAAAGAGTTGGCAGCAATTGTGCACTGCGTTGAGAAGTGGTGCTGTTATATGGAAGGTGCTACCTTCCCACCCTGCGTCCTGACAGATCACAAGTTGCTTCAGTACTTCAACACTCAGTCACACTTAACACAATGTCAATCAGGCTGGACTGAGCGCCTGTCCCCCTATCAGTTGTGCATTGAATACAAGTCTGGGTAGAAACTTGTTATAACCAACACTCTCTCCAGACCTTATGTAGTGTTCATCACAGGATACAATGGCTTAGAACCAGACTGGCTCATGCTCTATCTACGCCCTGAGGCAACCCGCTACAAGGGCCTTAACTCAGTCACCATCTCCAAGCTGAAGGATAACAAGAGTCAATTCACTATCAATGCTGGAAACGTCTGTTGCCAAGAAGAGACAGGTGAGAAGACGCCTTATATTCCCACTGTGAAATTCCTGGCTTTTTGACTTGAAAATCCAGCCATCAACTTTATCACATAGATTATGGAATGCATACTCGGAAAAAATTGATGTTTGGCTTGAACTTTAGTCTCCTAGTAATATTTGGTGGCACTAAGGCCAAACTTCTCTACAATCAAGAATAATCTTCCTTGACCTGAAACATATAGACTGATTCACTCTAATCCAATCCAAAACCATTATCCACTCTAAATCAATCCAGCGGTACAGTGGCACAATCCTGAAATACACAAGTGCTCCATAGAAGCTGAAAACTTGGCTGGAAATACATTTCTTGGTATTTACCCTGATCATCATAATCACAACATTGACTAGCCTATGGTTTAACCCAGTTCAGCTTATATTAGTTGGAGATTGAACCTCAAAGACTCATTTATGTATTTTCATGTATAATTTTATTTATAATCTACAATGGAATTGATCCCACCCATAGGATATGGAATGGATGGACTGGCTTTCAGGAGATTGCCATGATAGCAGCTCTGCAATGAAGCTGGCATCATGCTCACCTTGGGATGAGGTTAGGAGCAGTAATGATGCAATAATGATAAATCTGCAATGGAGCATTGTGTGAGATGCCTTTGGGAATTAACTATTCAGTAAAACCTGATACATAGGCCAGTCTGGCCTCTAGAACTCTTGGGACAATTACCCATGTGACAACAATCCTATAAAAGGATATTTTCTGATAATAATAAAGATTCAACTCTTGCTCTCTTCAACTTTACTCTTTATTAAGGTTTTATCTGCGTTTAAAGATAGTAAGACTGTGTTTTGGTCTGCCTAGATAAGTAAAAGGTATTTTTGAAGTTATTAACTGTGTATTGATATCCTTAGGCTTCAAACAAGGAACCAATACTCTCCTCTTTAAGCAAACCTACCAAATCTCTTCCCTCAAGGTTGAGACCCACCACACAGTGAGAGGATACCATACTACACTACCACCGCACCTTGGGTCACATCAGAGGATGTAACCTCTTTAAAATCATGAAGCGTAAGGTTTGGTGGCCCTGTATGCACCAAAACATCTTAGAACTCCTCAAAACATGTGTGTTGTGCAAAAAAGAACACATCTAAACCTGCACCTCCAAGACTTTCCTTTCCATTAAAGCTATGGAACCCTTTGAAGGGTGGGTCCTCAACATTGTGAGACACCTCCCCAAAAAAAATAGGCAAGGAGTACAGTAGTTTTAAAAGCTATAGCAACAAGAGAAAACAATCCAGATTTAAACAAAATTAAAAATAAATGAATTTATATTGGTTTACAATAGATTTGGTTTCATTTTAATTTCACTTAAATCTGAATTCATTTTGTTTAAATCTGAGTTCATTTTGTTTATTGCCGTAGATTTTAAAACTACTGTACATCATTACAGCCATCAACTACTTCACCTGTTGGCCAGTAGTGTGAGCAACCACCAATCATACCACCACCATCACTTGCTTCATTGAAAAGGAAATTGTGGCCTGCTTTGGGCAGCCTAAATGTCTTATCATAAATGGTGGACCTGAGCTTGTAGGGCACGTCATGAAGTTGTATCGGGCCAAGAATGCCCTCCAACAAGTAGTCACAGCTCCCTATCATCCCCAAGCCAATGGACGGGTAGAGCGCCTTAATGAATTATTGGTCCAACTGATTGCCAAGCTCTCACAGGAGCACCCCAATACAATGTGGACTGCCCACCTGCCCACTGCATTACCCATCTTGTGAGCAAGAATTAACCAGGACACCGGGTTCAGCCCCAGGGCTTTGGCCTTTGGACCCAGGGCAGCTTGACGGGGGTAGAACATGGGGGATTACAATCCACAGTTCCTGGGAAACCTCCCCTTACAACTACTCCCTCCCTGAGCCAGTGGCATGCCAAAGCCCAAGACATCAAACACAAACAAATTGAGAGGTACAAAGCACCTTGAGGCGAGATACGCCATAGGTGACCCTGTCTGTGACGGTCCACATGTTTGGTGGTTTGCAGTCAGGGCTAATGTTGGCCAAGGAAAGGTTTGGTTGTTTGTTGAAGGTAGAGGCCTAGTAGGGAATGATGGCTAATAGGGAAGGTAAGGCCTAGCTAGTAGGTGTAAAGACTACTAGGGGCAGATTTTGTCTCCACCCAGCAGTAGATATTGGCTGCTGTGGGCTAGAGGTCCTCACCCAGCAGGGAACTGTGGCTGCTTGGGGTGAGGAATGAGATAGCTAGCAGGGAACTTTGTATGTTTGAGGTGGAGAAGGTTTTGGACCCCTGGCGGGTAGCGCGGACTGCCAGGGAGGGGAAGAGCTTTGAGGGCTCTACGTACCCTGATACGCTTGCAGGAGGTCTGTGAGCAAGCATCCTACCTAACAGACTGGTAGGGTGTCCTTGGTTATGCCCCTATGAGAGCTTTGGGGGGACCCAAAGTGAGCATTGGAGGGCATAGATTTTCTTGGAGGTGTCATCAAGGCGGTTTGCTTGGGGAAGCAAGCTGCAGAACTTGGTGTGATCAGGCCTCTGGGAAGTAGAGCTGATTACTCTGCAAATGAAAGCTCAGACTTGATCACCTGGGTGAGTAAAGACAACACATAGGCATTGATCTATGGTTGGATGGCCTAAGTGGAGTGCCACTTGCAAGGGCCCAGTCAAACGTCAGTTGAATGTATACTCATGCCTGGGTCTACAGGTTCTGGTAATGGGGACTGAGATAAAGAACCAAGGTGGTTCACGGAATCAGCAGAGAAGACTAGTGAGAGGAACTATTTGATTACAGAGAAGGCTAGTTGAAGGACTTTTGGTTCATATTGAAGTTTGGAACCAAAATGTTTAATTGTGCATGTTGTGAATTTTGGTATTAAGATATCTCACTATGATATGCTTAGTACTAATTTGATCCATATATGCAATATCCTTGATGCTATCAATTCGGGCTTAGCCAATATTTAGCCTATCAATATTATTGCACCATCACACTCTCCATGCAAAACTACCCTAGAAAGACTTATTCTACTTTGATCTAATCTTCAGTACTTCCAGAGATACATCAATTTTTGTGATTCTATTACTGGATAATAATACATTGTTCCTCTTATCAAGCTCCAAACCAGTGCCTGCCTTGTTGAGCTCATATCTCTGAAACTAGGAAGTTGAACCTTATTCTGAGACTTATCCAGTATCACCTGATCTCTGTAGATCCCTCACATGATATACTAGGATCAATAGAACCTTTCCTGAATGTTCACATGACTGTTCATGTTGCCCTTTGTTCATCCTAAAGATGGAATTAGTGACTATATAATCCCCTCATTCCTTTTCTTGATAAATAAGCTTTATTCATATATCTATTATAAGTCCTCCTTTAATAGTCAACCAGTCCTAGGACAACAGGGTTAGGCTCTACCCCTACAGGGGTTTCTGTCTCATAGGCCTTGCGTAAGCCTGAAATTACAACAGTGCAGGTGGTACCAAGATGGTTCCTAGTGAGGATAAGTTGAAGGGCTCAGAGATCATGATGAAGGAGTAGCTGATCATGATAAAGGAGTAGCCAGAGGACTGATAAGCTGTTGTAAGACTGGAATGAGCTGTTTGTTGTCTAAGATGGACTGATTGCTTGTTAAGCTGAAGAGCTGGAATATGTGGTTGAAGATCATGATGCAGGATTAGCTGATCATGATACAGGAGCTGGCTGAAGAATCAGAAGATGATGATGAAAAACTGGTGGTCCGGAGAAATGAGCCAAGATTTTGTCAAATTGATTTGCCAAAGTGGGAAAATGTGGAATATTTTGCCTTGGTTTAGTAGTAAAATCAAGAAGAAATGTGGATAGAAGTGTGGGGAAGATATTTATTTATTAAGTTCCTAGGATAGATGAAGGTATGTTGCTATGAGAGCTGGATACAAAGTTGTTTTGGTGGGATGTTTTCCTTGGATTTTACAATATTTGTAAATATATGGGGAAAACATTGAAGAGGCCCAAAAGAAACAGTTTAAATAGTATTCTACTATTTAAATTGGATTAGGATGAATTCAGGAAGAAATGGTGCCAGAATAATGGACTGGTTAACACTTTGGTGTGTGAAGAGTTGTCAATTTGGGCGGTTTGAGCAATAGAAATTGATTTCTTAGTTGGATCCTGGTGGAACTTCAAAAATGGTCTATTTCTGTGCTCTACATTCATTGGTTGAGCTCTGACATGTTTCCTGATGAATATGATTGGTTGGAAGCCAAAATCTTAAAGTATAATCAAGGAAATTGTGAATTAATACTTTAAGCTTTTGAGAAAGTAAGTATGTAAGCTTAAGTTATTATAGGAAAAAGTGAGTGACAATGGTTTAAGCTTTTGAAGAAAGCCATTTTGAAGGCAGAACCTTTGGGAAAAGAATGCTATAAGAAGGAGGCTAGCTGGAAAGTTGTGGGGTCTTTTGAGTTTCTGCCAAAAGGTTTTTGAAGGCCTTTTGATTGCCAGAAGGAGCTTGGTTGGACTGATACAAGTGAAATACCAAGATTAAGGAGCTGGAGCTTGGTATAAGGAGATGGATCCTAAGCGTGGCACAGGAGTCCAAGTTTAAGGAGCAGGAGTCTAAGTCTAAGGAGCAGAAGTCCAAGACTAAGGTGCAGGTGTCTAAGACCAAGTAAAAGGAGTATAAGATATTGTTGGAGGACTCCAAGTATTGGAAAATTCATGATGTTTCCCTGACCCACCAGGCCATATACCAGAAGGTTTCTAAGGGGATCTTCCTTCTGAAAGTGAATAAATGCCCATTTCAACACCTATATATATTTCTGAGATACATTTTTCCTTACTAGAGAATGAAAACCCCTTCCAGCTGGTCCCTGGCTATGACCCAGGACACACTTTGGGGACTGGTGGACAGGAACCCCACACTGTCTATGCCCTTAATCCCAACTCAGCCAAATTGGAGCCCAACCACTTGGGACCCTTCAAGATGGCTGTGGTCTATGATAACCATACCTACCAACTTGAAGACGCCCAAGAAAACACCAAAAAGCACCATCACAATTGCTTGCCCCCCGGCTGTGCCATTCCCCCACAAAAGTTGTTTGTGCGGACCTTCCCAAATCTTCCGCAGACTCTGATCCTGGTGTCTGACAGCAAGCAGGGGGCAAGGGGGTGTTACAACCAAGCTTCCCTCCTTGCCTGCCAACATATCTTACAATGCACAGGGGTGCTTGCTGAGTTGTCCCAGGATGTATCTAACGACATGAATCAACCTGATGACAATGACCAATTTGGGGCACTTTCTCCTAATTGGGAGTGCTACCAATTCAACTTTGCTGATCCCTGTGCAAGTTATTCTCTGGCCTCAAACCTTACATGGAACCCACCATTGTGCCACCCCCCTGCGGCCTGGTGGCTTTCCCCATATGGTATATTAGTAACAATATTCTACAATAAAGTACATCTTATTATATCCATTCTTGTCCTTTCTATTGGGCTGGTGTCTTTTCTGATCAAGTACTGAACTATCATTGGTTCAGTTATAACAATACCTTACTAGGACTTAGCTTGGTAAGTCTAGCTTAGAAGTCAAACAAGCTGTCCAAGTAGAAATGGTTACGGTATCTCTTGTTTTTAGCTATCTCCTTCATGGATTGATATATTTTGCCCTTATAACATATATGTATATTGTTTTCTTAGATGGGTAGAATCTGAGGCAGTTGCAATGTTTAATCTAGTGATCCTTGTTGGATCCTTTACTTGCACTGTCCAACGGTGACGTCGGAATCAACCTTGGGCTGGCGGGGGAGAAGGTTGATCCATGGCCAATAGAACACTTCTGTGATGGGTCCAAGTAAGGGATCTGGCTTGGCAGGATCAACCTGGCGCGATAGAACGGAGGGGGCAAGATTGTGTAATAAGTATAATATGGCGGTGAGACAGAGAAGATTTTGTTTTAAACTTGGGTTCGGGCCACTTTATTGGGTGGGGATTGATGATATCGTACGATTTAGCATTTGTTTAAAGGGTCGCTGGGATAATAATTCGGGTTGGGGTTCATAATGGAGTTGGATGTGAGGATTCGGTTCGGGCGGAGAAAACCAAGTGACGCCTGCTAAACGAAGCTGTTGAAAGAAAATAGTAAATCAAAGTTTGATAGTTGGGAATGAAAATTTGCTTGGCTGCATAAAAGATTGATTTTGATTTGGGAATTTATTTGATGGATCTGATAGGTTGAATTATGGCATGAATCAGCAATTATATAAATTGATTATATAAATAATTATATTGTTTTAGGTGGCGTATACATATCACTGTTGATGTTCTTATGAACGACATGGATTGGATCAACTCACTTCAGTTAACTACATCATTGGTTTCCCTTGGGCTGGGGGGCATCCTTTTGAAATGCTGCTATTGTCGAAGAGAAGAGCGCTGGTCAGCCGAGGGCATTCTGCTCACAATTATTGCATTGCTTGACTGCATCTTGAGTGTTTACTTGATTACAACCGACATCATCAGATTGGCTTACCCTGCTTCGATCAACAATGTGCTGTGTCTATTAAGCTTTTTCTTCGAGCAGGGCTTAGGCTTGGCTTGTTTGAGCATCTTTCTTCTGCTGGCAGTTGTGCGGTACCGTGCTGTAGTAAGCAGGAAAAACGACAATCCTTTAGCTTGGACCCTGGCTGCATTCCTCTTGATCATTGGACTGCTAGTCCTATTTGGATTGCGGACGTCTAAGGTATACCCATATCCATCACAGATGTACTGCCTTCCCTTCTCTTCCACAAAAGGAAAGATAGCAAGTTACATGTACTTCATCTTTCTGCTCTTCTACGCCCCCCACTTCTTCATCATCCCCTTCTGTTACTTGCGCATCGTATGCCACTACTCTCAGCAGTCCAGAGGCTACAGCGTCACCGAGTTCGATACCGTTAAACGAATCAACATGAAGCTGCTCGGGCTGCTTGCCATGACTCTTGTCTACTGGACCTGTATTCTCCCTCACGTAATAGTATTACACTATGTCTATATCTTCCGCCACGAACCTTCGCCTGTGCTTGACGGACTGGCCTACTGGTTAAAGGGCTGTTTCCTGATAGCCAACCCCCTTTTCCCCATCCTGTTCCACTCCGAGATCCGCGCCAATTTTTGTGCAACCTTCCGCTCCCAGCCAATCAGCTTCTTGCACCCCTGAGCCCCAATAAACCCTGCCTCAAAGCTTATGCCTACGATATACATTTATTTTTTCAAGGTTTAACCCAACCACAGCAATCAAGTCAACTTTATAAATCACCTGAACCAAACCATACCAGTTTTCAACATGGACATATCAAAAGCTTCTAATAGACTTTAACAGTACCAAAGTAAAAACTGCTCACTCCTTGGTTTATTAAAGTCTAGATCAGTACAAGTTCACCCAAACACCCTATCCTAATTTCCATACTAGAATTAACCACCTGCATTGATCAAAGAACTTAAATCAATGGTAATTAGAAAATAGATGTCAAGTTAAACTTTACCAACCCCAGAACTATACTATTTAAGCAGGTTTAAGATAAAACACACACCTACAAAACTTCAGTAAAACTCCCTTGTAAGAATTTTGGCTCAGTCCACGTGTTAAACCCCATCAAAATCTACTCCATAGCCTCAACCAACAAGAAAAACTCTATACTCATACTTTAAAATCTATCATCATATCCTCACCATAGATTATATTGGCCAACTCTGTCACAATCAAGATCAACACCTCATCTGCCAACCTATCTCACAGTACGCAGGGGTGCTCATAGAGCCGCCCCTTGGCGTATCTAACAGCATTACCCCTCCCTCTTAAGATATCAATATACAGGCAATATTCCCAAATTAGGGTCAAGACCAATTTCAGATATCAATCCTTTGATAAATGATTCATGGTTCAAACCATACTTGGATAATTCTACAACATCACCCCTTGAGGGGTGGTGGCTACTGTTTGAGCATAATATCATTAACCTCAAAATAAAGCTATCATCTTACTCTCAATCCCTGTCCTTCCCTTTTGGACTGCTATCTTCCCCAAAAGTACTGAGCTATAACCAGTTCAGCTACACCAGCAGTAGGTTTGATTTACAACCCACAGTTAAGGAACCCCCACCCAAGAAAGGACAGAGTACTGGCCATATTGTCATGGATGGCATCCCAATTCTAATATCAAACACAAGCCAAAGCCAAGAGCTGAACCCTGGTCCCCCAGAAATACTGGTTGCTAGCCAACCAGGCCAAGGGGCTGGCCACATTCTTTTGGGATCAGATCCTCTCTGATCCAAACCGTGTATACCATTGCAGCTGAAGGGTTCAACACTGACCTGCCAATGGCGGTGCCCACCAAAGGGCACAACCAGATACCTAATAGAGGCAAAGAAGCCCCCAACATTGGCCTGATGAGCCTAAGGTCTACCTCAGTAGCTAATCAGAATCCTGCCTGTTGGGATTTTGACCAAGTAATGATGCCAATTATGACAAAGCTCACGGATTAGGGTTTCAGCAACCAAAGCCATAAATTGGCAGTATAAAAACCAATGATGCCAACTATGACAGAGCTTGCAGATATGCATTGAAGCTGCCAAACAACATGGATTGGTAGTATAAAACATATGCATATTGGATTAGCAGTAGTCTGCTGACCTGAACCATAAATCAGCCAATGATAAGCGCCGCTGCGGCTCTTAGTAAACACATAGTTTGCTGTCGCACCACTCTAGAAAAATACAGGCACCACTTAACAATCGGAATAGGCGCTGAAGCGCCAACTTACTTTATTGCCAAGCGCCGCCTAGTAATTGAGCCAGGTACCAAAGCGCTGAATTACTATTACAGCAAGCGCTGTAGCACCAACTGAAAATAATTGCAGGTGCCACCTGGAAAATATTACAGGTATCAAGGGCCGCTTTCCTTTTACATTGAGCGCCAAGGTGCTGGGTTTGATTCCTCATAATATCAAACTCCCATATTAATCATGTTAACAAGCATTAAGCTTGGAGCATGCCAGGAAGGTAGGAAGTGATCCTGAAGTAACTAAATTATTCCATGCCAGCAAGGATTGCCTGTGCTGGGGGAAGATAAAGATATTCTATTGGTTGGTGTGCAATAAGCGCCCAACCTAGATTAATAATTACCCAAATAAGGAGCGTGTTAGAATGTCCTAGAAGACATTGCTAGCAGCCCAGGGATTAACCTTGCAGAAGCTATAAAAAGATGTTGCAACTGTGCTATTTTAGCAGAGTTACAAGGGGGAAATATTTAGAAACTAGATAATATTCTTTATTGAGAGATAATGATTGTGGTGAAATAGCTATGAGCTATGACGCTATTTACCAGCTTCTGTTGGCTAAACCAGGCTATAGGCCTCATCTGTCGGCCATACAAGGCTATAGGCCTTACCTGCCAGTCATATAAGGCTATAGGCCTCGTCTGTTGGCCATACAATGCTATAGGCATTTCCTATCAACCATAGGAAGCTATAGGCTTTATCTGTTGGCCAGACAAGTCTATAGGTCAAAGATGTTGGCCAAATCATTCCACATGTCATATCTGTTGGTCAGATTAAGTATAAGTGATCTGTCAAACTGTCTGTTTCATAATCTGTCCAGATTATGCCCAATTTGCCACAATTTCCTTTGTAACAGCCAGTTGCCAACTGACACTGATGATCTAACTTACAACCACTCTTGTCAGTTGTAATCTCCATATGAAAATGTACAACTAACTTGATTGATCATCAATATTTCATATTGTTGATCAACATTTCAGTTGGCTATCATCTCACAAATGCCTATATAATCTTCACTTGACTTATGTAATAAATTAGAGACCTTTTATTGTAAACCAAACACTGTTGTTTCTCCTTTAACTTGGATAATTTACTTGTCAACTGCCTTTGCAAAGGTGCAGACCTTGGGTCTGTACAACCATGATAGCTCCTGTAAGCTACAAACAGATGTTGAGCTTGTGTTTTCAGCACTGTTAATATAGAGACACCTAGGAATCATAAGTCTGCTGTATGCCACTTATCCATTCTGAATCCTCTCTTCCCCTTCCCCAGTATCTATTGTCTGTATGGATTCCAACTGATTAACATACACCCATTCCTCCGCCAGCCCTGTTCCGACTTTGTTGTCTTGTCGCTGACCGACAACTGAATCCCTTCCCAAGTATATATGTCTATCTGGTATCCGACTGAATACTATACACCAACTCTGTATCCTGTCCTGTTGCTCTGTTGCCGACCAACTCCTGAACCTCTTCTGCTGTTATTAATACTATGATCTTCATATATTGACCATAGTTGGCATCTCCTCAGTTTTATATTGGCAAGGCATATTCTGTTGTACTCCACCTTGCCTGGTGCTCACATATCCAAGTACTGCTTAAGCTCAACAACCTGTTAGAGTAGTCACCACAATGATTATATAGTTAATGTGAGTCATGGATAACAGGAACATGATAGTGTTGATCACACAGTGTGATGGTGAAGGGGGTGGCTTGATCCTGGTAATGAGTCAAGCACCAAAACAAGGTATCCATCATAAGGGATCAGCATTTGTTCATGTTGTTGGATTTGGAAATTTGAGTTGATTTCTTAGTCTGGCCCCGAGTGACTAGATAATCAGATTGAAGGTCACAAACCTGCTTACTCAGAACCTTGCTGACAGGTTGAGCCTGCTGTTTTGACACCCCTCCAACTGAAGGTTGGCCTCCTCTGGGGGTAGATTGTCAGGGAGGTTGTCAG
This sequence comes from Entomophthora muscae, assembly GCA_014839935.2. Lineage (NCBI taxonomy): Eukaryota > Fungi > Entomophthoromycota > Entomophthoromycetes > Entomophthorales > Entomophthoraceae > Entomophthora > Entomophthora muscae. Next base: position 620,466 of record QTSX02003560.1, read on the forward strand.
GAGCCTGGGCGCCATACTGTACTAGCTGTTGCTCTGTGGTGGGTAGGGCGGTCTTGTGTTGTCTTTGTCTTGCTTTGCAGGGTCTCAGACAATCATGGTGAAGGATTTTGTCTTGTTTACACTTTCCAAGTCCTTGCACAAGGTAAGTGTTGTTTTTGTTTACCTTTAGGATGATTGCTGGTCCTACTTTTTTGGGTTGTAGCTTACTTTTGTCAACGTTCATGACCCAAACTTTGTCACCAACTTCATGTCTGTCTTAGATGGGGACAAATGTCTTTTGCAGACGCTTGTTTTCCTTTTCTGTTTGGTCACCATTGGCCTCTATGACCTGGGGATCTGAGCAAGGGGAGACTTTGCTTGGAATTTTCAGCTTGGGTCCTGACAATGCTTGAATGATATTGGGCTGTGTGCCGTATACCAACTCAAAAGGGCTTTTCCCAGTGGATCTGTTCACCCAAGTTTGGCACACAAGTATTGCAGTCAATAGCTGCTTACACCAGTCTTCAGGTCTCCCAGCAGTGAGCTTGGCCAAGGCTTGCACAAGGCTGCCATTTAGCTGCTCTACACGTCCATTGGCCTGCGGGTGGTATGGTGTTGTCACGGTGTGTTTGACCCCATTCTTGGTGAGGTATATGTTGGTGTCTTCAGAGGTCAATTATTTGCCTCTGTCAGTTATCAGGAGTTCTGGCTTTCCAAACTTGCTGATTATTTCTCTTCCTATGAACCGCTGCACGTCATTATCAGTGTGCATCTTTACTGCTTGGGCTACTAGCCATTGTGTAGCAAAGTCTATTGCAGTGATGATGTATATCTTATTATTGTGTTTTCCTGGTATGGGGCCGGCAATTTTTAGGGCCCACACCTTTAAGGGTAGCTGCATGCAGATGGGTAGTACTGATTTTGGTGGGGTTTTGCTTTTTTCAAATTTCTTGCATACTTCACATTGGTCTAGGACTTCTTGAACGTCATGGTACAGGGTTGGCCACCAGGCCTTGTGTTTAAGGAACTTGTATAGGTTGCAACTCTTGGTGTGCCCTAGATCTCTATGGTAAACTAGGATGATGTCCACTTGCTGATGTGTGGGGATGTAAGGGATGGTAGTTCTGCCAGACATTTTTTGGTGCAAGTTTCTGTACACGTCAGCAAATAGGTGTTTTCTTTTAATAACTGTTTATTTTGTTATGTTGGTTGTGCCAGGGGGGAAGCCTTTGTCCTTTGTCCAAAGTACCAAGAGGGGCCAGTCTGGGTTGAGCCCATTTTCTCCCCTTGTGGCGCGGACATACAGGCGCAAGAGGGCGTCCACCATGGCAAGTTCTGGACCAGTTTTGTATTGTATGAGCATATTGAATCTCTCTAAGAGTTTCATCTAGCGGGCTTGACAGCGAGATAGATTTTCTTGAGTTTTGAAATATATGAGTGACTTGTGGTCAGTCAGTGCCGGGAATTCTTACTGCTGCTCTAGATAACAGCGCCATTTGACTAGGCAGTGTACAATGGCCAATAGTTCTTTGTTGTGGATGGGATATCAACACTTGCCATCTGTCAAATTTTGTGATTCATAGGCTACGGGCAGGAAGTTGCCATCATTATTTTTGATTTGCAGTACTCCTCCAGTGGATGCTTCTGAGGCGTTGGTTTCCACTTGGTATTACCCGTCATGTTTGGGGTATTGCAGGATAGGTGCTGTTGTGAGTTTCTCTTTGAGATGTCTAAAACAGAGGTCATGTTGGGGGTCCACACAAACTTGGACTTGGCACCAGTTATGACAGATAAGGGGGCAGTAAAGATGCCACAGTCAGGTATGAAGCGGCGTACATAGGCCACCATCCCCAAGAAGGTGTGGAGTTCTGAATTATCCTTGGGTGGCAGTATCTTGCAGATGGCCTGTATCTTTTGACTGTTGGGTTTGATGCTGTTCTTTGAGGCTATGTGTCCCAGGAAGGGTAGGTGTTTGTGGAAGAACTGGCACTTGAAGGGCTTGGCCAACAGTTTGTGTTGTACCAAGGTAGCAAAGACTGCCTCGAGGTCTTTGTGGTGTTGTTCCACCAAGGGACTGTAGACAATGATGTTGTCCAGGTACACTAGAGCGTGCTTGCCTATGTGGGGCTCAAATACTTTGTTCATGAAGGTTACAAAGGTGAACAGGGCATTTTTCATGCCAAAGTTGAGCACCACACATTTGTAGGAGCCATATTTAGTGTGAAAGTCTGTTTTGGGGATGTATTAATCCTTAATAAGAATCTGATTGTAGCCTGCAGTTAGGTCAATATTTGAGAAGACTGTGGCTCCACCCAAGGCGTCAAAGAGGCTGTCAATAAGTGGTAGTGGGTAACAATTCTTGATGATAACTTTGTTTAGGGCTCAGTAGTCTGTGACTAGACGCAGGGTACCATCCTTCTTGGCCACAAAGAATACAGCGGCCCCAAAGGGGGATTGTGAGGACAGATAAGTCCTTTCTCCAATGCTTCCTTGAGGTAAGCACAAAGGATGTTGTCTTTGTTTGGGCTCAGACAGTAGATAGGTTGTGCTTTGGGTACAGCTCCTTTGAGTTGAATGGAATGTTGGATGTGTTTTTCTGGGGGTAACCTGGATAGAGCCTCCTTGAAGATTTCTGGATGATGGGCCACAGTTTTTCAATCCTGAGGCGTGGAGGTATCCTGGTGATCTTTGAAGTGTATGATTTTGTACTGGCAGGAGTCCCAGTCAATTGTCTTCAGGTTTTCCTTTTTTTCCAAGGTCTTTGTAATACGCACAAAGACGTGGTTGCATAGGAGTTGATCCATTGAGTCAGGGTAGATCTGGTGGTTGACACCTTCACTCTTGATGGTCAATACTGAGGTCGCCCAGTCTACATGAGGATTGTTCTTTTGTAACCAATCCAAATCCAGTACAATGTCAAACTTTGGAAAGTCAATGACAGGGCCTTGGATGGTGGAATGCAGGTTCTCAAGCATGACAGAGAAGGGGGCGGCTTCCCTTGTCACAGCAATGTGGTGTTCATCAGCCAGGACCATGTTTTTAATCCGCAAAGGATTAGTGGCCAGCTTGAATTTATCCAAAAAGCTACTGTTGACCAGGGTTAAATCTGCGCCCAAATCCAGGAGTGCTGATCCTGTGTAACTGTGAAAGCAGAAAGGGTAAGACATTAATTTATTGGGATGTCTGGCAATGGTGTACAGTACCGGGTCTTCTGAGGGTACTTGGATCATTGGGCATTGGTCCACGTCCTCGGGTTAGTACTCATCATTGGGAGAGTCAGGAGTTGTGCAGGGAGAGCTTGGCTTGCTTAATACTCTCCCTGGGCTTTTCCCTTGTCTTGATTGCCCTGTGTGGCAGTGACACAGAAATTTGTATGATTTGACTGGCCATTGTTCCCACTTTCATGTGCATTTGAACCTGCAGGTTTATGGTTTGTGTTGTTTCTGTTGTTTCCAGGGGGTGGTCAAGTGGAGTGCCTTCCTGTGTGAGAGTCTTTGGGTCTCTCTTGTTTTCCAGTTTGCGCCTTATGAAGAGCATTGTATGTTTGTTCTGCTTTCTCTGCCTTTTGATACAGACTCTGTAGATTAGTCACCTGGTCCAGGTTCACGTGTCTCATTACATGTGATTTGAGTGTGTCATAGTACATGAGGTGTGTGGCTGGGGTGTCAAAGGCCATGTCAGAGGGTGCACATAGTTGGAGTTCCTTGTAGGCGCAGTGAGTTCCTTCACAGTGCCCATCAGGGTCAAGTTCTTTACTTGATGTATGATCATGAGCGCAGTGTCCTTAAGCACAAATATTGCCAAGAAGTCTTGTTTGAATGTATCCCAGTTCTTATCTGTATGTTCTTTGTGCCACTTGTTGCACCAGGTGCCAGCATTGTGGGTCATTCAGATGGAGATTTCTGCAATCCAAAATTGCTGTGGGCATTCCATCTGGACCAGCTTGCTCTGGGCGGACTGGATCCATGTGGCAGCGTTGTCATTGTTAGCCCCAGCAAAAGGTTCCAAGGTAGCGCCTTGGAGTCTTTGGGCTACGTAGGCAGGCATGGTGTTTTTGTCAGTTGGTTGTGAGATGGTGGCAGTTGTCTGGAAGAACCCTTGTGCAGACATGGCGTTGAAGGCGGGTAGTGGAATCACTGTGTTCTGGTAAAGGAAAAAAAACCATCAGGTATCTTGGCACCAGGGGTATACAGAGTCCAGTCTAGCAGGAGGCCAGACATAATTATATCAAGGACTTGTTAGCCGCGGCAAGTATGGGCAACAGGCAGAATTTTGGGGAATAAAGTAGGATGGGGAACCTACCTTCTGCTATCAATGTTGTAACTGTGCTGTTTTAGCAGAGTTACAAGGGGGAAATATTTAGAAACTAGATAATATTCTTTATTGAGAGATAATGATTATATAGTTAATGTGAGTCATGGATAACAGGAACATGATAGTGTTGATCACACAGTGGGATGGTGAAGGGGGTGACTTGATCCTGGTAATGAGTCAAGCGCCAAAACAAGGTATCCACCATGAGGGATCAGCATTTGTTCATGTTGTTGGATTTGGCAATTTAAGTTGATTTCTTAGTCTGGCTTTGAGTGGCCAGATAATTGGGTTGTGGGTCACAAACCTGTTTACTCAAAACCTTGTTGGCGGGTTGAGCCTGATGTTTTAACAAAGAATTAATCAATTACAATAAAATCATTAATCTTTGATCTTTGATCCATCTTTGATTTATCTTTAATCTGGTTGACCTTTTTCAAGATATTAAGTGCTTCTGTGTAATCAGAAGCCATTTCTGGGCAATAATCATGTTTTCATTTGATCCTGGCTCTTCTAATATGATACTACTCATATCCTCACATATGACTGTATTCAAGCAAATTCCCTGTGCCCAATAATCTCAAATAATTGTGGCGCTGTAATGCAAAAACACAACAATGGTGCTCACTACAGGGGGCACAAATTTGCCTGTAGAAGAAGGAGTCAATTGGAAAACCGCTGATAATCACAGGAGACACAAGAGAGCGCCAATGAAGACCAGCATCATAGAAAGCAACACATGACGCCAATGAGAAGGTGTCAGTTCATGTCCTCAGCTCACACCCTAAATAAGTTTAAAGAGATACACAACTAGGGTGCCATAAATACAAATCACTGCTCTTGTGGAAGTGCATGGAGATGCTACCAAGCAGCAAGTTGTTACACCAACCTTGCTGTATGGGCGTGCTTAAAGCACATTTTGTATAGTGGAAGCAAACAAGAGCGTTCACAGGTCCAAACTGTACCAGGCACTTCCACTAGACCAACATCACAAGAAGGCAAAGAACTCAATGAATACCCCACCCTCAAAAAGACTTGAGCTGTGGTGGTTGCCTCTTCATTGGCAATGAAAAAAAGCTACATACTCTTGCACCAACTAAAAACTCCATCAAGACAGCAGGTTATAAAGGAGTTGTCAGGCGTAGTTGGATATTACAGTTAATTTATGCAAGACTCCTCTAAGAAGGGGGGTGCTATTCTACTCCAGAAGAATGTCTATAAGTTGAATTTCTGGGGACAAGACCTGCAAAGGCACCAGCAAGACTCAAGAAGGTACACAATCACAAACAATAAGGCAGGTTGCGCAGTCATTTGAATGCAAGCCATGTCCTCAAGAAAGATTCAAAAGAAGAAAATAAAAAATTAGAAATTAAAAATATAGAAAAAGATAATGAAGTTAAAAGAATTAATGGAAAGATAAAAAATAAAAGATAATAAAAAGGAATGAGGAGACAAGCAAGTTTATTGCAAAGGAAAGTCTACTGGGGATGGTCTCTGGGAGTGGGGGCGCCTCTGCACTGCTGGGAGGAGAATTCAGTGGGGGAGTGGGTTGGCAGTCAGCACATTGAGGATGCTTTGCAGGGTGCTGGATATTTACAATGGGGCGCTTGTGGGCGGGGAAGAGGTACCAATTTTCATCAAGGTGCTGACGCATGTGTGCTAGGATCACCAGCATCTGAGCCCAGGCTAAGTGGAAATTCCAAGACATGAAATACCAGTTGCAGAGCAGGAGGCAGAGCTGGCTTACTGGCACAAGCCAACCCCAACCACTGCAAGCAGAGAACAAAGCCCTAATCAACAGGCAGTTCATCAAGGCGTCCTCCATATAGGAGTAGACCATTGGCAAGGGACACAGAGCTGATAGGCCAGAGCATAATAGTGCTCCAGGCAGCAACCAGTGTACCCTGTCTGGTCAGGCTGGCAACTGTTGGGGGCGTTTCACATGAAGTGGCATGCAGAGGCAGCCAAGGGAAGATAGAGGCTGGCGTCACCAGTACCCACCACCTGGAGGAATGCCTTGAAGGTGGCTGAGAAGCACAGGCTGGTGTTAGCCTGGATTGGCAGGTCCAAGGTTAGGTGGAAGGAAGGGTTGGCAGCAAGTTCAAGGGCCCAAATCTGAGTCACCTCATCTATAAATTCATTGTGGATGGCAATCATGTGGGTGTGTTGGGCAGAGATCTCACCAGGTGCCAAGGAGGAGGACTGCAGGCCAAGCCACACCTCAGCAGCCAACCAGGAATCATTGTATCTGCCATGATACAGTTCACTGGCATGGATAGGAGCTATGGCATCCTTGTGATGGCATATATCAAACTTACTGAGCAAGTTAGAGTAGTCCATCAGAACTTTTTCTGAGTTGCACCAAGCGCAGAGCATTGACAACAGGGTGGCAGGAGGAGCACCAGAGGAAGGCAGGCACTGCATAAAGGGATGAAAAGCACCAGAAGGACTGTCAGTAAGAGGCACATTGGTAATAGGAAGAGGCTCATCAAACATTGAGTCCTTGTTGAAGAGATCTCCAGCGTTGGAACTTGGAGCAGTGTTTGATGCAGAGCCAGCCACAGTGGTAGCACAGTCTTGCTCACAGAATTGATCCTCATTGGAGTAAAGATGGTTGAGAAAGGCAATACACATGGAGTGGGGCATTTTACATAAGAAGTTATGCTCTGCCTTGCCCATGGAAGCCATCACGTCATAGTACAATTGGTGCATGCTCTTGTTGTGGTTGTTGCTAGTTGGATTCATCTTAGAAAGAAAGAAAGTAGTGCTTGGTCAAGTGGGGAGATATGTCAGGATTTTGACCTAGCAATGATGTCAATTATGAAAAAGCTCACAGATTAGGGTTTCAGTAACCAAAGCCATAAATTGGCAGTATAAAACCAATGATGCCAACTATTGTCAGGATTGACAATTATTCCTCTCTGGAAACCTGGGCCCAGGATCAGGAATCAAACCCCAACCCTGGACCCACTGGGCCTTTGGACTACAGGCCCAAGTTCATATGGGCTTTTGCCCTTGTTATGGTTGACCTGTGTTCTACAAACCATGAGTGCTGTTGGGAGCATGTTGACCCAGGCCTTTGGATTGTTAGCAGATAACTTACTGAGGGCTTCCACTAGTGAGCCGTTTAGTTGTTCTACTTGTCCATTTGCTTGTGGGTGGTACAGGCTGGCAGTGATATGTCTTATTCTGTTTTTGACAAGGTAGATATTGGTGTCAACGGCTTTGAGTTCAGTGCCTCCATCTGTGATCAGGAGATCAGGTTTTCTTAATTTGCCTATTATTTCTTTTCCAATAAATTCTCTCACATCATTGCCTTTGTGTTCTTTTGTGGCTTGTGCCACAGGCCATCTGGTTGCATAGTCAATAGCTGTTATGGTGTACTTTTTGCCCCTGTTTTCACCAGGCATTGGTCCCACAATATCCAACAATCATACCTTGAAGGGTTGTGTGATGGATACAGGTACTAATAACTTGGGTGGTGCTTTGGTTTGGGCCTACTTCTCACAGACTTTGCATTGTTCCAGTACCTCCTTGATGCCATATAGCATATTGGGCCACCAGTAGCGTGTTTTAAGGTACTTGTGTAAGTTCCTGCTACGGGTGTGTCCCAGGTCTCTGTGATATCTGAGGATGCTGTCAATATTTTGAGTTGACAGAACGTAGGGTACAGTGTCACCACTTGGAAGTATTTGGTGTAGGGTACCATATACGTTTTTAAACAGATGTTTGTTCTTAAGGACCTTTTCTTGTATGCCCATAGATGTGCCCAGTGGGAAGCCTTCCTGGAGATTCCCCATGATGAGCATGGGCCAGTCAGGGTCCCTATTGATACATAGGGCATGTTTACATATAGTCTTGAAAGTGTGTCAGCAGTAAGCATTTCTTTGCCCGGTTTGTATTTGATTTGCATGGGATATCTCTGTATGAGACTCATCCATTTGGCTTGTCTCCTTGATAGATGTTGCTGCTTCTTGAAGAACACTAGGTACTTGTGTTTATTAAGCACCTTGAATGTCTGAGCCCCTTCCATATAGCATTGCCATTTTAGAAGGCAGTGTACAATAGCCACCAATTCTTTGTCATGAATGGGAAACCTTTGTTCACCGTCAGATAGCTTTCTTGATTTGTACGCCACATGAGGAAGACTTTCTCTGCTGTTTGAATGCAGAGTACTCCTCCTATGGCGCAGTCAGAGGCATTGGTTTCTAACTTGTATATCCCTTCACAATTTGGGTATTGGAGAATGGGGGCAGTAACCATTTGTTCTTTCAACTGGAGGAAATGCTGATCTTGTAGAGGTGTCCACATAAACTTGGTTATTTTGTCTGTAATGGCTGACAAGGGGGCAGTCAGAGCGCCCCAGTCAGGGATGAATCTTTTAACTTAGGCTACCATGCCTAAGAAGGTGCAGAGTTTGCTCTTGTTTCTGGGGGCTGGCATTTTGGTTATGGCACAAATTTTCTCTGGGTCTGGTTTTATCCCGTCCTTGCTGACAATGTGGCCAAGGAAGGGGAGTTCAGACAAAAAGAAGTTGCACTTTGATGGTTTGACAATGAGTTGGTTTTCTTTGAGGGTGCAGAGGACCAGGCAGACGTCTTCCCAGTGCTGTTTTAAGTTTGGGCTGTAAATGATTGTATTGTCCAGGTAGATGATTGCTTGTTTCCCAATGTGTTCTTTGAAAGCCTCATTCATGAAGGTTACAAAAGTACTAGGGGCATTTTTCATGCCAAAGTTGAGGACAACAAATTCAAAGGACCTGTATTTGGTTCTGAATGCAGTCTTTGGGATGACTTCAGGTTTCATGCAAATTTGATGGTAGCCTGCTGTTAGGTCAATTTTTGTGAAGATTTGGGACCCCCAGGGCGTCAAAAAGGTTGTCAATCAGGGGCAGGGGATACATGTTCTTAATTGTGACCTTGTTGAGCGCTCTGTAGTCTGTGACCAGGTGGATTTCTGTGTCTTTCTTTGCCATAAAGAAGACAGCAGCAGCAAAGGGTGACTTTGAGGGTCTAATGAGGCCTTTTTTGAGGGCTTTGTAAAGATAGGCCTTCAGAGCATTGTCTTCTTGGGGTGTGAGGCAATAGATAGGGTGTGCCTTTGGTATACTTCCTTTGAGATTGATCTCATGTTGTACGCCATGGTTGGGTGGTAACCCTGGTAGTGTTTCCTGGAAAACAGAAGGGAACTTTTTGACAAGCTGATCACAGATATAGTCCTGTTCACGTCTAGATTCTGTATTCTTAAAGTGAATGATTTCATATGTGCAGGTATTCCAATTGATCTTTCTGGGGTTGGTCTCCTCTTCTGTTTCCATGATTTTCACAAATACATGGTCTTGCATGAGTGTGTCAAGGTGAGTTGGGTAGATGTGATGATGTACTTTGCTGTGTTGGATAGTGAGAGTGGTGCTGTCCCAATCAATGTGGGATTTGGTTTTCTGCATCCAATCTAGACCTAGTATTACATCCTATTTGGGGATTGGTATGATGGGGCCACTAAGCGTGATTTGCACGTCTCTGATCTGAGCATGGAAGGGTTTTGCTTCTTTGTTGACTGGCGTACTTCTGTTGTCTGTCATGATGACTCTCCTGACACTGCTTCAAACTGTTGGTAATTTCATAAGGTTGGCAAATTTTTTTGTTAACAAGGGATTGATCTGCTCCAGTGTCAAATAGTGCTGTGCCCTGGTATCTGCAAAAGCATAAAGGATAAGTAAGGAGTTTATTTCCAGTTTGGGCATCAAACAGTAGAGGATTGCTGGAGGGTACTTGGATCATGGTAATTGAGTCTACGCCCTGGTCCCTATACAAGTCTTGTAGGTTGGGGGAGGACAGCTTGCCTAAGCACTCCCCTGAGCTTTTCCCTCCTTGCTGGTATCTTTGGTGCTTTCCTGGTTGGCTTGGGCAGTAAAATTCCTGTTTTGAGGTTGGGTGTGGTTGGCTTGGTTATTTTGTTTGTTTGGTCAAGTGTCCTTCTTGGCTGTGGGACACTCCTTGCATTTGTTTATTGTGTGTAGGTTGTCAGATTTCTCTGATGCGTGTTTTCCTTTCAAAAATACATCTTTGAGGTTCTTGGAGCAAGTCATGTTAAACTGGTGCCTGATATGTGTGGGGAGGCCGTTGTAGAAGTCCAATTGAGGACCAGGCTTATCAAAATTGATGGTGCTTGGATCTTGGTTGTGTAAGCCTTTGTATGCTGTGATGTAGTCCTCAATTTTTCCCGTCATTTTGAAGGTTTGGATATCAGTCATGATTACCACGTCAGAATCCTTCATGGCAAACTTTTCAAGGAAGTTGGCTTTAAACATGCCCCAGTCTTTGTTTTGATTGGGGTGTTGTTTGAGCCATTCACTTACAAAACAAGAGGCAGCTCCTGTGACGCAAAGGGAGACTTCACTGGCCCAAAGTCTGTGGGGGTAGCCTACTTGGGTAAACTTTCTTTGTGTGCTGTTGATCCAGAGGTTGGTGTTTTCCTGGCATAACCCTGCAAAGGTCCCAATCTCTGCTTTGTGTAGGCGCTGGAAGACAATGTTAGGAATTTTGGGCTTTTGAGTTCCTGTTGTGACTTGGGATAACAATCTGCAGGCTTTGAGAGAGTTGTTATTGTTCAATGAGTAAAAGTATGTTGTTGTAAATGACAAGGCCCGTGAGGATGTCTTGTCCTTCTTTGTAGTCTCTCCAGCTGTTAAGAAGTACCATTGCTTTGGTCTTTTTCTTAGGAGGAATTTTTCCTTTGAGTTGGGTAGGTATGGATAACCTACCTGTGCTACCACTGTCAAGATTATACTTCTGGGAAGTATAATAAACAAGATAAAGAGGAAGATTTAAGAGAAGAATGATACTTTATTGGGTAGAATATAGAATATGATATAGTATCATGGGAAGCCACATACTGTCCATGTACGTCATGGAGGTCATGGGGCTTATCTGAGTAATGCTCCTCTTAAGTTACAAGGCTTATTCAAGTTGTGTTCTGCTTAGGGTCTGGATTGTGTGATCCCTATAATAGATGGTTGAATGATGGGCGTGCCACCAACTTATTGGTTAGTTGGTGAGCCATTTGGTGAACTACTTGGGGTGTTAATTCCCCAAGAGGGAGTAATCAAAGATGTTGCAACAATAGCAAAATTGAAACATCTACAATGAAAAAATAAAGTATGCACTTAAAAATATTTTTATTAAATTAATATACAGTAGTTTTCAAACCTGTTGAGATAAATGTATATTATTCAGTTTAGAATGCATGAACTCAGTCTAAAAACAAAATCAAAGTGGATCCAAATCTATTGTAATTTAATATAAAGTCCTTGATTTTTATTTTGTTTTTAGACTGATTTCATGTGTTCTAAACTGAATAATATATGTTTATATCAACAGGGTTGAAAACTACTGTATAAAAAAAGGTATTGCATATATAGCAGAGTGTTGAAATGCCCATCTTATAAATTTATCTGTGGCACTTATTCCGTCTTTAATATACTAAATGAATTTATGGCTAACAGCAATCCCATAATTTAAGTGTGTGTTACTATGTAATTTACTATAGAATTTATTATTGATAATAATGTCAACAATCAGAAATGTTGTTTATTTGCTTGTGATTATCCGCTGGGGTGGAGTTAAGCAAATTAGAGTGGCGCAATTAAGCTTAAATTAATATGTCACCTCCTCTAAAGAATGCCGTAAGTGACGTTGTTGACACTTTATCCTTTTCATCACTGAATGCAACTTATTAAAAACTTCATATAAGCACAATGGTAAAATATTATTACCACCCCCAAAAATATTATTTTCAATAAAGAATTTAATAACTTTGATGATTTTTTTACTTATTTTCATATGATTTTTTAAATTTTATTATGTGAGCAACAATACACAGAAAATGGTTAATATTTGCTGGTTTTCCTAAATTTAATTAAGTGTACTATGAAAAAACATAATAAATTTTTAAAAAAAATGTTGACAGTGCCAATGTCTTCTCCAATAATGTCTACAATTTTCCTAACTGACAGTGGGAATTCAGCTTTTCTTTACTAATTGTCATTCATAATACTGACGTTTTTCACTTCTCACATATAAAACTTTATGTTTTACATAATAAAAATATCTGAAATTTTAATATGTTGTATTTTTAACTTTTCTCTTTCATATTTTTGTAATTTTTAAGATAAAATTTATATCCAAAGTTACTACTTTTATATATTTCTTTTGACCTTTAACTTGTTATTTAAACTCTAATAAAATAAAGCTTTTACAATATTTTTTATATTTTAAATTTCACTGAAATTATTATAATTATAAAGTTTTGATATGATGATTCTTATAGTTATTTTGTTTTGTTTTTAAATAAAAACCTTTACCTCATAGTTTTTTACTTATTATTTTACAACAAGAATACTTCAAAGCAGCAGAAGGTTACCAAGCGTCCCTCCAAGGCCCCAAAGCAAAAGGCTTCATAATCCAAAAAGGCTGCCTCCAAGCCTTCCCCCAAGCCCTTGCCAAAGCCCTCCCCTGAGCAGAGCCCATCTCACTCCACTAGTGAAGATAAATCTGATGGTATCCTTACAGACCACAGTTTCTATAACTTGGCTTCAGATGAGGAGCCTACCAATGTCAGGGACCCACATTAATGGGAACAGACCCCCAATTTGGTGAGCCAAGGCCCCTAAGTTAAGCCCTGCAATGGCTGAACCAATGGGCATAGTGACCATGGCAAGATGGCACAAGTGTCCCAAGTATGCAAACCTTCCCATCAGGGAGCTGAGACAACCCAAAAGATAATATCCTACCATGTACGTCAAAAGATAGAATGAGGTGTGGGGCCGTACCAACAAGGGTTTGGTAGGTGGAGGAGTAGAATGGCAGCCATAGTGGAAATTTCTTCCCCAATGACCAGAGGGATATTTGGGTCATTATTTGTTAGATTAATCTGTTTCCTATTAACTGTGCTACTTTACAATTTAAATTTTTTTTAATTTTCTTATCAATAAATTAAAATAATTACAACAATTTTATCAAAATAAATCTTATTTAATCCTTATAATATAAAAACCTATATTAAATTAATCATTTTCTACTCACAGCTAAATTAAACTGTATTAAAAGCTAGTAACAATCTTATTTCATATACCATTATTTCTTGAAAGCTGATTAGTACAAAATGACATCATTCTAAAAAGAGAGACATAAAAATACAATAAAACTGATACAATGCTTTTTGTTGGAAATTAAATGTTGCCTAAAATCTTGGCTTTTTAAAAATATTTAATTTAAAATATAATAATTTTTGAATCCCTCTTTTTAAAAAGAGGGCAGACAGCTTTTTTGCATATTTAATAAATAAACATTAAATAATTTTGGATTTGTTTTATAAAAAATCTAGTAAAAAGTTAAAAAAACTAAAACTAAACTTTTATTGAAATTTCAATGATCTCATTAGCATAAGTAATTTATTCTTAAGTTAGATTTTATAGAAAATATATAATAAGAACTTATAAGAGAGTAAAAGTTTTTCTTTTCAAATTCTTAAGTATTTAATATTAATAAAATTATATTTTTATACTGTATGCTAGAGATAATATGTATAAAAAATTCAAACATAAAAAAGAATGTATCAAAATCTTGCTTTATTTAATTAAATTTATAAAGGTTGAAATTTATTTAAACTAAATAAAAAATGATCTTAGTCATTGTATCTATAAAAATAAGATACAACTTTAATTATACAAGCAAATATTTATATGGGATTAAAAATAACATTTTTGTTTTGATAGATTTAAGATATATAAAGTTCATTTTTTAAGAACTGTTAAAAGTTATAATAAAATTAAGTTTATTTAAACAAAAGGTTTTTGAGTTGGTTACTAGAAGTAAGCTAAATAATAATTTATACTTTAAATTTAGTTTACTGATTAAAATATCATACTTTAAGAGTTAATTAGCATATTTTATTTCAAATAATAATTCTATAAGCTTACATTCAAAGCCGCTTCAAGATACTAAATTGGCATTGAAATATAAAGTTGCAGCACAATTCCAAAAGCTGAGATTAAGGGCTTTCTAATGATACTAGTTTGAGCAAGATTGAAGTACTATTTGCCGAGATATCAACAGTTAACCAGAATATAAAAAGGGGTAAATAAACAATGATATCAGACTTCAGGGGTGATATTGATAAATTAAGGAGATCAGTTGGGGGTCAGTTGGGGATTTATGCCTGTAGTGTAAAAGCTCAGCTAACATGGTATTTAAACAGCTCAACTTTACATAAATTTACTTTACAATCCACACCTTTACTCCTCTCTGATAACTGCACATCTATTTCCAAGCAAGAACTGCCTGAACCAAGCCAAGGAACCCAACCACTATCATTATGGAACCTATCAAGTTTGCACCTCAGATGACACCCTTTTTCTCACTGGGGGCTTCTACTAAGAGAAAAAGAATCTCTATGCTTAAACAAGCATTCCTTTTTACTGCTGGCAGTGATCTTAACAGCTTTGTTGAGCATTTCTTATTAAAAACAGAGTTTGGAAAAAGTACCTTCTTACCTGTCATACAAAATTCTAAGACAGATGATTTCCTTAACAACCTAAAGGAATTGATATCAGAGTCCCCTGCCAAGCACCTTCCTTCCCTAAGAGCATTGGTTACATCAAGCTACAGTCTGAAAGAGCTTTGGGATTGTGGATTTAAAATGACAAAAAATGAGTATTCATATTCTAAAAAAATAAAAATGCTAAAAAAGCATCATTAAATTCAAAAAATAAAAAAGGAAAAAATGATTCAGTAAAGAAAGAAAACATAAAAAATATTTTAAAACACACATTAAAAAATTCATTTCCAACCAGCCAATTCACTAAAAAATCCCCTGGATTGATTTATGAAGAATTACAAAAAGAATTGAGTGAATACTCAACTAAAATAAAATACTCCTTATTGAAAACAAAAAAAAGAAATTTATGAAGATATGAAAATAAAAAACAATATTTCTATTTCACTTTCCACTTTCTATAAGCTTATTCCTAATAATATAATTAAAAGCAAAAAGCAAACTGATATGTGTAACATTTGCAACTTAAAAAAATCATTAGAAATGAAGAAAAAGGATTTGAGTATAAAGAAGTTGCCATTGCCTAAATCTATTAAAGAAAATTTGGAATCTATTGACCTACATGAAAAGTTTTATAAGCATCAAAATAAATAATATATTAGTGATATAAATAATCTTGATAATAATTCATATGTTATAGTAATAGACAATAAAGAAAACTTTAAAATAGGTGGGGGTCCTATAGAGACAAATAATTGTTTTTATGAGAAAATACCTATTTCCTTATTAGGATTTGCAATTGCTTTTAAAGAAAATGAGAAAATTAAATATGAGTATCATGACTTTTTATCTGGAATTTTATCTCATGACTCTTTGTTTTCAGGTCAGTGTTTGATAAGTCTGCTTAAAAATAATAAATTTAAGAATATTAAAAATATTAAAGTTTGGACTGATAATGGTAATCATTTTAGATCTTATGAATTCTTATATTATCTTTTTAAAGAGGTACCTAAAATTATAAAAGGAACAATTAAGTTTAATAGATTTGTTGAGTGTCATGGCAAAAGTATTGTTGATGGTCATTTTGGTGTATTATCTAAAATATTTAAACAAAAGGAAAATGAGATGTATATAAAAAATATAAATGATCTCAAAATGGTTTTTGAGAGAGAGGAAGAAAGAAAGGGTTTATATGAGTCACTTGTAAATAATTCAGATGTTTCCCAAAAAAACCTTTTTTTACATCTATGATAGAAAATCTAGGCCTAAAAAAAGCTGGCTTGAAGTCAAAGCATTTTATGTTAATCTTTCATATTTAATGAAAGATGGTGAGCTTTATGTTTCACCTTTGACATTTGAGGATGTTAAGGAGTACTCCAAAATAAATTATTGTGCAAAGTTCTGCACAGATGACAGAGAAACAAAGAGAGCTGATACTACTAAAGGATTAGTAGGACATGTTCATGAAGTTGGACGCATAACAAAAACTTATATTTCACATAGGGTAAATAGTCTTTTAAATACAACAACTTTTTTTCTAAAAATAACTAAGAAGTTTTTGCTTGTATGAGCCAAAGATAGGGTAATAGCAATTATGGCTTTGGGGCTGCTATTACTCTCCCATGCAACTCATATATTTGATTCTTGGCTTATTAAAATAGAAAAAAGGGTTTTTAGCAAAAATACAGTTAATAGAAATAAGATTTATTTTTATTATTTGTATATTTTACACCCTTAAACTTTTATTCAGTAAACTAAGCATTATATTAATGTTCAAAAAACATAATTTTACGGCTTAAATGATACCAAAGAAGTTAAAAGTCTTTAAAATGCTTAAGCTGGCGCCTTGGCTTAATCTAACAAATAATGACCCATTTGAACCATCCATTGGCCAAGGACTCCTTCTGATGGGCATTGTTGGGAGAGGAGTTTTTCCAGTTGGTGGTGGGAGTGGGATTCTCAAGACCTTTTACAGTTGTAAAAAGGGAGACTAGAAACCATAGCAGGAAATAAACTCCCTTCATGGTTTCAAATGGAGTTACTAAGAAATAGATGTGGCAAGATAGGATAGGAAATATCCTTTATTGTTGGAACAATTGAAATGAATAAAGGTTGGGCCCTTAAATAGCCTTAAAATCAAGGCTGAAGTATATGAGTGGAGTTTGGGAAATGAGGGGATTTACATGAGAATATCATTTATGGCATACCTGTTTAAAGTGGAATATACCTTGTAACTTAATAACTGTAAGCCATATTTGTTGAAAGAGAAGGAGCCACAAAGATGCCACAAGGTTATCTCTAATTAAGCGGGTTAAGATCAGAAGATATATTATCTTTATATGTGGAGCCATCTCTAAAAGCAAAGAAAGCAGGTCTCTGATTGTCTGGCTAGCTTTACGCAGCCAATCAGAAGCTGAGCAGTAAGTGATGTCTTCAATCTTCTCATTAACCTTTTTGAACTCAAAAGTCATCTCAAAAGCAAAATCTGATTGAATGAAATGATTATAAAAAGGTAATTTAAAGATATCAGAAGCTTTGGGACTAACATTACATTCATCTTTAGGGTTCTGGGTTTGAATTTTGTTCTGGTTTGGATTCAATAGCCAAATAAGGTTGTGAATATTGTTGTTTGGTGTCTTAATTTGAATATCTTCTGAACCTTCTTCCACAATTAAAATGGAGTCAGGAGAGGAATTCCTGACAACCAAGAAGCAGTGCCAGGCCCAAAAAAAACCCACCCAGGGATAAGTATCCCACACATGAGGAGCACCACAACAAACCCCTTCTTCTTTCCCCCGCCAAACTCTCTACCTTTTAGCTTATCTGGGGATGACTCAAAGCCCTGCCATATTTCTTTTCTGACTTCTTTCATGCTCCTGATGGCCCTTGAGATCCTCTTGTGGCCCATAATATCTGCAATGTCAATGGTAAGTTCAAGATTTCTTTCTCATTGCCCAAATGCTTCCCAATCATGAGTGTGAAGAGTGGGCCGGCCATTGTGGCCAACAGGTACATCTTCTTCTGCAACAATGCTAACTGGGGCTTCAAGAGCTGGTGTTACACCTGTGAGGACCAATCTTTCTCAGTGTGGCTCAACACTGAGTACTGGGACAAAGTCTGTTGTAATTGTAGCAGTAAAGGGTGCTAATTTCTACAAACAGTTAGTCGGGAACCTATTTCTTTATACTATACCTGTAGATAGTATAGTGGCAGCCTTTGGTTGAACAGAATAATATAAAGGTTTAATGAAAAAACTGGTATTTATTGTGATAGTGTTACAGTTGTATAGTGGGAGGCAGGGGGATTTCCACCAGGGGAAGGGAGGCACAGACAAAATGACTTTCCTAATGGAGGAGAGTGGGAAGGCACAGTAGAAAGTCCCACACAAGAGAACAACTAGTTTCACATGTCTTTCCTTATGGAGGCATGTGGCAATAACTATGCTGTTCTATTATTAATCTCAGAAGTAAAGCCTGTTTCTTAAGTGCATTTGAAAGTTTCTTCAAAAACCTGTTTTAAGGGCGTTTTAAACGTAGTTAACCTTATTTAAACCAGGGTACAATAAAGCAATCACATGATTGTTATGTTGCTTAATCCCTAGGTGGACAACTTAATGTCTAATTCATTCAGGATCTGCAACAAGGTCCAAACCATCAAGAGCAAGCACACTTGTGTGATGCCCAATACAACCATAGCCTGTCTCCTGAAATGGTACCTTGTGCAGATCATGTCTACCTCAAAGGACTTTTCCCCTACCCAGCTGACTGTGCTTACCTGTAAGAACCTCTCTGTCAGGGAACCAACCCTGACTGGCCGGCTTGCTAGTGTTGGGGAACTGGCAGGTTGAGGACTGGGTGGGCAGGGTCCACCAAAGGATTGGTGCTAACTTAATGAGGTAGGACATTGACTTGCCCAACCACAACCACAGATCAGCGGCGGGGACAGTAGTATCAATTACTCCCGTGAGAGTTATATATATTATTCCAAAAAGCTTGTTGGTATGGGCCAGTGGGAGTTTGGCAGCAGAGGCGGGCATTGGCTTGGGGGTGACAGGTGGCTCCATGTCTGTTTGTTAGGCAGGGAGGAAGTTGTATTTATCTCTGAACA
Organism: Entomophthora muscae; assembly: GCA_014839935.2. Lineage (NCBI taxonomy): Eukaryota > Fungi > Entomophthoromycota > Entomophthoromycetes > Entomophthorales > Entomophthoraceae > Entomophthora > Entomophthora muscae. The sequence goes on from QTSX02003560.1 coordinate 639,417, forward strand.
GGCCGGGTTTGGTAATGTACCAAGGGCCTTTTTGGTTATATCTGGTTCTCTCAGTGATTCTGGCCAAGGGGTCCCGGGCTAGTATGTTGTTGGTGGTATAGTTGCTGTACTCAGGTTTTAGGGGATACTCCGTGAAGTAGACAGGACCAAAGGGAGCACCTGGCGGGCGGTACGTAGCTGGCGGGTTGGCAGGGGGGTCAGAGGATCTTTGAGTGGGCTGGAAGATTAAAAGGATAAAATACTGCAATAATTAGGGAAACCAATATCTCATAACCTTTATTTAAAAATGACAATGGGGTTTTGGTCTTGGCCTGGCAGGTATTTATCCTACACTGCCAGGCTTCACTTCTTGGTTGGGTTTTCTGGACTCAGGCGGGTTGGCATTGGGTGTCTCAGATGGCAGTGTGGCACTTGGCACTGGCAGTTTGCCACTGGCTGCTTTGGTGTGAGAAGGCTTCAAATCCTTCTGTTTATCAATTCAATTGTTGGGTGCCTCTTTGGGTTCAGTGCCTTCCCTGGGACTTTGGGAGAGTTCAGAATAATTCCCAGGGGGAGATTTGTCTATTTCACCGGGCAAACCGCTGGTGTCAGGCGTTGGCACCTCAAAGGAATTCTTGGCATCTTGCACTGGCGGTTTGCTTGCAGAATCCTGCGGGACAGCTAAGGGTTTGGGTCCTGGCAGGCTGGTAGCAACTTCTTTAATTAGTAGCAGGTTGTCGTGTTCCCAGCCTGTGAGTCTGGCGGTCCGCAAAATGTTTTGTCCAGGGTTTGACTCTGGTTCCGTATTTTGAGATTTAGGAGCATCCAAATTGTCATTCCTGACACTCTCTCCCATCAATCTGAAGAGGATGTCAACCCACAGCCAGTTGGTAAGGTTTGTGAGTGATAGGTGTCAAGCCTCCAATTCCCTGGCCAAGAGCTCCACTACCATCAAAGACCTGGTTCTCACAGATGCCCTAAAAAAACTGAGGATGGTGAGATGTTCCTGCTCCATGACAATGGGCAGGAAGTGAAGGATAGGATTATAGCCTATGCCACAACCCAAAACCTGGAGCAGCCCAACACTGCTAACACCTGGCTGTGCAAAGTCACTTTTGCAACCTAACCCACCCTATTCAGGCAGATTTGGGTACTGCATGGGCAGTTTGCTGCCCAGGTCATCTGCCTTGTGTTCTTCCTCCTGCCTGGTGCCAAGAAAGAAGTGTCAAGTATATACTTCTGGGAAGTATAATAAAAAAAATAAAGGGGAAGATTAAGAAGAGAATGATACTGTATTGAATATGAATATAGCTTAATATATAGTATCATGACAAGCCACATGTTGTCCATATACGTCCTGGAGGTCATAGGGCTTATCTGAGTAATGTTCCTCTTGAGTCATGAGGCTTAATCAAGTTATGTTCCATTTAGGACCTGGATTGAGTGATCCCTGTCATAGATGGTTAACTGATAAAGGTGCCACTGGTTTATTGACTGGATGGTGAACCACTTGGTGAGCCGCTTGGTGATTTACTTGGGGTGTTAATTCCCCAAGAGGGAGTAATCAAAGATGTTGCAACATCTCCCCCTGGGGTGCTGGAAGGCGGAGCCTTGGGAACCTTCTTGAGGGTATCTGGTATACGGGCCTGGTACTGATCCAGTTTGGCGTTAGGGACAGGGAGTCTTGAATTTTGTTGGGCTGCTCTTGCCTTACACAAACAAAGTCAATCATGGTGCATCAGTTTTAGTTCATTTTGATCTCCAATCCCTTTGATGAGGTATGTGTTATTGGGTTTCACCTCCATGACAATGCCTGGTCCATGCAATCCTGGGTCTAATTTGTGCTGGTTGTGGTTGACAACCCAGATCTTGTCTCTGACTTGGAACCTTTCTTGTTGTAATGGGATTGCTTCATGTTGAACCCTTTGCTGGTCCATTGCTTCTTGGTCCTTTCTGGCTTGTAGCACTTTTGGGTCATTGCTGTCTGGAATCTTCTTGGGAAGTAGCAGTTGTGGTCCTGTGGTAGTACTGACAAGTGAAGGCTTCTGGCCATAGACAAGTTCATAAGGGCTTTTGCCTGTATTGTGGTTGACTTGTGTTCTGCAGACCATAAGGGCGGTTGGCAACATGTCAACCCAGGCTTTTGGATTGTTGGCAGATAACTTACTGAGGGCTTCTACTAGAGAGCCGTTTAGTTGTTCTACACATCCATTTGCTTGGGGTGATATGGGCTGGCTGTGATGTGTTTTATTCCATTTTTGGCGAGGAATATGTTGGTGTCAATAGCTTTGAGTTCAGTGCCTCCATCTGTGATTAAGAGGTCAGGCTTTCCAAACTTAGCTATGATCTTCTTACCAATGAATTATCTCATGTTATTGCCTTTATGCTCCTTTGTGGCTTGTGCTACAGGACATCTTGTGGCATAGTTGATGGCTTTGATGATGTACTTCTTGCCTTTGCTTTCACCAGGCATATGTCCCATAATATCCAACGACCATACCTTGAAGGACTGTGTGATGGATATGGGTACCACTGATTTGGGTGGAGCTTTGGTTTGGGCATACTTTTCACAGACCTTTCATTGTTCCAGTACCTCTCTGATATCATCTAGCATGTTGGGCCACCATTTGTGTGTCTTGAGGTATTCATGCAAGTTTCTGCTACGGGTGTGTCCCAAGTCTCTGTGATATTAGAGAAATTGTGTCAATCTTTTGTGTTGACGGGACGTAGGATACAGTGTCACTATTTGGAAGTATTTGATGAAGGGTACCATAACGTTTTTGAACAGATATTTGTCCTTGAGGACTTTCTCTTGTATGTCCATTGGTGTACCAGGTGAGAACCCTTCTTGGAGATTCCCCATTATTAACATGGGCCAGTTGGGGTTGCCATCAGTGCAGAGGATGTGTTTATTGTATAGCCTTGATAGGGCGTCTGCAGTAAGCATCTCTCTGCCTGGCTTGTATTCAATTTGCATGGGGTATCTCTGTATGAGACTCATCCATTTGGCTTGTCTTCTTGACAGGTGTTGTTGTGTTTTAAATAATATCAACAACTTTTGGTTGATGAGTACTTTGAACGACTGGGCTCCTTCTAGGTAACATTGCCATTTCATGAGACAGTGTATGATGGCAACTAACTCCTTATTGTGTATAGGATATCTTTGTTTGCCGTCTGATAGCTTCCTGGATTCATATGCTACAGGGAGGAAGTCTTTCTGGGCCGTTTGAATACAGAGGACTCCTCCTATGGCATGATCAGAGGCGTTGGTTTCTAGCTCATAGATACCCTCACGGTTTGGGTATTGCAAGATGGGGGCAGTAACCATGCGCTCTTTCAGCTGGCAGAAATGTTGATCCTGTAAAGGTTTCCAGACAAATTTGGTTGTTTTCCCAGTGATGGCTGATAGGGGAGCTGTTAGGGCGCCCCAGTCAGGGATGAACCTGTGTACATATGCTACCATTCCAAGGAAAGTGTGGAGCTTGCTCTTGTTTCTTGGGGCTGGCATTTATGTTATAGTGTGTATCTTGTCTGGATTGGGCTTGATGCTGTCCTTACTAATGATATGAACAAGGAAGGGGAGTTCATTTGAGAAGAACTTGCATTTAGATGGTTTGGCAATTAGTTGGTTTTCCTGCAGGGTACAGAGGACTGTGTGGATGTCTTCCCAATGTTGTTGTAGGATGGGACTATAGATGATAATGTTGTTTAGGTAGATGATTGCTCTTTTCCCAATGTGTTCCTTGAATACTTCATTCATGAATGTTACAAAGGTACTGGGAGCGTTTGTCATGCCAAAATTAAGAACAACACATTCAAAGGATCAATATTTAGTCCAAAATGCAGTCTTTGGAATGTCTTCAGGTTTCACGCAAATTTGGTGATATCCTGCTGTCAAATCAATTTTTGTGAAGATTTGGGACCCCCCAGGGCATCAAAAAGGTCATCAATTAGTGGCAGGGGATACCTGTTCTTTATTGTGACCTTGTTAAGGGCCCTGTAGTCTGTGACCAGGTGGAGGCCTCCATCTTTCTTTGCCACAATGAAGACAGCAGCACCAAAGGGTGATTTTGAAGGTCTGATGAGGCCTTTCTCAAGTGCTTTGTAAAGGTAGGCTTTCAGAGTGTTGTCTTCTTGTGGTGTGAGGTGGTAGATGGGTTGCGCCTTAGGCATGCTACCTTTTAAGTTGATCTCATGTTGGATACCCCAATCAGTGGGCAGTCCAGGTAGTATTTCTTGGAATATGGAGGGAAACTCATTGACTAGCTGGTTTCTGATTGGGTTCTGTTTGTGTTGAGTTTCTGTGTTTTTGAAGTGGATGACTTCATATGTACATGTGCTCCAATTGATTTTGCTGATGTCAGTTTCTTTATCTGTTTCCATGATCTTTACAAATATGTAGTCCCTCATGAGGGTGCAAGGTGTGTCAGGTACACGTGATGGTGGACTTCTTCTTGCTGGATTGTGAGGGTGGCACTGTCCCAGTCTATGTGAGGCTTTGTCTTTCACATCCAATCTAATCCAATTATGATATTGTATTTTGGGATTGGGATGATGGGGCCACTAATTGTTGTTTGGACATCTCTAATTTGGGCCCAGAAAGGTTTGGTCTCACAGGTAACTGGTGTGCTGTGGTTGTCCGCCATGATGACTCTTTGGACGTTACTTCAAATGGTAGGTAACTTCATGAGGTCTATGAAACTCTTGTTAATAAGCAATTGATTGGCTCCAGTGTCAAATAGTGCTGTGCCTTGGTATCTGCAAAAACAGAAAGAATAGGTAAGGAGTTTATTTCCAGATTGGGCGGCAAACAGGAGAGGGTTGCTGGAGGGGACTTGGATCATGGTGATGGAGTCCACGTCCTGTTCTCTGTATGAGTCTTGTGAAGAGGGGGAGGGCAGCTCGCCTAAGCACTCCCCTGAGCTTTTCCCTCCTTGTTGTTATCTTCAGTGCTAGCCTGGTTGGCTTGTGCAGTGTGATTCCTGTTTTGAGGTTGGGTACTGTTGGTTCAGTTGTTTTGCTTATTGGGGCGAGGCTCTCTCTTAGCTGCAGGGTTTTCCTTGCGCTTGTTGGTGGCGTGTATATTGTCAGACTTCTGAGCTGGTTGTTTTCCTTCTAGGAATACATCCTCAAGGTTCTTGCAGCAGGTCATGTTGAACTGTTGTCTTATATGTATAGGAAGGCCATTGTAGAAGTCCAGGTGTGGTCCAGGTTCATCAAAATTGATGGTGTTGGGCACACGGTCATGTAGTCCTTCATACGCGGCAATGTATTTCTTGATGGTTCCTGTCATTTTGAAGGTTTGGAGTTTGGTCATGATCACTACATCTGAATCCTTCATGGAGAACTTTTTTAGGAATGCGACTTTGAATATTTCCCTGTTTTCTTTCAGGTCAGGGTGTTGAGCTAGCCATTTGGTAACAAAGCGTGAGGCGGTCCCTGTGACACAGAGGGCAACTTTGCTAACCCAGAGTCTTTGGGGGGTACTCCACTTGTTTGAACTTGCTCTCAGTGCTGTTGATCCAAAGAGAGGCATTCTCACAGTGTAGTCCTGCAAAGGCGCCAATCTCAGTGATATGTAAGCATTGAAACACGATGTTGGGTATCTCAGGTTGCATAGACGCTGTTGTAGCTGGCATGATAGGGAACAGACTGCGGGTTTTGAGGGCTTTGTACTGGTCAATGAGTACAAGGAGATTATTGTAGATGACAAGTCCAGGGGGATGTCTTGTCCTACTTTGTAATCTCTCCATCTGTTAGGGAGTGACATTGCTTGGGTTCTTTTCTTGGGAGGAATTTTTCCTTTGAGTTAGGTAGGTATGAATAACCTACCTGTGCTACCACTGTTGAGTATATACTTCTGGGAAGTATAATAAACAAAATAAAGGGGAAGATTAAGAAGAGAATGATACTTTATTGAATATGAATATAGCTTAATATATAGTATCATGACAAGCCACATGTTGTTCATATACCTCATGGAGGTCATGGGGCTTATCTGAGCAATGTTCCTCTTGAGTCACAAGGCTTAATCAAGTTGTGTTCCATTTAGGACCTGGATTGAGTGATCCCTGTCATAGATGATTAACTGATAAAGGTGCCACCGGTTTATTAACTGGGCAGCAAACCACTCGGTGAGCTGCTTAGTGATTTACTTGGGGCGTTAATTCCCTAAGAGGGAGTAATCAAAGATGTTGTGACAGAAGTCTACACCAGAACATTCAAAATTGTCCAGGATGCTTTGAGCTCCCTTCCCACCAACCAGCTCCCCCCTCCCACCCACGCCACCAGAGCAAACCCTTCCTCTACTGAGAAGGATAAGTCTGCCCAGACCTCTGAGCAGCTAGCTTATGCTTGATCACTTGGGCCAAAGGTGATCATTATGGACTTTGAGCTTGCTCAGTTAAGAGCCTTTGAGACCACCTTTAATGGATAAGTCCAGGGATGCTTCTTCTATTTCAGGCAGGCTGTAAGGTCTCATGGTTTATGGTAGATGATTGTAAACTAAAGCTTTAATATTGTTTATATTTATGTTGGTCAAATACAAAAAAATTAGGTAAGGTTTGTAGTAACAACTGAACTAGGGCTCCTAGAAGTTTGTAGGAAGTAAAATAAGAGCTGAGGCAATTGATTAATCCTAAGAAAATAAAGTAGAATCCAGTCTTAATGACTGAATACTTGGCCAAAAAATCAATTTCTAAATCAGGGAATTGCTCACCACTAGTTGGAGGATTAAAACTATCAATAATTAAATTGTGTGTATTATTATAGAAACTACCTAACTGATGAAATAGAAAATCAAAAGGAATCATAAGATCAAAAGTAAAAGTTAAAACTAGATTGGAAAAGAAAACACAAGCCTCAAAACCTAACAAGTACCTTTTTTGAGGTGCAAGTCAAACAATCTCAACTTACTGTTGATATTTGAAAACCAATCCTTTTTATTTACTTGGTAGTGAGGTGCAGAATTGAGGTGAGATACATTAACCAAGATTGGTTGTTGAAAATGATGGAAGGAAAACAAAATCAGAAACGCATGTTTCTTATGGTTTAGACTTAAAAAGTTAGTCACCAGCGTAAAGGGGACAACAGAAGGATGGTAATGCTTGGCAGGAGGTCAGAGCAAGAGCAAAAAGCAGAAGAGTGGGAAAAACCTGGTCCAAAGATGCTGGCGTAAGCAGGAAAGCAAAAAGGTATTTGGATTTTGGATTTGAATATTATTAACTAACATTTTAGGTCCGCAGTTCAAAACTCAACCAGAAGAAAACAAGGTAATCTTTGAACTTAAAACTAAATGTAAAAAATAGAAGGAATGTTGCCAGTCAAAGAAGAATGAATATAAGGGATATTTCTGAATAAAATGAGCCAATATTAACCCAATTCTTTCAAAGTAAAATAATGGAGTCCAAAAAACTAGCAGCAAAAAATAGAAAGGAGAATTCTGACACAGGCCCTCATCAAACATCTCAAGAGCAAGAAAGGGCTCTTCAAGAAGTATCTTAACAATGGTAAAGGGAAGTGCTGTTTTTCCTTGACCCATTTTGCTGCCTTGGTTTTTGTGCGGCCAGAGCATACTGGGCTTGGCTTTGAGATCCACCTGGAGGATGCTTGTCAAAAAGCACTTCACCATTTTTAAGGGCTACCTTGATTACTTCAAGAAGCAGTGGGCCAGCAAGAAGGTGACTGCCAAGAGAGGAAAGAGTTGGGCTACTTCCCCTTGGAACTGTCAGAGCGTCTGCACCAAGGGGGAGATGAAGAAAACATCAAACTTGTAGGTGTGGCATAAACACCTAAAGACAAAGTTTGGGGCAAACCCCAATTTCAACAAGTTTTTTCTGAAGCTACAAGAGGAGCAAGCAAGGAATGTCTTCAAGTTCCTGGACTTGGCCAACCAGGTGGCCCCCAAAAAGAGGAATAGTAAGGAGCAGGACTACCAGGAGGATGTCCATAAGGTAGTCAAGAAAAAGTATAAGGTGGCAGAGGAAGAAGTACCTCAAGGACGTGGCTACTGCCCTTGCTGGTGGCTTCAATTAGCCTAATAAACTTTGCTTTGCTTTTCCTGGATTCTTTTTACTTTTGAATATTTATATTTATTTATTTTTTGGATTTACTAATCTTTTTAGGTATAAATAGTAAGTTTCAGATACAGTTTCAATGTGGCTTTGTAAGAAATATCTTATATTTTGTTAATTTATCTCTAAGGTATGAGATATTTTCAGTTGTGCTTATAAAAAGTATAATAAATTAAATTTAGAATTTTCCTATATTTTTTATAACTTATTATATTGTGTTTACCTTTATTTTTAGTTCATTGGAATTCTAATTTTTATGGGAATAAAAAATAACTTTATAATAAAGAGTGTAAAATACATAGTAAATTGAAAAGTACTTGCTTATATCTCCTTATTATTATTACTTATGGTATTTTTATTTCATTTTTGAAATTTCTTGGGTCATTTTAGTATAACAATATATTTCAAAATATTTCTTAAATTAAAAATGTTCAGGGTAAAGTGTTCTGTTATTTAAAAAAGTGTCAACATCCAGAAGACACCATTATGTAAACCCGGGTCATCACTGTACTATAGTTTCAACATGGCCACTATCACCATGGACGCTGTTGCCAAACAGTTCATTATAGATGGCAGGCTTTGAGCTCCTGGAAGCAGAACCAATATTGTATAGAAACATATATGAAGGATGCATGTCAGTGTGGTTGATGGGGTAGGTCCAGCAGGTATTCCCTGTAGCCATAATTTCCTTGGCAGCCCATTTACACTGCTTCATCTATGTACTCAGTACTTTTGTGTTTACTGCTTGTTATTTAGCCCACTCTGTCAGCATGTCCTTGAGCTCTGTCTGGTATACCTATCTTTCTGTGGTGTTTGAAAAAGCAGAGTAATAGCTGATACCCACCAAGGAAACTGCCAGCAAAAATTCAACAAGTCTGTGTTGTAACATCTTCAATTACTCCCTCTTGGGAAAGTAATTCTCCAATTGATTCCCCAACTAATCATTAAGTTGGTGGCACTCTTATCAATTGCATATCTATTACAGGGATAAAAAATTTGAGTCATAAGTGGGACACAACTTGAACAAGCCTTGTGACTTAAGAGGAATGTTACTTGGATAAGCCCCATGACCACCATGAGGTACATGGACAACATGTGGCTTCTCATGATACTATATAATACTCTCAACTTATATATAATAAAGTATCATTCTCTTCTTAATTTTCCCATTTATCTTATTTACTATACTTCCAAGAAGTATATACTTGACACTTGTATATGTCAGATTGTAACTGTTTTTCTCCAAAGTCTTGCATACTTATGAAGATCTTGGCATATGACAAGAAGATGACGTCATTATGTGTTCTCATTGCCCTTTCTTTGATAAAATTTAAACAATAGATTTTTAAAGGCTCAGTATCCATCAAACTGGGCACATCAAGAACTCAATTGGTGAATATTCTTGCAGCAACCACAACTTCATGCATCCATGAATTGAACGCTCACTTATTAGTGAAAATATTGTGGGGCCCCAGTTGGAGGCACACCTATACTAGTGGTATCTGAGGGTCACATTTCATGATGGTTGAAATTAGAGGGTGGGATTTGTCACTGTCAGTTGATGTACAGACACTGTTAGAAGTCATCTTGGGAGGGGGACCACAGTTGGTGTAAAGTTATGCCTCTCCCTTGGGCATCCACTTCAATCTCCACCAAATGCTTTGGGATCTCTGCCAAATTACTCCTAGATATTTATCTAAAGATTTACTGAAAAATCTCATGAAGAGTTCTCACACTATTAATTGCATAATTATTTTGAAGATACCTTCACCTAACCCACCCAAGAGACATCTCTGGTTAAATATCATGTGTGAGAGAGGCCAGGAGCAATGGTAATTGCATTCAAGATAGGTTCATCAGTTTTAGTTGAGTCAGCTTTTCTGTTTAATTTTGTGCATTTTAGTTTTGTTCAAATTTTCCTACCTCAGGAAATGCACTCATATCTGCTCATATCATTGGTTGATTGGTTTTGTGATATTCAATCTACCACCTCAATCCCATCACATCCCTTAAATGAATGCAAGAGTTGTAAAAGGCCTTGCTTCATCATTCTATACTCTAATAAAGTTCAAAATTTATTAGTCTAATTTGGCCATTTGGTTTTGTCTGCTGCTTTTGGTTTCAGTTGATTCCTTCCCCCCTTTGGCCTCCCAAGAATTGTTAGTGACAACCTTTTGGTTTTTGCTGAAATCATGATTTTATTATGATTGAGAGCATGGTTTTGTTTCTTCCTAACCTGCCCCCAACTCTCACATACACTGGGTCTTCCAACAATGAAGCTTCTGTCTATTGTCACTCCCAACCCACAGGCCCCTCCCCAAGCACTACCCAGGACTGTGTTCTTTCTCCTGCTTTATCTATCATGGCCCTGGTTGCGCATCATATACAGGCAGCTGATAATACATATCCCATTTTCACACTGTCACCAGGAATCAACCAATTGAGCCAAGGGATCACCCAGGGAAGCCAGAATCCCAAAACAGCCAATCAGATGGCATCATTTAGTTCCCAAGACAGATATATCTCACCCTCAGCTAATCAGCCTGCAAGATGCAGAAGAAAATCAATTGTACCCAAAATTGTTCTAGAAAGGGTCAAAAAGTGAGATATTTTTATGTCTCTCAGGGAAATAGCAGCCACTTTGGGTTTTGCAAAGTCCACTGTGGCTGAAACCCTGCAAGCCCATGTCAATTGTGAGAATTGGGGAGCAGATTATGAAAAATAAAACCATGCTCTCAACCATAATAAAATCATGGTTTCAGTAACAACCAAAAGGTTGACACTAACAATTCTTGGGAGGCCAAAGGGGGGAAGGAATCAACTGAACACCAAAAACAGCAGACAAACCCAAATGGCCAAATTAGTCTAACAAATTTTGAACTTTATTAGAGTAGAGAATGATGAACCAAGGTCTTTTAAAACTCTTGTGTTGCAACTGAACCAATGAGAGTTCAGTACTTGGAATTGGGGAAGACAACAGTCCAATAGGAAAGGACAGAATAATAAGAATAAGGTGTCGTTTATTGTAGAATATTGTGATTAATATACCATATGGGGAAAGCCACAGGGCCACAAGGGGGTGGCATAGTGGGAAGTTCCATGTAAGGTTTGGAGCCAAGGAATAACTTGTGCGGGGATCAACAGGTCAAATTGGCAACACTCCTAATTAGGATGAAGTACCTGCCATTTGACATTGCCATCAGATTAATCCATAACATTAGATACGTCAAGGGGCAACTCATTGAGCGCCCCCTGTGTATTGTAAGATACGTTAGCAGGCAAGCCTAGAAACTCAGTTGCAACACCCCCCTTGCCCCCTGTTTGTCGTCAGACACCAGGACTGGAGTTTGCAGAAGGTCTGGGAAGGTCTGCACAAACAACCTTTGTGTGGGGATGGCGCGGCAGGGGCACAAGCGGTCATGGTGAAGCTTCTTGGTATTCCCTTGGGCATCCTCAAGTTGGTAGGTGTGGTTGTCATAGACTGCAGCTACCTTGAAGGGCCCTAGGTGGTTGGGTTCTAATTTGGCAGAATTGGGATTGAGGGTGTAGACGGGGTCACCTACAGCGTATCTAGCTTTGAGGTGTTTTGTCCCTCCCGCAATCTGCTTGTGTTTGATCTCCCAGGCTTTGGCACGCCATTGGTCTAGGGAGGGCGTTGTCACTAGGGGGCTTGTTGGGAACCTTGGACCGTAGTTTCCCCTGTTCAACCCCGGTCAGGCTGTCAGGTGTTCCAAAGGCCAGGGTGCTAGGGCTGAACCCAGTGCCCCTGTTGATTCTTGCTTGCAGGATCAGTAGGGCAGTGGGAAGATGTTCAGTCCACACAGTGTTAGGGTGCTCTTGTGAGAGCTTGGCAATCAGTTGAACCAGGGAGCCATTTAACTGTTCCACGCAGCCATTGGCTTGCGGATGGTAGGGGGCTGTGACTATATGCTGGAGCGCGTTCTTGACGCAGTATGCCTTCACAACGTGTCCAACAAGTTTAGGTCCGCCATCTGTGATGAGACGCTTGGGTTGCCCAAAGCAAGCCACAATCTCTTTGCCAATAAAGCGGGTAATGGTGGTGGCAGTGTGGTTGGTTGTTGCCCACGCCACTGGCCAACAGGTGAAGTAGTCAATAGCGGTGATAATATACTTCTTGCCCAGTCTGTCTTTGGGGAGCAGTCCCACAATGTTGAGAGCCCACTGCTCAAAGGGTTCCATAGCCTTGATGGGTAGGACAGACTTGGGAGGTGCAGGTTTGGACATATTCTTCTCACACAACACACACGTCTTGAGGAGGTCCAAGATGTCTTGCCGCATGCACGGCCACCAAACCTTATGTTTCATGATCTCAAAGAGGTTACGCCCTCTGATGTGACCCAAGGTTTGGTGGTAGTGCAAGATGGTGTCCCCTTGTTGTGTGGTGGGAATGTAAGGCGTCTTCTCACCTGTCTCTGCCCGGCAGCAGACGTTTCCAGCATCAATGGTGAACTGACTTTTGTTGTCCTTCAGCTTGGAGATGGTGACCAAGTTAAGGCCCTTGTAGCGGGTTGCCTCAGGGCGCAGGTAGAGCATGGGCCAGTCTGGGTCCAAACCGTTGTCCCCAGTGATGGACGCTACGTAGAGTCGTGAAAGAGCGTTGGCTGTGACAAGTTCCTTTCCAGGCTTGTATTTGATGCGTAATTGATAGGGGGATAGACGCTCAACCCATCCTGCCTGGCGGCGTGTCAAATGAGACTGTGTGTTGAAGTATTGGAGTGACTTATGGTCTGTCAGAACGCGGGGTGGGAAGGTCGCACCTTCCAAGTAACAGCGCCACTTCTCAACACAGTGTACAATGGCTGCCAGCTCTTTATCATGGATGGGGTAATGTTGTTCCAAGTCAGTGAGCTTCCTGGACTCATATGCTACGGGAAGGAAGACGCCATTGTCAGTTTCTACCCTTAGCACGCCCCCTATGGCCCTGTCAGAGGCGTCAGTCTCGAGTTTGTACTGTCAATTTTGGTTGGGAAACTGCAGTACTGGTGCTGTTGTGAGCCTTTGCTTCAACGTCTCAAAGGCTTGATCTCTGGTGGGGGTCCAATGGAAGCGCTGTTTGGTATTGAGGAGCTCAGTGAGAGGTGCAATTAGTTCTCTGCAATTGGGGATGAACTTGCGTACATAGGCAACCATGCCCAAGAATGTTTGCACTTGGCCCACATCAGTGGGGGGCAGCATGCTAGTGATTGCCTTGATTTTGGCAGGGTCGGGCTTTATCCCTTGGGCAGAGATGGTGTGCCCAAGGAATAGTAACTCCGACTTGAGGAACTCACATTTGGAGGGTTTAGCTTTTAGCTGATTTTTCTTAAAAGGGTGTCGAGGACAGCGCAGAGGTGTTGGAGGTGTGTGGTTTGATCTTGACTGAAGACAATAATGTTGTCAAGGTACACAACCACACACTTTCCAATCAGTTCCTCAAAGGCTTTGTTCATCAACATGGCAAAGGTGGAGGGAGCGTTGGTCATTCCAAAGTTCATGACACAACACTCAAACAACCCGTAGCGTGTGCAGAAGGCAGTTTTTGCCTCATCCCCTGGTGCAATGCGGACCTGGTTGTACCCCGCAGTGAGATCAATCTTGCTAAAGACCTTTGCGCCTGCAAGTGTATCAAACAGGTTGTCAATCAGCAGCAGGGGGTACTTATTTTTAACTGTCACCTCGTTTAAGGCGCGGTAGTCTGTGACCAGGCAAAGAGACCCATCCTTCTTAGCTACAAAGAAGACAGCCGCCCCGTATGGAGATAGCAAGGGGCAAATAAAGCCCTTATCAAGCGCGTCCACAAGGTGCTGGCGGAGGGTTTCATCTTCCTTTGGTGTGAGACAGTATAATGGTTGTGCTTTAGGTAACAATCCTTGAAGTTGTACAGCGTGCTGGATCTCCCGGGGCGGAGGTAGTTGTTCAAGTGTTTCACTGAATACATCCTTGTACTCCTCAAGGAGTGCAGCTAGCGCTGGTGGTGGTGATGATGACAAGGGAGGGACTGCAGATGATTCTGCACGGATAACTTTGACTGAACATTGGTTAAAGTCTAGTTTCCCCCCTTGAAGTTGTATGAGCCCGTCTCTGTTATCCTGACAAACACAGTGTCATGTAGTAGCTTGTTCATTTCCACGGGGTAGATCTGGAACCCCACCCCATTCCTATTGAGGGTGATGACAGAGGTATCCCAGTCAATGTAAGGGACAGTTATGCCAGAGCCAGTTGAGGCCAGCAATTACGTTGTGGCTGAGGCCTGCCATGATTGGCCCAGAGAGCTTAACCTGGATGTTCCCCATTCTTACAGAGAAGGGTACCGTCTTGTGGGTGATGGCCACTCTGCGGGAGTCAGCTACATGTACTGCTTTGAATCTGCTGGGTACTTGGTCTAATTGTTGGGAGTCAGCAAACGCCTGATCTACCATGGTGTGATCAGCCCTGGTATCTACCAGTAACTTGTGGGTGTTCCCACAGAAACAGAAGGGATAGGACAAGCGTGTTACTTTATTTGAGGAATGAGCGGCTTGCAACACGGGGTCATTGCTATGGACCTGAAAGACGTCTAGGGTTTCAACCTTGTGAAGATTGTAGTTGTGGGAGTTCTTTGCAAGCAAGGGCTGAGAGGGCGGGTCGGTCAGGGTTGTAAGGCCTCTTGTTGTTACAACCCCCAGGCTTTTCCCTGGTCCTTAATTAGCGCTAGCTGGAGCTCCCCCCTTGCGGGGGCGTTTAGCTGCACTTTCTTGTTGACAAGGTTGGCAACGGCCCACTTGACCTTGGCCATTGTTAGGTGCAGGACGTGGTTGGGGTGGAGCATTGTTGGTGCGGCGGAAGCCCATTGAAGCCTGGTTATTGGCCTCTACAATGGCTTTATAACAGTCATCAATAGAGGTGCAGCAACTGACGGGGACCCACTTGCAAATATGGGGTTTTAACCCATTAACAATGAGAGTGAGCAACATGGTGTTCCCATTGGTCACAGCTTTGGGGGCGGCAGCAAGGGCTTGTTGCCAAGCGGCAAGATACTCAGGGACAGAACCAGTCTGCTTGATGGCTAAGAGGGGAGTCCCCAAGACAATGGGAGAGAAAGTTTCACTATATTGGGATTTGGCGGCGTCTCAAAATGTTGCCCAGGTGACGTCAAACTCCTGGCTGGCCCAGTTGGTGAACCACACAGCGGCAGGCCCTGTAAGGCGGCCAGATGCTGTGGCAACCCACATGGACTCTGGGACCTGACAGATACAAAGGCGTGTTTTGGTGGACTGGAGCCAACTGACAATGTCAGCTCCTTTGACACCGCCAGTGAAGGACTCTAGTTGGAGGTTGAGCATATGTTGAGACAGGTCCAACTGTGGCGGGGTGACGCTAGCGTCACGCTGCCTGAGGCGGAGCCAATTGTATACACTGGTAAGAACTAGCTGATCTTGATAGATGACATAACCTTTGGGAATGTCCCCCTTGGGGATTGGAAGGAATGTCTCTTGTTGTGGAGTAGCCATGCGGCCCGTACTCTGTCCTTTCTTGGGGGGAATTTTGTTTTTAAAATAGGTCGTAAACCTACTTCTGCTACCACTGTTGCAACTGAACCAATGAGAGTTCAGTACTTGGAATTGGGGAAGACAACAGTCCAATAGGAAAGGACAGAATAATAAGAATAAGGTGTTGTTTATTGTAGAATATTGTGATTAATATACCATATGGGGAAAGCCACAAGGCCACAAGGGGGTGGCATAGTGGGAAGTTCCATGTAAGGTTTGGAGCCAAGGAATAACTTGTGCGGGGATCAACAGGTCAAATTGGCAACACTCCTAATTAGGATGAAGTACCCGCCATTTGACATTGCCATCAGATTAATCCATAACATTAGATACGTCAAGGGGCAACTCATTGAGCGCCCCCTGTGTATTGTAAGATACGTTAGCAGGCAAGCCTAGAAACTCGGTTGCAACACTTGTATTCATTTAAGGGATGAGATGGGATTAGGGTGATAGATTGAATGCCACAAAACCAATCAACCAACGATATGAGCAGATACAAGTGCATTTCTTGAGGTAGGAAAATTTGAACAAAACTCAAATGTATAAAATCAAACAGAAAAGCTGACTCAACTAAAACTAATGAACCTATCTTGAATGCAATTACCATTGCTCCTGGCCTCTCTCACACATGATATTTAACCATAGGTGTCTCTTGGGTAGGTTAGGTGGGGGCATCTTCAGAATAATTCCAAAATGTTAAATTGAGGGATTTTATTGGGCTTTTTCAGTAATCTTTTGGATAAATATTCAAAAATAATTCAATAGAAATTCCCAAGCATTTGGCAGGAATTGAAGTAGAGACCTAAGGGAAAGGCGTAACTTTACAGTGTAGCCCTGCATCATTTTGCCAAGGCCAGCAAACAGCTTGTTTACTTGGCTATTAGAAGAAGAAGACAAAATGAATTTTTGTTAAAAAACTAAGCTCAATAAGAGGAGTGTATATTTTAGTCTTTTTTATTGTTAAATATGTCTAATTTGGTTAATATTACAATCTAAATTTTAGCTGTCCTAAATGGAATTGGTGATTTTTGAAAATATCTGTGATTCTCAAAAAAATTGGCATCAATTCACTTATGATCTTTTGACATCCTGTTTGAGATGCCCATAAATTACATTTATTTCAAATTCACCTCATTTTGATTTGAATTTTGGCTCTTGGATTTTGTTGTGCCCTGCCCCAAAGGGCAGGCCTTTAATCAATCTTAAGTTTGAGTTCAAACTTAAGTTTATATTGATAATTTATTAGTATTATTCAATCAAACAATTACCTTGGTTTTTGCTCTTGCTCCAGGTTTGTGCTTGCTTTTGGTTTTTGTTTTTGCTCTTGTGTGTTTATGCATGGTTTCTATTTACTTTTTATATCATTCCTATTTTTAAGATAGGTTTTCTTTTTTTACTTTTTAACTCTGCTTACACAACTGTTGTCTTCTTCCCCTACAGCATGCAGATCTTTGGCTTGCTGTTGCCAGCAGTTTTCCCCATCACCCTGTGTTCCCTTTTGTTTATAAACTTGCCTGCCAAGAAATACTCTCCTTGCCAATGAAGATCTTCTCCAGGACTTGGCTTTTATGCCATATAAATAAAGACACCAGAAAAGTAAGCTCTTAAGCTGAAATTCTAAGTGGTTTATCCCAATCACTGTCACAGGTTTTTACTTCAATCTTTAACTTTTTCTTTTCAAATCTTCAAATTCTAACTTCAAAATTTACTTAGGTTATCTTTTTTTAAAAAAAAGGAACTTAGGCTTATAGTAAATACTTTTTTAGGTCTCAATTCTTCCAGAGATAAAACAGCTAGCATAATTAGAATGAAGATTGCTAGACAACAAGCAATTAGCTTGTTGTCACCATTTTTTAACATTAGGGATAACTTTACTAGTTTTATGTTGAGATATTCACATGGGAAATATCCTAATGTAGATATACCTTTGGTTAGAAACAAATATTTATTTAATACTTTGTTCTATATAGTTTGTTTAGGACTAGTTAACTCTATGACACCTTTTGTGTCTAACCATAAGTTTTTGGCAGGTCTTTTAAAAGTACTTCTAAAAACAGTACCTACTTTTTTATCTTTTAAACCTAAATCTGAATGCTTTACATGATATAGTATATAATCTTGCACCTTATTGGGCAAGACTTTACAGATTTGACAATCCCGCAATTTCATATTCATTGATACTTCCATGTTGTCTATGATTTGTTAGACTCACAGAAAATATCAAATTGTACATTAGAATCCCAAATTTCTGATCTATGTATCCTGAATTTGTTTAATGTGTTTTGTCTTTAGTTAGTTAAGTTGTTTGCACTAGGGATTCAAAAATTTCAAATTCAAATAAATCAAAAAAGTCAATAAAATGGTTGATTCTATTAAATATTTTAGCTTTCATTCAGCTGAGTCACCTGCAAATGTGATTTGAAATTTGGGTCAAGGATTCAACAATACCACATTTCTATCATTAGGTTCTGGATTTACAGTACTATATTGTATGTTTATGTGTATTATATTTATATATCTGTCCAAACTGGCCACATTATTGTTTTTATTACTTTTATAACATTTTTTGATTTTGCACAATTTTCATATCCAAAAAAGACACCAAGAACATTTCAATTTGATATTTGTTACAGATTGCATGTACTTATTTAGACAGATTAACACTTAGATAGTACTTGATATGATTTGTCTGTATTTAGTTTTGTGTGCTATGAACCTGTTATAATATTTCTCCTACTTTCATATTTGAGATTTGCATTATAGTTTGCAACTTTTGTGCACCCTTCTCAATCATATTAAATATGAAAATTTGATGTGTATGGGTTGATATTTTTGCATCTTAAAATCCTGACCTAACTGTGTGACTTTGGCGTGACATGTGCCTGATATAAATGTTGTGTATTTGATTCAATTCACCCATTAAAGCCTAAATTTATGTTAATATATATCAAATTGTGTGCTTAATAATAATTTTTATTATATATGTGGATTTAGTTTGCTCTGATCTGACTTTTTCCTATCTTAACAGCTTTGAAAAGTATATTACTGAGCCCAGAGTTTCAATCTATTCTTGCTTCTCACCTGGTTTTATTAACTCCAGGTGTCATTTATGTACTTTTGCATTAATTTTTAACTCGATTTCATCAATTTTGATTGAAGTGTAAATACATTGTAATTTGCTGTGCTTACAGATTGGTTCTGAGTGCTTAAAAGTGCTCCCTGCTCTAGAATTAAGTCTTATTGAGGCAAAATACAGAACTGGGTTTAACGTACAACTAAAAACAGGTTCAGGACTAAATTTATCTTGTATTGGCAAACTAGTTTGTGATCTCTTTTCAACAATGTATTAGGGTGAGAAAATGAGTTCTTTACAATAAAATTCTTCTAAACCATTCTTTTATAATATATTATAAACTTAAAAGAAGGATATATTTGACATAAATAATGGAAAGGCTTATTTATGAGAAGTATTTTAAACATAAGTTACCTCTTTTTACCAATGAACCCCCCAGTTTTAAAAGTTAAGCATTCTTTGGGCTGACTTCTGATTGATAATATATATTTTATTGTATCCAAATATTTATTTTTAATTTTTTAAGATTTATAATAAAAATCTATTTTATTTCTAAGACTTGGCAGAAAAAATATTACACTATATTGCAGAAATAGAGTATATTATATAACTATTTTTATCATTTATAATTTGGTCTGCTCCAAAACATCATGTAATAATTACAAAATAAATATAACTTCCAATAGATAATTATGCTGTGGGTAGTATAAATAAATAGAAACAAATTATATAAAAGTAAGAGCAATCCTTGAAAAGCAGAGCTACATCATATATTTTAATTCTTAATTTTTAGCTGCTACAAATTACACACGAGAATATATTATAGCATTTTTTATAAATTTCTTTTTTAAGTTATCTAAGATTAACAATTTATCAAAGTTTCAAGCCCTAAGGTTTATTGCATGCTTTACAAATTCTTCAAAAGTATCTTAGTTCGCCTTAATTGGGATGGTGGTTGAGATGCTTGAATCTCGATTTTAATTTGATTTTTCTAGATCGAGACTGCTCAACCCCGAGCAAATTAAAGCATTCGATCCAAAATCAAGCCAGTTCCGAACTAGCTAGCGTCTAATTCCATGACTGATTTCAGATACAAACGTATTCCTTGGTTTCAACGCCATTATTAAAAAGTGGATTTAACTATATATTTATATTTGCTTTGATGTAAATCAAGAGCCTCAATCAAGCCTGTTCAAGGAAGTCTGTTGAAGTGTGACTTGTTCGCTCTTCTTAAAATCAACAAATAGATCGCGTTGCTTTAAGGCCTAATCTTAAAGAGCCAATCAAACATGTCTGCCAGCACTCCAAATTATGAGCTAACCAATCAGGCACGACCTTTCACCTCAGTTTAAAATTATATGAATCCGATTAAAAACAAAAGTAAAATCCAAATTCAAATCGAAATGATTATGTCAAAGAACCCAGATGGGTATAAGAAAACGTGTCACTGACCATCCTTTCATTATTCATTAAAAATGTCTGGTAAAGGAAAGGCTGTTGTAACTAAAGAGGGATCTCGTACCCGCTCCGCCAAAGCTGGACTTCAATTCCCCGTTGGCCGTCTTCACCGTCATCTTAAGCGCGGAAACTATGCCAAGCGCATTGGTACTGGTGCCCCCGTTTACCTTGCTTCCGTTCTTGAATATCTCACCGCTGAAATTCTTGAGCTTGCCGGTAACGCTTGCCGCGATAACAAGAAGACTCGTATCACTCCCCGTCATCTCCAGCTTGCCATCCGCAATGACGAAGAGTTGAACAAACTTCTCGGACACGTAACCATCGCTCAAGGTGGTGTCCTCCCCAACATCCACGGTGTCCTTCTCCCCAAGAAGACCAAGAAGGATGAATCTTCCCAGGACCTTTAAATTCTAACTATGTAAAGTATAGCCTATAAATGTCCCTTAACGCCCATTAACTGCAAGATTCCCCTATAGAGATTTAGTTAATTTTTAAAGAAATATATTAGTTTTATGGTTGATCTTTGATCTGAAAAACAATACGAGCTATTATTTCCTGCTCTCTTTGTAAACTTCGTTAAAACGAGCTTAAATCAAAATAGCCAACTTGACTTGTAGCAAGAGTCTTAACTTGGCTTAACACGAAAGTTTGTTATCTACGATTAGTTCAGCATTCTATGGTATAATTATATGAGAAAACCTAATAGTAAAGTATTTTTCATTAGTAGTCAAACTTTGTCCTTGATTGCGTATCCTCTTCCCATAACTGCTACAAGCTTTAACTCTGATAAGCTAAAAGCTTATTCATCTTTAAGAGGCTTTTTAATCTATTGATTTTTAAACTGTATATTTTCAATTAAAGCTTATGGTGATACCATATATTGAAAATTATCCCGTATCTATTTAAAACGTTATTATTATTTAAGTTAAGGTATTTGGCTTCAAAAAACATACAGGCTAGTTACTTAACTCCAAACATCATTTTTACTCTATAAATAGATATTGTGGGATCTATTGCTATGCTTAAAATAATGGTGTTCATCTGAGTTGTTCTATTATGAGCTAAACTACTTCATATGTTTTGACATCTTTATACAAGCCTATATTCTACTATACTGCGAAGAAATTACCCCCAAAGTTTTGGATTTCGGCGAGAGATTGTTATATCAGTGAGATCCAAAACAGGATGTCCACATTGTTCCAATTGAAGTGCTTGGCTTTAAAAATGATAAACTTAAGCAATTCATAACTCAATCATGTGAATTATCTTAGATTAAAAGTAGCCTGTTTAAACTTATGTCTAAAATATAATATATTCAGATTTGCTTTCTGGGTTTAAAAAGGTTCTGGGATTAAGAAATGTAGGTTTGGATTTCGGGCTCTTAGGTCTAACAGTACAATCGTAATGTTTATCATGTCATTTTCAAATTAGCAATGATGTTTAGCAATTACAGCTGCACAAGTATATATCTTTTATAATACTTCTAAAATCTGATTTTCCACCACATTGTTTCAAAAGAAAAGTTTTAGCCTATAATTTAGCGTAGCATAGTAAAAAAGTAGATGCTCTATTTCAAAAATGACACCTTGAAGAGGGTCAAAAACTTTGTAAATCAAGAAAGATACATGTTTACCCAAAAATTTTTATCTAAAACTAGCCCACTTGTCGCTCATCGCTACAATTGTTTAAGGAGGACAGGCTTGAGACGTTTGTTTTCAAACAGCTTCTAATCTTGTGGCATGTTGGTTATCTATTTCTAAAGCTCACAATGCCCTTTTTCATACTTCAAATATAGATTGATCAACCAAGTTCTGTTAGAGGGTAGAACTGCCAATACTTGCAAATCTGCTGAACATAAATAAATGGAAAATCCAGGATTCGAAAGTTAATGGGGGTCCTGCAGGCCAATATTTTAAAAAATACTAGAAGCTTTTGTATAAGTGTACTCAACAACTTATCACAGTTTTATAGTGTTGAGAGTAGGCTTAGTAAAAGTGAGATTTTGAAGAAAAATATAGTTTTTATTGAAATATTATTTGTGCTATGTTGTGAAAAGTTGTGAATCAGAAATCTGGAATGGATTCTGATAACAATTTGCGAATTGTATCTTGGAAGTGTCACATGCAAGATCAGGAATCAGGCTTTGTCTTGTTAGTCAAGTAGCAATTGTTATGCAAAATTGGATAATTTTTCTATATGGGGTGTACATTGCAGCCCATCCTCATCTGAAAGAGTTACTCCTCTCCAGAAGTACCTTCAAGTGCTAAACTTTTGGTGACAACTGCTTGATAATATTTTAGTTGCTTGTCTGTGGGTGTGAGTGTAGTGGATTTGGTCATCTTGCTGACTCTGAGTCAGTCCTGATGATATCTTTTTGTGTGTCATAGTAATTTTCTTGAACTTTACTAAATAAGTATTATAATAAATGTTAGGGCCTAGGGGGCCTTGACTGGATTTCATTAAACTTATAAATAAAATCAATCTAAATCATCACTTTATTCAAGTGCTAAACTTAGAACAATCACAAGGAGATTATTTTAGGCAATATCTTTATATAATATTTCAGTAGGTTTTTTTAGAATCTTACTGTATCTTCTAGACAGTCTTAGAGGCTCTGCTGGTAGTATCAGGCTGGGGGTTTGGGGCATCTTCTAAATAGCATTCACCATGTTTCTTTTAAAATCTTGTACATATGCTTTGCATCCTTATTTTACCTAAAAAAATCTATATTGATTATCCTGGTGTTTGGCTTCAAAATGCATGTTTGGACATCCAAATCCAATCACTGGTTGAGAAGTTATGCCCAAATTTAAATTTACTTCATTTTTTGAGTTAGGCTCCAATATTTTTGCCATTTTGTGCTGGTCAGACAATTTGACTGGTGTCAAAACTTTAAACAACTATAACTTGGCGTCTAGAGAAGCTAGAAAAGACATCAAACTAGCTGTCAGGGATCCATCCTGTGGGGGGTTCCTGAGAACTTGCGGGCGGATGGCCCACAGGCCCGGAGGATAGGGCCCACCATAAGATAGGAGCTAACTTTACAATATAGGATAATGATTTGCCTAGAATGACCCAGGGTCTTTTAGAGGAGAACATGTAATCAAAGAGCCTAGTAAGAGTGATGTACATTACTTCAAAGAGTTGTGTTGAAGTGAACTCATTGGCGGTCACAGATTCCTGCGGGCGGTCGGGCCACGGGGTAAGGGGCAGGGTCATTGGAACTTGGTAGGCTGACAGGTAGTTATATTTATCTTGGAATAACAAAGAGGGTACAGTAATCCAGGCTCCTTCTCTGCCAATGATCTCAGCCTTTTGAGTTCTGGCTTCAGGGTGCTAAAGCAGGATTTCTTCTAGAGTGAACCCTGAATATTCTGGGTTTGGTGGATATTCAATGAAATGTACTGGGCCAAAGGGTGCTCCTGGTGGATGATATAGTTCAGGCAGACAGTCCACGGTTTCTTAGGGTTGATAAACATGGGGAACAAGGCTGCGGAATTTAGACTGCCAATGAAATAGAACTAAAATCAAATATGGGATGACCTGGTTGAACCAAAGATTCATATCACTTTATTGCAAGAATGACAATGGGCTACTTCCTGGCAGCCCAGGGTATAAGTATGCCCATCTGCCATGGAAAAACTGTTGTAATCCCTCTTAGGCCATGGGCATCATTTATCAAGGTTTGGCAACCTTTAGTGGCATCTCACACGGAAAATCTCTCATTGGATGAATTGGAATAGAAAACTTAAATTCTCTTTTCAAGTTGCAGGATTTGTCATCCCCGGGCGGCCCACATTCCACAGGAAGTTTCTTTAATTCCCCAACCATGGTGGCCCAAGTTATCTTGGAATTGCTGACCAGGCCTTCACTCTCATTGGTGGGACTAATAGGATCCTTTTGAAAGTGAGGCATTGGCACAGGTAAATTTAAGCTGGTAGGTCTCAGGAGTTTCACTGAAGTCAAATTTGGCTCTGGTTTGACCCAAAAAACATGGACAGCTGGGCTTGCGGGCTGGTAGCCCACAGGGTGTTGGGGTTTGAATTCTGTAGCTTATATTCTTCCATGAGCATTGTTAACAAGAGTTTGTCATTTGTGACACTAGAATTGTGATTGTGAGAAAATTAGAATTCACACAAGGCATTTTCATAAAACAAGTTGATCAGAAAGTTTTCTGACAATAAATTAGAAATTGTATAATCTTTTTCTGGGTCACTGTAAAGTGAGTCTAGATTTTTTTAATTAGAAGCCAGTATTTATATGGTATTTTTCTTGGAAAAAGATGTTTCTTTAAAATTTATTCATTTTTCTTTGACTTCTTTTTTAGGATAGTTTGTCCTTGAGTATTATTGCTTTCAATTTCACTTCTGATCCTTTAAGAGTGAGTTATCTTTTAGGATAGTAATATGAGGTTTCTTTTTTCTTTCTTGAATTGCTGGTTTAAAACTATATTTCAGTTCAAAGAGAGTATTCTGCCCTATCAAGAATCCTGATTCCTCAAGGCTGACTGAATTGACCTCCTTTTATATTTAGATCAGCTAACATAATTCCAACAACTACTTATCCCAAAAATAATGCTATGGGCCTTCTTAATACTGAATATAGAACCAAGAACACTAGGATTGATATAAAGATAGACCTAAACATTATATATTGCACCAGGATCAGACATCTTAACTCTTATTGGATGGCTGAAACAAAGTTTCACCTATTACTTGTTGATCCATAATATTAGGGATGAAGCACTTCCCACTTTGTGAACATCAAGTATGATTCTTGAGAATTTCTTCTGCTAGAGGACAAAGTGCTTCTGAAACCTTATCTATCTACCATAATCCAAGTCATGCATTCATCTATACACTGAATTTATACCCAATTAATAAACAAGTTTCTGCCAATACTTTGCTCATTGCCTAAATTGTCTCCAGTGTGAATAAGGAGATTTTGGAAAACATGAATTGTTATCTCACATCACTGAGGCATATATATATAGATCTGATTATGAAGCTGGAAATTTAGAAAACAGATAAATTGGATAAGTAATAACCAAAAGCATAATAAGTTATTATAATAAGAAGGGAAGGCCATATAAAGCTTTTTTTGATGTTAAAAGAAAGTAGAATAATATTATCTTTCATCTCTAAGAATAATTTCTTTTGTATTGTTGCTGATGTAAAGTACTAGATGTCAGGAACACATCCTGCTAGAAACAGCTTCCAAACATGATGGATTAAGGCAGAATTATTCAAACCTGTTATCATAGAGCCAATTGGCACAGAAGCCATGCCTAAGTGTAATAATTCCCCAAAGATTTGGTATCTCCCCAATAAGGGGTTGAATCAGCCCAAGAAGACATATGCGTCTAGGCATACTAGCAAGGAAAAAGAAGCAAACAGACAAAACAGACTAGCGGGCACACAGGATCAGAGGTATCAAATTTAGTTTTCTGTTTAGCGGGTGGGTTCAAAGAGAACAAGGAGGCAGTATACCATCTTCCTGGTACTACTGGAGCCCAATTTTCATTATCACAGTATTTCATGTTTGTCTCAGATCCTGGGCAAGTTTCCATTTGCACGGTCAAATGTACTAAAGTAAAAAACAAGATTAGAATAATCCATTTGAACCTGATTCCCCAAGAAGGGGAAAATTTAGGTGGTTTCATAGATATCCAAAAAGTCTTACAAAAATAAAGTATTATAAATAGGTTTAAATTATTTATTTATTGAGCAATTGTTTTGACACATGCTCAAGATCTTATATACTGTATAGAATGAGGAGAATTGGGGGGAATTTAACTGTTATGTAACAGAGATGATTTAAGAAGGGTTTAAGGATTATCAAAATAAAAGCTCAAAAACTTTCAAGTTCATCAAACAATGGAAACAGTTAACAGTTACCCAACTAACCTCATTAACATAAGAAAATTAAATATCTCTTTAAAACTTGATAGTAGGAGTGGTAAAACAGTTGAAACTCTATCAACTGTATAGTAACAGTTTTCAGAGCCTAGTATTTGGTGCATACGTTGCCAACATCACCCAAACCATCCCTTGCATCTGATTGGCTGCAGAAAAACCACCTGATAAGTTTTTGCTCTAATTTTGAATTCATTAACGGGTCTTCTAAGTGAAGCAAAACCAACTGGGAGGCCCTGGGTTCAACTTTTGTATTTGGATTCAAAGGTAATTCATGATTATTATCACTAATTAAAATATTAACTTCAGTCAATTCTTTTGACCCCAAATTAATGCTTGTGACCCCATTATTGGCACTAAACAAACAAAATTCAGGTTTTCTAATATAACCAGCCTTTGGTAAGTAATGGTTGTTAGGATCATCATAAATCATGGTCCTGACACTAGAATTTTATTGCCAGTACTCATGAAAACTTTTTGGATAGTCTTCCATCAGTGCCATGTCCTCTGTGATTGAAGCCTCCCTTTTAGATATTCTTATCAAAGCTAAAACAGCTCCTTATTCTGCACCATTTTAGTAGCCAGAATTATTTTGATATAATTTAATGTTTACATTGATGTTCCAATACAACACTTTCTCTAATAAAAATATTCATACTAAGGCTCAAAATCTTGATATGTCTCTTAATTATTAGAGACACAGTATACTATAAGGGTGTTGCAACTGAACCAATGGTAGTTCAGTATTTGATTAGAGAAGACAAAAGTCTAATAGAAAGGACAAGAATAAGAATAAGATGTAGTTTATGGAGAAAATATCATAATTAATATATCATATAGAGAAGCCACAAGTCTACAGGGGGCGGCACAGTGTAATACCCAGTTATGATAGGTACCACTTGCAGGATGTAGGGCAGCAGGTTGGTGAACTGAAACCCAGTCAAAGTGGTGACAATGGGATACACAGTCATTAGCCAGCAGAATATCTTTGCATGCATGTTGTATCTCCCAAAACTCCTGGCAAAGTAGGTTAAGATGTAGTACATGGACATGTACATTGAAATAGAGAGTGTTGAATGTGGAGACACCAAAGAAGGCCAGGGTCCAGGTTGAGATGAGTTCAGTTGACCAGGGTTGTAGTAGGGGTCATGACCTAGTCTATCAGGGGATTGCCCAAAGAACTCTGGACCTGGTTGGTAGCCTCCAATCCCAAGGCAAGCTGTGAGCACAGCTGTGAAGATGAGGTGGTTCATCTTCCTTGGATTGAAGGGTTGGCAGGGGCTGATTGGTAGTTCTAACTTGTTAGAGGTAAGTTGAATTTCACTTTTATTGAGAGTATTAATCTCAATAATAGCACAAGATATTACTGAGGTGGGATCCTTTATTTATAGTCCTCTCCCCTGTGCAAAGATTTGCAATCAGGAGGGAAAAACAGGGGATGGGAGATGGGAGATCCCATAAGTTTGGAGGGTAGGGATAGCAATTGGAACTTAGGAATATGGCCAAATTCCTGTTCACCTGTTATCTGTGGCTGGTTGGGCAATTCTTGAGGTAAGACAATAGTTTCTTGTGGTCCTAGTGCTAGGTGAAGGTTGTGAGTCAATTCCTCTTCAAAAGTTATTTTGGGGTCAAGAACATTGTCTTGGATGGGATTTGGCCTTGCCCATGTGGTCAGTGAATCAGCACCTGATTGGTTGGTGGTAATCTTATTTTTGGAATTCAAAACATTATTCCTGCCCTCTTCTTGAGGGGAAAATTTAACTTTTAAATCTTTCCTTGTTGCCAGGGACCTGGGGAGCGAGTGGGTGGGCTGGGGGCTGGGGGCTGGGCGAGCGGGTGGGTGGCGGAAGGCAAGCAAGCGGGTGGGTGGGTGGCAGGCAGGGGGCTCACAGGTGCCTGGCTGGGTGCTGGGAGGTGCGGTGGACGCCTGCCCGGATGATAAATTGGTTCAGCACTCACCAAGTTCCAATTTCTCATTAATTTTATTTTTATTTTCCCCTAATAAAGGGGGAAAATCCCTATCAAATTTTGCCCCCAAAATTGGGGCTTCAGGTATTTTTTCCCAAGTTTTCTTCTCAGTCAATATTAGGTTTATGTCAGGAATATTCCTGATACACAGTGACAGGTTTGATATAAGATTTGGGCTGTGGAATAACTTACACAGGGATCAGCATGTTGAATTGGAAACACTCCTAATTAGGAGATAGTGCCCACAATTTGACATTGACATCAGATTGATCCATGCTTTTAGACACGTCATGGGGCAACTCATTGAGCGACCCCTGAGTTTCTGTGAGATATGTTATCAGGCAAGGATCAAATCTCAGTTGCAACACCCCCTTGCCCCCTTCTTTTTGTCAGGCACCAGAATTGAAACCTGTGTAAGGTCTGAAAAGGTACACACTAAGAGATTTTGTGTAGTAATGGCACAAAAGGGGCACAAGCTTTCATGGTGGAGGGTCTTGGTGTTTTCTTGGGTGTATTTGAGCTAGTAGGTGTGGTTGTTGTAGACAGCAGCTATCTTGAAGGGTCCAAAGTAGTTGGGTTTGAGCTTTGAAGAGTTGAGGTTAAGGGTGTAGACAGGATCACCTACAGCATACCTTTCCTCAAGGTGTTTAGTTGCCCCCTTGATCCCTCTTGCTCTATGTTGCGGGCTTTGGAGCGCCATTGACTTAGGGAGGGGATAGTTACAAGGGGAGGTTTCCCAGGGACAGTGGACCATAACTTTCCTTGTTATACCCCTGCTAGGTCATCAGGAGTCCCAAAGGCCAGAGCTCTGGGGCTGAACTCCATACCACAATTGATTCTAGCTTGTAAGATAAGTAGAGCAGTGGGAAGGTGTCTGGTCCAAGCAGTGTTTGGGTGCTCTTGTGAGAGCTTGGCAATCAGTTGTAATAGGGAACTATTCAGGTGTTCTACATGTCCATTGGCTTGAGGGTGGTATGGGATGATGACTACTTGTTGGAGGGTGTTCTTGGCGCAGTATGCCTTCATAATGTTACTTACAAGTTAAGCCCCCGCCAGTGATGAGATGCTTGGGGTGGTCAAAGCGGGCCACAATCTCTTTTCCAATGAACCAAGTAATGGTGATGGCAGTGTGATTAGTGATTGCACATGTCGCTGACTAGCAGGTAAAGTAGTCAATTGCTGTTATGATGTACTTCTTGCCAAGTCTGTCTTCAGGCAGGGGCCCCACAATGTTGAGAGCCCATTGTTCTAAGGGTTCCATGGCTTTGATGGGCAGGACAAACTTGGGGAGTGCAGGTTTAGATATGTTTTTTTTGCACAACACACATGTTTCAAGGAGGTCCAAGATGTCTTGGCGCATACAAGGCCATCAAACCTTACGCTTAATGATTTCAAAGAGGTTACACCCTCTGATATGGCCCAAGGTGCAGTGGTAGTGTAGTATGGTATCCCCTCTCTGTGTGGTGGGAATATAAGGTGTCTTCTCACCTGTCTCTGCCCGGTGGCAGACATTACCAGAATCAGTGGTGAACTGGCTTTCATTGTCCTTCAGCTTGGAAATAGTCACAGAATTAAGGACTTTGTAGCAGGTGGCCTCAGGGCGTAGATAGATCATGAGCCAGTCTGGTTCTAAGCCATTGTATCCCGTGATGAACACTACATAAAGTCTGGAGAGAGCGTTGGTTATGACAAGTTCCCACCTAGACTTGTATTCAATGCACAACTGATAGGAAGACAGGCGTTTTATCCAGCCTGCTTGACATTGTGTTAAGTGCAACTGTGTATTGAAGTACTGGAGTGACTTGTGTCTGTCAGGACGCGGGTTAGAAAGGTGGCACCTTCCAGGTAACAATGCTATTTCTTGATGCAGTGCACAATTGCCGCTAACTCCATATCATGTATGGGATAAAATTGCTCTGAGTTGATAAGCTTCCTGTATTTGTAGGCCACAGGAAGAAATGTACCCTCATTAGTTTCCACTCTTAGTACACCCCCTATAGACATGTCAGAGGTGTCAGTCTCCAGCTTATAATGGCAATTCTGATTAGGAAATTGCAGTACATGTGTGATTGTTAGTTTCTGCTTCAACGTCTCAAAGGCCTGGTCTCTGATAGGTGTCCAATGAAAGCGTTGCTTGGTGTTTAGGAGCTTGGTGAGAGGTGCAATTAGTTTTCTGAAGTTGGGGATGAACTTCTGCACATAGGCAACCATGCCCAAGAACATGTGCACCTGACCCACATCAGTGAGAGGTGGCATGCTGGTGATTGCCTTTATTTTGGCGGGGTTGGGCTTTATCCCTTGAGCAGATATGGTGTGCCCCAGGAATAAAAGATCTGACAAAAGGAATTCACATTTGGAAGGCTTGGACTTTAACTGATGTTTAAAAAGGGTGTTGAGTACAGCACAAAGGTGTTGGAGATGTGTTGTTTGGTCTTGACTGAAGACAATAATGTTGTCAAGATACACAACCACACACTTTCCAATCAGTTCCTCAAAGGCTTTGTTAATTAACATGGCAAAGATAGAGGGAGTTTTGGTCATTCCAAAGTTCATGACACAGCCCTCAAACAACCTGTAGCGCGTGCAAAAGGAAGTTTTTGCCTTGTCCCCTGGCGTAATGTGGACCTGGCTGTAACTTGCAGTGAGATTGATCTTACTGAAGACCTTTGCACCCGCAAGAGTGTCAAACAGGTTATCAATTAGCGGCAGGGGGTACTTGTTCTTGACTTTCACCTTATTTAAGGCGCAGTAGTTGGTTACCAGACAAAGGAACCCATCCTTCTTGGCTAAAAAAAGAGTGCAGCACCATATGGTGACAGAGAGGGGCAGATAAAGCCCTTCTTGGGTGTGTCAATGAGGTGTTGACAAAGAGTTTCATCTTCCTTGGGTGTCCAGCAATAGAGGGGGTGTGCCTTTGGCAGTGACCCTTGTAACTGGACAGCATGATGTATTTCTCTTGAAGGGGGAAATTGATCTAGCATTTTGCTAAAGACGTCCTTTTATTCCTCAAGAAGTGATACTAGTGCTGGTGGAGGTGTTGTGATCAAGGGGGAGGTGTAATGGGCTCAGAGTGAATGACCTCAACTAAGTACTGGTTGAAGTCCAGCTCCCCCTTTGAAATCATAGGTGCCTGTCTCCATGAGTTGTACAAACACAGTGTCATGAATCAGCTTGTTTATCTTGAAAGGGTAGATTTGTAGCCCTATCTTGTTTCTATTGAGTGTAATCAGGTATTGTAATACCCAAGTATTGAGGGTAAAACTTTAGTAACATAAGATGGCAGGTTAGGCAGCTCAAAGCTGTTCAAGGCATAGACAATTGGATAGAAGTTTACTGCCTGACAGAAGGCTTTGGCAAGGATGTTGCATTGTCTAAGGCTGACAGCAAGGTACAGTATTGTAGCTGTGGGGATCACATAAGTAGCCAATTTGGAAGTTGGGCGAGATGATGCCAGAGGTGTCCACAGATTCAAAACCATTGAGTTGAGGTGAGCTGGCTCATTGTACAATATCCCTTTTGGTCCCTGTGGTTCAGGACCAAACTGAGCATTGGTTGGCTGGTGGCCCCCTATCCCAAGGTAAGCTATCAAAACAGCTGTGAAGATGATGTAGTTCATATTCTGACTTAGGGAGGGGTAATGGGTTTAATAAGGTTACTTGCTTATCCTGGGTAAAGGATTGATTAATGTGATAATATTGAGGAGGATATTCACTCAATGATAGCACAAACTATCATTGAGGGTTTGTCTTTATTTATACTAGTGGACCTGCAAGGCATGATTATTGAAAGATATAGCATTAGGAACCAAGAGTCTGAGTTGCATCTGTTATTCCCTTTTATGGATTGGCTTGGGTGGCTGGCAATTGAGAAGGTTTGGCTGGATCCAAGTTTGCATTGGAATAGTGCAAGATTGGTCTTCTTCATGCATCCAAATTCATTTACTGAATTTGGTGCATGATTTCCATTGTTGGATAGCCTGTCAGTCCATTCCCCATTTGGGAGGCTCCCAAATTGGGCAGCAGTTCTCCCAAGTTTAGCTTTGGGGAAATTGCCTTTCCTGATTTCCCAATCTGGCTATTTCCCAAAGGAGTGGATGGGGACTGGCCTGCTGGCATGGGAGGGCAAAGGCTGGCAGGTGGCAGGCTAGCCCATGGGTGCCTGGTTTGAGGATGGCCTGCAGGTGGGGCTGGCAAGAGTGGTGGGCGCCAGTGCAGTGGCGGTGGGCATCTGCTTAATGGCGGCAAGCATCTGCGTGTTGGCAGCGTGCAACAGCTTGGTGATGGTGGGCTTCTGTGTGGTGGCGGCAGCTGCCTGCATATTGACGGCAGGCAACAGCTTGGTTGTGACAGGCTTCTGTGTGGTAGCAGCAGGGGCCTGCGCGGTGGCGGTGGACGTCTGCTTGGTGGCGGCGGGTGCCTACAAGTTGACAGTGGGCAACAACTTGGTTGTGACAGGCTTCTGCGTGGTGGCGGTGGTTGTCTGCTTGGTGGCGGCAGGTGTCTGCATGGTGACAGCAGGTGACTGCTTGGTTGTGGCAGGCTTCCAAATGGTGGCAGTGTGTATCTGCTTTATGGCGGCAGATGTCTGCACGTTGACAGCAGATGTCTGCTTGGTGGCGGCAGGCGCCTTCACGTTGGCAGTGGGTGACAGTTTATTGATTACACAACTATAAGTGTCAGGAATATTCCTGAAAGTTATGTGTCCCAGTCAATGTATGTTTAATTATGTCAAAGACAGTTGTGGCCAGCAATAACATTGTGGCCAAGTCCAGCCCTTATTGGCTCAGAGAGCTTAACCTGGATGTTCCCCATTCTTACAGAGAAAGTTACTGTCTTGTGGGTGATAGTTAATCTGTGGAAGTCAGCTACACATACTGCTTTAAAGCAACTGTGAACCTGGTCCAGTTGCTGGGAATCTGCAAATTCCTGGTTAAACATGGTGTGATTGGCCCCAGTATCTACCAAAAGTCTGGGTGTTCCCACAGAAATAAAAGGGATATGCCAAGTGGGTGATTTTATTGGAGGAATGACTGGCTTGGAGGACAGGGTCTTTACTATGAACTTGGAACACGTCTAGGGTCTCTACCTTTTGAACGTTGTAGTTGCAGGGATTCTTGGCAAGGAGAGATTGAGAGTGTAGGTCAAGTAGGGTTTCAGAACCTCTTGTATCTACAACCCCCAGATTTTTCATGAGTACTCAATCTGGGCTAGTTGGAGCTCTCCCTCACAAGGGTGTTTGGTCTCATTTTTCTTCTGACAAGGTTGGCAGCAGCCTACTTAGTTGTGGGCACTGCTGGGTGCAGGACAAGGTTGGGGGTGCATTGTTGGATCTTTGGAATCCCATTGAGGCCTGAGTGTTAGCTTCCACAATGGCCTCATAGCAGTCATCAATAGAGGTACAGCACCCTACAGGCACCCATTTACAGATGTGGGGCTTTAATCCGTTGAGGATGAGGGTGAGTAGCATTGTATTTCTGTCAGTGATGGCTTTGGGGGCGGCAGCAAGTGCTTTCTGCCAGGCAGTGAGGTACTAAGGGACACTGCCTGTCTGTTTGATAGCAAGTAGAGAGATCCCACTACAATGGACAAGAACATTTTGCTATAGTGGGACCTGGTGGAGTTCCTAAAGGTTGCCTAAGTAACTTCATGTTCCTGACTAGCCCAGTTGGTGAACTATATCATGGCAGGCCCCGTGAGGCGCCCAGATGCAGTGGCAACCCACATGGGCTCAGGTACTTGGCAGATATAGAGGCAGGTTTCTGTGGAGTGGAGCCAAATGACAATGTTGACCCCCTCCACACCACCTGTGAAGAAATTGAGTTGGAGGTTCAGCATACATTGCAAGAGGTCCAACTGTGGTGGTGTAACGCTGGCGTCACATTGCCCTAGGCAGAGTCAATTGTACAAACTCATAAGAACTAACTGGTCTTGGTATACAACATACCCCTTGGGGATGTCCTCATCAGAGATAGGGAAGAAGGTTTCCTGGTGTGGAGTGGCCATATGACCCGTACTCTGTCCTTTGTTGGGGGAATTTTCTTATAGGTAGGTTGCCAACCTACCGCTGCTACCACTGTTGCAACTGAACCAGCAATAGTTCAGTATTTTATTGGAGAAGACAACAGTCCAATAGAAAGGACAAGAATAAGAATAATATTTATTTTATAAAGAAATATAATAATTAATATACCATATAGAGAAGCAAAAATCCACAGGGGGTGGCACAGTGACAGGTTTGATATAAGGTTTGGGATATGGAATAACTTGCACAGGGATCAGCGTTTTAAATTGGCAAAACTCCCAATTAGGAGATAGTGCCCATAATTTGACATTGCTATCAGACTGATCCATGTTTTTAGACACATAATGGGGCAGCTCATCAAGCACCCCCTGTGTATTGTGAGATACATTAGTGGGCAAGGATTGTAAGGTCTTAGGCGTTGGGGTAGCTTATTACAAACTAAGGTCTTAAAACCAAGGATATTGATGTTGGTTAAATAAAAGAAAGTAGTCAAAGTCTGCAATAAAAGCTGAACTAAAGCTCTTAATAGCTTATAAGAGGTGAAATAGGGGATAAGGCAATTTATCAATCCCAAGAAAATAAAGTGAAGTCCAGTCTTAAGGACTGAGGACTGTGTCAAAAACTCTATCTCTAAATCAGGGTATTGTTTACCACTAACTGGGTGATTGAAACTATTAACTATAAGGGTTTGAGTCCCACTAAAAAGATTACCTAGCTGATAAACAAGGTAGTTGAAAGGAATCATAAAGTGATAGCTAAAATTCAAATAAAATAAGATGCAAAACTAGATTTCAAAGGAAAAGGAAAAAAGAACACAAGCCACAAAAACTGACTAGTACCTTTTTGGGGTGCAAGTCAAACAATCTCAATTTAGTGTTAAGATTGGAAAACCAAGCCTTTTTATTATTCTTTGAATTGTGGTGTAAATTGGTGAAAAATAAGTTTAACCAAAACTGGTTAGGAACCATTGGTAAAGGAAAAGGTTTGTAAAATTGAGTGGTGTGAAAAACTAACTTATAACAGATAAGTTTGTTTAAAAGAGACCAGAGGAAGATAGGGCAGTTATAGCAATGCTATGGAGACGTCAAGAAATGGAAAAAGTTCAGGAAAAATCAATCCAAGCTCAGAAAGCAAAAAATAGTAAGGTGATGAGTTTGGACATAAAATATTAACCTTAACACATAGGTTTAGAGTATGAAAGCTGTTGTGAGCGTTAGGTAAACTCCAAAAAGAGTATTTAACTGTTTGGTTAGGTTTTCCTTTGAAGTTTAAACCAAAAGTCAAAATAAAAAAGGATGTTAAGATAGGGAAAAGAAGGATCAGTTATATGGAAGGTATGGAAAGTGGGCTAAGACCAAAATCTAAGTAGATTCAATAATAGTAGCAATGAAGAGATTGAATCCTGACAAGGATGGAATATTGGTTGCAACAAGGGCATGTTTGAGGTATTAAAGACAAATATTTTTTCATTTATTATCTTTTTAAGTTATTATACTTAACTGTCATTGATTCATCCCATACAGTAATTTGTGTATGAATGATATAGTGATGCAAAGGAGTGTTTAATGTTCTTTTTTATAGTTGTTTGTTTAGTTAATCACTCATTATTCCAGGTTCATCATATATGACAAGCTAATATGATGTCATATATTATGAAAAATTGCAACTAAAATGATGAAGGTTTGCTGAAATCCCAAAGTGTTGATAAGATGGGGAATAAAAATTCAAATGCTGAAAACATTCACCAACAATAAAATTTTCAACATCAAAATTCCCAAATGGTAAGCTCCAAGTGAAGCATTGGGGAGAGACAACCAAGAAAAACTAAAACAAAAATAAAGAAGGCAGCAATTTGAAGTAGTGAGACAGGATTTTGCAAATAAATGATTTTATAAATTAGTTCTATCTTTCCTTTAATGTTAGGTTCTGGGGTTGCAGCAAGCAGCACAGAGGCTGCAGACACTTTAAAATTAACACCAAAGCTAGCAGAAGTTGGATGAGCATGTAGATTAACAAAAGTTCTATCTTTATTGAGTTTTTTTGACCAAAAACTGTAAACTAAGATTTTCAAATAATGTAAATTCAGAACCCAATGGTAGAAACATGGGATTATCAAATCCTTGGCCCAAATTTCAAATCACATTTGCAGGTGACTCAGCTAAATGAAAGCTAAAATATTTAATAGAATCAACCATTTTATTGACTTTTTTGATTTATTTGAATTTGAAAATTTGAATCCCTAGTGCAGATAACTCAACTAACTAAAGAAAAAACACATCAAACAAATACAAGATACATAAATCAGAAATTTGGGATTATAATGTACAATGTGGTATTTCCTGTAAGTTTAAAAAATCCTAACCAACCTGAAATTATTAATAAATATGAAATTATGAGATTGTCAAATCCAAGAACCAAATTTCAAATAAAAAATGAGGTGAATTTGAAATAAATGTAATTTATGGGTGTCTCAAACAGGATGCCAAAAGATCATAAGTGAATTTATGTCAATTTTTTTGAGAATCACAGATATTTTTAAAAATCACCAATTCCATTTAGGACAGCTAAAATTTAGATTGTAATATTAACCAAATTAGACATATTTAACAATAAAAAGACTAAAATATACACTTCTCTTATTGAGTTTAGTTTTTAATAAAAATTTATTTTGTCTTCTTCTTCTAATAGCCAAGTAAACAAGCTGTTCCCCAGTCTTGACAAAATCATGCAGGGCTACACTGGGTCTTCCAACAATGAAGCCTCTGTCTATGGTCACTCCAACCCGCAGGCCCCTCCCCAAGCACTACCCAGGAGTGGTTTGTGGGGTTCCTATCCACCAGTCCCCAAGTGTGTCCTGGATTGTAGCCAGGGACCGGCTGGAAGGGGTTGTCATTCTCTAGTAAGGGGAAATGTATCCCAGAAATATATATAGGGATTGAAATGGGCTTTTATTCACTCTCAGAAGGAAGATCTCCTTAGAAACCTTCTGGTATATGGCCCGGGGGGTCAAGGAAACAATATGGATTTGCCAATACTTGTAGTCCTCCAACAATATCTTGGACTCCTTGTACTTGGTCTTGGACTTCTGCACCTCAGTCTTGGACGTCTGCTCCTTTGACTTGGACTCCTGCTCCTTAAACTTGGACTCTGGCGCCGCACTTAGGATCCAGCTTCCTATTATTGGGCTCCTGCTCCATTATCTTGGGTTATATCAGTCCAAACAAGCTCCTGCTGGTGATCAAAAGGCTTCCAAAACCTCTTGGCAGAAACTCAGAAGACCTGTGTCAGGATTGACAATTCTCCTCCTCTGGAAACTCAGGCCCAAGAGCGGGAATCAAACCTGGAACCTGGATTCCCCCGGGCCGCCGGGCCTATGGACTGCAGGAACGCCCACCCGCATTTTTCTGGGGTTGAGCCCCTGCAAGCTGATGCTGAAGATGATGGCCCACCCAGTGAAACAGATTGAGCCAAGGAAATTGGTGCACTAAGTGGAGTGCCAATCACAACACCTAATGGAGGCAACCAGGCAACAAATATTAGCTTCATGAGTTTGAAGTCTTCACCAGCAACCAATCAAGAGCCAACCCAAGGAAGAGGCATCAGCCTGCAACCTGGCCCCATGACTACAACGCTAGAGAAAGATAATAAAGTAGCTAAATTGGGAGTCACAACCAATGAAAGAACTCCCGGCCAAGCACCATTTTGCTGCCTTTAGACCCAAGTCCCCGATTCCCCCAGCCCTGCTTTTCCCAATGCCCTAATGACCCCCCAACAGAAAATGTTAAGTTTGGAGGTGGGGTGCTATATAGACCCAAAGACTCCGCGCTCCAAACTTATTGCCATTTTTGAATAAAGGTTATGTTACTTTGGTTCATACAACTATTGCCATATTTTGTATTTGCCGTCTATAAGTTAAGTTTGAGATCTCCCAGCCCTCCTGCCCCTCTGCCCGCAGTTTTCTGTCCACCTGGTGCTCCCTTTGGGCCTGTTCATTTTACTGATTACCCATTAAATCCTGAATATAAGGATTACACCCCAGAGAAAATCATCAAACTTGTCCCATTAGCCCACATCCAATCTGCTATCAGATACAACCACCAAGGCCCGTGGATATTCTCTATCCCCAAGTTATTTAGAGGAAAATTCAACTACCTCCCAGCCTACACGTTTATATGGAACCACTTGTAAAACCAAAACCAATGTCAGCCTCTTCCCCCGACCTGCCAACCAACCATACCAGCAAGCTTTTTGGTATAGTGTACATCACCCTCACTGGGGTGGTGGACACCATTGTACCGGCTGCCGGCTCATGGTCTTGGTTAGGAAAGTATGCTTCTTACCTCTTAAAGTTAGCCCCTCTATTGTGGTGGGCCCTGCCTTTAAAAAACCTGGTCCAAGTTACCTCCAAAACTGGCGGGCCGGCCGCCCAAGAGTGGGTCCCTGACAACCTGGGAAAGACCTCCAAAAGCCTTCCAAAAGACCTTGAAAAGACCCAGTAACTTTCCAGCCAGCCCCCTTCTTATAGTATTCTTTTCCCAATGGTTCCGCCTTCAAAATGGCTTTCTTCATTAGCTTAAATCATTGCTGCTCACTTTTTCCTATAATAACTTAAGCTTCCATACTTACTTTCTCAAAAGCTTAAAGTATTAATTCACTATTTCCTTGCTTATACTTTAAGCTTTTAGCTTCCAACCAATCATTTTCATCAGGAAACCTACCAGAACTCAACCAATGAATGCAGATCGCATAAATAGACCATTCCTGAAGTTCCACCGGGATCCAACTATGAAAATAATTTCCACAGCTCAAACTGCTCAAATCAACAAATCTTTGTGCACCAAAGCGTTAACTGGTCCATTATTCCGGCACCAGTCTTCCCTGCATTCAACCTAAACCCATTTAAATAGTAGAATACTATTTAAATTATTCTTTCTGGACCTCTTCAACGTTTTCCCCATATATTTACAAATATAGTAAAATCCAAGGAAAACTTCCCACCAAAACAACTTTGTATCCCGCTCTCATAGCAACGTACCTTTGTCTATCCTAGGAACTTAATAAATAAATATCTTACCCACAATTCTATCCACATTCCCTCTTGATTTTAATACTAAACCAAGGCAAAATATTCCATATATTCCCACTTTGGCAAATCAATTTGGCAAATCTTGGCTCATTTCTCTGAACCACCAGTTCTTTACCATCATCTTTGGATCTTTCAGCCAGCTCATATTCCAGCTCTTCAGATTAACCAGCAATCAGTCCATTAACTTCATCAGTCCTCTGGCTACTCCTGCAACACAATCTTCTGGTCCTTTGGCCAACCTGTATCATGATCAGCTAGTCCTGCATCATAATCTTCTGATCCTTCAGCTTATTCTCAACCAGTTCCTCAACAAATCCTCACTAGGAACCTACTTAGTTCCCTCTGCATACTGAACCATATTGGTCCCCACAATTCAATATGAATTAACAGTCCATCAACTAGACTTCACTGTGACCAAACAGTACCTCTTGCTAGTTTTCTCTGCTAATTCTGTGAACCACCTCAGTTCTTTATCTCAGTCCCCATTACCAGAACTTGTAGACCCAGGCATGAGTCTATATTGAACTGGCGTTTGACTGGGCCCTTGCAAGTGGCACTCCACTTAGGCCATTCAACCATATATCAATGTCTATGCGTTGTCTTTACTCACCCAGGTGATCAAGTCTGAGCTTTCATTTGCAGAGTAATCAGCTCTACTTCCCAGAGGCCTGATCACACCAAGTTCTGCAGCTTGCTTCCCCAAGCAAACCGCCTTGATGACACCTCTGAGCAAATCTATGCCCTCCAATGCTCACTGTGGGTTCCCCCCAAAGCTCCCATAGGGGCATAAACAAGGACACCCTACCAGTTTGTTAGGTAGGATGCTTGCTCACAAACCTCCTGTAAGCGTATTAGGGTACATAGAGCCCTCAGAGCTCTTCCCCTCCCTGGCAGCCCGCGTTACTTGCTAGGGGTCCAAAACCTACTCCCCCCAGACAGACAAAGTTACCTGCTTGCTATTTCAGTCTTCACCCTTCCGCAGCCACAGTTCCCTGCTTGGTGAAGAACTATAGCCCAAAGCAGCCAATATCTTCTGCTGGGTGGAGGCAACATCTGCCTCTAGTAGTCCTTTTTTACCTACCAGCCAGGCCTTACTTACCCTAGTAGTCCTATGTTACCTACTAGGCTCACCTTACTTACCCCTAGTAGTCCTATGTTACCTACTAGGCCTCTACCTGCAACAAACAACTAAACTTTTGCTTGGCCAACATTAGCCCCGCCTGCAAACCACCAAACATGTGGACTTTCACAGTGTTCTTTCTCCTGCGTCCTCAAGCATGGCCCTGTTTGCCCATCACACACAGGCAGCTGATAACCCCAAACATTTATCAACACTAGCATCCAGAATTGGCCAATTGAGCCAAGGGATCACTAAGAAAAGTGATAATCCAGAAACAGCCAATCAGATGGCACTGTCTGGTTCCCAAGACAGACACATGCCACCTCCATCCAATCATCCTGCAAGACGCAGAAGAAAGCTAGTTACCCCAGAAACCTTTCTAGAAATGGTCAAAAAGCAAGGTATGCTTATGTCCCTTGGGAAAATTACAGCTGTAATGGGTTTTGCAAAGTCCACTATGGCTGCAACCCTGCAAGCCCATGTCAACTGTGTGAGAGAGGAGGGCTAAACTAACTAAGTTTGGCTCCCATCCCAGTGAAACAAACCACCAGGATGCCATCCAGTGAAGAACTGGGATGGCCTCTCGGAGGGGGGACCACAGGGAGGACACCGGGGACAACTGAGGGAAGTAGTTGTTCAAGCCCATCAGTATCAGGCCAGTGAGCAACCAAGGGGTGCAGGTGGGAGCGGGAGTGGACACCTTGGAGGGCCTGGGGGGTACTGAATGGCTCTGGACCACACTGGAGGAGGGGGGGCATGGGAGGCACAGCCTCTTCAGAAACGGGTGAAGTATGATCCACAGTGTCCAGGTCCATAGCATCACACGTCAGGCTCTTGACCACAGCCTCTCCAGAAAAGAGAAGGTCGCTGGGGAGGTCCCAGAGACTAGAAGGGTCTCTACCTATAAGACAGGCAGACAAAGAGATTTCCCCCCAAAAATCAGGGGAGGTGGACCACAGAAGCAGCAAGAACAGAGACAGGGAAAACACCACAAATTTAAGAGCTGGGAGTATCATAGGAATGTTCTCCACAAAATTTAGAGCAGGTTGATATGAATTTTTGATGAAAAAAGAATGGGAGAAGTGTAGACAGGGTAGTCTTAGCAGAATATGGCAAAATAGCAGCAGAACAGGTTTAAACGGCTTTACTATGGTCTCGGGAGCCTTGGTTGTAACAGCAAGCAAAAGCGGGTTCAAAAACAACAATTTTAAGAGAAAATTCAAAATAATAATAGAAATTATAAAGAAAATTAATTGAAAATTTGAAGTTCAAACTCTGTTTTCAAAAGCAAGAGCGGGAAAGATGACAACTAGGTAAATTAACACTAGTATAGGGGCCCAGAAGAGAAGCCAGGTTTGAAACCAGCTGGCACAAGGTAAGCTTTGAATCAGTGACTAACACTTTAATCTCTAGGCTGTAAGAACACAAAACTGGGTCCCAACAGCAATAGCAATAAAATTAAGTTGCAAAGGACTCCAAAACTTTTAATATATTGGAAAATAGACAAGCAGGGGACTAGAAGTCCCCTTGCTTGCATAAAAGGAATGGGCTGCAAGTAAGATGGGTCACATGACAGTGGAACTGAATCCAATTGGCTGGAAGCAAAACTTTGCTAGGCAGGGGCAGGGGGACTGGAGGGTTTCATTCCAATTTCTGCGGTCAGATCTGATTGGCTGGAAGAGGCACTGGTCATTTGGAATTCACTTGGGTTGCTTAGTGTTGATGTGGCAACCTCTGATTGGCTAGCTCTAATGGTTTTTAGAAGTGGGTGATACCAAGCTAATAAGTAGTCTAAATTAACCAGTGTTTCTTCCCAGGAGGGAGCAACCAAAGGCAAAGGTTCTGCAGGGTAGGCCAGAAAAAACCTCTCATCTACTGTGTGAGCTAAATCATTTAAGGAATGGAGGGGTTTGGCGGGCGTTTTAGAGCCTTTCTTGGTACAACAAGGGAAGATTGCGCAATCCAAAGCCAGAGGTGGCAGTGAATTTAAAAACTGTGACCCCTCTCCCAAGAAGACCCCAACTGGAGCCTGTATGTCAACTGATAGTAAAAATCTCCCATCCCCTTATGATGACCATCATGGAACGTGACCTGCAGATGCCCCTGGTCCAGGTTTGTCTCCAACTGGGACTTCATGGCATTTTCACTAATAAAAGAACAGTCAATTTGTGGATGCATAGAGTTGTAATTGCTGCTAGAATCTTGTCTAATCAAGCTCTCAGTGGCCCCATTTTGGTGGATACCAATTCCTACAATTCAACTATTATTAATTTTATCAAAGGAAGGGCAATGAGGGCCCGTAATGACGTCATCTTTCTGTTGTATGCTAAGATATCTGCAAGTATTCAAGACTATGGAGAAAAGCGTATCCAGTCTGACGTGTACAAGCACGGCCCAATCTTGTATTGTTTTGTTGGGGTTTTATTGGCAGTTTCCCCATTGGACGTCAATTATTACTCAGCAATATTGAACACCGCAGATGGGTATGCCTACCAGACAGAGTTCAAGGCCATGCTGGAGGAGTGGGCCACACAAAAACGCTGTGCACACAGTTGTACTGAGTGCAGAGACGGAGCATCAGGAATGGGCAACCCAAGAAATCAGGGCTGCAGGGCATACTTGTTGGTCCTACCCCATCAACTACACCAACATGCATCTTGCAGATGTATGTCTCTACAATTTTGGTTCTGCCCTCAGGCGCTTAAAGCCTGCCACCTACAACAAACTATGCACCCAGATTGATAAGGAGTATGAGCTTTTCTCTTCTGCGTCTGTCCAGGACTTATTTGATCTCATCATCTTCTATGC
Source organism: Entomophthora muscae (assembly GCA_014839935.2). Classification (NCBI taxonomy): domain Eukaryota; kingdom Fungi; phylum Entomophthoromycota; class Entomophthoromycetes; order Entomophthorales; family Entomophthoraceae; genus Entomophthora; species Entomophthora muscae. Next base: position 682,446 of record QTSX02003560.1, read on the forward strand.
AAGTGATAGTGATAAGTCCAGAAAAGACCCCTGCCTCCCCCCATGCCAGTCCATCTGTTTTGTCAAGTCAGTATATGTGATGTAAGAAGAATTTGAGCAATTGAAGCAATCAGCTCTTAATGCCCCTTTCCAGTCAACAAACCCTGCCTCCCCAACCCCCCATCAAGCCACCTGCTGTTGCAACTGAACCAATGAGAGTTCAGTACTTGGAATTGGGGAAGACAACAGTCTAATAGGAAAGGACAGAATAATAAGAATAATATATTATTTATTGTAGGATATTGTGGTTAATATACTAAATGGGGAAGCCACAAGACCACAAGGGGGTGGCATAGTGGGGAGTTCCATGTAGGGTTTGGAGCCAAGGAATAACTTGTGCAGGGATCAGCGGGTCAAATTGGCAACACTCCTAAATAGGATGAAGTGCCTGCCATTTGACCTTGCCAGCAGATCCATTCATAACATTAGATACATCAAGGGGCAACTCATTGAGTGCCCCCTGTGTATTGTAAGTTACATTAGCAGGCGAGGTTCAAACCTTGGTTGCAACACCCCCTTGCCCCCTGCTTGTCGTCAGACACCAGGACTGGAGTCTGCGGAAGGTCTGGGAAGGTCCACACGAACAACTTTTGTGTGGGGATGGCACGGCAGGGGCGCAAGCAATTGTGGTGAAGTTTCTTGGTGTTTCCCTGGGCATCCTCAAGTTGGTAGGTGTGGTTGTTGTAGACGGCAGCTACCTTGAAGGGCCCTAGGTGGTTGGGTTCTAATTTGGCAGAATTGGGATTGAGGGTGTAGACGGGGTCACCTACGGCGTACCTAGCTTCAAGGTGTTTTGTCCCCCCTGCAATCTGCTTGTGTTTGATCTCCTGGGCTTTGGCGCGCCATTGGTCTAGGGAGGGAGTTGGCACTAAGGGGGGTTTGTTGGGAACCTTGGACCGTAGTTTCCCCTGTTCAACCCCTGTCAGACCGTCAGGTGTTCCAAAGGCCAGGGTGTTAGGACTGAACCCAGTGCCCCTGTTGATTCTTGCTTGCAGGATCAGTAGGGCAGTGGGGAGATGTTCAGTCCACGCAGTATTAGGGTACTCTTATGAGAGCTTGGCAAACAATTGAACCAGGGAGCCGTTTAACCGTTCCACACGTCCGTTGACTTGCAGATGGTAGGGGGTTGTGACTATATTCTGGAGCGCGTTCTTGACGCAGTATGCCTTCACAACGTGTCCAAAAAGTTCAGGCCTGCCATCTGTAATGAGACGCTTGAGTTGCCCAAAGCAAGCCACAATCTCTTTGCCAATAAAGCGGGTAACAATGGTGGTAGTGTGGTTGGTTGTTGCCCACGCCACTGGCCAACGCGTGAAGTAGTTGATAGCAGTGATAATATACTTCTTACCAAGTCTGTCTTTGGGGAGCGGTCCCACAATGTTGAGGGCCCACTTTTCAAAGGGTTCCATAGCCTTGATGGGTAGGACAGACTTAGGAGGTGCAGGTTTGGACGTATTATTTTCACATAATACGCATGTCTCAAGGAGGTCCAAGCTGTCCTGGCGCATGCGCGGCCACCAAACCTTACGTTTCATGATTTCAAAGAGGTTACGTCCTCTGATGTGACCCAAGGTTTGGTGGTAGTGCAAGATGGTGTCTCCTTGTTGTGTGGTGGGAATATAAGGCGTCTTCTCCTCTGTCTCTGCCTGGCGGCAGACGTTTCCAGCATTGATGGTGAACTGACTTTTGTTATCCTTCAGCTTGGAGATGGTGATTGAGTTAAGGCCCTTGTAGCGGGTTGCCTCAGGGCGCAGGTAGAGCATGGGCCAGCCTGGGTCCAGATTGTTGTCCCCAGTGATGGACACTACGTAGAGCCGTGAAAGAGCGTCGTCTGTGACAAGTTCCTTTCTGGGTTTATATTTGATGCATAATTGATAGGGGGATAGACGTTCAACCCATCCTGCTTGGCAGTGTGTCAGATGGGACTGCATGTTGAAGTACTAGAGTGACTTATGGTCCATCAGAACACGGGGTGGAAAGGTTGCTCCTTCTAAATAACAGCGCCACTTCTCAACGCAGTGTACAATGGCTGCCAGCTCTTTATCATGAATGGGATAACGTTGTTCTGAGTCAGTGAGCTTCCTGGACTCATACGCTACGGGAAGGAAGACGCCATTGTCAGTTTCTACCCTTAGCACGCCCCCTATGGCCCTGTCAGAGGTGCAGTCTCAAGTTTGTACTGTTGGTTTTGGTTGGGGAACTGCAGTACTGGTGCCATTATGAGCCTTTGCTTCAACGTCTCAAAGGCTTGATCTCTGGCAGGGGTCCAATGAAAGCACTGTTTGGTATTGAGGAGCTCAGTAAGAGGTGCAATTAGTTCTCCGCAATTGGGGATGAACTTGCGTACATAGGCAACCATGCCCAAGAATGTTTGCACTTGGCCCACATCAGTGGGGGGCGGCATGCTAGTGATTGCCTTGATTTTGGCAGGATTGGGCTTTATCCCTTGGGCAGAGATGGTGTGCCCAAGGAACAAGAGCTCCAACAAAAGGAATTCACATTTGGAGGGCTTAGCTTTTAGCTGGTTTTCCCAAAGGGTGTTGAGGACAGCACAGAGGTGTTGGATATGTGTGGTTTGATCTTGACTGAAGACAATAATGTTGTCAAGGTACACAACCACACACTTTTCAATTAGTTCCTCAAAGGATTTGTTCATCAACATGGCAAAGGTGGAGGGAGCGTTAGTCATTCCAAAGTTCATGACACAACACTCAAACAACCCATAGCGTGTGCAGAAGGCAGTTTTTGCCTTATCCCCTGGTGCAATGCAAACCTGGTTGTACCCCACAGTGAGATCAATCTTGCTAAAGACCTTTGCGCCTGCAAGTGTATCAAACAGGTTGTCAATCAGCGGCAGGGGGTATTTATTTTTAACTGTCACCTCATTTAGAGCGCAGTAGTCTGTGACCAGGCAAAGAGACCCATCCTTCTTAGCTACAAAGAAGACAGCTGCCCCGTATGGAGATAGCAAGGGGCAAATGAATCCCTTATCAAGCGCGTCCACAAGGTGCTGGCAGAGGGTTTCATCTTCCTTTGGTGTGAGACAGTATAATGATTGTGCTTTAGGTAACAATCCTTGAAGTTGTACAGCGTGCTGGATCTCCCAGGGTGGAGGTAGTTGTTCAAGTGTTTCACTGAATACATCCTTGTACTCCTCAAGAAGTGCAGCTAGCGCTGGTGGTGGTGATGTTGACAAGGGAGGGACTGCAGATGGTTCTGCACGGATAACTTCAACTGAACATTGGTTGAAGTCTAGTTTCCCCCCTTGAAGTTGTATGAGCCCGTCTCTGTTATCCTGACAAACACAGTGTCATGTAGTAGCTTGTTCATTTCCATGGGATAAATCTGAAAACCCACCCCATTTCTATTGAGGGTGATGACAGAGGTGTCCCAGTCAATGTAAGGGCAGTTATGCCAGAGCCAGTCAAGGCCAGCAATTACGTTGTGGCTGAGGTCTGCCATGATTGGTCCAGAGAGCTTAACCTGGACGTTCCCCATTCTTAAGGAGAAGGGTACTGTCTCGTGGGTGATGGCAATCCTGCGGGAGTCAGCTACATGCACTGCTTTGAATCTGCTGGGTACTCAGTCTAATTGCTGGGAGTCAGCAAACGCCTGATCTACCATGGTGTGATCAGCCCTGGTGTCTACCAGTAACTTGTGGGTGTTCCCATGGAAACAGAAGGGATAGGACAAGCGTATTACTTTATTTGCGGAATGAGCAGCTCGCAACATGGGGTTGTTGCTATGGACCTGAAAGACGTCTAGGGTTTCAACCTCGTGAAGATTGTAGTTGTTGGAGTTCTTTGCAAGCAAGGGCTGAGAGAGCAGGTCAGTCGGGTTTGTAGGGCCTCTTGTTGTTACAACCCCATGCTTTTTCCTGGTCCTCAATTAGCGCTAGCTGGAGCTCCCTCTTGCGGGGGCATTTAGCTGCACCTTCCTGCTGTTGAGGCTGGCAACGGCCCACTTGACCTTGCCCATTGCTAGGTGCAGGATGTGGTTGGGGTGGAGTATCATTGGTTCAGCAGAAGCCCATTGAAGCCTGGTTACTGGCCTCTACAATGGCTTTATAGCAGTTGTCAATAGAGGTGCAGCGGCCAACTGGAACCCACTTGCAAATATGGGGTTTTAACCCATTGACAATGAGAGTGAGCAACATGGCGCCCCCATCAGTCACTGCTTTGGGGGCGGCAGCAAGGGCTTGTTGCCATGCGGCAAGATACTCAGGGACGGAACCAGTCTTCTTGATGGCTAGGAGGTGAGTCCCCAAGATAATGGGGGAGAAGGTTTTGCTATAACGGGACTTGGCAGCGTCTCAAAATGTTGCCCAGGTGACGTCAAACTCCTTACTGGCCCAGTTGGTGAACCACATGGCGGCAGGCCCCATAAGGCGGCCAGATGCAGTGGCAACCCACATGAACTCGGGAACCTGACAGATACAGAGGCACGTTTTGGTGGACTGGAGCCAACTGACAATGTCAGCTCCTTTGACACCGCCAGTGAAGGACTCTAGTTAGAGGTTGAGCATACATTGCAACAGATCCAACTGTGGCGGGGTAACACTAGCGTCACGCTGCCCGAGGCGGAGCCAATTGTATACACTGGTAAGAAATAACTGATCTTGATAGATGACATATCCTTCAGGAATGTCCCCCTTGGAGATTGGAAGGAATGTCTCTTGTTGTGGAGTAGCCATGTGGACCGTACTCCTTCCTTTCTTGGGGGGAATTTTGTTTTTAAAATAGGTTGTAACCTACTTCTGCTACCACTGTTGCAACTGAACCAATGAGAGTTCAGTACTTGGAATTGGGGAAGACAACAGTCCAATAGGAAAGGAAAGAATAATAAGAATAAGGTATCATTTATTGTAGGATATTGTGATTAATATACTAAATGGGGATGCCACAAGCCCACAAGGGGGTGGTATAGTGGGGAGTTCCATGTAGGGTTTGGAGCCAAGGAATAACTTGTGCGGGGATCAGCGGGTCAAATTGGCAACGCTCCTAATTAGGATGAAGTGCCCGCCATTTGACCTTGCCAGCAGATCCATTCATAATGTTAGATACATCAAGGGGCAACTCATCAAGCACCCCTGTGTATTGTAAGATACATTAGCAGGCGAGGTTCAAACCTTGGTTGCAACACTGCCTTCCAACCCTGACTCCCAAACCACCACCCATTCCCTCACCCCTATCCTTGATGCTGTCTCTTTCACAGGCGCAGATGAAGGCGATGTTCATTCTGCCCATTCCCTCCCCTCCCTGTCCTTTGATTAATAAATTAATCTTTTCTTTGTGACAAATTATTCAAGTCAATATCTCTCTTTCAATTCATAATTAATAATATTTTCTTTTACATTATCAATATTTCCCATAATTAATACAATGTTGTAAATTTTATAAATAGCTTAAAATTATTAGCATAGATATTTTTCATCATTATTAATAAATTAAAGACCATAAATAAAATATTGAATTAGAATATAGCAATTAGACGTCAACTCTTGATATTTTGATATTATGTGCATAACTCAATGCATTTTGTTTAATAAAATCCATTGTAAACTTGGCCTTTTTCATTGTAATTTATTAAAACAGATTGTGTTTATATTAGGGAGCCATTAACGCTTAGTGCAAATATTGATATATAATGCATTTTACAGCCTGTATATTTACCTATTGGTAATAATTCTATAAAATTTTTAGTTGGATTTTGCGAGGTAATAATAATGTAATGTGTTAATAAGTTACTATTTATTGTCATTAATTGGCTGATTTTCTTTGCTGTGGCAATTGTGCATTTTCTGATATTTACACACTAGTATCCAATTGATTGGATTCACATCATATTGCACAGGCAATAGGAAAACAAGCCGCCACCCCAACCACATCTGGTCTCAGGGTGGTGGCTTGTTTTCCTATTGCCTGTGCAATTTGATGTGAAGCCAACCAATTGAATACAAGTGTGTAAATATCAGAAAATGCACAATTGCCACAGCAAAGCAAATTAGCCAATTAATGACAATAAACAGTATTCTATTAACACATTACATTATTATTACCTCGCAAAATCCAACTAAAAATTTTATAGAATTATTACCAATAGGTAAATATACAGGCTGTAAAATGCATTATATATCAATATTTGCACTAAGCGTTAATGGCTCTCTAATATAAACACAATTTGTTTTAATAAATTACAATGAAAAAGGCCAAGTTTACAATATATTTTATTAAACAAAATGCATTGAGTTATGCACATAATATCAAAATATCAAGAGTTGACGTCTAATTGCAATATTATAATGCAATATTTACGTTTATTGTCTTTAATTTATTAATGATGATGAAAAATATGTATGCATTGAAGATAGTACTATAAAAACCAGTTTTTTGATGGAATTCAAACAAAATGTCAACTATCTATAACTTGATAAACAAATTAGAAGTACACCTGCAAAAGGTTGTTGAAATAGAAAAAAATATCAGGGAAATAGTGACAGGAAAGCTGGGTAACAAGGGCCAGCCACTAATCCAGTCAAAAAAAGATGCTATGAATAAACTAGGAAATATTATAGACAAAAAGAATAAGGAAGCATTACTAAATCTCCAGGGAACAATTCTATCAAGTCTGAAGTTCAATGATGCGGCCTAAAATTTGTGGGAGTTCTGGCAGGGGGCCAAAGAAAATAATAAGAAGATCAAACTAATTGAAGGAAATGAAGTTCCAAAGGAAATTAACACTGATGAAGAGGAAAATAATCAAATGGAAACAGACAAAAACAAAACACAAGCAAGAATCAGGAGCGCTTCACAAAATACAGAAACTTTATCAAATGAAAATCAAGAGGAAGCACAAGTTGTAAGAAAAATAAGGAAAATTAAGCCCAGGAAAATTAATGAAGAGCAGCCAACACTCATGAAGTTTGCCAAAGTGGCGCCTGTGGCTGAGGGGGCCACAGGGAAAACAATTAGTAAGTCTTTTTATGTTTTACTTATATTTATTTTAGTCATCACCAGGAATGGGGATGAGGTCGCGGAAGTGGCGGCTTATACATCAAGTTGGGTTTATGGGGGTTACCATACACTGGTGGCCCCTGTAAAGCAAATAAATAAAAACAAAATAAATAAAATAATTCAACAAAATATGAATAATTTTTCAAGTATTGAAGGTAAAAATAGGGAATATTTACCACCTGCGGGGTGCTTGCTGTGGTTGAGGGAAGCATATGAACTAGGATCAACTATCAAAATCAAAGAAATGAATGAAGTTTGCGGGGATATCAAACTGAACTTCAATGAATACATATACAAAAGGATTCAACAATTCCCCTTCACTAACATCAACAAATATGAAAAGAATTTAATAAAAACCGACTTTCAAATTGGAAATGAATATTTGAAATCTGAAATTTTTAATGAAGTTTTTAAGGCACTATCAAATAAAGTCGGGGATACAGTCCCTGTGAATAATTTTAAACCTTTATTTATTTCATTTGCCAAGGCCTGGGGGGCTGATTCAAGTCAGGTGCCCCCAGAACCCTCTTCAAGTTCAACCAAACATCCTATATCAATAGGTTATTTCAAACATTCAAAAAATTATGCATGTTCTCAGAAAAGTATGCCTTGCAAAGAATTCACATCACAGTATACCCGGGAATCCTCCTTCACTGCATATTAAAAACCAATGTCAAAAAATTAGAAGATGTACCTATACAGATCAACATATGCCGCGTAGCCCTTGACTGCCAGAAGACACCACGGGGATATAGAACAGTCAAGCACATCCTGTATGACTCATTTGCATTGGCAACGTTATATGGGTACTATGTGCCCCCTGAAAAAAACCATTGATTAATTCACTCACCTGCCTTCCTTTTATCAAACTATCAACAACAACTGGGGTACAGTGCGCCACCCCTCTAGCAATTGCATCCAGGGTTGTCCACCATGTACAGAAGAGTATGTGGATCCAATTAGACGCTTTAGCCAAAATTTTAATTTTGGGGTATAATTACCCGGAATAATTGCATTCCCTTTGCAATTAACATCCCCCAATAAATATTTTCCCCTTGCAAATTAAATTTTTTTTTAACTTTTTATATTTTAATACTAAAATTTTTAAGATTGAACTATGTAATATTAAAATTTCATTATAAAAATTTTAATATTACATATTTCAATATTAAAATTTTAGTATCTAAAAGTTAATATTAAAATTTTAATAATACATATTATAATACTAAAATTTTTAATATCAAATATTTCAATATTGAATAAACCACAATTTAATAAAAATAGTTAAATTTTGAATATTTAAACTTTAATATTTAAATTTTAAGATTTATAATTATAATTTTACTTTTAATATTTTGATTTTAATTTTTAAATTATAATAGTAATATATAATTAGGTTGATAATAATAAAGGGACAGTTTAATAAAGTGAACATGTGTAATAATAAAATATGATTTTAAATTTGTTTATTTACTAGCGCGTCAAGTATGGGTTCATTTATAACATAAACAAACAACAAGAATTGAATTTATCCGCATCATGCGGCCCGCTCCACTTATATTCTAAACAAAAGATTGTTTAGAACTCAAATTACCTTTCCATTGTAATATGATTTGATAAAAATATTTTATATACTTGACCTGCGTCCTAAGTTTCAATTAGTAAGCAATATATGAAAATCATTGGTTTCCGTGTCGTGTGGCTATAGTGGCACTGAAATAACAAGGATCAGATGATGACCTGCAAGGTCCAATTTGTGGCTTAGAAAAGCCAAAGTACCATTAAGGATTCACAATTATTTAAATAAAATAATTTGTTTCTATCTTTTTTTAATTTATTTATTTGTTAGTACAAAAGCCAATAATAATATTCAGTGTATTATAATAAAAATAAATCCATCTTACCTAGTATAATTAATTTTACTTACCTTTTCCATATATTCTTATATGTCTATAATACAATCAAACTTCACATTATTATATACAAATAATAATTTTTGATTCCTAATAAAAACAAACTAAATAAAAATAAAAACAAATAAAACCCAGAGTGCCCATTTATCTGATTGGCTTGGAGGCCAGGGCTTTAGGGAGGAAGGATTATGAGTGCTCATAGAAAGCTGCCACCACATTGGGTGGTATCACAAATTGGCTGATCTCAAGAATGTTAAAGAGATCCTCTGTGTCCTGAGGGAGGCCTTGTTTCATCTTATTCTTGATCCAACCAAACACCTCCTTGATTGGTTTCAGAAATGGAGAATAGGGCAAAAGGAAGAGGAGTCTCATTGGGCAGTTTGCAAGGCGGTGGCTGGCAGAATGGCTGTTTTTGTTGATGGGGGGAACTTAGACACAACCAGATCCACTTTGTGGAGCCTGACATTATCAAGAACAACAATGTTGGTTGTGCCTCTGTAATTTATCCAAAGGTACTCCTTGACAGCTTGGAGAAAATCAAGAAAGGTCCTGCTATTATGGGAACCCTTGATCATCTGATATTGATCCAACCTGCAAGGACCAAGAAGCACAACCATTGAATAGGTCTGGGAACAGACAGCTGCACAATGGGCTACGCCGTTCTTGGACCCCTTCTCAACCCACCCATGCCTAGACCTGAGTGAGGGGGAAAACAACAATTTATTGATACAGAAGAACTGGACATTCCCAGTCTCCTTTAGTGCCAGATATGTCTCAGCATAAATGTGTTGATCCTTGATGGTCTTTTCACTATTCCTATTATACAGCAAAACACCCAGTACTTTCCAGGAGAAGCCCAACTCAACCATAGTTTTGTAGACAAAGGTTTTGGAAACAGAAAGCCCAAACTCTGTTGCAAGCATTGATTGGACAGCAAGTGTGTCCAGGTGGCAATCCTTGGCTACCCACTGCTTGATGGCGTCAATGTGAATAGGCTGAAGAAGTTTGGGCTGTCTTTTTGTCTTGGTGGATTTGGCAATTTGCCCGGTATTACCATACTTGTTGTTGATGTTGGCAATGTATCTGGCCGTGAAACCAAATCAGGACGCAATATTCCAAACCACCATTCCCCCGTTCAAGCAGTTGAGGAGAGCTTTATGCTCACTATCCGTCAACTGAAGCCAGCCTTTGGCAGGTACCACAGCATCCTGGCTACCAGGCTCAACACAGGGGACAGGGACCTTTGTGTAAAAGGTGGGATCATGCTTGCTTGCAGTGGCGCCATCAATGGTTGAATACACTTAGGCGCAGATGGCTCAACAGTGGCTGCCAATGACTGATAGGAGGTATCAAAAGCGCAGGGCAGGAAGTAGCAACTCTTGGGTCAAGAGTGCGGGGCTGGGTGACAACTGGGTATACAGTGGAGGTGTAAGTAACCTCAGTGTTTCTGGTGATCCTGGTGTAGGAGACTTTTGTGGCAGGCCTTGAGAGTGGCTTCTGTCTGGGATTCAGGCTGGTTGATTGGGCTTGGGATGCGGGAGGTGGTTGGCTGGCGCTGACACCTTGGGAGGCCTGTGTATTGGCATGACTCCCCTCAAGTTGGGTTCTGGGTCTGTTCTTGGACCCTCTGGGACGCCCTCATGGACAGGCTGCCCCGCAGGCTGGTGCAGGAGCTGGTTGGGAATGCAATTGATGGTCCATAAAAATAAAATAAAAAATATATTTTAGATTAAATATGTATTTATTTGGATTTATTGTTTTAGTTGTGGGTAGTTATTTTCTCTTGAGTTAGCCTTGAATAGTAACAGAATTTCTATATCTGTGATTTGACGTGTATAATATTGTATCCTTTCCAGTTTTGGATGATTTTAAAGTTTAATCACTTTTTATGTCTAAACATGGTTGTTGAGATTGGATTTTTCATTTGATTTTAGTTGTAGTGGAGCTTCTTTATTTGGGTTAGTGTTTCCTAGTGTGCTTACTGTACATTAAATTTGGATTCCAGTTCCCGCAATTAATATCTGAGTTTACTAGTGCCATTCAAAAGTGATTTGAAATTTGGTTCATGGATTTGACAATCCCGCAATTTCAAAAAACATAGTAAACTTAATGAAAATGGTTGATGGATTTGAACGCTTCAAATCTGATTCCGGTTAATTCATGTTGTCCATTGGAAATATGCAGTTAGACTTGAACTTTGCAAAGTGTCTATGAGTTCCTGCATTTTTAAATATTCAAATAAAAATACAAATAATTCAATTTAATTAAAAAAAGGCCATCCTGCAAAAGTGATTCAAAATTTGGACCAAGGATTTGATAATCCCACATTTTTACATTCAGGTTCTGAATTTACAGTATTGATAAATTAAGGAGATCAGTTGGGGTCAGTTGGGGATTTATTCCTGTAATGAAAAAGCTCAGCTAACATGGTATTTAAGCAGCTCAACTTTACAGAAATTTTCTTTACAATCCATACCTTTACTCCTCTCTGATAACTGCACATCTATTTCCAAGCAAGAACTGATTAAACCAAGAAAGGGAATCTAACCTCTATCATTATGAATCCTATCAAGTTTGCACCTCATATAACACCCTTCTTCTCACTGGGGGCTTCTACTAAGAGAGAAAGAATCTCTATGCTTAAGCAAGCATTCCTTTTTTACCACTGTAGATTCAGAACCTAAAGGTAAAAATGTGGGATTGTCAAATTTTTTGCGTGAACTCACTAACTTACTGTAATAATTTTCATCCTTTTATATAAAAAATTAAGTTTTTCTGGGATGAAAATTACTCCATTAAGTTGGTGAGTTCACGCAAAAACAATTTGACAATTCTGCATTTTTACCTTTAGGTTCTGAATTTACAGTACTGGCAATGATCTCAATAGCTTTGTTGAGCATTTCTCATTAAAAACAGAGTTTGGAAAAGTACCTTTTTACCTATCATACAAAATTCCAAGACATGTGATTTTCTTAACAACTTAAAGGAATTGATGTCAGAATCTTCTGCCAAGCACCTTCCTTCCCTAAGAGCATTGGTTACATCAAGCTACAGTTTGAAAGAGCTCTGGGATTGTGGGTTTGAAATGACAAAAAATGAGTATTTATATTCATATTCTAAAAAATAAAAAATGCTAAAAAAGTATCATTAAATTAAAAAAATAAAAAAGGGAAAATGATTCAGTAAAGAAAGAAAACATAAAAACTATTTGAAAACATATATTAAAAAATTCATTTCCAACCAGCCAAGTCACTAAAAAATCACCTGGATTGATTTATGAAGAATTGCAAAAATAATTGAGTGAATACTCAACTAAAATAAAATACTCATTATTAAAAACAAAAAAGAAATTTATGAAGATATGAAAATAAAAAATAAAATTTCTATTTCACTTTCTACTTACTATAAGCTTATTCCTAATAATATAATCAAAAGCAAAAAAAAAACTGATATGTGTAACATTTGCAACTTGAAAAAATCATTAGAAATGAAGAAAAAGGATTTGAGTATAAAGAAGTTGTCATTAACAAAATCTATCAAAGAAAATTTAGAATCTATTGACCTACATGAAAATTTTTATGAGCATCAAAATAAAGAATATATTAGTGATATGAATAATCTTGATGATAATTCATGTGTTATAGTAATAGACTACAAAGAAAACTTTAAAATAGGCGGGGGTCCTATAGAGACAAATAATTGTTTTTATGAGAAAACACCTATTTCTTTATTAGGATTTGCAATTGCTTTTAAAGAAATTGAGAAAATTAAATATGAGCATCATGACTTTTCATCTGAAATTTTATCTCATGACTCTTTGTTTTCATGTCAGTGTTTGATAAGTCTGCCTAAAAAAGATAAATTTAAGAATATTAAAAATATAAAAGTTTGGACTGATAATGGTAATAATTCCAGATCTTATGAACTCTTATATTATCTTTTTAAAGAGTACCAGAATTATAAAAGGAACAATTAAGTTTAATAGATTTGTAGAGTTTCATGGCAAAAGTATTGTTGATGGTCATTTTGGTGTTTTATCTAAAATATTTAAACAAAAGAAAAATGAGATGTATATAAAAAATATAAATGATCTCAAAATGGTTTTTTAGAGAGAGGAAGAAAGAAAGGGTTTCTATTATTCACTTGTAAATAATTCAGATATTTTCCAAAAAAACATTTTTTATATTTATGATAGAAAATCTATGCCTAAAAAAGCTGGCTTGAAGTCAAAGCTTTTTATGTTAACCTTTCATATTTAATGAAAGATGGTGAGCTGTATGTTTCACCTTTGACATTTGAGGATGTCAAGGAGTACTCCAAAATAAAATATTGTGCAAAGTTCTGCACAGATGATAGAGAAACAAAGAGATCTGATACTACTGAAGGATGAGTAGGACATGTTCATGAAGTTGGACACATTACAAAATTTTATACAGTAGTTTTAAAAGCTATGGCAACAACCAAAAATACCTCGGATTTAAACAAAATCCAACTATCAGGTTAAAATACACTCTGTTAACAGGGTTTATTGGCGTTAATGGGTGAAATGAGTCAACACAGCAAAGAAGTGCTCACACACAAAGAGAAACTATTCAAAATACAATCTGAAATACATTGATTCACAAACAAAATGGTGTGAGTTGGCTTTCAGTGTACATATGTTTACTATGTGAATTGGTGACAAAATACACCCAAGCAAGGTGAGTCAAAACTCAATCAAAAAACAAAACACAATAGCAGCTCACTATATAAACAAAATCACTCAATCAGTGTGTGCAATGTATTGTAATCAAGAATGATACCAAGGTATATAAAATAAGACACAAGATCTGAAACATAAATTTTAAAAATATTGTGTTGGGTGCTTAATTTGGTGTAAAATATGAGGAAATGGGTGGAAATTATTTCAGGTATTCTAAAATGGGCGTTGTAAAACCAGAAACAACTAATTAAGAAATAAAAAAATCTATAATTGGTATATTGGGTGGGAAAAATATTAATCAAATATCCATATTCAGAAAAAGTAAAAATTAAAATTAGGGAGTAACTTAATTGAATTTTATTTAATATTTTATTAAATTTTAAAATGGAAGGAACACAAAAACAGAGTACCAATGTACCTGTTATACACTGTGGTTGCAGTTGCCTCCGTGGGTCAAAGAATAGAGTTAGTGCAACCCAAGTGCCTACTCAAGAAGGAGATGGGAGAGGAGAGTTAAATGATGACGCTGCACTGACACAGCCGGTTCAAGGAGCACAAGCTGCTAGGGTGCAGAGCATCAACCCTTGGGTCCCCAAGCTGATCTGGAAGCCCACCAAGGTTACCACAACAAAAACGGTTATAAACAAGGAGGTAGAACTTACTTTGTATGTGTTTGATGTTGTGTACCGGCAAGAGTGAGTCCTGTCAGCCATACTGGAGAAGGTGAAGCCTGTACTTGATACTATCTACAAGCCCTAAGTCAGTGATGATAACCAGGAAGAGGACAAGGAGCCTGAGTGCTACAAAACTGATGAGGGACAGCTAGTGCTCAAAAAGGTTGGAGCCTTCTACAACAAGGTACCCATGCCCTTTGTTGTGCCCAATGCCAACAAGCCAATCCCACCGCTAAAAAGCCCGCCCAGAAGCGCATTCCTGACATCAAAAACATCATCCTGTTTAAGCTAACGTGTGAATCAGGCAATTACAAGGCAGCTGCGGCCCTTGTTGGAGTGGATCCCAAGTACGCTTTCAAGACCTTCAACAAGTTCATCAACACAGGTCAAGTCCTTGCTGCAGAGAAATCCTTGCACATTTCTACCATGCTCACCAAGGAGCACAAATGGGAAATCCACCAGTGGATAACCCAGGACTGCCATCTTGAACTGGCAAATATACAGGCCATGGTCAAATCTACTTTTGGGGTTGAGGCCTTGATTTCCTTTTACTACCATATGCTCAAGGGGATGTGCTTTTCCTGGAAAAAGCTTGGGGTATCTCCTTATAATAGAAACAACCCAACCAACATTGAGACTTGGAAAAAATACGCTGAGGCGTATACTGCCCTCAAAGCCAAGGAGACAGTCAAATTCTACTGCATTAAAAAATCAGCATTTGCCTCATCAATGCGCAATAGGTATGGGTATGTCCCAAAAGGCTCCAATAACAGGATGGCTTGGCGTGCTGCAGTCCGCGCCACAGCCTATTCAATGGTGGCTCTCCTTGGCCAAAGGGGGTCAATCTGTACCAAATGATATTGGGATCTCACAATAGCCAGACCTTCCTATCATTTATCCAATTGGTACAGGAGCACCTGAGGCGCACAAGCCTGGGCTTCACCAACATAATTGTGCTGGACAATGTTGGTCTCCATAAGGTGGCTGATATTCTCAAGGAATTCCCAATGATTGACACTAGCATTTCAGTGGGCCCCCAGCAATTGGCCATGGCAAATTTGTGCCTTCTCTTCCTCCCTGCCTATTCACCCTTCCTAAATCCCATCAAGGAAGTTTTTGGGTGGCTCAAGCAAGTTGTCAAGCGAGAAACCCCAACTGGGACCGAGGACCTCTTTGATTTGCTGAAAGGACGGGATCCACACCCTCCCAGCTGAGACCGTGGCCAAATTCTATGGCCACACTGATTTGTTCATCCCCACGTGCCTTGCCAAACAGCCAATTAGATAAAGGCTTAGCTTGTCTGACTTTTTTATATTCTCTAATTTACTATTCAATATTTATTAATTATCATTTTATATTTAGATGTTTCCAAGCCTGCAATCACATTCAGCAGGACCATCAATGAAGGTTAGTAATTTATTTATCTATAATCATTTTTTATTATGGCATCTAAGGGTATCCCAAACACTTGTACTGGATTACGCAAATATATTTATAACACTCTTATCAAATAAATATGAAAATCAAATTAAAAAAGTTAAATGTAAAGTATACACAATATAAGTAAATTTTATTAAAGTAGATATATTTATGCTTATATGAAATCCATTTCCGCAATATATTTTGCAAAACTTGTTTGATAAAATAAGAATTATAAAAATGATTATAAATAAAATAATCTAAGGTGTAAATAAATTATTGGAATATAGAATATATTAGGACCACCTATAGTGGGTTTGGCGGTATGTACCCACCCTGCAATAGAGGTGGCACATAACCTCCACTGCCACACTGTTTTCAGTGGATACACCCTTATTGAAGTATTCTTGCCTGCTGGTAAAAGGGAGGATAATGAGGTGGGAATGGAGCAGCAGCTTTTCTGGTGGGGCTGAAAACCTGTAGATGCCAGCCAGGACCAGGGCATCTTGGATTATGTGGTCAACCAAGTTGTACCCGGGGGGACCTTCTTCCCGTCCAGTGAGAGCCGGGACTTGTCAACCCTGAGAAGGACCCTGTCTAAGTCCTCTACACTGGCGCCCATTCCAAAGTAAAAGAGATACCCAAGGTAAACAACAAGATGAAGCCTTTGTCCAGCAAAGGCTTCTGTAAACTCACAAAGTTTGTTGTATACTGTGCTGATCTTTTTCTTGTGCTTGGTTTTTGCAAAGTAAAGCCCCATGGCTGCAGGGAGCCCTGTCTCATTGGCGCTCCAGGCCAGCCTGAAGTCTACCAGGAGGGTCTTAGTCTTCTTTACAGCTGTTGCATCTGCAACAGTCAATTTACCCACCACGCACCCAAAGTTCTCCAACAGATAAGATATGGTGTGCTCCACCAGGAAGCAGAAGCAAGCAGCCGCATGTGCCTGGCCCATCTCTGGTACATTCTTGAATGGGAGCATCTCCAGGATGTCCCAAAGAAGCCCAATGGAGTTTACACAGTAAATTTCACTGAGAACCACCGGGTCCAGGTGGACCAGTTGGGCATTCTTGTAGGCAGTAACTTCCCACTCAGATGCCCCTTGGCATGCATCAGCCCGGCTAGTGTGCCCCTTGTCATCAGAAAGGTACCATGGAACCTGTCTTTGAGCTCCCACAAGACAGGGGGGAAAGATAGAGCTGTTTGGCCACGTGAGTGGCATAATTTAAATATAAGGTGGGGAAGGACAAAAGGAATTAGGACCCGGCAGAGTTCACTATCAATGTTTTCTAAAAAAAGATAAGTATTTTGGAATTTTTATTAATTATAATTTTTCATGTGCCTTTGCAGGTTTCCTCCTTGCCGGCGGCTTCAGAAGGCTTAGCCATTCTTGGCACAAGCAATTGCGCTGGTAATTTGGTGTCCTCTTTCCTGGCGCGCTTTGCTGACTTGAGATGTGTATACATCTCAGGGTTGTCCGTCCAGATAGACAGAGCGGAGAGGGCAAATGAATTGAACTGGAGGCCCTCAACCACAGTTTTTTGAATGTTAAGAAGAGGAGCTCAATTGTTTTTTCAGGGATGTCTGGAATCTTGGCCATAAGTGACTTTGCAGACACCTTGTCTATTTTTTCCCCTTCAAGGATGGCAGACTTCACTCTGGCTTTGACCTTGCAGTCAATTTCTTTGATCTCTGCAATTGCAGAGTCAAGGTCTTTAAGCAGCTTCTCCAATTCTCTCATTGATTTTTACTAACCTTTTCATATGTTTTTATAGCTTTTGCCCCAATAAAATCTGTATTATTCTGATACTGTTGCCCTTTTGTTTATTCCTGTTTGTTTTCCCATTTACTACACTATCCCATCTTTTTACCCATTGTGTATATGTTTTACACTCATATCAATATGTGTTGTTTGCTTTGTGTTGGCATTGTTTCCTTAATTGCCATATTATTTTTGGCGCTTTGTACAGCCCCTTGTGAAAATATTAACAATAATTTGGTGATAAGCTAAATTTGAATTAGAAAATTATAGGTTAACTGTTTTTTAGATAAAGTTGTTAATGATCCAAATTCAAAACCTTAATGATAAACTTTAAGCCAATCAGGAGCCAAGTGATAAAGTGATTGTTGTGACATAAAGGGTCATTCAATAATTCTTTGATGTATGTGCGCTAATTAATATGATTGGCTGGATCTTTTGCCATTGTGCACCATTGCTGCTGTGGCAAGTTGTTGTTGGACTAGTGCCCAATCAGCTGATGGGTTGGCACTAGTCCACCAACAACTTGCCACAGCAACAATGGCAAAAGATCCAGCCAATCATATTAATTAGCGCACATACATCAAAGAATTATTGAATGACCCTTTATGTCACAACAATCACTTTATCACTTGGCTCCTGATTGGCTTAAAGTTTATCATTAAGGTTTTGAATTTGGATCAGTAACAACTTTATCAAAACAGTTAACCCATAATTTTCTAATTCAAATTTAGCTGATCACCAAATTGTTGTTAATATTTTCACAAGGAGCTGTGTTTGGGTACTAAAAAAACTGTGTTCTGGATCTAGATACACAGCATAGTAAATATATGATTTTATAGAAGTAAGCTGAACATAAGGAATAAAACCAACTATAAACAAAGAGAATACAAACAATTGAAATTCAAAATAAAGATAATATAAATAGAAAATGTTTGGCAACAGGGGGTTTATTGGGGCGGGGAAGAGTGATGCCTAGTAGGCAGAATAGCGCAGTAAGGAAGACATAGCAGCATTGCTGGCCTGGGGGTCTGGGATTGGGTGGGTGGGACTGGAAGGTGGGTGGTGGTGGTGGTGGCAGGGGTAGGGGTAGATGGATTTCATGTGATGGCCGCCATATAACACTTGTTATATTCCTTGTCTGTCATTGGCTGGATGGGCTGGTAGGTGGCTGTGGCATAGGGTGGGAGGCACTTATCCTTGCGTGATTGGCTGCCCATGTTCATGTGGAAGACAATTTGGGCAAACAAGTCAGCCACCATTTGGTGACCAAAGAGAGAATTGTGATCAAGGACCCCAAGATAGAGGTTGTTGAAAGCCTGAGGGTGGTGCTCCCGTAATGTGGATCCAATGTTGAAGAAGACAACATCACCTAGATGGATGTCTGCATGGCCAGCAGGGTAGACTGAGGCCTGGTGGCCGCGTTGCTG